>JAECWM010000278.1:167500-794859 GCA_018150695.1 Drosophila oshimai
GACCTAAAGTATTTAAATATGTAACAGTCCAGTGAGCACAAAAAAAGAAGACATTAAATTAAGTGTATTTTATTCAAACAGTATGATCAAAATGGGGTTAACGAATCTAGAACACATATGAAATTGAGTGTGGATGATGAGCGTGGTGCAGGGAGGACTTCAGCAACGGCACATGGTGTGAAACGAAGGCGTGCGAGGGGGCGGCGTGGTGCACCACATGGGTCACTGGGGCATGGTGGATCAACGAGGCAAAGGACCTATGCACCACAGCCGATGCCTGGGGGAGGGGCTTCAGTGGTGGCAACTTCTTCAGTGGCTGGTACTGAACTTTGGGAGCCACAACTGCCGACTTGGGCTTCACCAACAATGCTGCACTAGAGAGTGGTTCTCGACGCACCACCGCATTGAAACCGTGCACATCATCGGCGGTGTATTCCACTGTTCGTCTATAGCCATCGGCATCATTGACGGAGTACCGACCCTGGACCACATCTCCATCCCGAGATTCCATTTGGGACTTCACGTCTCCAGTGTCTGCATCCTCCACATCGTAGCCAAAGGAGTATTGCGGATGGGAATCGAAGGTGTCCTCACTTCCAGAACTTTTTACGGGCAGTAAGCCAGCTTGAGCCACTGCAATGAAGGCCACAAACAACGCAATCTGTGGGCGATCAAATGATACAAAATCAGTATCTAATTTAAAATAGAGCACATGAAGACTTACTTTACTCAACATGATGATCGGATTTTCGAGTAGAACTCCTCTCGGTAGCTGATTTTACACAAGTTCATTTCAGCCTGGCCATCAGCTTATATAGGCAACTGACTGCTCATTGACCCAATGCCACACTGCCCTGCATCTCCTTCTGAATCTGGATCTTGCCAAGGTCATCGTGGGGACCTCCAGGCCAGTCTCTTTCTAGACCGCCTAATTGGCGTTGAGGTGCTTCAGCCAGTTTATCAGGTAATCGACAGGTTTTCTGACCGTTTTTTAGCCGCTTTCGGGATATTGGCTCCTTCCATAATTTCGCGCAGTCATTCCAAACTAAGATACAATTTTTTTTCAAGACCATTTTGACTTACAACTTATTTTTAAGGCTTTCTTTTGCATTTATAAACAAAAAGTGCGCCTAAGTTTTTCTATTTAACATACTTCTAACTGTTTAAATAGAGATTGTAGTGAGTTTCTGAATTTTTTAACCAAAAATAAAAATCATTTAATTATCCTTCGCAGTAAATAATTAATAACACCATTAATATACAGTTTATTTCTTACTGTCACACCCACAAAGTTTCTAAAATACTATAAAAATATATAAAAAAATATAAAATAGGTAGGTACTATAAAAATATTATACAGATTGTAAGTGGACAACAAAAAAACATTACAAAATAATCTTAGAATAACTTACTCTGAAATATAGTGTAAGTTTTCAAAGGAAGGTATTTTAAATATCAGTGTTTAAAAAACGTACATCTTGGAATCAGTTCAAAACCGTTTATTGGCTTTAAAATTAGTTTAACTTTTTCGCGAAAAACTCGAACTTAAAAATATTTCATATCATTTTTAAGCAAAACGTGTGTTAATTTTTGGCTATGTTACAAAAATATTGAAAATTCTTCGAGTTCTATAAAAACTTATATAGTGATGTGGTACTTGTTCTTTTAACGAAACTTTCAATTGCGAATATGGTAAATTTACATTTATTTATTTACTATGTACGGATAACGGATATTTGTTTGTTGCAACAATTGTGGTGCAACGCAACTAGCAATAAAACATGCCGAAAAGTATGCAACACATTTTCGGTTTTCTTAGTCTGAACAATAGATGGTGCTTAATGTTAAATTTGGAAGACGTGCATATGTACTTCGTTGCAGTAAAAAATAAATTTATAAAACAATGAATTGCCGCTTGAGATTATGTACATTAACTTAAATCAAGCCACCAATTTTTGTGGGTGACCTTAATAATATGATATTCAGATAGCAAGTTAATCAAAACGCATGACCACCACCCACAAATGTACATCCGTAAAAATGGTGAGCAATAAAAACTTAGCAAATTTAAGTCTGCTCTGAAATGGATTATTATTTTTTGTATATTTTAATATATTCTTATGCTATGTTGTACGCTTACCATGAGTCCTACCCCAACTGTAAGTCTGCCTTTTCTTCGTAGCCTGTCAGTCAACAATAAAAACCAATGTCTAACCAATATTTCTATTTTCCTGTTCAGCTGCCTTCTAAAGAAATCTTATTTCGCCAAGGGAAACAAGGGTAGGGCTGTTATTTGGGATAGAAAATTTGAGTAGGGTGAGTGGGATGTTCCATAGAAGTCTGCTCCGATTGGTTAACTTGAGTTTCGAAGCGGATAAAGAAAAGCGTGTATACGGTTGTCTCGCTTCAACTTTATCCGATTCAAAAATGAAAGACTCTTGAACCATTGGATTTGGTTTAAGCCGGTCGGCTTTATCTTTGGTGAAAGCGTTTTTGCATACTTCTGCATCTTAAACAGTCAAGGTCATTGATAAGTCCTTTGACCATGTTTATGTTGTTCAAATTACACGGAAGATTAAAGTTAACTGAATATTAACCAGGTTGAATCGGAAGCACTGAATTGAAATGACACTCTTGAATTTGTTTATTCTTGCAGAGGATATATTTTTTTTGCAACTGAGTGAAAAAAAAATAATTTTGGAATTTGCTTGTTGAAATTATTTTACAAATATCTACGTTTGTGGGAACACTTGTATTTTGATATTACACTCATAAAAAAATTAACCCTAAAAACAATGAATTCGCCATAATTTTGTCTTCAATGGCAGCTCACCATATATTATAGGAAAATTTTTCTAAATTTAAGGAAATTTTTCTAATATATAGGAAAATATTTCTAAAAACTAGGGCGAGCTTTTCTAGATTTTAGAAAATACTTTTACAAACAAGAAAAACAAGAAAATATTTATTTTGACTTTTCTTATTTTATTTTCTTGGAATAAACTTATGGATTTATAATGCAGAAGAATATTAATTATTAACATTTGATAATATTTATAAAACTTACTTTCCATTTGACTCCACTGGGATTCGAACCTCTGACCTTTGGATCTGTACGCGTGAGTCCTAACATCTGCCGTACAGTCGCACATAGTAGCCCCTGTTCTAAACAGCTTTTAGGAGGATGTGTGTATGCACGCCGAATTTATAGTTTCTTAGTGTTTCTTAAGTTAAAAACTACGTTAAATAGTTTTTTACTTTTATGTAAGTTGTTACGCCAAAATAAAAAAAGTTTTAGAAAAAAAAAAGGACAAATTTCGTTTCGACACCTCTAGGAAGTGAACCCAGGCCAATTTGACTCCCATGCGCGTGGGTCCACCGTTACCCTCTAGGCTCCCTATATGGTAAGCCTTTCTATTTTAAGAAAAACATTTCTAAAAACAATGACAAGTTTTACTAAAAATATAAATCTTTTCTTGTTTTTAGGGTAATTTAAGTTTATGGCGACCATTTCTAAATTTTGGAAATTTTTCTTGATTCAAGAAAAATATTGCTTAAATCAAGAAATATTTCCTTGGATTAAGAAAAATAAAATTTTAGGGCGAATTTCTATTATTTAGGGTTAATTTTTTATGAGTGTAGGTCACGGATTATCGGGCTAGTATGGGCTAAGTTTTGTACTTGTTTAGAGTTCTACTTAATGAAAACAATTACAGGACATGAAAATTAACAATTTTGTTTGATTGTGTTACTATTTTCGCGAGTTCCTTAACTCAAAATACATGGACCAAACCGCACTAGTGGTTTACATATTTATTGTTTGTAGAAAAAAAGAAACTAACACTTTTATTTTGTTATCGTTTAATTGAAAATCTTCGAAACATTCTTAACGGTATTGTTTAAAGTTGGATGTTTTTATTTTGAATTTCGTGGTCCAATTTTGTATAATAAATATGTAGCTTTTAAAAAGTGCGTTTAGAAAAGCTTTTGTGTGGAATATGATTCTAGTGGCACCTTTGAAGTTTAAGAACATTTATATAGTAAATATTTAAAAACATTTATATAATGTTTATAATTAAATATATTATTTATAATTTATAATTATTAACAAAAATTTGTATAATATTTTTAGGTACCTAAAGTTTTATTTGAGACACGTAGCCTTTCTTTTTTTAAAGAGTGCCGCTATAATCTTGTTTCTCATGTTCTTGTTGTTTTCAAATTTCAAAACCAACATGCTTCCGTCGACTTTGAGCCTAAGATTGAGGAATTTCCATAAAAATTCCAAGTTTTGGGCGTCGGCAATTACAGGTATCAATCAAGTAAGCGCTGGACGAGATCCCCGCAAAAGACGTTTTGGAATCAGTCCAAAAACAAGCATGTGATGAATACAGAAGCTAATTGGGGTAGGAAGCTTAAAATCCTATTCATAAACATAATGAGCCTGTCTGAGCCAATTTCATATTCAATTAAAGAGGCGACGGACCAGTTAGCACAACTCTTGGCTACTATGCAACAGGCATCAGCAGAGCCTGATAAGTACTTTCGATTAATTAATCATTACAGAAGCGAACAAAACGCCAGAGTCAAAAGCTGCACAGAACCAAAAGCCCAAAGAAAAAACAAGAAACAAAAAAAAATGGCACAAATATCGATTTACCCAAAAAATTACAAAGGAAACCCGAAAAGTACCGCCAAGTTTGGTTCTCGAGCGGTGACAGTCGGCGCCGGGCAATCAATCAATTTGGTGCAGTGCCAATTACGCCAGTTACTCGTCACGTCTCGGACTCCGGCGGACAATGGACACCGGACAGATACGAGCTGCCATGTGGAGACACCAAAGCTGTGTTACAAAAATCGAATCGAATCAGCGTAAATCGAACGACGGCTGTTCAAGTTTTTGTAATTTTGGAGCTATGGAAGCGGCGCCCCCATCAACTTGGCGTCAGCCTGTGGTCAGTTTTCCGCTATTCCGGTCGAATGTAAAGGCTTGACGCCTCTCACCCAGCCCATATATCTTACTTCCGACGCTTTTCATGGCGCTAAACAGACGTTAATGGGCGCGACTTACAAAACCCCTTACAAATAATGATTTGAGGTGGAGGTGCATCAAGCAATCGACTAGACAGTTGCACGCACTAATGAGGTGCTGAAATAAATTTTAATGTCTATGTTAATACATTATGACTCGATGATCCTTGGAAATAAGTCTACAATTTATTACTCGGTGTGCGGTGAAAACAACTACAGCACTACACTCATATTATAATCAGATATATTTAAAGTTTGTGAGAAAGAAAAACCACAAATGTTTACTTCTTTTAAAGACAAACCTAAAAAAAGGTCAAATTAAAGTACTGTATAGAAATTACCTTTATTTGTATTTTACCATACCAGAATTTCAATTTTGAATATAACAATGTAGAAAGAATATCCTACTACATGATTTATTTGCGCAGTAAATTAATTCACATTCAACTTTTAACTATTTCCACTTGTTTAATTGCAGGGTATGATAATTTCCGATCCTATAATGTATATATATTCTTGGTCACCGTCTTTAGACATGTTGATGTACATAGTCACGTCCGACGGTCCGTCTGTCTACTTAAGTAAGCTTTTACACAGATCGAAAACTTCGACGTTTTCCCAGCTGCAATACAAAAGACGGCCTAATTTTCAGTTTCTTATATTTTTTTCGCTCAGTGTGATACGTTTTAACTTAAATTTTTTCCAATACTCTTCTTTTAAGTTCAAAGAAATCGAGTTTGAAATTGAGTTTCAATACAAATGTTTGAATAATGTTCTGTGTCAGTAATTTTTTTTTGCTCAGTGTAACGCTTTCAGCAATAAACTTTTCCAGTCTTCTTTTTTTATGATTTGAGTTTGAAAATCTT
The DNA here is from genome assembly GCA_018150695.1 of Drosophila oshimai. Classification (NCBI taxonomy): domain Eukaryota; kingdom Metazoa; phylum Arthropoda; class Insecta; order Diptera; family Drosophilidae; genus Drosophila; species Drosophila oshimai. Next base: position 173,398 of record JAECWM010000278.1, read on the forward strand.
GATGATCGGATGAATACAATACAAATGAACTTATTCTTGTGTTTAAGCAAAGTTTTTTGCTGCCAAAAAGAATTTTTTAATATACATATAGGAAAAAACCTTAAAAAAATTTAGCTTTTGACCTGTGACTGGTTTACAAGAAGGGAAGTTAGCTTGCTAGGACGCTTTAAGGATGCATTTACAAAATGATTATGTTATTATTGTAAGATTTGTTTAATTGGTGGTTGTGGTTTTGTGTGAATATAATTTACTATATTAAATAAAACCCCAAAAAAAAAAAAAAAAAAAAAAAAAAAATAAGCACTAAATCTGCAGAGGTACCTACACTAGCAAGAAATATCTTCTTTGGCACTTAAAAAAAAACACATTCACTTATATTCCTAGCTCATAGGTTTTCTATTTTGTCTCATAATATAACAAATTTAAATAAACGCTAAAGTTCATCTGCGTACTATGAGATACCGCTTTTATATTGGGAAAAGCTTGAAAGCCAAAACAAAATTCTAACAAAAATAATTAACAATGTTTTTTCAAATAGTTTATTTTAAAAATGTGTCGTGTTATAATGACTTTAGTGGGTTTTTATTCTTTGGTGGAAATTTTTAAAAGAGTTGGGGGGAGACACCCGCCAGCCAAAAAAAATACAGAAGCCAGCCACAAGTGAAACTAATATAAAGGTTTAAAAAGAACGCTTTAGTGGTGTATCCGACTATTTGAATATATGAAAGTTCAATACAAACAACATTGATTTCAAAAAATTGATTCAGGCATTATAGTTAGTATGCCTTGAAAAGGGTGTTGTTAAAATTTGAAACTGAAATTTTTTTGAAATTTTCCTTAAGAGTTGTACTAACAATTTCTAAGTAAACAAACTTTTTTTCTTTGGTCTCTTCACGCACGAAAGCTGTTCTTCAATATACAAAGATAGTTTGGACTACTTTTAAATAAATCAAATTGAAAGCTACTTTTTGCAAGCAGAAACCTTGTACCTTGGTTTCTACAAAAAAAAATAAATACAAATTTAAAAACCCCATTTTATCGGAACAAATTACAAAACGCCTGTTAATTTTATTTAAAAAAAATCAGAAAGAAGGTGCCAAATTGTCAGAAAAATTAACTTTTTACTCATTTGACAGGATGGGCAATTTTGAACATTGAATTGAAGTTTAAAGCAAACAAATTGTCAAAAGTTACCCTGGATTATGCGTGAAACTGAGAATCATTAAAAAAATTTGCAGGTACTATAGATTGCTAAATTTGAGTCGATGTGCAACAACTTTTATTTTTCAGTTGCGTTCCCACTTTTTGAAATCGAAGTTTTCAAGCCAGCACAATTTTGGCTAGTCCCTTTCCAATTGTTTAACAAAAAATTATAGTATAAAGCATATGCACAAAGAGAAAACATTATGCGACTCCCCAACAACTGTCAGGAAATATTTTATGCAAAATGCAGAAACAAGGACACCGTAGCCCCATTGTACGTACATATATACGAGTATATACTAGTATATGCTTGAGCCTTGTGGGACAGTTTCAGTTTTGGGAATGGGATTGGGATTGGGCCGAGGTATGTTGGTTTTGTACACATGTGTGTCTATTGAAAGACACTCGCATACATCCTGTTACTATTAATTGCTGCTGTCCGAAAAATATAACAAATCACCTTGGAGCGTTGGGTAGAAACGCCCGAAAGGACGAAACGAATGGCCACTCCACAACGCTTCCCCCTCCAAATTCCCCGTGCGAGTGTAGAGACAAAAACTTGTGAAAATGTCAATCAAGTTGTACAAAAAACGAGAAACTCCCAATCCGAAAAAGGAAGGAGCGAACAACGAAGTTTTCCAGACAGCCAAAGATGATGCATTGTGCGTGAAAGGTGCATGAAGATATCTGACGGTTGTATCTCTATCCCTGCCCTGCCAAGTGACAGACCGACCCATACACCGGATAACTCTTAGGGGGCGCCTACGAATTGCATCCCACTGAGTCAGAGCCCGAGTCGGAGTCGGAGTCAGTGTCAAGACCCGGAGATAATGTCAGGAGTCGGGGTCGGGGGAAGTCGTTCGACGACGATTTAAATTCCACAGACGCTGCCATAGATGAGCTGTCATATGTGCAAATGACGATTGACAGCTGCCACAGTCAGCATCCGTTTGCAGCATCCTCCTGGCCGCAAAAACCATTCCTAGTTGCCATTTCCAAACTCCGGGCAAGCTCCTCTTCGTTACCTGCCCGTCAATTCATTTGGGAATTTCATGCGAGGTGCTAAAACGTGCCAAAACCACAAAACAAATACACAACATTGGGTTTCCAGTTAAAACAAGACGTCGACATCAGCATGGGCAGGGGCGTAACTTTTAATACTATCAGCGGGCGGCAGGGGCGGATTAACCAGGAAACGATCTGGGCCCAACAAGAAGTGCGAGTTGTGAGAATTAAATAAAGAAGTAGGTAGCGTAGAGTTAAATACTGATTTATTTAATTACAAAATACCCAGTTTAGAGATGATGTGAGATATTAAATAAAAAAAATAACTAAAAACCAAAGTGAAGTTAACTTAAAACTTTCATCATCGATCGATTCTCTTTGCTAATTGCAAATCGTTTCTAAATGCCGTATTTTTTTTTTGGTTTAAGACTGTTCTAAAAACTTAATTATTTTTATGGTTGCCATAAATTGTAATTGCTTTTCCGATGCTTAAACGATGAACTTCTTAATTTGTTTTTATAAATGAAATCAATGAATGCTCTTAATATAATCTTGAAAGAGAATATAGTAACAGAGATTTTAAAAGATTTGTAACAGGCGATTGGTTAAACCATAAAGCTGTCATTGGACCAAAGTAGCCGTATTTGTATAGCTTCGTTGATTTGAAAGACAATTACGTACAATTGAAAATATAATCATTGATCATATTGTACCATTTAAGAAGGGGTTACGTGGGCTCTCTTTAGGTGAAAATTGTAAATGGAATTTGGAAATATCTTAGAATTTGAGAGCTGGGTTGAAAAAATTTGTTATTTTTTTTAGATATTGGGCGATTTCCGCTAGATAGTCAACCAGGCCAAAAATCTTAAAAGTTAATTTAAACCTTTTTTTATATGGTTTCCTACGGGTACGAAAAATTTTACTTCATATTCCGTTCCATTTTGTTGATTTTCGAGTTTTACTATGGAAACTAAACTCGTTAACCTATTTTTCACAAACAACATTCACAAAAAACGGTTCGAAAAATGTATGTCTCCTATTTTTTTTTTTGCAATAATAGCGTACGAACGTTAGTTCACGACGAATATTAATTATTACGTTTAAGGGTTATTTATTCATTCAAAAATTGTACTGTAATCCCAACTAGCGATCTAGGCAAGACCAACCCCAGATTATTGCATAATTTCGAATCCCTGCTCATAGATCTTCCATCTTGAGTAGCTGAAAGTCCGCTCCTGCCATGGCGACTAGCAAAAAACACGGCAAACAGAGAACGAGAAAATCTAAATGGAAACGGCCACTGCCAAAACCGGTAGTGAACATACAGTGTATGTATGATATGACTAACCCCCGAACCACACTGATAAGGGCAGTCATCCGAGGGCCTCGAGAGAGAGAGCGAGACGACAGTCGCGCCACCTATTCGTGGGCCACAAGTGGAGGCGAGACAACAAGATGTCGGTGGAGGAGGCGTGGCATAAATCGAGAGTTGTATGGTCTGAACGGAATCGAGTTCGGGCCGGTAATCAGTCACGACTTGGTAAGCGCGCTGGCAGCACGTCGTCGTCATCGTCATCGGGTGTCGTGTTTGCAGTTCGACAAAGATAAAACCCCCAACCGATAGCCCCGACCGTCGCGTAACATAGCTAAGAGCTAAACATTTTCATTTAAATTCAAAACTGTGCAGCAAAGTGAAGTGAAACTAGAGATATACCGGATATAGCAGTATATATCCAAGTTGGGAGAAAGTGCGGTTCCGGCTGGACAATATGATGGACGTAAGCAGCATGTACGGCAACCACCCGCACCACCACCACCCACATGCCAATGCCTACGACGGCTACAGCACGTCCTCCGCGGCAGCCGCCAATGCCAGCAGCTACTTTGCCCCCCAGCAACATCAGCACCACCTGCAGCAGCAGCAGCAACAGCAGCAGTTGCAGCAGCAGCAGCACCAGCAACATCTCACCTACAACGGCTATGAGAGCAGCTCACCTGGAAGTTACTACCCACAGCAGCAGGCTCAGCTCACACCACCGCCCACGGGCAACCACCAGGTGGTGCAGCAGCAGCAGCAGCAAGCTCAGCAGCAACAGCTCTATCCGCACTCCCATCTTTTCAGCCCAAGTGCGGCGGAGTACGGAATTACAACGAGTGCGGCCACGGGGAACCCGGGAACTCCGCTGCACCCCACCAGCCACTCGCCGGCGGACTCCTACTACGAAAGCGACTCCGTTCACTCCTACTATGCCACCGCTGCCGTTGCCACCGTTCCTCCACCCACCAACAACTCACCTGTGACCGCGGCCAATGCAAGTGCCGCCAGCAACCCGCAGCAGCAACAACAGCAGCAACAGGCAGCCATCATCAGCTCGGAGAACGGAATGATGTACACAAACCTGGACTGCATGTATCCCACTGCCCAGGCTCAGGCTCCGGTGCACGGTTATGCCGGACAGATCGAGGAGAAGTACGCGGCCGTGCTGCATGCTAGCTATGCCCCCGGACTGATCCTGGAGGAGCAGGACCCTATGATGCAGCAGGCCACGCAGTCGCAGATGTGGCACCACCAGCAACACCTGGCGGGGGGCTACGCCCTGGATGCCATGGACTCGCTGGGGATGCACGCGCACATGCACCACGGATTGGCCCACGGACACTTGGCCAATTTGGCCAACAACTCGCACCAGCAACACCCACAGCTCCAGCAGCCGCAACAGCACCAGCAGCAGCCACACCCGCAACAGCAGGCGCAGCAGCCAGCCGCGCAGCATCAGCAGCAACATCAGAACTCAGTGTCGCCCAACGGCGGAATATCCCGACAACAACGCGGAGGTGTGATCTCCCCCGGCAGCTCCACTTCCTCCTCCACCGCCTCCGCCTCAAATGGAGCACATCCTGCGAGCACACAATCAAAATCGCCAAATCATTCCAGCAGCATTCCCACCTACAAGTGGATGCAGCTCAAGAGGAATGTTCCCAAGCCACAGGGTAAGTGTAGAATAAGGAATTTTAGAAAGAATAAGTAGAAAGAATCAAATTTGAATGGCAAACATAAATCTATAGCTAGCCCTAAATTTTTCCCAATTGATAATAACCATTTTAATAAAAATATTACTAATTTTGATTTTACCCTCAGTATTAATGTCAACCTATTTGGAAAGTTAATGATTAAATCGGATTAGCTTTGTGGGATTTAATAAAATTCTTAACAAAACTTTTTAGTTAAGTACGTATGCTTTATATGATTTTTGGTCATTAAAAAACCCATGTTGTGCATTACAGGGACTAAAATTTTAATGTAATTGTAACTGTAATATTGTAAATAAACCAGCGGATTCTTTTCCAAAAGCTTAAGCTATGAAATCAAACAGCCTCTAAATATCTTATAAGTTTTAAAATTTGAAACCTTCTTCACTAGAATTCTTTGTTTTTTGTTTACGATAATTTCTGCATTGAAATTATAAAGAGAAAATTCGTAGAAAATAAGTAGAATAAAAATGCAAAGTAAATTGTTATTTTCTTTGAAAGAACAAAATTTTATAGTCGTATTTTAACATAGCAGTCTTATTTGAAAAAACATTTTGTGAACTTTTGCGTGATCTTGAGTATTTACTCAAGTTAAGAATTTTTAACTAAGTAAATTTGTGCTTCTAAATTAGACAACATTTAAATGTTGTTTAGCTTATTCGTTTTTATTTTCATATAGCTCTTAAGCATTTAGCATGTCTACGGATTCGCACCACTTTTAAAAAATACCCGTTTATTAGAAATAAACATACGACAACGGCTCATTTGGCAGCGCTTAAGGCAATTAAAGAACCACATATTTCGCTAATTGCCACATTTCAGCTTTTCACCTGCCTGATAGTAGAAGCATTGTCAACTAAAGTGGTTCGCTCAATAGATCAAAGATTAGCTTAAGGAATATATTAGGCTAATCAGGCACACAATATGCAAAAAATCGAACACTCATAAACATATACGTACATACAAGATTATTTTAATAAAGTTAAAGGGTATAAAAAAATAAAATCTCAAAAATCGTAAAACGATGACTTTTAAAACTGATTGACAGCCCAAGATATAAGAATCAGTTAAACAGTGAAACCAGAGGAAGACGAATAAAATTGATAATAACACGATGCTGGGGAAGCAGATATTATGAATACATACGAAAATTCATTAAAAACATTTACACTAATTTAATAAGAACGTGATTAGCATTATCTTAAATGTAGTATAATATGAACAATTAACACTGCAGAAAACTAACAGACGTACAGCAAGTTGATGTCTCAGACAAAACGTCAAGAGAGACGTCCTACCGAGGGGACGTCTCCTAAAAATAAGAATGTCTCTTCAAATGCCGAAGATTTCGCTTACCTCTCCCCGTCGCTCTACATTCCCGGTCTTCCCGGTCTCCCCAATCTCCACACTCCACCTCTCATAATTTTCGCCGTTCTCTTGGACTCTCCTTTTGGCATATTTCTTGCATATTTCAGATAATTTTGTCAATGCCTGTGCAGTCAGTCAGGTTGTCACTTGTCACATTGCCGCGTGGAGTTTTGTATCTCGGAATTAGCCAGCTAAGAAAATACATTTGAGTGGATAAAAAAAATGTTCGTATAATATATTCATATGATAAATGAAATTATTATTATCCAAAGAATCGGCGGCCACTGAAAAAACGGGTATTTTTATTAACATTTCATGAATTGTATAAAATACGAGCTTACGCATACGCTTTAATTGCGCTTTAAGTGTTTGAGGTCAGTCAAATAAATATTTATTAAGTTAAATTTGACATTAATGTTTATTCTTACCCTGAAATCAATTTGAATACTTTGAAAGGCCATATAGAAGAAACTCTCTTTTTCTGTTTTTCTTTAATTTGTTTGTTACACTGTTTATTGTTTTTTAAAACAATTTTAAACCTACAATAATTTAGAGTTTGGGTTTTTTAAACTCCTTGTCCAGTGTAGAACAACACTATTAAATTTTAAGATTTTCTTTATATTCAATGCCTAAAGTTCTACTACCCACCAATCAATATTCCATCCATCCAAGTTCCCAAACCTGTTGACCAATTTCAGTTTTTTGTGGGCCTCCTGGTAATGCACTTAACCTGTTCATGACTCGAGTTGCACAACTGACGCTGATCGCTGATATCGGAGCATCGAGCGTCGGACCACTTACAGTTCAAACGTTAATCCCTTGGCTACACCAATAATCATACAAATATTTGCTTATTAATGCTGAAAAGTGTCATTTACATGCATCGTTTTCAATTAAACGACGCCACAGAGGCCCGGGCCGAACTTAACCGATCTGAGATCCCAGATCGCCGATCCGAGATCCCCACGCGCCGCACCCAAAAACCGAACCGCCTCGAGACCCAAATACGATCCCAAAAGCTCCTCGAATGACGCGTGCAAGTGGAACCAGGCGCTAAGATGGGGAGCTGGGTGGGGCAGAGCTGTAGACTACACAGGAAAAAAATGTTTATTTTGTAATGATTAATTGGGAGATATTTCCTAAAATACATAGTTCTCCTTTCATATTAATTTAATGACATAAGATACCGACTATCAGAACGGAAAATGTGACAAACCAATCTCAATTTTGCTGGATTATATATTTTACAAAAGGTATGAATCAATAACAATATTTAACAAGACTTTTTAAAAACACACAGATCAAATGAAAACTTCAAGTTCTATAAAAAAAACCCTATCATAAAGTATTAATAATTGCAAATTTTAAACAATTATTGGAAAATAATGACAGGGAGGAGGAAGCTTAGAAAGTTGTAGGAATATTTATTGCAGAGTTTTTCACTTAATAACTCTGAAATAATAAACGTCAAATCGTTGATTCTGTATTATCGAGCTGGAGAATATTATTTCTTCAGTGTGTTTGCAGGGGCGACCGCAAGTCAAACAAACAATTAAAGCGTGCAGCCAACGGTCGGGAGATGCAGCTCGAATCCAGAATGAAACTTGCAGCCGGGGGACTGGGACAGAAGATGGGGGGCAGGGGCTGCTCCTCGGCATGCCGAACTGGAACTGGAAGTCAAGTTGGCTGTCAGAAAAAATGATTATTTAAATAAGAGTCTCTCGTTTGAGCCTCACTGCAACCGAACTGTCACTGAGCAATGATCTGCTGCCTCGTGGCTCCCCTGGAATCCCTGGGTGCTGGATGTTGGATGGTGGATACTGGATGCTGGGAGATGCTGCTCGCTGTGAGCTCTGCGCACATGCTTGGGTCCATCTGTCATGTCATCCATTTTCAGGCAGGGAAACAGCATAATCAGCAATCATGGTTATAAATGGTAGCATTCGACATATTGGCATTCACGCACAAGCCCAGTCGCATACACCGACTGGACTGGATGTACGCTGACCAGTCTTCGATGCAAAGAGTTCTCTAATGTGTTAATCAGCATTTTTCAATAACCAGACCACGATCTGGGTTCGAGTAGGAAGGAAGAAGTAGCTCATTGCCATAAAGATTAATGGACATTTTTACAGGGATTTGTCACTGCCTAGGAATTGGTTTAAGATACACAAATACGCACACTTGGAACTTTCTACTTTTTCACTAACCAATATCAATCAATGTGCGAAATCTCGAAAATACTTTTGACAAGATTATGATGACACCTAGATAAAACTAAAATTAGCAAAACTTGAACGAAATAAACCAAGCAAGCAAACCAAAAACTTATCCATCATTCAAATGTCAGGGTTAAAGTATTTAGAGCTCTTAGGAACTCAACGTATGTGTATGAATTATGCGGGATTTGAGGAAAGTAAACTGAATCTAGGTATGCAAACCAATATTAAGTCTTATTTATATAGCTTTAACTTTAAGTTTTTATACTCTGCGGTCTTTTCTTGATAAAACTTTACGTATTTAAAAATCTGTAAAAGCTGTGAGTCCTCAAATCCTTTTCAAGCAATTTCTCATCCTTTCATTTACCATCTTATCTTTTTAAATATCTATCCCTTATTGGCACCCTGCTAAAGTTTTTATGACCTTAGATAGTGACAATGTTGTTTACTTTTATTAGCCATAATTGAAAAGTTCCCATCGAGGCGGGTCAGCCTTGTTGTGGTTGAACAGTTTAATTAATGCCTGGCAACTGGAAGTTCTCTGCTGTTTCTGTTCGTGTTTTATTGTTTTTTAAACGATCTACCACTTTGTTCGGGAATTTCGCCCCCCTCGAGAAGGGGGTGGGAATTTCCACACGCAAGGCCAGGGGTCAGAAAATATGAAATATGAAAATAGCTGACAAATGTGAAGGAAACTCGAATTAACATAAATGTTGGTGGAAAAACGAAACAACAGAAAACTTTTGGCCAAAAGGTTGCAAAAGGTGTTAGTTCTGTGGGTCGGCGAAGGGGAGTGGCAGAGGGGGACATTCGCTTGGGGTATTCAACATTTATTTGATGTGATGTTTTGATATTTCTTGACACCAACACGCGACGCGACCCGAAGAGCGACGAATGTGCCACAATGAAAACGAAATGAATTAATTACGTGCATTTCAAAACAAAAATTGGTAACATATATAAACCGACGAGCGGCGAACGAGAACCCCAAAACAAAGACCCTCGGAGAAAAAATGAGGCAGACTATTTAAATGAAATGATATTGTGGATAGAAAAGTGACCACCAGGAATGCGAGATAACATCAAACGCTTGCCCAAGCCCAAGCCCAGACAAAACCGAACCGTTCCGAACCTAACCGAACAGAACTGAGAGCTGAGCTGGGAGCTCCAGACCCTGGCCTCAGACCCAGAAACGCCCCGCCCGCCTGTCTGTCACCGTCACCGTCATCGTCAGTGGCTGGGGTCCGTCACAGAGGCTAGTTAGTCCGCTAACTAGTGATCGCAGCGTGTAAGAAACAGATTTAGACTTTTACAAAAAAAAATTGTAAGCCCAGAAAGCCCCTCAAGTCTATAGATGGAACTACTGCCCTTAAACACAAAGGACAACTTAATCTTAAAACATTTATAAATATATCTAAAGAAAACGATTATTTAATATTAAAATGTTATCCGAAAAAAGTAATTATTTTTTAGCTTAGGTTCAACAGTTCAGTGAACTATAGTTTCCAAATTGATGTTTCTTCAAAACCTCACACTATTTACTTATTACCCACTCACTCGTACTTCTCAAGCAATTGTATTCCTGTTCCTTCTTCAACCTCTCCCTGTTATAAATAGTAAAAGATATTATTTTATATGTAACATATTTTATTTTTAATTTATTAGCATACTCTATTAACATATTTTTTGAGTCTTCAAAGTGCTGTCTCACGACCCTCTCACGATCCCATCTCTAGCTAAGGTATTCTATACCTCCAGCAACCTCACCAAAAAAAAAATTCAAACCAGGGCCAAAAAATGTATGGCATGTGTCGTGACAAATTTTGTTCGCTGGCGCGCGCTGAGTTAACATTTTTGAAAGCGTATTATTAAATTTCGTTCCCCCTTGGTCTTTCTCCTTCCCTCAGTCAGGGTCAGGGGGTCCAGGTGATACCCCAAAACCCGAAGGAGTCTAGAATTGGCCTTTGACTTTTTTTCGGCCGATCAACGAATCGATTTGTTAGGTGATAAGCCGCGGGCAGTACTTACAATAATTACCACTTAAGTTGGATAGGAAAGGGTCAGTCTTGGAGCCCAATCCCTATCGCACTCCAAATTACGTCTGCTGCCAACCAAACTCCGTCTGCACTGTCTCAGTGACATTTACACACCTAAAATGTCAGTTTTCATAAAGTTCGACTCGACTCCAGGCGAGTTTCTGGAGACAACATGAGAAGCACATTAGTCCAGTCCGCGTGACAGCCTGAGGGGATTGGGGAGGAAAGGAGAGACTGAGAGAGCTGCTCCCAAAAATAAAAGGAGCAAGAACGGTAATACGAACTATGAGATACCTGGTTGTAAATGGACGACAATTATGTGCCTATCAAACAGTGAAATCTTTTAAACCTATTTGTAGCTAGTCAATAATAATCTTAAAAATTGTTATTTGTTATTTTATCTTTTTAATGAAGAAACCCCCAAACGATGTTTGCTTACTACTGAATAAAAAAATAAGTTAACAGTGTGACAGACAATGACGTTGCTTTTGGCATATCTCGACCACCGGTCGTTATTACCCCACCTTCCACTACATTTTTAAAATTCAGCTTACTAAAATAGTCGTTGCAACACCTTATTTTTGACGGATTCCTGGAAAATCACATCACCTCCTTTTTGAATCGGAATTACATATTAAAAAAGAGCTCAAAAATAATTTTACAAATTACAAAAATGCTTCGATTTTATTCTTTCATCCCGTTGCCCAAGCTCATCATACCCTCAAGTTTTAGCGAAGGGAATAAAATAAAACTATATTTTTGAAAATTTGAGGCAACCCAACTACGGCTGCATTAAAGGATATGCCTTCAAGGGTGCTCTTTCTCGATGTCCTTCCTCACGCTGTGTTATGTAATATTAAGCACAAATATACACACAGTGATGTGGGTTTCTGTGTGGAGTTGTTTGCCTTGAACGGACATTTGGTGCAAACAGTGCGCCAAAAGCGGAGGATACGGATATCTTATCTGCTGTTTGCATTCGGTTGGCGTTGGCCCAAGGTTCTCTTTATATCCATGGCGCCCCGTATTCCGTTTCCTTCGGCGTCGCTGGCCGCCTTAATACTTTTCAAGTGTATAATTTAGTAAATTATATAAGTATCGCGTTACGTGCCCTGACACAAGCACAAACACACTCAGCCCCCTCCACTTCACGTCGATATCAACGATAAATGTGGCTCAATATCGTTCGGTTTTGCCTTTTGTTTTCCTTCTTTTTCGTTTGTGAAATTGCACAAAGTCATCATAGTCTTTCGATTTTCCAGGGAACTTTCGTTTCCCCTTGTGGACATCACTGCACTGATAGGGTTATCACTACACAGCTAATTGATTGTGATTTATTTGTGGCGGGGACTTTAGGTTTAGCTCTGTCCTTGCCAAGCTAAACGTTATTTTTAAGTTGATTTTACTAAAAATAAATTTTACTTGAAGTGGACCGTCTGGGAGTGCAAGTGTATAAAATAAGTGAAGTGGATTAACGTGGGCAATTAGTTTAAAAATAAAATCATGTTGTCTGTTAAGCCAATATCTGCAAAAAAAATAGTTAAACAACTTTATAAAACTAATTAAAGAATTCAAATTCCAAATTAATACAAAATATTAACAGCTGGAAAAAAAGTTTGCAGTTTCTAAATTTGAACTGTAATCAATTTCGATTTTTAAAAATACAAGTGATGTTAAAAATCCTACTTGTCAACTTATTTTTATATAACTTGTTGATTTATTTTTCTAAAACAGTTAAAAAAAAGTGATATAAATACAAAAACTTATTTATAGAAACACAAAATAGAAGGCGGAAATACCGCTCAAGTTCAAGAAGCCTGATTTTTGTAAGGAAACTCCCATTCCACTCAAATGGAGTTTCGTTGTAAGCGGCGGCAGTAAACAAAATACTTTGCGACCTAATGAATCATTTGACGAGACAAACAGTAGTCGGCCAACAATTTAAGCTGTTCCCAAACTGATTTGCGCCCAAAAAAACGGCCAAAACAATGAGACAAATGGTTCGGGCAGTGAAAACTCTTGCTCTGCGGTGCGCTTTGAATAGTTGGTAAAAAGCTCGAGCATTTAGCAATTGATCTGCAAATCAAAGGGAACCGCTCTGAGCCCCAGAGCTCTACAATTGTCTCGATTTCTCAGTGTGCCGGTGTGCGAAGGTGATTTCATTCCAAAAATTCTCTCCGTACCCTCGAACAGTAGATAAACTGGTAAACGAAAGCTGTCAATTTGAAGTCCAATTGTTGATTTCGATTATTGTTTCCAATTTTACTGCTCTCGCTTTGGATTTCAATGGACGATATCAGGGCACATTAGGGAAGGTGCCCGCCACTCCCACCCCCACCACCCCGCAGATAACAACAATGGTCAGCGGGCGGCTTTAAAGTGGACATTCTAGTGGCCAGGAAGGTATTAGCCATGAACGCTTGAACTTCAACTTGGCTGGCGACACGCGTTGCTCTGATTTGATTTATTTAATTTTCATTTCGGCTGCCAGCGCGGCCAACTGATGGATGTATCCTATCTATCTTTAGGCACGGCCACTAGGGACAGCAGGGTGGTATTAGGGTATTAACTGTACGACCCCATACGGGCTTAGTTAAGATTGAAACGACTTGATTCGATGATGATTGAGAGTTGATGGGAAGTAAATTAAGGCGCTGTGGAAATTTGAGTGCGGGAATTTGTTGATTGTCTTGGTTTAAGTCAAGATACAATTTTAACTCTATAATTTACTGGCTTTAAGTGGACATTGGTAAAATGTGTAGAATAATTAACTTATCATTACCTAAAAAACTTTAGAACTTAAGGAAAATATAACAACTAGTTCTTTTTTTAAATGTAAGTTTTTCCATACATTTGTTTAATATTTGATATTTTGAGAGTGATTAAAAATATTTATAAAAATTTTGTAAATTCGAAATTAAAAATTTGTTATCTTCCCTCAAAGCGTTTATAGGTTCCTAAATTCGATATATTAAAGGACTTTGAACCACATGACTCACAAGTTATATCTAAGCCTCGTAACACTTGTGCATGACAGTTCAAACCCAAGGACAACCGAAAATAAAGACACCGAAAACAAACAACAAAATTAAAATCTCAATTTTATAAGAACAGCTAAGCAAAAAATACACAGAGAAATAAAAAAAATGATTTATTATATTGAAATTATCTCATGTAAACAAGTCAAGTCAGTTGCCAGTTTGGCTAATGCCACTTGTCTCAGCCGAGGCCCCAAATACCACCGCACACCCCATCGCACCAGTCAGTAAAATTTGTTAATTTGTCTAATGAAAATTTTATATACACTTTGTTTTTGGGCGGGGAAAATCCAAAGTAAACCTGAGGCCTATGAAGTCGCAGATATACGGGTATATATGTATATGTTGTATTGAAGGCGACAGTCTGAGGCTCGGGCGTCTTGTCTGCACGAATTTCCACGGCAGCCACGAAGATTGATGATGACATTAGCATCATTGTCGAAAATATTTATTTTAAAGCCAGCTAAAGGACCAAAAGCAGCAACCTTTTTCCTTGCCATCCACTTGAGAGGCAAAATGTTTTGAAATTTGTTTTGTTGACATTTTAATTTGCAAATACTTGGTGTGTGCGAATACACATGTATGAACTATATATACGGATGGGTGTGTGAACGAATGAAGCATTAATTGAATTAAATCATCAAAAAGTGGAAGACATGAGGAGGAGGAGGAGGAGGAGTAGGGGTGGTTGGATGGGGGAAGGGCCATGTCAAGTGGAGCCACTCAAAGTGTTGACTGTCAGCCACACGCACACCCAACTGGAGTACATATAAATATATACACATCTATGTGTGCCAACCCACATTTATTTTTTTATTTTTTTTTGGCATTTGGCAGCCATTTTTATTTGAGCAGTTTTCCTTCCTTCTTTTTCTAAGACCCTATCGAACACCCTTATTTCAACAGCTCTTCAGCAAATGTCCGTATATACTTGTACTTATGTGTACGAACACAAAAAGGGAAACTATGACCATCCTTATACACATCTACATCTGCACATGTGTGCGTGCATTTTCGTTCGGTGATCCGTCATCTTGTCAGAATGTATTATTCGAATTAAGATTTTACTTTTTTTTTGCTGCTGCCATTGAATTGAATTAACACACGACCGAAAGAGCAGCTGTAACTCACACAAATGAAAAACCAACCCCCTTCCATTTTCACCCACCCCCTGGAAACAGCTATTTCACTTACTCAGTCCTATTAATACATACTTGCAAATCGAACCACTCTAGTCTTAGTTTAAAAATAAATACCCACCAACAAATTATTAGCAGTAAAAAATAGCTGTTAGTCGGAAATGTGGAGTTGTCACTGCTATCGGGTGAGAAGCAAGAAAGCCACTCCAGCCAATTATCACAAAAAGTAAGAGATAATCTAGCAAATAATTGTCAAACTTAACTAAATTTTCTACCTTAACGTGTTATCAATGAAAGCTGAAAGACAAGCAAAATGAACCCGATCACGATCTTGTTTAAAATGCTGCTTAAGAATAATTAAAGTTACATATTTTAAAAAAATTCCCATTATAATTTAAAACACTTATTTTGTGTTTTTAAAATACTTTTAGTTTTTTATTATTGAATCAAAAACTATATTTATTTTTTTAAAAAGTCCGTTTTTTAAATGACAACACCATTTAACAGTAAAAATATAAAATGAAAGAGCATAAAATTATAACTTTTTGGCCTTGTGAATATTATTTGTGTTTTGCTTAAATTGACAAGAATTTATAATTTGTAAACTAAAAATATCTAATTGTCATTTTTCAATTTAGTTTTTAAAGTCGAACCAATGGATATTTTTACCAATGTTTATTGAAGCTTCAACATAAACTTATTTTTTGAAGCCCAACTAAGAAGTTACATGGGAACCAACGCCCCTTCAAAAATAGGTCTAACCAATAAAACATGCCTAATTTAATTTTTCCGCTCAAAAACCCTTCCCGTCGCTATGTTCGGCAATTTCTTATCGCCAAAACAAAGTATGTAGTACAAATAATGTCGACAATTTTGATTTTCGGGTCTATCAGATGGCTACCGGAATTCGACGTAATCTATAGAACAAAAAATAAAAGTAAAATAAACAGAAAACAGTAGCCAAAACGTTGCTATTAAGATAACACAAATATGTGCATTCGAGTATCTGTGTAAATATTTAAATCGAGTTTAGTGTTGTCTTGTGTGTGACGGCGACATAATTTTCCAAAAGGTAAACAACCCGGTTTTGAGACAGACACACGAGCAGCTCAAACATATCGAAGATGTTTGATAAGGAATTGAAAACTTCTTCCGGGGAGACAGTTAACAAGATTAAGAAATTGTTGCTCGGGCGCCATTTGGGACATTTTCCAATACCCTATGGAAGGTTAATATCTGACTCAGACAGGCAGCAAATTTGGTTTCTTTTTTGGGATTTCTTTCAAAATTTCAAACCCTTTGTCGAACAATTTCCATGTGTGTTAGACATCGTGACTAATAAGCAGCGGGACGTCTGCTGGGCCCATACAAAACTTTCAATTAAGCTGGAAAACTTCACTTCACCTTTGTGGCTGCGACTTGGATATTTTTTGGGGAACGATGATATGTAGATACAATTATGAGAATTTGGCTTTTGTGCATTTCACGATTCGTGTTTGAAATGTAGATACCAAGATACGACTGCATCATCGCATGACATGTGGAAAAAGTCACGGGTTGACAGGCGGCCAATAAAACTGACAGAATGAATGGACATGGCTCGTGGATTTTCGACGGGATTATGGCAGTTTAGTCAAGTCAGAGTCAGAGTCAGAGAACTGCCAAAGAGTGTTGACTGTGCCTAATTAGCTGGGTCAACCCTCCCCCGAAAAGGGTTTCGGCTGAGATTGCCAACTCAATTAGTGCCAACTGACCTCTGGTCAGTGGAGTTGAACATCTGTCCGACTAACCAAATAGTACAGCCTCTGTTGATTGCAAAATATTACGGTCTATGTGGCACTTTGGGTTCTTTCCAACTATGGGACCATAAATTACCCGCAGGTGATCAATCACATCGTCACTAAAGCCACCGATCGTCAGCACAATTTGGTCAGCTTTCTGTGCACTTTTATGGCCCCCAGATTAGGGGCAACAGAATCGGCTCTCGAAAGTTTCGCCACATGACGTTGATGTTGATGTTGTGTTTAATCAACAATTAAAACAATTTACTTTTAATTGAAATATAATTTTCTATTTGCACTCGAATTAAATATTATTATCAATTGAGCTGCCGGCCAGACGGCGTTCCACGCACTCCGTATTCCATTCTCCGTGCTCCGGTCTACGGCCTCAGGCCCACTTAATCGCCCCAAAACGGACCCCATGTAATGCCACCCGGCTCACAGATTGCCAGTTACTGTGGGTTTTTGTGTGCGAGTGGGGATCTCCGTAAAGTGGCAGTGGCGCCTACATAATAGAAATGATAATATCATTATATCATATCAAAATGGCCGTTCTCCAGCGGATGACTCACCACCTCAGGGAAGTGTACTTAAAGCGGAGAATTCAAGGACAAGGCGTGAGCTACTGCAAGTCCAATTAAATGGGCAAAACGAGCAGATACGTAACATGTAGCTTACACCAACATTATATTTCAGAAAAATACTCCTGTTTATAAACAAAAAAAATGGTTTAATCAAAGTAATTCAATATAAATAAATTATTTTAAATATTCTTTCTTTGGTTTAAGGTACAAATTGTGTACATTTTGGATATGTTTTTTGTGTTTTAAAGTATTATGGCTAAGACGTTCGCATGAGAATTTAACACTTTTTCAAGTCAACTCAGAATCTTAAAGAAAGTTTGACTTGAGATATTAGTTAAATAATGTCTTTAAGGATCAAAGTACTTAAATGTTCGGATTACTTGGCTGCACTTTTTTTAATCTTATGTAAGCGCAAACATTTTTATTGAATTTAATAATACAATTTCCACACATTATAACATAATACACAAGTCAATACATTTATAAAATGTACCACTTCCTTTTTAAATCTGTGCTGAAACAAAATTTAAAAAAAGTGGTTAAAAAAAATTAAGCTTTCGCTCAACTTCTGTTATCTGACACACTTCTTAAATGTATTTCCTTTAAGAACACCTTCTTTGACCTGGTTAAGACAATCCCGATTGATTCAACATGGGAATTGTGTGATGCACGGGAAAGATATGCAAAAGTCAACAAACGTTTGACTGAGTTAAACCTGCAATTGTAATTACCGCTAGTTGAGATGTTATCAAATTACGTTGACTCGGTGTAGCGCCCCTAGCTGTTGCACTTATCCCCTTTCTTTCCGCCCCTTGGGTAAATTCTGCAGCAGCGACTCTGGTTGTTTACATTGATTGTCAACAGTGTCACTTAAGCGCCATGGTGCCAGCCCACTGTCCCACCCACCCTCTGTGGGCCACGCAGAGCGGAATGGCCTTCAGGAGCGGAGGGTGGCAGGGGGTGGGGCCCTGTTAGCCACGGAGTTTCCCTACTTTACCCTGCTCCGCTCACCCTTCTCCCCACCGAACTCCGCAGTCGGAGCACTCGGAGCATTGAAGTGGAAGCGATCCCCCGATAATGCTCTCTAAAACTAATATTACAAAGTAGATATCGTTTGGCGCCGGACAAAAGCGACAGTGCCGCCAACTGGCCGCGACATGTTTGACAACCCGAGCGACACCAGCAGCGACTGAGGCAGCCGTGCCACTAATAGAGGCCGCACCGTGCCACAGTGGAACCACAGATGTGCACAGGACAATGTTCGATAATGGAATAGGATTGTTATTCATTTCAAGATTTTGAACATTTAGAATATTCGATAAGTGGAGGCGTAGTTCTTTTGCTTTTCGGAGGACAAAATTACATTCATTGCAGCATTTTGAATAACTTCATTATTTTTTTGTTACTATAGGATGGTCTCTTTTCTTTCGACCTATTTGGCAAGAATTCCTATGGTTCACTTCTACTTGATCTACTGTATGCATTTAAAATAATTTAGCTCAGGTCAGCTCACAGAAAAATCATGTTCTAATCATATTAAATCATTGCATCGCATCTAGTACTTCCATTATATTGCTGACTTTGTCTCAAAAAAGTACAGTTGACTTGCTTTGATTTTATGATTTATTAAAACAAAATTGACTCCAAATTTGTGCGATCCTTTCTATTGAATGAGAATTGACAGATATTTGGACATATAAAAAAACACGTAACCAAGATACCCAGAACAATTACATTTTCTAAGGTTGTTTTCTTTGGTATTAATTTAAGCTAACAGAGAAATATTTTTTGGTTTCTTAACGGATTGGAGTCTGGAACTTTTACTTAACCGGATCCCCTTGGCTCCATTTATGATATGCAGCGCTCTTTACTTTAAGTGTGCTAAGTCCTGTTCTATCCATGGAACAGGACTTAGCACACTTAAAGTATTTCATCAAGTTCAACTTAAAACTGGCATTTCACCAAAGGGCTTAAGCCCCAAAGGGGTTCCATTACCCTGATTCAGATTCAATAACCAATAAAGCATTAAATTGTATGTCCTTTTCTTGCGTTTTAATTTTATATTTAGGTTAATTGTTTATTTTTGTAACACAACATATTTATAAGTAATGTTATATATAACCATTCTGAATTATTCTGGATGCCCATACCACTGTTCATTGATTGGCGGCGGCATATTGATAACCTAACCGGAATGCAGTAACTCTCAACTGTCGCAGCCGCTGCTGCTGTAACTGCTACCGTGAATGTGAATGTGAAGGTGATTGTGATTGTGACTGCAACTGCGACTGCGACTGGCGTTGCAACTGCCGCCGCGTTTGCTTAGTTCTGTTTGCCTTTTTGCGGGAAAATTCAAATGTAGCCCAAGCCACTCGGCGCGGTAATCCTGGGGCTTGTTTTCTTAGACATTCCTGTGTGCATTACGATTACGATAGGAGAGTTTGCAGCCCGACTTGCCACTTATCGAGTTTCTAAATCCTCGAAAGGTGCGCGCCGGCTACTGTGCGGATATTTCGACTGGATGCCAATTTGGGTATCGGTAGCACTCAGAGGAGCAGTCATAAATTCATCACTCATTCGGCCCTGTAAAACTTATTTATTGCTCGTGGCTTCTGGTTTGATTTATTGCACTCGCAGCGGCCAATTGCCCAAAAACGGTTAAACCAACTCGATAACTAAACGGGCCATATTAATATTTCCACCGATCGGCACCTTTCAACATCATTGCCACCATCATCTAGCCATAAGGAAACTCTTGAGGTCGCTTAATGCTTATTAATTGATTTATGCTGAAGAAATGTTATTGAGATTTATGGCTGTGTGAAAAGGTTTTTTATGAGTTTTTTACTATACTCCTTTCCATTGGTCGCTGGTTCTATAAATTAAATATCGAT
This sequence comes from Drosophila oshimai, assembly GCA_018150695.1. Classification (NCBI taxonomy): domain Eukaryota; kingdom Metazoa; phylum Arthropoda; class Insecta; order Diptera; family Drosophilidae; genus Drosophila; species Drosophila oshimai. The sequence continues at coordinate 193,695 of JAECWM010000278.1, forward strand.
TCAATTCAACTTAAAGAAAACTATATTTTTCAAGATCTTTTTTCAACAATTAACTGTCGCTACAATTAAACTAAGTTTTCCAAAAAGTCAAAAAATCTTGTAAATACAGTTTATATACAGTTTTGGAAATAAACACCTGTAAATTGGAAAGTAACCAAATCCGCAAAAATATATTTAAAAAATGCAATTATCCGCTTTTCCAAGCAAACTCAGCACGTCTTAAGGAACTATTCGGACCCAACAATCAATACCAAATCCCAGACAAACCCACAAATATTATAATTCCCGAACCTCCCACAAGACAAAGTGAGAGTTTAAGTCAAAATCAGAGGATAGCAGATAGACAACCGAATGCCCGCTGTCAGGATAATCCCAATATTTTCAAACAAACCTATTGAGCGCATTAAATCCTTCTATGGAAAGGCAAACGGCCAAAAGGAATTATTTTCATCATCGTCGGCTTTAGCCACGGGGCGCATGTCAAATTATGAATAAAACGCAAAATCACGCAAACAAGCCAAAAGTCAGATGGGAAAGAGAGAGTTTGGGGGACGAGCAGCCGAGGGTCGAAACTCTCACAATGATTAGCTGCGACAGCTAAAGATCAACGTTAAGGGGATCGCTCGCCTCACCTGAACCTCACTCCCGTGAAACCACAACATAGGCAGGCACAATAACGAGTATTACACTGAGAAAATCATTTAGAGTTCTAATGACATTTAACAAACTTTCAGTTCCTTGAACTCTTTCTTAAAAATTATGTTAAATTTTTACTCTCTCCCTTTTTTAAAAATAACTTCATGACTGTATTTTTTGAGACTTTGCATTAGTTTAAGCAACAAGTATTGAACATATTAGCTTATTTTAGTTTTCAACGTTTCCTGGAAATCTTAATCTTTTAAAAACAAGATTTGGAGCTATCAATATATATTTAAACAAGTTTTTTGGTAATATTTAGCTTAAGTTAGTTTTAATTGACCAAGTAAATTTTATGTAAGTTTTATGAAATGTACGCAAGCACCGTTTAAAAAATTTATTGTATTGTTTGAAGCAATAAACTACAAACTTTTAAGTTAAATAATGCGGGTTTTTTCATGTGTACAGTTACTCACATCCCTCCTCTCTTTCGTTGCAGCACCGAAACTACCTGCCGGCGGGATTTCCAGCATACACGACTACCAGATGAATGGGCAGCTGGACATGTGCCGCGGTGGTGGTGTTGGTGGTGGCAGCGGGGTCGGCGGCGGTCCTGTGGGCGTTGGAGGCAACGGATCCTCTGGGATCGGCGGCGTCCTGGCCGTACAGAACTCCCTGATGATGGCCAACAATGCGACAACGGGCAGTGGCCATCCCAATCCCAACGGGATGGGAGTGGGCGTGGGCCTGGGCAACGGATCCGGCGGCGGCCTGAGCAGCTGCAGCCTCTCCAGCAACACCAACAACTCCGGCAGGACGAACTTCACCAACAAGCAGCTGACCGAGCTGGAGAAGGAGTTCCACTTCAATCGCTACTTGACGAGGGCGCGACGCATTGAGATCGCCAACACGTTGCAGCTAAACGAAACTCAGGTGAGAAAGCCAGCTTTGCCATTGAATTAAACATATGTAGGTTTTACGGAAAATATGGGGCAATAGATGCAATCTCTAAATGTTAATTAATTAACTTTGTTTAGTTCCGTACGTAGATTAAGCTGAAAAGTGTAATAACAAAATAAGATGGGTAGAAAGCACTTATGAACTCAAGAAAGAAGCAAATAAAAAATTAAATTAAAATATTTATTTCATTTAAATTGTTGTGGCTTAGTTTAATTACGTTTGTTATTTATCTTTGTTCTAAGTCATTTATTAAAGCTTCAACCAGACACCAACTAGTTTTTAGCCAACAAAAATTAACACATAAGTACATATGTATGTATAAAGAGTGTATCTGAAAAGATATTAACGGGAGGACTAATATTTATAAAGTACTAGTGTTGAAAAAAGTTTAAAAAAGTTTAACAAAAAAAAAAAAAACAAGATATATAAAATATTTAGCATTTGTTTACACAATTACTTGAAACTTTCCAGATTTGAAGGCATTTTTAGACTCTCTAGTTTATCATTACAAACAAAATTTAGTGAAGCCACTTCTCTCTATCATGAGTTTTGCGGTTTGTGGGCGTAAAAAGGGGCATGGTCAGGTTTTGAAACAAATCTGATCTGCGCTTTGCTTATAGAAGCCTTTGTGCAAAATGGTGGCTCTAGCTCTTATGGTTCCCGAGATCACAGCGTTCGTACGGAGGCGGACAGACAGATATTCAACGTTTACAGTATTTGCTTACTCTTCGAGTATCGCAAATTAAAAAACCTGTCAGCTTGTAGTTTTTAATGCCCCAGCCAGGAATCTCCGTACCTTGGTCCCTTTTTTTGAAAGTGCTGCTAGGACCAATTATGCGCGGAATGAGCCAGTTTTAAGGGCTTTGCGAGCTAGTGTTTAGGCAATCGCTTAGGGAATATTTTCTATGTAGTTTTTAGTCTTAGAGTTAAGTTTATAACTTACTAGCCAGATAAGGATTTAATCCATTGGCAGACTAAATAAATAAAGAAAAAAAAATGATTGCATGCAGCAAGTAGGGCTCTGCTAATTTGGTTAAATGTAATCGTCTTCATCGAATAAACAGGGGCTACTTTGATTTTATGCATTCAAAAATTTGTGAAATGCATAGCATAAACATAGTAACTAAAAACTTAAAACGAAAATTTTTAAAATCTTGCGAAAGTCTGATAAAATGAGGATGGGTATTCGCTTTTAAGTTCAATTTATTACGTTAAATCAATTTTTATTTAAGTATGTTTTTGTTTTAATACTTTAACTAAACTTAATGTAATGTCGATTTAGTAATTTTAAAAAGATACAACATTTTAAATAATATTTAAATATTTAACTAATTTTGTAAAATTTTAATTTTTTTTACCTTACAGGTAAAAATCTGGTTTCAGAACCGGCGCATGAAGCAGAAGAAGCGGGTGAAGGAGGGCCTCATTCCGGCGGACATCCTGACGCAGCACTCGGCGCCCGTGATCAGCGACAAGCCACCGCAGCAGCAGCAGCAGCAACCTCCGGAGTTGCAGATGAAGCCGCAGGATCTGGGCAGTAGCGATCTGAGCACGGGAACAACATCAGCAGCGACAACTTTAACAGCACCAACAACCAAGCAGAGTTGAACACCTTATGGGGTTGTAATTACTGTTACTGTTATTGCTGTAATTGTTGTTGTTGTTGTCGTCGCCAAAATATTGACGCATTTCGTTGTGATAAATTAATAGAAAATGCACAGAAGATCAGAAGGAAATAAACTAAATAAGAGAATAAAATAATTGAATAAAAATTATGTCAAGTAGCAAATTGAAAATGTAAATCCATACGAAATCGGTAATCAAACGCTAGAAACTTGTGGAATCGAGGTGCCATATTCATCTAGGGGCTGTAAATACTTAAAATAACATTTCGCATTGCCGCAGCTGAAGTTTATTGGACTAGCATAAACTAAACTCAGGGTTATATGAAAATTTAAACTTACTTAAAAGCACGCAGAGCAATTGACAAAACACGAATACAAACAGAATCAAAAGTAAAATCCAAAATTAAATATTAAAAACAATACCAAGTAGTTTCACCACCACTCGTCTGTAGTATTATTAGCTAAGTTTTAGGACGCCCCCGAGTTATTCGTTTTGTGCTAGAAAATAATCGGTTAACCAATCTTGATGTACGTCTGTATATTTAATCTAGTCCTAATTGTAATATAATTATAACTGTACAACACGTGTATGAATAAACAATAAACGAAACCCGATTGCAAATTGTTATTAACCAGTGTGGACAACTTATTGGAAGCGTGGGCATTACAATGATTTCGATCTCGCCAATATCTTTGACGAATTGTGGACGTGTTTATTTTTGGTAATCGCCGATTTCCAAGTACACCGATAAGCGAAGTAGCATTCGACTGGGAAGTTCTGACTGAAAGGGCAGCCTTCAAACCATATAGTGTTTGGGGTATCTTGATTAATTGGAAAGCAAAACCCATGGTCAAAATACCATATGCAAATCTATCACTGCGCTGACAGACCTGGCTTGGGGATTACTGTTTTATATATCACATGCTTGTGAAAATTTGAAATATTTCGGGGATTAATTGATTTTATATTCTTTGCTTTTGATAATTTGAGTAATTTTCCGACGAGAGAATTACCACGCAAATTCATCAAACGCCTTTGACCAAAACAGTTTTGCATATGGCTTATAGATAGGATTTTAAGACCACATTATAGATTGCAGAAAAATAAAACATAAGTCCGGGCTTTTACTATAAAATGACTCATGTATTGGGCAAAGCACAAAGTTTGCAGCCTTTCAAAATTTTAATACAAACAACGTTTATTCCACTTCCACAGAGTTTGTGAGCGTTAAAAGGCTTGATCTGCGTGGGGTATATTGAAGTCTGTGTGCAAAGTTTGGAGGCTCTAGCTCTTATAGTTCCTAAAATCTCGACGTTCCTACGGACGGACGGACATTAACAACGTTCACAGTATTCTCTTTTACTTTACGAGTAACGAGAACATTGAATAGTATGCAAGTTTAACTTCAACTAAAAAACTAAATAATAATTGACCTTAATTAAAGGTTCTTAAAATATTGTTCCACCCCAATTTTAGCTTTGATTTCAAAATTGTTTTAATATTTTTCTATCTTTAGCTATATGTGGGTTATTTCATTTCATATTTAAATTGTACATTCGTAAAGCCAATTTAAAATAACAAAAAAAAAGTCAAGGATTGAACCAAATTGCTTTTAAACTAGAAACTCTACGAGTATAACTTAGTGATACAAAAGGTAAATTGTTAAATTAAACATGTTTTTGTTGAGTTTTATTTGTGGTAGCTGAATGTCCTGCAAGTCGATTCTTTTAGTCGCTCTGATAAAATATAGAAAGTGAACGCTTTATAAATGTTTATAATTAAATCATTATTTCCTTTAAGGGGGTATTCTGGTCTAGAGACAAGTAATTTAGGTGATTTTTAAAGTGCTGTAAAAAAAAAGCAAGCAATATTTTCTTAATCAATTTATTTATACATTATTTATTCACATTAGAAGCATACAAAAAAAATAAAAAAGTAAAAAAAATTCAAAACTCCGTGGGGCGTCTCAAAAATTTGGTGCGTGACCCGTGACACGATTTTAACTCTCCTAGGTTGGAGAGGAGCTACGGAAAAGTTAAAAACATTTTTTTTTGACAAAATGGCGACTTTATAAAAAAAAAAAAATTGTTACCACTTTTTTTTAGCACGGCTACGGATGGCCGCAGCTCCGACCATAGGCAAGTCCCTAAAGAAGGCTCACTTAAAATTTCAAGTAAATCGTCGTAAATCGGCAGAGTCTGAGAAATCGTGGGATTATAAAAGACAGTTCTGAGAAAAACGCGTTTAAAGTTTTTAGTGCAGCCCAACCGACTTGGGATGCCTGCTCAGCAAAATGCTTATATCTCCACTTATTTTTATACTTTGAATTTGGGAAAATCCTTTCGTAGACATATTCTTAAATAGTTAAACTATAAAAATATGAAAAAAAAAATCGATTTTTTTTTCTAGACCAGAATACCCTTCTAAAGACTAAAATTTTGAAGGTTTCTGAGATGATATTTGTGTACGGCTTGAATGGCTTCTTTTAAACCGTGTTAACCAATTTATGTCAACAATTATTTACATTTAGGGGCGGATCCAGAAATTTAAATATTTGTGTACAATTCACTAGTTTTTGTATAAAGAAAATACATTTCGGGGAGGTGGGGGCTTGAACCCCCAAATCCCTCCCCTGGATCCGCGCCTGTTTACATTATTTTAAACTCGGTCTAATATGGATGTAAGGGTTCCCTGCCCTGGTGTAGGTTCCCTTGCTAAAGTTTTCGTAATGAATACAATGTGCATTTGTGTACTATTACAAAAATTATTTTAAGAACCACAAATTTAAAAAGGTCACAAAGTCCAAATTGTATTGTATCCTCCCTGATTAAATCTTGACTAACAATTTATTTTGTTTGTCAAGATTGTCAGGAGCTAAAATAAAAAGGGTGAATAGCACTGACTTCTTAATTTGTGTCGGATCAAATACATTTAGGAATTCAAATATTAAGAAAGGCATACAGGGCTTCGTATTGAGTCAAAAAATATTTCACCTACCTAATTATTTGCGATACTCGAAGAGTAAGCAAATACTGTAAACGTTGAAACGTCTGTCTGTCCGTCCGTCTGTCCGCCCGTCCGCACAAACATCGAGATCTCGGGAACTATAAGAGCTAGAACCACCAAATTTTGCACACAGACTTCTATAAGCAAAGCGCAGATCAAGTTTGTTTCAAATCCTGACCACGCCTCTTTTTACGCCCACAAAACCGCGAAACTCTGTGGTGTCCACATTTTTAAAGCTAGAGAAAACAGGCCCTTATAAAAGTTGTTTGTATTGAAAATATCTACCCAAATATCTAAATTTTGGCAATTTTCAAGAAATTGTGTATACAAGTGCGTTGAAAATTTGTATTGCGCTCGAAAGTGGGCTAAACTTTTTTTTGAAGAGGGCGCTAAAAATAAATTGCGTGATAAGTCTTTACAAAATTTTTAGTTTTTCGGAAAATTTGAAGTTGGCTGAGACCTTGTTAGCAAGTTGACACTTTAACATACAGTGTTTAGTTATTATTTACGGATCAGTAAAAGGTTTGAGGTCCATGAGCCCAAAAACCCAAATTTCCAAGAAATTTGAAACTTAACAACAATAGGTGGCCCCCTGGTAGATTTGAATCTGATCGACAAATGTTGGTTGAAACGAGTTTTCAATTATACTGCTCTATATAGTAGACTTGTGCACGCAAGCTAATTTAAGGTGTTTGCTTATTTTTTGAATTTTTATTTGCGATACTCGAAGAGTAAAAAAAAATATAAAAAATTTTTTTTTTTTTTGTCGTCCGTCCGTCCGTCTGTGTACAAACGTCGAGATCTCGGGAACTATAAGAGCTAGAACCACCAATTTTGGGCACAGACTTCAGAAACAAAGCGCAGATTAAGTTTGTTTCAAACTTGACCACGCCCCTTTACCGCCCACAAACCGCGAAAATCTGTGGCGCCCTATTTTTATGCAATCGTTTCGGTTTAAAAGAAATATAATGATATGTGCACTGTCTTACTACATTTCGAACCATTTTGTGCTCTAAAAAATAATAAAGAAGTTATAGAACATTTTGCTATGCCTTATACAAATGTAGTTAATGTAGCCCCATAGGTGGCGACTCTACCGTTTTTTTTTTCGTTTTTTTTTAGAGGGAAATTGAGTATCGCAAATCTTATAGTCGGGAAACCCGACTATAGCGTTCTTTCTTGTTTAAATTCTATCCTGTCTGCAAAAGTCTGGCTCCACTGCTGGCTTTTCGATCCGGGAACCTTTGTTTTCAACTTGAGTCATTTTTTGGCGCTCCAGCTGCGGTCATACTTACCAATTCATTTGCGAGATGACTTGACTTCAAAAACAAACGCAAAATGACGAAATGGTTTGTTCAGAACCCCCTGATCCGTTTGATTCCAATGGAGGATCAACCTAAGCTCATTCGCTACGCCTTCCTGACCACCAAGTTCGGCCGTATGATGATGGGCGGCATCTCCGAGGATGACAAACCAGAAGTCGCCATTTGTTTGCTTTACTTTGTGGACAAAAGCGACGAGAAAACGTGTGAGGAAGTGCGCCAGCGCTGGCCAAAGTCACAGCTCCTCAGGGATGAGGAGCCTGTCCAGAAGGTAGCGGATAAACTTTTTGAGGGCGACAAGGAGAACGTGGATGTGGTTGCAATCGCTATCCATGGCACAGACTTCCAGCAATCCGTGTGGTCAGCTCTTGTGGATCTACAAAGCGGAGAAACATGCAGCTATTCCCAACTGGCCGAGCGCATGGGTCGTCCAAGAGCTGTGAGAGCAGTGGCCAATGCCGTGGCCAAAAACGAAGTATCCATTCTCATCCCCTGCCACCGGATTGTGTCCCAAAACGGAGCCACCAAGTACCACTGGGGTGCAGCCCTTAAGCAGCAGCTTCTCGCCTTCGAAAAGTCCACGAACAATTAAAAATCGTTACTTGTATCTTTATTGAAACTCGGCTCCGCACAACGGTCTTTCTGTTGGGTGGTAAGGAAATCGGTTGCGTTGGATTGATCAAACGAAAATGCAAACAGGCTCGAGATTGTGCACTTCCTACTTATAAATTGTACCTACGAAATAAGAGCGACCCGTCTATTCCCGATGCAGCAGCACAAAAATAGCCAGAATGGAGAGGATGGCCCACTGAAAAGGGGGAAGTTCAAGGATAAGTAAGGAGTACATAGCTGGGGGGTGGCCGACTTACCTTAACCTTGGGATACTCGTTCATGAAGATCGTGATAATGCCCACGTAGGGCAGGAAGCCCCTTGCCCGGCCGACAATGTCCTTTTTGGTCAGCCACAGCTGGTTGGGCGCATAAAGACCCCGGTCGTCAACGTTGTTGTTGTCGCCCTTGGTCAGGAACTTGACGGTGCCATCCTCCCTGTCGAAAGAAGTGGTGATTAGTAAGGAACTAGTACGACTACATACAGGCCGTCAATAAAATAGACCCAAACAATGATTTCTCAGAACTCAGAAAGAGGTATAGGACACAGTGAAAGATTGTTAACACATAGAAAAGAAGGTAGTTTTGAAATATTAAACGGGTAACAATACAATTCAAATATTTTGATTGCTGTTTGTCCTTAAAAGTATGTTAATATCACAGATTTCTTTTGGTTGTATCAGAGTTTAGGCAGAAATTGATTTGGTTAAAAAAATACTAAATGCATTCAGTTATATATGTGATGGCTTGTAAAACACTATAAAGGTGTAAGGATATAGTAATCTGATCCGAGCGAAAAAAGCTTACTGGAACAGACAGGCGGACATGGCTTTTAAAATTATAAATCCCTGCATTTACCCTTAATGACCGAAACTCTGACGTGGTTAGACCGACCTTTTGGTAGTGTTATATACATAACATAACATTGCATTACAAATACACGAAAGGTTGTTAAAAAGTTTTAGGATGCTTAAACAATCAATCTAGGACCTAGCAAGCCAACTTGACATTGCATCTGCGTTAAAAACTCTTAGCACAAATTCATTAACCACTTTTAAGAGGACCTAGCGATGTAAATCGAAAGAGACTTTTCATCACTGCTTTGGGGCACTCACTTTTCGTGCAGCTTGATCACGCGATGCACTATGGGTATGTCCCTGCCCTCCACCTTGAAGACGACGATCTCGCCGACGCGCACCGGCTCCTCCTTGTAGTTGGTGAGGAAGAGCAGGTCGCCGCGGTGGAAAGCCGGCTCCATGCTGCCACTGAGTACCACCACGATCGGGGACTCGCTGCCAGTGACCACCATCAGGCCCTTCCAGATCATCAGCGCCGAGGAGACGATCATCGCGAAGCTCAGCACCTGGTACAGCGACTGTGGAGGCGGAGATTCGGATCAAGATGCTACATTTGGAGCCCAGCCAGCGGCGCCGCTCACCTGACGCTTGTTCATTCTGTTGAAGTCGCCCAGCATCTCGTCGATCTGCAACATTGCGGCTACGCCCATGGCTGCGGCTGTGTGTCCGGGTACTTCTGGCGGAGATTAACCTAGCTAAATGCAAGTAAACGGGGCCTTAACAAAACTTCTTGGCTTCGTCCACGAAGACAAAAAAAATTACAGACACGTATGTATTGGTGTGGCTGTCGGCCAGCGCTGCCAAATCGCCAAACTTGGTTCGCCTAAATGAGGGTATTTTGTGTTACTATTATTCGGTTACACTTTTGTGCTTTAGTTGTTTCCCGCCATTTGTTTTTACAATTTCTTTTCTTTTCTCGGTTTAAAACATTGCATATAAATCAAAGAAATCTGTCCCTAACAATGAGAGTGCAGTTTGTTACAGGAAAAGAACAAAAATTACCAAGAACTCACGAAAATAGTTAGCGTTGCCAGACTGGCGTGCCAATTTAAATAGTGCAAAAAAGGGCATCTATGGTACGAATTCAGCCCACTGTTTATAAAGATAAAGATATAATTCAGTCTGGAGTATGAATGTGTCTGGAGTTTTTAAACTGTGTTTTGTTAAACTAGATGCTAATAATTTTGATGTGAAGGATAATGTACGAGGATTGGTCGTTATTTTAGGTTTTTGGTTTTTGGTTTAACGCTCCATCCAAATAACATTTTCAATATTTAAGAATTTAAACATGAAGAAAAAACAATTTAAGGACGTATGTAGTTATGTTCATTAAAATAAAATAATAAAGTTAATTCACTTGTGTATGCCTTATTAATATTCTTCAACTTTAGTTAGCAAAAATTGTTTGCATTGTCGTGACAACAACAGGTATTTTATGCAAACATTTTTGAATAAATTTTAAACAAACTCAATAGAGGAGGTAATACCCCAGATTCGAAACAATTCGGTAACCGCGAGTGGCCAGTCCGGAAAGTCTACCATCTCCATTAGTGCGACCGTAGCGTCGCCGTTGAAATCCGCAATTGGTGTGACCGCATCCAGAAACGTGAAGTGAGCGCCATCAGTTGCGTTTTCTCGCGAAATAAATAGGAAATTAAATTAGCTGAGCAACATGGGCGACAAGCTGCTGGACTCCTCGCAGATCATCAATGGCCTGGCTGTGATGCTGTCCTTCTTCGTGGGCTACCGCTACGCCCTGAAGCGCGGCGACGCCAAGGACTTGTCCGCTGGCGAAGGAGCGGCATCGGCAGTCGGTCCTCAGTCCTCAGTGGCTAGCGCTTCCAGAAGCTCCGGTGGCGGATAAGGTAAGCAGTGGACACCATGTGGTAGGGATCCAGGCGTAGGCAGCTATCCAGGTGTTCTGTTGCACTCAGTAGTTTTCACAGGTACCACAATTGCAATACAGTTAAGCCCACCAACACTGGCGGTCATAAAAATAGCAGTGCGACTTAAAGCTTTTATTTATTTTTTTATTTATTCTTTCTTTAAAATCTGAAATATCTATATATAAGTGAATACAAGAATTTTTGTGTTTTCAAAATTTATGTTTCAGCTAGTTCAATTTTTTAAAAAGGTAAATCAAAAGTATGTAATAAGAGTCATGGAAAAAATACAAATATAGTCAGAAATGCTTATAAATAATGATAGATATAACAAAAATTAAATTAAGAAACATCAGCTCGAGAAACTAAACGAAAAGCAGGTTTTCAAAATATTTTTGGCTTCAAGTTTAAGTATCAGTGAAACATGTTTTTTGTTATAAAACTTTATTAAAATGTTGTTAAAACTTCAAAAGAAAATATGCCAAATTCCGCTAAATCTAAAAAATTTTTGATGAACTTTATCATACTTTTTGTAAAAACCTTTCTCCAACACCTTAATGCATATTTAAATGTAGAAAGAGGCCCAGCAGTTGGTATAATTTTTTTAAAAATCCTCAAATTTGTATCTTGCAAAATTTATTTCATGGGTAATAAGATTTAAGTGCACTTAATGATATGACCCTAATTTAGTAAAATTGTCGCCAAATGTCATCATCTTTATCTTAAACCACCGTAATGCGCAAAGAAAAGAGGACAATGTATGTTTGTTAAATATTTGTTTTCGTTTTCTAAGTTTTTGTTAAAAATGTTACTAAGTCGCATTTATGATTACCGGATACCGGGATATTTGTTTTGCGATGTCTTGTTGTAAAAATTTTATCATCTGTCACCATCTATATCGTCATCATAATTATTCGCAGGGCTTCGGAGGTTTTAACGACAACTTCAAGATGGTCCTGGTAGTGCGCAACGATCTGAAGATGGGCAAGGGCAAGATTGCGGCCCAATGTGGCCACGGAGCCGTGGGCGCGTACCAGCGGGCGGTGGTCAGGACGCCGCGACTGCTGCGCGAATGGGAGAACTGCGGCTGCGCCAAGATCGCCGTGCGCGTCGAGAGCGAGGCGGAGCTGATGGCTATCAAGAAAGCCGCCGAGCGCCAGCAACTGAACACGTGCCTTATCCGCGACGCTGGTCGCACCCAGATCGAGGCGAACTCCAAGACTGTTCTGGCCCTGGGTCCAGCTGCTGCCGTTGACATCGACAGGGTCACAGGCCATCTGAAGCTGCTGTAAGATCTGCACTACTGGAACTCTCGCAAGCCATGTAGCATCACTAACTCACTGAAGTGCAACCCGACAATTCTCAAAGCAATAGGGCGCATGGGTGTGGCGGTGGAGGAGGTGAAGATGGCGTCATGCCACTGGGATGAGGCGAAGAGGATGACGACGACTGTGACATGCAAGTTAAGCTAAGATTTACGTTATCACGTTAACTGTGAACAGAGCTATACATATTAAACGATTGGCACTCCGGCCCCGGCCTGAAACTGCAAAGCTCCTAAGAAAATCGTTTATTTTGCTTTTGGGGTTGTTGAGGTTTTATTATTATAAAAATATTGGTATTTTCTAACGATTTACTTATATTTCCAAGAAACCGATTTAAACATGGTGTTTATTGTTTTACAAACTTATGCAAATCGATCCCTTAATTCTAAAGGGTGATTTTAAGAGTTCTTCTACACAAGTTTGATAAGTATCTGAATTAATTGATTTTTGGCACAACAAAATGTGAAAATTATGAAAAGGGATCAAAAACAAAACGTCTGATATAGATAATTTACTTTAAAGCAGTTTAACCTGCGCTTGTAAGTCAAACTAAAGGGGCTTGTTCTTCAATTATTAGGTATAAAAGTAAAAACAAAATGATTAACCTTCAGTCACAAAAGAATACCCCTGCAGTTACACTAGAGAATGAAAATAAAATATTTTTTTTTGCCTACAATTAAGAATTATACAGTATTTTAACACTCTAGAAAGTCCAGGCATAATCATTGTCTCCCTGCGGCGTCTGTGGCGGCTGCAGCTGCTGCAGTTGCTCAGGCTGTAGAGGGGGCATCCCCTGCTGCTGCAGCTGTTCCATTGCCTGGACTTGCTGGAAGTCGAGCTGCGGCGGCTGCTGCTGATAGTCGAGAGTTGTGGGCTCGTTGGACGAATCCACTAGGTAGACCTGCGACTGCGAGGGCTGCCCCATCTGCTGGTGGTGCTGTAGAGCGTAGTCAGCGTCATCAAACACTTCCTTCTTGATGCGCACTCGGGAGCCATCGTCCTCCTCGTCGCTCTCTGAAATGTCCAGATCGTCGTCAATGCCCATGCCGTTGTTCAGGGTACTGGCAGGCATTTCCTGCGCCATTTGCATGGCCCCGGAATCATCTTCGTGCGATTGAAGACTCATTCCCATTGCTGAAGCTGCAGCAGCACTGGTGCTGGCTTCCGGTTGACTGTACGGGCCACTGTCATCATGGGACAGGAAATTGGTAAAGGCACCCTGCAAGCTGCTAGGCTCACCGAGGCTCTGGCGTGGCTTGTGCATGGCCAGGAAGTCGGAGGGATCGTAGTTGGGGTCCACATCCATGGACTCATCTAGAAGACATCAAGAAATCTCATCAATAAGAGTGAAAGTAAACGGATAAGCATTACTGGATAAAGGTGGGGGTAGGGACGTGGACTTTAAGGGCACATCACAAACACTAATTAAAGATAATAGAGACCTTGCTGCTGCTGAGCATAGTAGCCAGCGCCCACGCCACTCAACTGCACCATTGCTTCGGCCACCTGCTGGCTGTCGTCCTCGCCGACCTGCTCCTCTGCTTATGCGATTTGGGTAAAATCAGAAACAGAATCCAAACAAAGTCAGCAATTGAAAGTGGTTCTTAGATTAGTAATTAACTTTGAAACAGCGAGCAGGGACCGTTATAATTATATGTTTCGTCATAAAACTTAATTAGACCATGGTTAAGATTTATACTTATTACTACAATTCCTTAATCCTTATACAAATGGAAAAAGGACAGTTTTAAAACCGTTTGATAAGTTTGATAAATCTCTTTAAAACAAGCTGGCCAAATAGGTATTTTGACTAATCATCATTAGTAATAAAGTTAGTTTCCTATCTGGTTTTACATATTTGTACCTAATATACGGTCCCTGCCATAGAAATATCCTAAAAATAGAGGCACTTGGCCGTTGTACCCACCTGCTATTTGCTGGGCCTCGATATCGATCTCAGTCTTGATGTTCTTGGGATCGAACATTGCATCCATGCCATCCGCGGGCGCATTGATGCGTTCGCCCTGATCCAAAATGCTGGCCGCATTGTTCTCGTCTTCGGAAACTTCTTGGAAGTCCTCCTCCTCGTCATCATCCTCGTCGTCCGTCGAACATTGCAAGTCTATTATAAAGCAAGAACATTTTATTAAAATATCCAAATATTGCTGATGTGTGCATTACCAACAACTGAAATAAAATGCAAGTTACACATCAATTTGTGAAAGGTTAAATAAAATTACAATCTCAAAATCATGCAAAAATTTAGACACTAAAGAGTCGAAAATCTTAAGCTAGAACTACAATTAGTCCTCTAAGCTACTTTTTCCAAACCGAAAATGAGGTGCTTGTGAAGAAGCTATTGGGGCGTCAAGCAATTTTGGGATACATGGTGTATTGGTAGGGTTTTAAAAAGATGATGCAAGTGAGTAGAGTATTGTGTGTGAATTTGTGTGGTGGCCCGCTGGCTTAGTTGCGATTAGTCTGCAATTAGCGGCTTACCTTCATCCAGGAAGTAAGCTTGCGTCTGACTCATGTTTGAGGCAAGGCTGTCCTTCCTCGGACGCCCCCGACCGCGCTTAACCGGATTCTGGGATTTGACTAGAAAAAGGTAAAAGTATTTGCAGTCGTAGGTGCCAACAGTTTCAGGGATTTTCGGTCTTTGTATTTGTTCGTGTGTGCGGCAACACCTAATTGAGATATCCGCTATTCGTAGTTCTTTTGGCTATAGTATTAAAGGGATCGAACTATAATTAAAATAGTCCCTCAATTTATTGTAAAAAAAATGTATACTTATTGTTAAGGCACATTCCAAACAAGTGCTCGCTCTTTGCTTATTCTTTCACAAACGTGCTTTGTTTACTTTTAAAACTTTTCTTTAATCAATGCCGTTTTTTTTTTGTAACGCGGTTCGATTCAATTATTAAATTCACATTACAAGTTTGTTTAGAGTTTCAATACCATACTTTTCTAAGTGTATTCAGATTCATGCGTTGCGATTATGCCCTTATTAATAAAATCTCATGGTTTCTGATATCTACATGAAATTCTAAAGAACGGATTAGATTTTATAAAAATATAATCAATGAAAAATTACAATTTACTACGCTTAATTTGGAGAAATAGTCTGGGATTAGTATAAGCATATGGATCCCTTCGAATCCGTGTCGACCGTAACCACAGGGTTTCCCTTATGCAAATTTTGTACACAATGCTTATAGTTTACTGAATTCAAAATGAAGGAGGAAGCGTGAAAAATACCAATAGTTTATAGAAGTCCAGGAGAGAGAAAAATGTATAAATGTATATGTATGCAATTGTAGAGATAGTGCCGCAGACCCTTGAGCAATCTGGAGTTAATAAATTAAGAAAGGAGACCCTGGCCCACTTACCCTCCTCCACAGGATCGCGCTGCTTGCGGGGTCTGCCCCTTCCGCGTTTCACCTCACCCGGGCCTGGAGGCGGAGGCTTCCGCTGTGACGGTGCAGTATGAGACGTGCCCATTTCTGCTCCCATGCTTCGGTGAATTGAGTTTGATGAGGAGGCATGTCCTCCATGGCCCTCCACATCGATGTAGTCATCCCCTGGGGAGCTGGCCCGACTGCCGCGTCCAAAATCGTAGTCATCATTGCCCCAGGCTTCATCAAATTCGGGTGCATTCTCTCTTGCGCGCTCCTGGGTCTTGGCTATGTTGTCCTCCAATTGGGCGCAGTGCTCCGCGAACTATTTTAGAAATCGACGCTTAATCAAGGTAGTAATTTAATACGGCCCATGCTCATCTTACCTCTTCCAACTGAGATTGCCCGTATTCAAGAATCTTCTTCGCAAACTTAGTGTAGCGGGTATCGCTGCCGTTGTACTGCTCGCAATTTGTGGCAATCAACTCGATGTCACCCAGATACTCAGCTCGACTGTGGTAGCGATGGGCTGCAATTAAAGGTAGGATTAGTGTAACACGCAACAATTGAATCATCTGACACTTTGTTCAAAAATAAACAATCAAATAGTATGCATATTTATCTGTTTTTTGGATTGAGTTCGATCGGAGTTGCAGAGTTTAAAATTTGTTTTGGTTTATTCAAATCAAGAAGAAAATAATTGAAATACTCAAACTTCTTCTAATGTTAATGTAATCATAACTAATTTTGGGTTTTAAGGTGTGTTTATTTTTGGTTCACTTCCTAATAATATCTGATACCCATTGTGGAGTTTTTTGATGTTCTAACTAAAATCATGGTTGTAACAGCTTTACAACCTGAAAAATACGATTTACTTGGTGGTGGTTTTGTCTCAAACATTAATAAGATCTAAAGTTCTACACTTGGTAAAGTATTTTTTCCAGCTGTGTATTGTCTTAAAAGACTTTATTACTAGAAAAGGGTCAACGACTCACCTTCAATGTTTTTGCCGATCGTCTCTAGGTCCATTGGTCGCTTGATGACCGTGTAGTAGTCCTTAACCTGCTTTTTGTTGACTGGCTTGAGGAAAGGCCAGCTCTCGGGTAGCTGCTTGATCTGCGTGTGCAGCTTGTCGAAGATGAAGGATAGAGCCACCTGGTCGTCGTCGTCCAGCAGCGGGTTGATGGCCTTCTCCAGGCGCATAAGCTTGTCTTCACGCTCGGCAAGCAGCTCGAAGCAGCTGGAGAACATGCGCTGGGCGGCTACAGTGTAAGCACTCTGTGTTCCATTGTATATAAGCGAGTTGTCTACGATCTGCTTGAGATCCTCAAGGAACATCTCGCGACTTGTGTACCGCCTCTGGCGAATATACTCTCTCATTGTCTGGAGATCCATGGGCTTGGTCACCACACGGTAGTAGTCAGGCACACGCTTTGCGTTTACGGGAAACAGGAACGGCGATACGTCCGGCATAGACTGCAGTTCTTTAAGGATGAGCTCTAGGATAGAGGACAGCACCACCACTGGATCGGTGCGCCTGCGATTGGCCGTCTTGTTGTGTCTCTGAAGGTAGTCGCAATGGAGATCGCCGCCCACTCTGCGCTTCTTCTTGCCCATCGCATCCCGAGGAACCTTCAGAGTGAAACCGGAGCTGGAGCCACTGCGCCGCTTGCCGTCATCGCCGCCGTGTCGCTTGAGCACCTTGCTGCTGAGCGTGACCTTGGTCCCGTCGACATTTACCAGATCGTCGTCGTCCATGGTCAACTCCTTCTCGCTCTGGTCGTCCATGTCGTCTGCCAGCGAGGGATTCGACTGGGACAGGCTGCTCTGCATGCCAGTGTACAGCGGGCAGGCCTTGTTGGTGCGCATGTGACCCACCTGGCCGCAGGCGCCGCACTTAAGCTTTAGGTCCGGCTTGAGCTTGAACTTCTTGCGAGAGGGACTGACCTCCTTGTAGCCACTGTCCCGCTCCTTGTGCGAATGGCCGCCAGAGCTCTTGGGATCACCCAGCGAAGTGGGCATGCCACCGGGCTGCAGCTTCTGGTTTTGGGCCTGCTGCGCCAGGCGCTCGCGCTCCTGGTTTCGCTTGATACGCCGCAGCTGCTCCTGGATGCGCCTCTTTTCGCGCTTCATCTCCTCCTTCTGCTGCTCGTCCAGCGTGGCAAACTGTTTGATGAACTGTTCGTCCTTGGTGGTGCGGATCTTGATGTAGGCATCAATCACTGGCTGCCGCCGCACAGTTTCCACGCGGGTGTACTCTTTGCCGTCGTTACCCTTGAAAGTTCGCGTAATGCGAAGAATCCTGCCTTGGTTGCTGCTCGCCAGCAACTGCTGGCCGGCTTCCTCCTTGGCCTTGGCTCCTTTAGCGCCTCCAATGCCCCCACCTCCGTCGCCGTGCTCCTCGTCCAGCTGGCGAAGCAGCTCCTGACGCTCCTGCTCCTCGCGCTCCAATGACAGCTGCGTCGAGGTCTTTTTGTTAGACAGCATGTTTTCCAGGTTTTTACCCAGTTCCTCAAGGTCGGACTCCTCGGATGCCGAGGACTCCGCCTCGTCGGTGGACAGTACTTCGGAGCTGGCCAAAACCCGGTTCTGTAGGTCGAAAATACGCTGGCACTCTTCTTTGTATCGCTCCTGGTGCTCGGCTATGGAGAAACGGTTGCCACGGGAGAACTTGTCCATTCCCTCCTCGCCAGCCTTTGCCTTCTCTGTGGACAGGGTACGCACGACGTCAATGACCTCCCAACGGGAGAGCTTCTTGATCTCCTCCTCGGGCACCTTGAACTTGCGGAGGAGCTCCTTTGCACGCTGAAGTGGCAACCGCCGAAGATCAGCATCTGTTCCGGTGACCGACCGTTTAGGCTGTGACTCCTGCTCCTCCTTGGTTTGCTGTGGTTTGGAAAGGATTCAAACTATCAGTATTGTGTTCTTTCCCATGTGATCCCATTTGTACTCTAGCTTATATAGGATTATTGTATTAACATTACCGTGGGCTTGTTAGGCACTCGAACGTAGGAGAATCCTTCACCACAACCAGTAGGATCCGCAGGACCACTCAGCTGCAGCAAGCACTTGCCACGCATGGCCTGGATGTATGCACGAGTCGTGTTCCAGGGCGCCACCTTCACTTCGTCGTCCAGTTTCAGTTGCGCCTCCTCATCGTCATCCTCCTGCGGGGCAAACAAAAACTTTTCTCCATAGCCTGCGTCCTAAAAGTAGAAAAAATTATTTTTAAAATAAATCATGTAAATAAATAAGCACAAAATTTTTTAAACCTAAACCTTTTTTTTTAATTTTAACCCAAATGTTTGAACATCATTAAAAACTTTAATGTAATGTACTCAAAACACCTTAAATTACAAAAACATTAAAAATATAAAAATAAATGTTTAAAGTTTAAAATTTTTGTTAAGTGATATATGATGATTATGATTCCTCACATTTAGTGGAAACAACGGACAGAAATAATTATTAAATATTAATGGAGACTAAGATAACGATTTCCTTTTCTAAGCTTTACCTTACCTTTAGCCGCTGTTCAGCCGCGATCATGCTAAAGTAGGCGCAGCACTGCTCCGGGGAGACCATGGCCCGAATTTCCTCTTCAGAGGGCAGTCGGAACTCCGGCTTGATCACCCACCAGTTGGAGTCCATGCCAGTGCGCTTGAAGTCGGCGCACTGCTTCAGCCGCTTACGGATGCTGCTCTCGGAATGGGCGGGGAAGGCTTTTTTAATGTCGTCCATGCGGATGCGGCGTGGGTTGTCGCGACTCTTCCAGAACAGCCGGTAGATAAAGACCTGCCATTACAGATTACAGATAAGACCCTTCTGGAAGATAGGTCGGATATCTGCTCTTACCTGTAGAAAATCGCGCGTAAAGTTGTTGGCCCGTTTGGAGTTTGGACCCGGAACCTCGTACAGCGGACACTCCTGGCCTACAGTGAAGATCGAGTTTACAGAGCGGATCCAGTAGTTGTTCCGGGTGCGGATCACAAGAAAGTCGTTGTGCGACATCTTGTGCGGGTAAATGGGAGCCCTGTACATATTGTTCTCTATTGCCTGTATGCACTGGCCAGGATGCAGGATGCCCAGGAATGGACTGGTGTGGGCAAAGGCCACCTCTCCGTAGACATAGTCCTGCGGTCCGCTGTCCTTCTCCGCCTTGCGCTTGTAGTAGTTTTTGATCTTGGAGCACATTCCCACCTGGTTCATTAGCGGCGGGTGCTCCTCACAGAACTCCGCCAAAACGATATCACCGTCTTTTCCGCTCAGATCCTCCGGGTTGCGCATGAAAAAGACGTCTCCGCCGCCAGAGGCTATACGCTCCACCTCGCGCTGCTTGGCCTTCTTAACGATGTGCTTCAGTAGCGGGAAGACGGCGTGGGGCGACACCTGAGCCAATGGTCCGTGCGAGTACTTCTTAAGCGGAGGGCGGTGGAAGGACCGCAGCTTCATCGGGCCCATGTGCGTGGGCACGAACGGAGCCCGCAACTCCACTACCGGCGTCGAGTGCTGGATGAGATTGCCGCCGCCCACCTTCAGGCGCAACGTCGGTTCCGTTTTGGGTGTGTAGTATCTACAGAAAGATCAATGATTATGACTACTTAAGAAAATCAGCTAATATAAGCAATTTAAACATATGTTAGCTAATTTTTGATTTGAAAATGGATTAAAATCAGCCTAACTTTTTATCATTAAATGTTTAAAATAGAGTTCGTAGTGAGCCGAAGTCCTTATATATCAGAAACTCACGTGTCGTTGGATATGTTGAAGGGGTCACGGTCAGGACTTTTGGGTGGCGGCGGAGGAGCGTCCTCTGCCAGCACGTTGATCACGCCCGCCTTGCCCAGCAGGATCTTAGATTTTTTTACGTGCGGATGTGGTATTTTGATTTTGGGCGGTGGACCCGTGCTCTTGTTGATCTTGGAAGGATCGATGTCGTCGGGAATGCCCAGGATGATGTTCTCGTCGTTAGGATCTAGGGTGAGCACCTTTGGTTTGGGCACCTTGCTCATTTGCTGTGCATCCCAGATCACCTCGTCCTCCCATTTGTGGTAAATGAGCTCCTCGTTCTCCACTGGGAACAGACTGTACCAGGTGTCATCGGGTGCCTCCACTGGCTTAGCTTGAGCACTAAAATTTAAAGGGATTATAATAGGTGTATGAGATGTTTAAATGGTCAATTAATTACTTTTGCTGTGCCTTTTTGTTGGATGCTGCCGAGCCCTGCTTGGATCCACCACTGCTGTTACCCACTGGCAGAGCAGTCTTTCCCGGCTGGCTGAAGGCTCCGGCAGTACGCGATCCACTAGAGGGCAGCCATCCAGCTGCATTCGTTTTGGAGTTGAGCTTCTGCAGCACCTTGGCCTTGATGTCGTTGCCATCCCAGACCACGTCGTCCTCCCAGTGCAGCTGGGATACCATCAGAAAGGCGTCGTCAGCAATGCTCGGGTCCTCAATTTTTTCCTCCGGACTGTTTACACGCCGCTCGTCCTTGCTCTGTGCCTGGGATGCGGAGGTGGCCGTCTTCGTCTTGAAACCGTAGTTGAATCCCTCGCCGGAGTCTGGCACCTCCAACATGTCATACCATATCTGGGCCGGTCCGTAACGCCAGTCGGCCACCTTCGGCTTTTGGTCGCTGTGCTCCCCGTTATCCGGCCCCTCCGGGCGCACGTCCTCGCTGTTGAAGTCGCCTAGCAGCTTGTCCTCGTCATCGGACATGCACTCTGCGGGTGTAGGCTCCGAGGCGTAGTGCAGACTAAAGCCACGCTTTCGCGGCTCCTCCGAGTCGCTCGGCGAATCAGAACCGCCTGTGTTGGTCAGCTGCAATGCAAGAAGATTTTACTACATTATTAAGTATTTGTCCTTTTCCTTTAAAATGTTTTGTTATAATTTGCTTTTAAATGTATAGGTATAAAAAGTAAACATATACGCCAGGGAATCCTACCTTTTGATCCCTGGAGTGGTTGCGCTTCCGGCGACGTTTTCGCACATGTCGCCAGATCTGGGGCAGACTCGTAGGCTTGCCTGGTCCAAAAAGACGCGAGAAGCGAAGCACCTTTTGGGGACGGAAGTCGGGAAAGAGCTCGCGCACATCAACGTTCTGGTACTTGGAGGGCAGTATATCGGCCAGCGGAGTGTCCAGTTTGCGGTCCGCATCTAGAAGTTATAGACTGTATTAGATCTAATCCGCTACAAGCTATAAAATTAAAGCTTACCCTTGGCATCGTTGGTCTTGGAGTCACTACTGGGACTGGTGGCATCATTTGGTTTGGAGGGTTCGTCAGTTCCGCTGCCGGTGCCTGAGCGCATTGGAGCACTTGGTGGCGGCATTAGCTCCTTGTCGTCCTTGGCTGCAAAACAATATTTCGAAATTAAATTTTTTTTTGACAAAATTTTTTAGATCAAAATTGAGCAGAGCTTTGGAATAAAAACAAGACGCAACAAACGAAACTCTAAATATGACGTTTAAGGGGGAAAAACCAGCAAACTACAAATGTTAAATATTTAAACCTCTTTTGACCTGAACCATACAAAAATAATGGATAGTAAAATGGTGATTACAAATTGACTTGTAAATCATACATTTTTGATATTTTTTTATGGAACTATTCTATGCATTTTAGAAAATATATCTTTAACAAAATACTTTTAGTTTGCTGACTACACTTACTCAACTTGGTCTCCACCTTGGAGGCGGGAATGGCGTCCTCCAAGTCGTCGTACGTCAAAGAATCGGGCGGAGTGCGTGGGCAGTCCTCGGATAATTCAGTTATGTCCGAGTAATCAATGGCATCGTCCTGAGCTTTGACGGCCCCATCCTCGTTTTCATCGCTTTTTACGCCTGCTTTGAGGGCATCGAAGGCACTTAGTCCAGCGCTGGCACTGGCCTCGGGTTTCTCTTCGTCCTCATCCTCGGACAAGGGTTCGGCCTCCTTGCGGTCAATTACCTCGTGCAGCAAGGAATCTAGACCCAGTCTGAAAGTGAAATGTACATATTGCAGTATTCGTTTAAAGATAGTATTGTGATGGACATAGTTCTTAAGTGCATAGATAATGCAATACATGCCACAAGGTTTAATAAATAACAAGTTTTACAGGGCTAATATTAAATATAAGTTTGTATGTTTTAGTCAGTGGGTAATATGATACATATTACATGTAAAAATGAAATTCACTGGGCAAGGTGCAGTATTAAAAGTGTATCAGTGCGTTTTAAAAGGGTATCAAGTCACTTTTCATTTAAACACCAACATGTTTTTTTGTTTAAGAGGAAGCACTTTCATTTAATCACCAACATATCTGTTTATTTAAGGGAAAGCATTATTAAGTCTTAAAACAAAACAGGTGCTCCAAGTTCTGGTTCAAGTTACTGGCCCTTGGTAGCACCTCTGCAATGTTCTGCAAAAAAGTACCCCCGGAAAAAACAGGCATACTGGTACTTTAAGCTAGCTTTGCGTCACCCCCGCCTGCTTACTGGATAACTTCACTTACTTGGACAGGGAGCCAATGTTTTCCCGGAGCTCCGCATCGAACCCGGTGCCCCCGCGACCCTCGCCATCTTCATCGTCCAGCAGCCTTCCCTCGGAGTCGATGTTGCCGAAAAGAATGCCCGTCAAGTCCAGGCCATTGCCAATCGACCCCTCGTCGTCGCTGTTGTCAGATTCCATATCCATTTCCATGGGTTATTTACTTTTACGCTGCTATTGACTGGAAAATTGCATTTTTTTAGTCAACACGACTTCAGTAAGACCGTGGCGGGACGTCTAAAACATACCACCTGGGCTTTGTAAAAAATACCGAAATATATACCATAAAAAGTATTTTGCAAGGTGGATAGCTTGGATAGAAATGTAGCGATGCCTTTAACCAAAACCTACAGCTGTGTTCATAGAAATAGCAGTGCCAGCAGTTTCCAGTCTTTCAAATTATTAAACTTGACAGCAGAGATTTCCCGCCATGGCTGCTCAGCAGGTTCCGCAGATCCTGAACGACTACTGTCTGGACGTGATTTTCCACCACGTGCAAGACCTGCCGTCTGAAGTGGCCCTTTCGAAGACCTGCTCCCAACTGCAACAGATCTGCCTGTCCAAGTGGATTAAAAGCCATTCCTTTGGTGAACTCGACCTGGACAAGTGGAAGAAGCTGCTACTCAACTCCGATGGCTTCTCCTTCTTCGTCTCCCAGATGGGGCCGCATGTCCACCGGGAGCTTGAACCCTTGGTTTAGGGATCAGGAAGCAGAGACTTTACTACAGCTCACGCGACAATTACGAGTTATACCGTATCCCGAACCATCTTATCCAAGAGCTGGCCCAGCGGCTGCCGGGACTGGTAACGCTGGAACTCAGCGCGCAAATTGAAGTGCGCTACCTCCGACTTTCAGCACCTACAGAAGCTTACCCTCTTTTCTGGCTATGAAGGCGATATGGAGCAGGAGTATTTAGCGAGGTGTACAAGCTGCACGACCTCCAGGTGCTGCACATTCAGATTGACATGAGGCCAGCGGTAGGCTGCTTGGCAACTGCGTTCAGAAACTGAGCAAGCGCACCACTCTTAAGAGAAGCTTCTAATGTAACACGTCAAAAAGTAGTTGTTTTTTGGGATTTTTTTCACTTGGAAAATAAAACACACACGAATAATTTTTTGCATATGTTTTAGAACATGTTTGAACATAAAAAACATTTTTTCAAAAAGTAAAATGACAAAATGGCGGTTTTATTAAATGTCCCGTGTGTCGTGACGCGGCTGACGTTCTTTTTTTTTTTTTTTTTTTTAATTTTACGCGCGTAGTTCCACGGCCCACTTGCCCGCCCAACCGACCGGGGGGCGCAGCCGTGTATCGTACGGCACGATTCGCGAGAAGATAGACGCGAGTTATGAAAGTATAGGCAAAGTCCGAGGAAAAAGTAGGATCTAATTTTGTGATAACGAAGATAGTATAAGTCGTTTTAAGAGCGGCAGAGAGTCAGAATTTGAGATTATAGGATAAAGTCTATTATAGTCAGAACATAATACTCTGAAAGGCTCATGCAAGTCATAGTTAGATCTACAATGGTTTAATATTAAGGGTATATAATTTCTAGTTAATCTACTTGGCACAGAAAAGTTAAGCCGACCAACCAAGTCGGCACTGTCAATATCACCACGAATAAGATTATAAATAAAAATAGTACCAAGCATCGTTCTACGGTTAGCTAGGGAGGGTAAATTAATTAAAAGTAATCTGCTAGAATAAGAAGGTAAGTTAAGGTTTGCATCCCAGTTGAGGCGCCGTAAAGCAAAAATTAAAAAGTTTTTTTGAACAGATTCAATGCGATCTATATGTACTCCGTATTGGGGACTCCAGACGGGAGACCCATACTCTAGAATCGGACGGACTAGCGAAGTAAATAAGGTCTTAGTGACGTAGGGATCGTCAAATTCCTTCGACCATCTTTTAATAAAACCAAGCACTCCTCTGGCTTTTTTAACCATGGACGAAATGTGATCAGTAAACTTAAGTTTTGGGTCCAAAAGGACGCCAAGATCGTCAACCATAGTTATTCTATCCAAAGATTTCCCTTACTTAGTGAGTAAGTTGCAAGTTTTGGATTGACTCGGCAAAAAGTCATCAACTTGCACTTAGACCCGTTTAAATTTAGTAAATTATCACGGCACCAGTTTTGAAAATTGTTTTAGATCGGATTGTAAGTCAGAATGGCTGGAAATATTCCATTGTACTGCAGGCATAACTTAACATCATCTGCGTACATAAGTACGCGAGAATGATTTATAATTAATGGAAGGTCGTTAATAAATAAAGTAAAAGAAGCGGACCAAGGTGACTACCTTGTGGGACGCCGGAGGTAACTCGGAGAAGACCAGAAAGAGAATTTTTAAAAAGGACTCTTTGTGTCCTGCCATTCAGATAACTTAAAATCCATCTAAGAAGATCAATTGGAAACCCTAACAAGTCAAGTTTCCGAACTAAAAGTGAGTGATTTACAGAGTCAAATGCTTTACTAAAGTCAGTGTAAATGACATCTGTTTGAAAGCTACTTTTAAAGCCCTTTATCACGAATGAGGTGAGCTCCAAAAGGTTAGTAGTTGTTGATCTTTTTTTCATAAATCCGTGTTGACACGGAGATATAACTGACCTACAAAGGTGCTGCAAATGAGGAGTAATGATATTTTCGAAAAGTTTGGGAATGGTCGACAACTTAGAGATACCTCTGTAATTGCTGGCATCCAATTTGTTACCTTTTTTGTGGAGAGGAATGACAAATGACTCCTTCCAAATAAGGGGAAATTGGGAGGTTTCTAAAGATAAGGTGAACAATTTGAGAAGGGGTTTGCACAGGGCTTCCGCGCAATTCCTAAGCACGCAGCCAGGAATTCCGTCGGGACCTGGAGAGTAAACAGGCTTAACACGTTGAAGATCCAAAAATAAAGAGCTTTCGTTTATAGTAGGACTGAATATAAGGTTCGACGTGGACATGGTGTAAGAATAAGGCTCTATTGGATGTGCTGAATTGGTATAAGTCGTTTGAAAAAACTGGGCATAAAGATCGGCTATTGCCTGATCTGTGGTAGCCGTCATGTTTTCAAAATAAAGCGAGGAAGGATAAGAAGTAGATTTACGCTTGGTGTTAACAAAGTTATAAAACTGTTTCGGGTCCTGCGAGAACTGGACCTTACAACGATTTAAATAATTTTTATAGCACTGCGCGTTAAGCACGGTAAATGTTGACCGAGCACTTAGATATTTTGAAAAAACAGATTGAGAACCGGAGTATTTATATTTCCTATAAAGTCTGGACTTAACATTTCTTAGGTGTGACAACTCTTTACTAAACCAAGGTGGTTTACTGGAGATTGACGGATAGTACATCGGAACACAAGATTTAAAAAATGATTTAATTGCAGTATAAAAAATTTTTATGGCATCAGCCATGTTATTGCATGAGTAGAGATCGGACCAATTGAAGCCAGATATAAAGTTATTAAGCCTAGAAAAGTCTGCCTTACGAAAACAATGTATTCGTTTAGTTGACTTTTCTGATTTTTCTTCTATCACGATACCCGTGTCGACTGTCACATCGAAAGTAGGATGATATGGATCTTCAGGTTGCGTAAGTGGTGGTACCCTGGATAGAAACACGGCTTAAGGATTCGAGACAAAGCACAAATCCAGTAAGCGGCCTAGTGAGTTTCGAACATGGTTTACTTGACCCAAAGATATGTCAAGCAAGCCGTCAATAAAGTCATGTTGTGCAATAGGTAGTAAGACATTTGATTTTTCATCTGTGGACCACGTAGCTCCAGGTATGTTGAAATCACCTAGAACTAATAACTGATCCCTATCGGACAGCCTATTTAAAACGGACTGTATCGCAGAAAGATGATTTAAGTACTCTTGGAGTTCAGAAGACGGCGGAACATAGGAGCAAGTGATATATATAAACTTTCCCGGAAGGGTCAGCTTTGTACAAATAAATTCAATATTATTAAATTCCTCAACACATACCTCTTCCGACGTGAGGTTGGAGTCCACGGCAATTAAAACTCCACCTCCCCGTTTGGAAGGACGGTCAAGCCTATATATTGTGTACTTACCGGGAAAAACTTCGGAGCTAAGAATCTCCGGCTTTAACCAGGTTTCTGTAAACACTATAACATGGGATGCAAATGAAAAGCTATCAGAATACAATTTAGTTAGCTTGCTACGCAAGCCTCTTGCATTTTGATAGGAAAGAAGGAGGTTTTTAGTTAGTTTTTTGAAGACGAAGTAGAAGAGGAAGATGGCACAATGGTCTGGCCACGACTGGGAAGTCTTATTCCCGTGGGCCCTTTCTTTTTTCTTAGCTTCGAACTCCTTTACCACCAAATTGTCCGGCCAAAATTTGGCAGAGCTTATGGTAGCAAAGTACTCGGGTGGGACAGTGATCTTGAAAGATGAAATATCCCTAGCATAAGAGAAGTTGAATTTTTCCACCTTAACGTTTTCGGCTTTTGTTTTGTCTTGTATATAAGACAGTACATCAGAAGATGTTTGATCAGGGGAAAGCCGAGAAACAAATATTTGTTTCTTTAGTGGAACCACTGAAAGAGCTTTAGGTGGTGCAGGTTGTGCGTCTGCAGAACCACCTATGCCCGGTAGTCCGGACTCAATATCCCCTTGTGGCGGTATGTTTACTAGGTTAGGTGGTTTAACCAACTGTGAAACCACTACGGACAAATCGGAATTTTCAGGATCTCCTGTTTGCATACACTCCGCTGTGGATTGATCGGGCTCCGAATCTTTTTTGGCTGCCGATCTTAGCAACATTTGAGCGGTTGCTGAGTTCGGCTGCTGATCCACGGGAGTGCTCTGCTGGTCACCTGACGGAGGCTGCGGGGTGTTCCCCTTTGGCCTACCACCAGCGGCTTTTTTGCGCTTTGGAGACTCCTCTAATAGTTTTATAATAGTTTTATACTATCGCGGTACATTGTAGAGCCCAAAGTTTTCATCTAAAGAAACATACAATAACATTTTTTTTTATTATTCAGCGGGGTTCCCCTGAGTGAATGAATGTCTGCAATTCAAAAAATTCGATTCAGCAATATTGAAATCACGTCTTGGAAAAAAGTGTTATTTTTTCGTCATTTTTTGTCGCTAAATGGTGCTAAAAAGTGTATAAAATAACTTTTTTTTTACAATTTCATACATTCATGCAATCGTTCAATTTATAATCTGCAAAACACTTTTAAAAAATCAAAAAAGTTTTCAGTTAGCGCCAAATCGTCCACTAATCAATTAATCATACTTTCCATAATATTCAGAGTTGAGTCTTAAAACTTTGGGAATCGATTTTCGGAAAATTTTACATGAGAAGCTCCCCTTAAGCTAAGCTTGGGCGTCTTAAACCCATACTGACGGCCGGCAGTGCATAAACTATCCTGCCTCAAGCAGCTGGTGGTAATGCCGGACGTCGATTCGAATTGGGACAACGACCAAACGACTTACAAAGACGACGAGTTTTACGATATGCTGGAGCCCAGAGCAAAGGACATTGTGGGACAGGCCGTGGACAGTTACACAATTGGTTTGGAACCAAGGACCCAATTATTAAGATCTTTTTAGTAGTCAATTATTTGGACAAACATTAGTTTTGGAAATTGTTTAGTTTTAGTCTAGTTTAAAAAAGTTCAAAGGTACAAATATGGGACATATACATATTTAATGCACCGCAGATTTCAAAATAATTTCATAATAAAAATAGTCAGACAAAATTTTCAGTTTTGGTATCTCGTGATTTATTTCTAGTTAGACTCGTTTGGTTTAGACTTGGTTTGGTTACAAATATAATAATGAATGCTTATAAATATTTATTTTTATGGAAATCAAACTTCAACAATTCAGAATATAAAAAGACAAAAGCAGTCGATTTTCTAGCTTAAAAATTAAATAATACAAAAGCGGTCTTGCCACTATTAAAAAGTTAGCATATGAGATCGACATTAACCGTTAACAGTTATTTATCCACCAGTTTTTGTTAATAAACAAAAGCTAACATATGAGATCGACATTAACCGTTAACAGTTATTTATCCACCAGTTTTTGTTAATAAACAAAAGCTTATCAACTATTTTAGGTTTTAGATTAGACCTGCGCTCCGAAATAATTTGTCCGGCCTTCGAAAAAATCCTTTCAGACTCCGT
This sequence comes from Drosophila oshimai, assembly GCA_018150695.1. NCBI lineage: Eukaryota > Metazoa > Arthropoda > Insecta > Diptera > Drosophilidae > Drosophila > Drosophila oshimai. The sequence continues at coordinate 222,993 of JAECWM010000278.1, forward strand.
TGACGTCGCTGGTACACAAAGAGTATTTCTAGCCAAAGCTGCTAGTTCTTGGGTGCTCACTTTCATTGCTCTGCGAAAAGTACCATTATTTAGTAAAATATAAAAAAATATAAAATAAGACAAAAGCTACTTACTCTTCAATGTTCAAGTGGATCACATTTGCCTCCAGAATTCATTTTTTCAAAATATTGCCTTTGAATAAGATTGGCGTCGACTTTTTCGGTTCTCTTTTTTTTTTTTGATATTTAAAGAAACGAATTTTAGAAGTGATTCTTCTGCGGTATCTAGTTGTTCTCCTCCGATGTCTTGAGCATTTTCGGTTTGTACAGCATCCTCGCCAGAATAATTTTTAGAAACGTTTCTTCTAATAACATTGCAGCTTGATCCGCATTATTTGGATTTATTTCGATTTATTAAATAAACTTCAATAAATTCCAATTGCTTATACCACGTTGCTTTGAGATCACAAGAAAAGTAGTAACGAGAAAAAAAAAATTTGCGGAAGATACTATCGCGATTGGACTACCGATAGTGCAAGCTGAATTCAAACCATCGATACTATCGATAGTGGCACCGGTAGTTTGACATCTCTACTTAGATGTTCGTCTGAGTGATTTAAAGGGGAGAGACTTCATTCTTATTTTTGAGAAGCAAAAAATGTGTCGATTGTTACCAAGTTTTTTTTGTGGATTCAAAATAAATTTTTTATTTCATAATTTTTTCATGTTTGTTTGTAAGGGGGAACGGATTCGTCAGACAAATCTGTCTGTACTCAAAAAAATTTAAAGAATGTTTGAAATTTTGAAATACAAAAACGCCGCCGACAAACATTAAAAAAAAGGCCCGATTAAAAAAAAAACAAGAAAGAATGCTATAATCGGGTTTCCCGACTATCAGATTTGCGATACTCATTGACCTCTTAAAAAAAAGAAAACAAGAAAAAACGCTAGAGTAGCTAGCCCTCAAAAAAAGTATAGCCTACTTTCGAGCGCAATACATTTTTAACGCCCTCTTCAAAAAAGTTTAGCCTAGCTTCGATCGCAATCAAAATTTTTTATGTACTTGTATACACAATTTCTTGAAAATGGCCAGATTTTCGAAACTTTTTAGATATTTTTAATACAAGCAACATTTATTAGGGTCACTTTTCTCTAGCATTAAAAATGTGGACACCACAGAGTTTTGTGGTTTGTGGGCGTAAAAAGGGAGGTGGTCAGGTTATGAAACAAACTTGATCTGCGCTTTGCTTATAGAAGTCTGTTCGAGATCTCGATGTTCGTACGGACAGACGGGCAGACACTTCAACGTTTACAGTATTTGCTTACTCTTCGAGTATCGCAAATAAAATATTTTTGCCTGTGGGTTGACATAAACAAATGGAAATAATTTGTGAACTAGGAGAATATAAAAGCGCCGCGAACAAAAATGTTTTTCGAAAGCTAGGAACAAATTCATATGCATAAGAACCGACAGCTTCCATTTTGCGTGCACTGCAAAGATCAGTGATAAACTAACTTAGAAAAGCATTGAGCCGGAAACATAAACACTGTCTTAAGGATATAAAAAAATGAACGGTATTTCTCTTATCGGTAATCTCATTGATTCTTGATGCACTTTACAAGTTTCCAAGTTTTTCTTTAACCTTTTACAAGTACTAAAAAGTTGGGCGCTGTGACACTTTGGGAGAGGGCGTTATGTCACTCTGAAAAATGACATTACGCCCGTAGGTGCTATGTCACTATTTTCAGTTACTAAACCGCCACGGGCGTTATGTCACTGGGCGTTATGTCACTGGGCGTTATGTCACTGGGCGTTATGTCACGCGTTCACGACATTACTGAATTCACCCAATTTAATAGCAGAACAAAAAACACAAGCCCGTATTTATTCTGACAGACTATCGGAAACTAAAATGCTCAATAATAAACTATCCGGATTTAGATGAATCAGGAGCTGCACTTGCGGAAGTATAAAAAAAAAGGGGAGGATATACGAGATCAAATGCCTCCAATGTTTTATTCTTAGTTTTGGTCGATTACAGTTAAGCGTTCGACAAAACCAATCACAATATATGTATACTGTGCGAAATTGAAAAATACATACAATTTCTCGTACACTGCCTTCAAACTTATAACCTTTGACTGAATAATTACCACCAATCAGTTGTTACTATCGGGGGTGCCACAGAAACCGTTCCACCCAAATTCCAACCGAATGTCCAACTCCTTCTCTATGTAAATTCCAACCTACTTCGGGTGGAACGGTTTCTGTGGCACCCCCGTATATGTATGTATATGTGAATGACCTTCCTAATTTCTTGTCTAACTCAGATATTTGTCGTCCAGATGTGTGTATCGATCTCTTAATTAAATACATGAGTGTGTAGCTGCTTTAAAAAGTGAACTTTTCCGTTTTATTTAGATGGCAGAAACAATTGTCTTGGCCTAAAAGTTAATATTGATATTGACAATAGACATCTAAAATATGTGGATTGTGCATCTAACTTAGGTTTTGATTTCAACAGAACATTTTCTTGGAATGATCACGAAATAAAAGACGTAGGTAAAGACTTACGGTATATCAAGATCTCCTTTTGCCTGCCGACGTCCATCTACTTATAGCACAAACTTGAACAATGCCAACTCTATTCTATGGATTCGAAGTTTTTGCGAACATGCAGTCATGATCATCAATCTAATCAATCTTCATTATTTATACGACTTTAGTTAATTAAACAAATATTTTTTGTTTTTATCAATTTATTATTATATCTTAAGTTTATAAAATTAATAATCTTCAATAATACGTGCCCTATTTGACTAGCGTATTAATATATAAACTCAAAAATTGTAGCGTTAGAAATAAATACAAACATAAACGGCAATCTTCGAAGAAAGTCAAACTGCCTTTACCAAAGCCCACCTATTTATTAAGTTCGATTAACTTTTTCTTATTCAAAGTTCTTAATCTGACATTTCTAACTTAAAATGTTATTTGTTAATCTCGGTTATGTATAGTCAATTTTACCTTTCCAAACAGCAGTGGCAGTAACGATTTTTTTTAACTAAGTTAAATTTTTTCTTTCTTATAACAATAAAGAGAAAAAATGATGTTTGAAAAGCCAACTAGTCTTAAATCTAACTAACAAAACTCTATTAATTATATTTAAGTTAAGGGGGGACATCTGAGTAACTTTTTTTAAAAATCGAAAAATTTTTTATTCGCTTAAATAATTCTTTATGGTCTTAAAAATAACATACCAAAAGATAGAGTCCGGCAAAGGTGTCTAAGTGTCGAAATTTTCCATTCTGCGGCGATGCCTCACAGGTATATCCCATGGAACCTCTTGTGTTTAAACGCGTTTTTCTCGAAACCACTTTTTTTGAGCTGGCCGAGTAGAAAACTCGCACAAATCTTAACCGATCGATCTGAAATTTTGACAGTATATTCAAAATACCTATGTCTATCGAGCCTCGTAGGATTTTTTCAATATATTGCTTACTTTTTTTTTTATTAACAATTTTGTGAAGTTTTTTTCGTGAAAATTGTAATTTTTTTTTCAATCACTCACCATTTTGCAAAAAATCAAAATATCAAAAAAATCCTACGTGTGTCGATAGACATAGGTATTTTGAATATACTGTCAAAATTTCAGATCGATCGGTTAAGATTTGTGCGAGTTTTCTACTCGGCCAGCTCAAAAAAGGGGTTTTGAGAAAATGCTGCACAGCCGCCATTTTGTTTTTGATTTGTTCCAAAAAAATTTTTTTTTGTACTTCACATCTAATATTATAAGACCTACTTTACAAATTTTCGATTGGCTTTTTCATTTGGCCAAAAAAATTTCAGAAAATCCGTTTTTTTTTTTCAGTTACTCAGATGTCCCCCTTAAAAAAAATGAAGTGAAGTTTTATTTTATTAATTATTGTTTAGACAGAGCATTAAGAAACAGAAGCTCCACTGTTCTTTTGAGAAGGTTGGAAACGCAAACGCATGTTAACGTATTAATCGAAGCGAAATTAAATCAATCCAAGTATTAGGAATTGGATAAAGAGGTTAAGGTTACATCTAAAAATTACGGCTTAAAGAATCGTTTTGTTTCCAGGCTGCATTTCTCTATGAAGCTGTCCAACATGCATTGTTTAATGGCCGCTCCCTTATTGTGATTTAGGTGTACTAGGTCCTGTATGGCAACTGGGGTCTTAGCAAATCTTCTTCCGCCACCAACTTCTCGGTATCTGAAATTTTGTAATTGCGATGAGGCCAGATTATAAATGATTTATGCAAAATTTGTTTATAACCTTTGAGGCATTAAGTATTGTAGTTTGCTACGCAAAACTTCTTTTCCGAGATACGGGCAAATAACCAACTTAAAATAGTTAAATGCCGAAAAGTAGGTAAAAAATTCGCGAAGTTTTTGATGGGTATGTTTTTCATCTATTGGAATTTTCTTCATGCGGAAGTCGTGTAACTTTAATCTACGAAACTTGGTTATCCATGCTGCGAATGGTTTTTACAATGACACAATGAAGGATAAAGGTTAATTTCAACCAATTTAAATGAGTACTTACGCCCAACGTCGGGGTGCAAACCATTTTGAAGCTGATAGATTGTTGGCAAATACCCATGCACTTGCAAGAAAAAAATTACCATTAAGATGAGCAAGTGGCTACGAAAGGCAGAATGGACCTGCTGTCTTTCAGTCCAACCCCTTAAATAGACGACCATGTAGCGAGCTGGGGAAGGTAATAACCATTAGCTTGTGATCTTATCGATGTACTGATAACACCCACCGATGGGCTGCAAGTCAAAGATGTAATTAACCAGCTTGTTCTGGCCACAGGTCATGCTGTTGGAGAAGCTAATGTCGCACTGCATATTTGAGTTCTTATGTCGGGCAACGACTATGGGACATCTCCCAGATATATTTTCTAGGAAGACCCACTTTGAGCTGTTCATTTGGATGGCTTTTGCGATGATTTCTTGCTGTTCAAGAACTTCTTTAGTCGGTTCATCGCTGTAGATGCCACTACAATTGCCTGGCCCAAATAAATGTTAGCATGGAAACTCCACTACGCTTTCCAGGAAATTTACTTACCAATATTGACGTACAGGTCCAGATCCGAGTGGACTCCTGCCACGCCCACTATTCGGGAGCCAAAGGGATGGATTTGAATCGACGTACAGGGAAACACCGGGCGTAGGGCCTTCATCAGTTCAGATATAATTTGTTGGTTTGAAGTGTCTTGCTTTTTTTTGGCTTTGCGAACATCACTCAAAAGAGTATTCCAAAAATTTCGCATTTCTAAAGATGTAAAGAATATTCGACTCCCAAAAAAAGTATACGCGAATTTTATTGAATAACTTACCACGACCCATCGTTATCGTTAATTATAGACTTTTTTCCGGTTTTCGTTCAACTAAACTACTACTTATAAAAACCCCGAATTAAAAGCTGAATCTCGCAGTGTGACCATCAACAGAATATATAGTATTGTTTTATCGATAGTTTTGGACTGCTGCAACCAATCGAAACCGCGAAAAATTGTTGTTCACAATTCCAAATTCTCGACAATGTATGTACATATTTATATATGTGTAAAAATTCCAAAAAAAAATTCGAAAAATTAATGTGTATAAAAGATTTGCCCCGAATATTTGAGGTTCATTTAAGTTTATTTCAAAGGGGTCTCTATATCTTCAGGGGTCCTGAAGATAAAATACGACGCAAACCGCCCAGTGGCTAGCCACTTACGTGTCAGTTTAAAACGTACATTTAAATAATGCGTCAATGGAATGTCCCACATTTAAAGTGTGAAAATGTGTGGCAGTGGATTGGTGCTATTAAAACCGATTGTGCCAAGAAGAGTATATACTTTTAAAACTACTAAGTTGGAACTTGAAATAAGTTTCAATAAATCAAACACTGTCGTTATCTGCGGCGGCAGCGTAACCTTATCATCTAAGCAAAATGTAGGTAGATGTGCACTAGGGGGCTGATAAGTTGGATGAGGCAGAGATTACTCCAAGCTCAACTGCGCTCCAGTGTTCAGTATTTTTGCACAATCGTAACGAGCGGACGGAAATAAGTGAAACATGCCAGGAGAAATTGTTATATTGGCCTATTCCGGTGGCTTGGACACTAGCTGCATCCTCAAGTGGTTGTTGGATAAGCACTACGAGGTCATATGCGTTATAGCCGACGTAGGCCAAAAAGAGGACTTTGCCGCGGCCGAGAAGAAGGCCAAAAAGATCGGGGCCAAAAAGGTTAGCTCAACAATATATTCGGGGGTGCCGCAGAAACCGTTCCAACCGAAGTAGGTTGGAATTTACACAGAGAAGGGGTTGACGTTCGGTTGGAATTTGGTTGGAACAGTTTCTGTGGCACCCTCGATTACGATAACAATAATTTAAACGATTTTATTTTACTAAACTAATTGAATTGAGTACCTACATAAAACCTTTTTTATACCATACTTTATAAACAAAAAAATTAATAATTCGCTTGTTTTGTATACCCATTTTGGGTAATTTCAATGTAATTTTTACACAAGAGATGTTAGTTTATTGTCCTCCAAAGTCGCTGAAATTTAATTTTTTTGTGGATATGAGTAATAGAAGTGTTATATTTGACGTTTATTACAGAAGTCTTTTTAAAGTAAAAGTTAAAAAAATATGTTATTTTTGCTCAGTTTTTTTGTTTTTTAAGAACCGAGTTTAAGAACCGAGTTCTCTTGTGTTTAACAAATAAATAGTATGACCTCACGTACACTGACGAGCAAAACTGTAACACCATTTCGATAATCTGATTTCAACGGTCTGTATCTTCTTTAATATTGAACGCCTGCTATTGATCTTAGTCTCATTTTGTTGGTGACTTATTTTACTATGTTTTCAGAAAATTTGAAGCCGTTTGATTAGCCAGAAGGAATATGCTAAAACAAAATGTAAAAAAAGTCAAATGTTATAGTTTTGCACTCGATATTTTTTTTTATTGATAATTTTTTAAAAATATGTTTAGAGACCTTTTAATTTATTTTAGTTCCTCAACGTAATAGGGCATACTAAGGGCGTAGCGTTACACAAATGCAGGAAGAGAAGCGTTCCATAAATAACTTACATTTGGCTATCACATGCGTGCATATGAATGTAGTTTTAGGCTCAAAACTTAAAAAAATGTCTTGTTCTGAATCAATCTTATTATTTCTGATAATATTGAGCACTAAAAACTTTTCCAGTAAAGACAGAAACAGCTAAAAGCTTCAATTACTTGGGTGGGTTAGTGAGGTTATGTAACATTTTTTAAGTTTTAGCTAATATAACTTTAATTTTTTTAAACTAGCTTTCTTTATTTGATAACCGACTAAATGCCCAACAAAATGAGGTATCAGTCATTTAAATCGGACGAAGATAACCCGAGATACGGCCGTAGTTATGAACCAAAACATTGCTAAGTCGCACTTAAGTTATTTTTCTATGGAAATTTGTATGTACGCATTGCTTTGCACGGAACCAGTAATACATTGCTTTATAACTCCGGCTATTCCTCGAGAAATCTTTGTTCGATTTAAATGACTATTACCTCATTTTGTTGGGCATTTAGTCAGTTATTATACAGCTAAAGCTAGTTTGTAAAGTAAAGTACTTAAATGATTTATGAGGTGTAAAAAATACAAAAAAGTTTAAGGTTTGATTGAAAATGTTACTTAACTGAATTAGCCCAGGAGCATTGATTAAATAGATTTTATGTAGTGTGTTAAGTTAGGGCAACTTCTTTATCTTTGCTTTTAGGTGATCGTGGCCGATGTGAAGAAGTCTTTTGTGGAGGACTACATCTGGCCGGCTATCCAGATGGGCCTCGTTTACGAGGAACGCTATCTGCTGGGAACATCTCTGGCCCGTCCGTGCATCAGTGTGGCCTTGATGGAGGCGGCCCAAAACTGCGGAGCCAAGTACCTGGCCCATGGAGCCACCGGCAAGGGGAACGACCAGGTGCGCTTCGAGCTGTGTGCCTACGCCCTCAAACCGGATCTCAAGGTGCGTCCGATCTTTCGAACTGTATATTGCCGACTGATAAGATTAGCCACTAACAAATTGGACAGCTTATCAGCGCCTTATCCACTAAAATGGCAGCGATACAGTTGTAATTACTTTATTTTACTTTGTTTTTCATTACCTGGTAGTGATAAGGTGAAAAATATCAACAAAAGGCTTGGTAAAAAATAATAAGTGTATAAAGTAATTTTTTCCTTATAAGTGTATGTAAGCGTTATCACTTTTGGATTTAAGCATTAAGCAAAGAGCCAGTCAAACAAAAAAAAAAAAAAAAATATACATATGTATATATTTAAAAAAATTCGAGTTGACAGAGAGTAACTGGTTTTACCTACTGTGTTCAATACCGTTTCAATAAATATGTTGCGTTACCATTTTTTTTTTAAATTTAGTTTGCGAATAACAGTTTGTACAACACTGCATTGCAAGGCAAATTTGTAGTGAATTAATCAGACCGTAAAGAACATGACACAAAGTTTTACCTGTAGCTTTTAATTTTTAAACACCACCGATCCCTTTTTTGTAGATAATTGCTCCCTGGCGGGATGTGGAGTTCTGCCGCCAGTTTCAGGGTCGCCAGGACCTGATTGCCTACGCTCAGCAGCACGGAATCGAGGTGAGTGCCAAGCCCGCAACTCCCTGGAGCACCGATGCCAACATCTTGCACATCAGCTACGAGTCCGGAGTCCTCGAGGATCCCAACACGGTGGCTCCCGAAAGTCTCTACGAAATGACCGTTGATCCTTTGAACAAGGCACCCCGAAGTCCCACTCGCCTAGTCATCCAGTTCGATAGGGGACTGCCTACCGGTGTGAAGGATTTGGCTAGCAGTAGTGTTTATACCAAGCCAGTGGAGATGCTGGAGATCCTTAACGATCTGGGCGGGTCCTACGGCATCGGGCGGATTGATATTGTGGAGAATCGCTTTGTGGGACTTAAATCCCGCGGGGTGTACGAGACCCCTGGGGGTACCATCCTGTACGCTGCTCACCAGGACCTCGAGGTGTTTTCCTTGGACCGCGAAGTATTACGCACCAAGCAAATCCTGCGGGACCGCATGGCCGACTACGTGTACAACGGTTTCTGGTTCAGTCCAGAGGCCATCTACGCCCGCCAGTGCATCGAGATCGCCGAGCAGCGGGTTTCTGGTGAGGTGACAGTGGAACTGGCCCCCGGCTACTGCCGCGCCATTGCCCGGAAGGCGGCGAAGGATGCTGGAGCCCTTTACAACGAGCAGCTCGTGTCCATGGACGTCCACGGTGGCTATGTGCCGCAGGATGCGGGTGGTTTTATCGCCATTAATGCTGTACGAATAAGAGAGCATGTAAGAGCATTCGGAGCCTACAAAGTGCCCAAGTAGGCAAAAAATAAACGATAAAATAAATGTTCAACATCAACTTAAAGGCATTATATTTACTTAACCAAATTTATTTTGTTTGTTTCAAACTTTCAATTGTGATGATTATTATTATTAATAAAAGACAAACTTTGCACGGTGGGCCAAAAAGTTAAATGTTTCGACAAAATCTCGCATTTCTTCCCCTCCAACGCTAGAAAGCTGACATTTTTTTCTTAAAAAATTTTTTAAACTAAACAAATAAGTTTATTTTTCAGAAACAGATAATAAAAGCCAAAGTTTAAAAATTTTCCATGCATTTTCATTAAAAAAACCGCCCATTATTAACTTCTAAATATCCCAACTTTCGATGGGCACTGTGTATAACTTTATGAAAAATCGTAACATAAATAATGTTTTAAACATCTGCTTTTCTTAGGTTTTATTTTTAAAAGTATTACTTTTTTAAAAATTTAAAGTGTAGAAATGAAAATTTTTTTTCTACGATTTAGTTCTTAAAATCAACTTTTAAAAAAGGCTTTACAAAATGTGCTATACTTTTTTTTATGTATTTTAGCTACCAAACAGGAAATAATAGTGCATAATGGCCAAAGTGAAGTTTGACTGAAATTTATTCCAAAAGTATTACTCGCAAAAAAAAAATTGAAACTTATGTTAATGTTTCGTACAGCTGTAGGCAACGCCAAATTGGCTAGAATTTTCACATTTTTCTTCAACATTTTACGAAAGTTTAAGTGTAACATGACATAAAAAGTACAAATTTACCAAAGTTTTTTTCAAGTTCCCAAAAACCAGCAATGGTCCATTGTGTGCAATGTGCGTTGTATGGTTTTTTTTTTAGGAATTTATTTTAATTAGAAATGTAAATGTAATCATTTTATAAAAACCATTGAAACTTGTTGCCACACAGAGAAAAAGAAGCCGTAAAACGTGAAGTTGTACGCTCAGAAACAGGAACTAAACATTTTAGATTCGTATACAGCAGTAAAGCGCTCCATAAAAATCTAAAAAGCTCCGGGCTTGTTTTTTCACCGGCAACGTCACATTTAAGGGGTTCGTTTTCTCAGTGGATAAGAATTATTTCAATATAAAAAATTGTACTAAAAACATATACATTTTTTCTAACCAAATAATGGAAATGTATAATAATTTTTCTTCTTCTTTTCGTTATCCTTTTTCTTTTTCTTCTTTTTTTTTGTTTTCTCTGGAGGCACGTTGTCGCTAAACATCCCTGGTACATTTCCGGGTGGAGTATACCTCACAACCGCAATAGCTTCTAAAATACTGAAAGCAAAAAGAATTGGATGGTTAAAAAAAGGTTTGGCTATAGTATTATAAAGTAAAACAAACATACATAATATTTAGTATTACATATATCAATTATGTATATTTTAAGAAAGATCGAACAGAAACAAATGCTTTTTTAGTGCAATGGCTTACTTACTTTAGTGTAGCGTCTCCATACCCCATTTTTTTTGAAGACCTCCAAATCATCGCCGTAAATTCTTTTGCATTGGGATCTAACAAATCAAGTTTTTTTCCATTATAATACCAACCATTGACACACGTTGATAGTGCTCCCGTTTTTTTGCGGTCCCATTTGCAGATATTTTCTGTGTAGTTTTTATTAGTGGGGTCCGAATACTTATAGTTTCTCGTCTTAGCAAGTTCCTGTGTGGTCAAAACTCATGAACAAGCAGTGTATTTTGGATAATACATAGACCATACCCTGGCATACTTTGTGCATTCTTTGCTGAGAGAAGAGTCTAAGGTCAAGTGTGGGACTCCATGGCTGTCTCTATACCTGTTGGTGTCCCTTAAAACTATCTTGGCGTTGTGAAGGGTGGCATAAGCTCCGTCGAACTGAAATTCACGCTTAAGTGGTAAACTGGGGCAGATTATTCTCCTTTAGAAATTACCCCGCAAGCCGCAAATAGCACCAATATTAAAATTTCAATCAAATTCATTCTCAAATTTTTGTTGTAGGCTTTAAGAGTCTGATTTAGAGTAATTGCCATTCTTGATTCAAAAATTATTTAGAATATTAAACAACACAGGTACGAGCTCGACATCGTGTCGTTATTGCAAACAAACTTATGTCAAGTCCAAATTAGCAATACTATTTATTAATTTTTAAAATAAATACGCAAAGCTAAGCGATTTGCAATGCCTTATTCGTTTTAGCTATTTGATTTTTTACCCTATCCGTACTATTTCGTGCCTTGTTTAATTTTAAATAAATATGTTGTTACACTTTATAACAAAATGTAATGTACTGATTACATTTTACAAACACGAACAAACCGGAAAATCATTTCCTAACATCAATTAAAACTTGAAAGTAATTGTTTAACTTCGGCTTTTCAGAATTTCATGCGTTAGAGTGTGTTGAAAAGACTCTCAAAAATGTTTAGTATAACCTACACAAAAATTCTAATACTCGTTTACTGTCTGACTTGCGAGGTACTTTTTAAAGTAAAACTATCGGTTAATGTTTACCAGTAGTGAGTTATTTTCAGGTCGATCTAAATCATGCAAACAAAAACAATGCCATGATAGTTCTAAGGGACACCAACAAGCGAAGGGAGCGCCATGGGGTACCACCCTTGACCTTGGACCCCCTTCTCAGCGTAGAATGCGAAAAATATGCTCAAGTGTGGTCTTAAGTATACCCACTAAAATAAGTTTATTTCAAAGTTTCGACCACATAGGAACTTGCTAAGACGCAAAACTATACGTATTCGGACCCCAGCAATGAGAAATACACAGAAAACATCTGCAAATTTGAACACAAAAAAACGGGAGCACTATCAAAGTGTGCCGATGACTGGTATTATAATGGACGAAAACTAGATCTGTTAGACCCCATGGCTAAAGAATATACGGCATTGATTTGGAGGTCTTCCAAAAAAATGGGCTTTGGAGACGCTGCCCTTAGGTTAGTTAATTATTGCATTAAAGAATCTAAACATTTCCTATTTTAGCATCTTACTTTAAATAATGTAATTATCTTATGACTTTTACTTCATAACAGCTCAACTGTTTTTAACCAGAAAGTTTATTTTATTTTCAGTATTTTAGAATCTATTATGGTGGTGAGATATATTCCACCCGGAAATGTACCTGGAATGTACGCGGACAACGTCCCTCCAAAGAAACCGAAAGAGAAGAAAAAGAAAAAACACAAAAAGAAAAGGTTTTTTTACATTAACATATTTAAAAATTGGTTCCTTAGCTACATTTTCTTTCAGGAATGGTGCAAGTTGTCAGGATAATCGATCAGCAATTTTATTTTCGGTATTTTTTTTAAAGTTGTTTTGCTAAATGTAATTAAAGTTGGTTAACACTAGTCCCATAAATAAAGCTAATATTACGTGTTGCATAGATAGAAATATATGTTGTGTTTATGTATAAATTAGTTATAGAGATAATCCTAATGAATGAATAAATAAATATTGACAAAAAACATAAACTAATTTTCTCAAAGTAAACATATGAAGTATCTAATAAAAAACCAAAATAATTTGTTTTGTTTCAAAGTACCTAATAAAAAGAATAAAAGATAAATTTGTGTCAAAAATAAAAGCACAAAAGTAATGTAAGGAGCACAAATTAAAGATTTGGTCAACAAAAAAGTTCATAATCATAAAAATCACCTCAATCTTTAAATTTGTTTTCTTAAATTAATCCAAAAAAAAGTCTATTGAAATAATTATTTATTTTAAAACAGAATGGGTTTGTTTTCACACAATTGAAACAAAAATAGTATTTCGAGTAATTTAATAATTCAATTAAGAATAGTTTTCAAAGTGCTTATTAACAAATTAATGAAAAATGTTAACAAAATATATTGTGATTGAACCTAAAATAAACAGCTTAAGATTTTGTGTTAAACATTAGGTTTATATGATACCTAAAAAGTAGCTTGCAAAAATAAGCGATTGCAAATCATACTTTTCAAAGCAATCTCAGCCATAGAAAGTTTTCAGTAACGTCCAATTAAAGTCAAATAATGTATTTTCCTCAACACCTAATGTTTTAGCCACATGTACTTCCAAATGAAAGTTCGGTATGCTGTTTCCATAACAATCACTTCAAGTGTTTGTTTTATAAATCTGCTGCCCAAGTGTGACGGCGAAGACACTTGCAAGGGCAGTCGAATACACAATAAATGAAATTCTAGCATACAAATAAATATAAATACATACAGATATAATTTCCCAGGCAAAAGTAAACAGAAGGCCCAACACAAATTCTCCATGCTGGATTTCCCAATTGCATTAATCGTATTTCCGGAGTGTCTCAGGTCCGGCGAAAGATGAGCAAAACAAAAGATGCTTCCTGTGTATACACATTCAGATATAAATGCAAAAACTAATATTATTACAACAAATAAATGAAGAAAATAGCAACTCGGAGAGCGGTGAAAACAGCATATGAAATTGTATTTCAGACTGGTTGGATATTTATATGTCCGTCTGCAGATGTGCCTCTGCTTGTAGGTAAACATTGTCTTCCTACCGACATGAATTGATGATGGAAGCAAGTGCCGAGTGCCATTCAATATATTACTAAGCCCTGGAAATAAGGACAGAGGACAGAAACCTTAGTGATGAAAACTTTTTACCAAAACTGTCCGAAGGTCATCATCCTTTAATATTTAAAGTATTTAGTATGAATAACTTATGAGTTTCTTCCTATTTCTTCTTGCAGCAAGGGACACTAAGTCATATTATTACATGCGCTTTACATTATTGGCTTAATAAGCACCTAAAGCAAACGCATTACTTGTTCTACGATATTCTACTGTAAATTTCTAAAATCAACCTTTTACAATCGATATATTAAAGGAATCGCGAACGAACAGGAATGTTAAGCTAGAACACACATTTAAGTTAAATTATGCTTTAATTTTTTATACGGCAATAAAACAAAAAGGTTGTGAGTTGTACAACAATGAAATTGGAATTAAAAAAAAACAAGAAAGGACGCTAAAGTCGGGTTTCCCGACGATCAGATTCTCATTACTCATTTAAATAAAAACTTTCCTTATTATTTTGAACTCTAAATTTTTTTTTTTGATATAGCCACCTGTTGGTTGATAGACACAACCCACGCTGGTAGACAATATAGGCGGCCACGTAAAATGTTCAATAACTTTTTTATTATTTATTTGATCTAAGAGTGGTTAGGTATTTAGTTAGACAGTGCACATGTAATTATGTTCCTTTTAAAGACGTTTCGATTGCATTAAAAATGAGAGTACCGCAAACTTTGGCGGTTTGTGGGCGTTTAAAGGGGTCGTGGTCGGGTTTTGAAACAAACTTGATCTGCGCTTTGTACAACATTTGGTGGCTCTACCTCTTATGGTTCCCGAGATCTCAACGTTCGTACGGACGGACGGACAGACAGACATTTCCGACGTTCACAGTATTCTTGTTACTCGATAATAAAAATTGTAACGTTTATACCAGTATGTATGGGAAAAATATGTTCTGCTTCAATATCTTTATTTATAAATAAAAGTGTGGTTTATATAAATACAAAAGAAAATATTCTTGACAGCCTTAAATATAGAGATTACCTATGTACGTTTAATAGATACATAATTTTCCTGTGTAGCTGATAATCAAATGCTGAATTTAACGGAACCACGTCCTCGTCCCAATCCTGCCCTTAAATCTTCTTGCCTGTTTGCCAACCGAATCGCTGTCAGTTAGGAGCATAATCACGAGCCTTGGTAACCGCGGCAGTGGACCAACTTAACTCGACTCAACTCGACTCGGTTCTGGTGCAGCCCATCCATCCATTGGTACATCCAGGCATCTATCCATCCATCAGTGGCAGGGGCAATGTTGCTTTTGTTGCTGGTGGCATACGATCAGAATCAGACAGCGTTGACGTTTCAACTTTGTGCCAAACTAGGAAAATGGGAAAAAGGGATTTGGCCCAAATATGGGCGAATGCAACCCCCCATAAATGCTGAAAAAGTTAAGCTCTCGGTTTTTGCGGGATTATTTGCGAGCGTTCAAAGGATGTCGTTAGTCCTTTGCGATTCCCAGGCGCAACTTTTGCGAAACCTCGCTCTCTCTGGTTTTTGTGGCCCCTGTGTGTGTCGCTTTTTTTGCCGTTCTGTTTATTGAAGTTGATAAATTGAATCAAAGGTTAACTTTGCGAAAAGTGTGAAGTATGATTAACAAGAAAGCTGCAAAAAGCGGCTTAAAGCGCGCATTTAAATGGCTGCTAATTTATCCTAGCTACCCGATATCCTTGCTGGGCAAATTGATTTAGTCAAACAGTAAACAAAACTCGAAAAAGCAGCCCCGAATCCCTCAGATGCGAGGACAGGATGATAAAATAGAAATCCTTGTAATTGCAAAGGAAAACACGTTCCATCTCTTTTCGTCCAGGCTTTCTGTCTCTTTCTCTGGACTTGTCTGAAATCTGTCGGAGCTGGCAACAACAACCAGAAATTTATGGCCAGCTGCAACTTGGAACCAGGAGCTGTGAGCCTGGATCCTGGCCCGCCCAATACACTTTGGCAAACATAAATTTATTTATGAGCATGTGTCCGCCTCCCCGCCCCTTTTCAAACACACACAGGGAGCTAGAGTCCTTCCGCCAAAGCTCACAAATTGTTTGAGGGTGAATTTTAATTATTCCTCATTGTTTTGATAGCAACGCGTGCAGCTCCCTCCTCTTCCATCAAATCCACCCACGGTACGTGCAGCTATAGGGATCGAAAAAGTCCTGACCTACGGCTATGATACTTGGAACCTGAATGTTGATCCGGGATGTTCGCTATCCCATTGCGTTTCCGGGGAACGCAAATTGAGTTGTCCTTTGGGATGACAAATAGATTTACATCTTAAAAAAATTAATACGTAAGTGGTGAATCATTGTTGATACCATAACTTACCTACCTGCAAGAAGTCATTGCCAAACACTCAAAACGCCTCAAAAATTTTAAAATACTTAAGGAACTAGTTCCATTTTAAAACTTGAATATGTAAAGAGGTTTATTGGTAAACAAAAAATGTAGGCTCTTAAAAACTAAGCCACATAAACTGTAAAGCCCTATATTTTTTACGGTTTTTTACGGATTGCAGTTGAAGACTTGTTTCACTAGTTATATTAAATAAGATCAGATTTAAATCGTAGAGTGCAAAGTTTGTCTAAATCAATAATTTTAAGGGGATTTGTCCCACCGCTGCTATTTTGTAGTCAAAGCACTGACCATGGCTTTCGTTTCAGCATAATAAGTGACAATTGTGTGTAGTTGACTTTTTTAATTAGCATATATGGTCAATAGCGCTTTTAGCGTTTTTCTCTTGCATAATCAATGACAATTGTATTTGGGTTAGCACTGTGCACTGCCACCGGAATCTGTACCGCTTTATTGTGTTCTTGGATTCGACTCGATGTCCTCTTCGCGTTACCAGCGACAGTCTTGACCTCCTTCGAGCGCTTTGATTTTAATTATCACGCAGTTGCATTCACCCAGCTGCGCTGTCTCCATGACTCCTGGCTTTTGGCTCCTGATTCCCGCGACTCCCGGACTTTTCGTCCTGCTCCTTCGCGGCGCCAAAACTATCCGGCAAAAGGAATTTTAATATTGAAATTTGTTTGCGCGGGCTTTGTTGTAGTTGCTGGCCATGGCTGCCATTGCCGCTGCCGTTGGATGCATTCTCATTTTGTAATTAAGTGCAGACAGAAGTTGAAATCAGGTCACTCATACGCCCCATTGGTCGACGGTGCGACGCTGCGTTGTCCGTGAGAAAACTTAATTTTTCAAATGAATTTTTCTGTGCCAGCAGCGGCGCAATGGCTTTTCAAATTATTACACTTGGCAGCAAAAAGAGGAGCCCATTTTTTGCAATTCGTCTTCCAGGTCAGAGGCAGCAGGTGCACCTTGTGTTGAGTGGCAAAGATCTGGGGACAGGCGAAACTAATTAATTTGTGAACATCGCAGGTGGATCTAGGAATTAATTTATCTTTCTTCGCCGCTGTGCCATGTTTTTCATTGTATTTCAGCTCCCTTTGACGTAAATATGCAAATCACAGTGCGAAACTTTTTCTGTGCAATTGAAATTGAGTTTTAAAGTTTCGAATCCATTTTAATGCATTTCGCTGTCCTCTTTTCGCGCGTGCAGTTTCCACAGCGGCGAAAATCCGGATAGCACAAGGTAACTACAAAATTCCAGATACAATTTTCCAACAGAATGTTGCCCTGCCAACGCCGGCACGTGGAACGTGGCCAGATTATGCTGTATTATCACCTGTAAATCCTTATTGGCAATCAAAACTTTGCCAACAGCGCTGCCCTCTGTCCACCTCCCACTGTTTTTACCCCACCCAGCTTTCTATATTTTTCGTTGGTATTTGTATTTGCTACTTTCAATGGATTCTGCGAAATCTGTGCATGCAGCCAAACTTTTAATTTTATTGGAAAACTTGTTGAGTGTTTTCTGTTCGGCATATTTTTATATCCTCTACTAAAAAGAAGCTATGAGGGTACACAAACATCTTCGGCGCCATAAACGTTTTTTCATTGAAAGTCAATCAAATAAACAAATTTTCTGTAAGCTTCTTATAAACAAAAAAAAACAGACATCATTACGTTTATATGAATACCAATACTTGCAAATAAACAACTAGGCTGCTCTTATTAAAAGGTACTTATAAACTAAAAATATATTTTAAATTCGTGCAAAAATAAAATGAATATGTTGGTTCCATGTACTTTTGAAAGTCTAAACAGCAATGTGGATCTAGCCCCGTAATTTTAGAAATCGAAGTCTTAGTAACTATGAAAGTGTGCACATTGACCTTTCACATATTAAGTGTTCTTGAACCAAATTAGTTTCAAGTTTTGGCAACGCATCCGAATCTGTGCATATTCTGTAAGAGGGCAGAGTATTTTTTGAATTCATTAAAGTTTTGAAGTTTCAAGGGGTAGTTAAAAACCGTTTTTATTTGAAAATATCAACAATACAATTTTAAACATTTTTACTAAACAACGTTCTTCAGACTTGTGTTTTCTTTACTTTTACAAAGATTTTTTTATTTGCTTACTTGAAAGACTCAATTTTAAAATCACGCCATCTCCTGAAAAAACGTTTGTTTAAAAAAAAAAGCGTTTCATCAAAGTCAGAGTTTACGCCTAACGAAGCGGCAAGAATCTTGAATAGCTAAATTGTTTTTGAGCCAGATTGTGGCTAGAGCTCCTAAAGTTCGGTTATGTCTGGCTGCTCTGCAGTTGATGTCCCAGAGCAATTACCCGCGCATTATGTCGCTGACAGTGTGAATTTGAGTGGCGGTTAAATGCCGCTTCGAATTATTTTGGCCAGGCCTTAGTTGAGCATCTAAGAGCTGTTTTGAAGGCAGCAAAGCCCCCCGTTCGATGTGTGAAAAGCTGCACCTTGGTTCTCACCTTGCAGCTAATCACGCAGCAGGTGGAGCGGGGAAGACGGGATGACAGGATGGCAACCGCATCACACTGCACCGCAGCATATTTCCGTCACCGATTGCCTGCCGATTGCGACGATGCCTGGTTGCCTGGTTGCATTGCCATTAAACTGCAAATCCGCAGTCGAGCAATTCTCGCATGTAATGCTGATGTCGACATTTTACTGCCGTTGCTGTTGCTGCTGCAACTGGCAGTGCTGCTGCTGTTGATGCGGGCTCGTGTTTTGCCACAACAGCGCGCCAGTGCCAGTGCAGCGACACCTTCTGTGGCAACAAGGAAGCCGGAGCAGACATTTCGCCCCACTCCAGTCCATATCCATTTCAATTTCCACCATCATCCCAACCAGCCCAACAACCCCTGGAAACTGCAGCACTTCAGCATTGCCGCTGCTGCTGCTGCTGCTGCGATCGGCAGCTGCTGCTGTTGTGGATTTTTGCATTGCCCTGCCAAGGGGCCAGAAGCTGCAGCAGGAAGAGCAGTACTAAGGACCAAGGACGAGAGACGAAGGGTAACTGCAGCAGCAGCAGCAGCCATAAAATCCTTTGCAATCAGTTGCATGCAACAAACACTTCGGTTCATGTTCCCAGAGCGCCTCCTCCGGCTTTTGTGCAGTGAACGAAATTAAACTGGTTCAAGTAACATACTAGTTTAATACATGTTCTATGGGAACAGCGCTTGAATGTCGAGTTAAATAAGAAATTATAAAATAATACTTATTTACTTATACATTAATTATTTTGTTGCATACTTCTGTGTCCTTCCGTTTAGCCTGTGAAAAATGTTGTGTAACCGCTCAAGGTGTTAGGGATTATTATTGTAACAATAATAGTTTATATGAAAGTGCTCTCTTTAAAACAGTATTGTTTAATAAAGGTATTTTTGAAAAATTGTATTTAAGTAAGTGTAAAATGATTTACTAATTTACTAAAATAACTTTGCTTTTGTAAAAATCTAACTTTTGGAGTTTACTATTTTAAAATTTATTGAGTCTAGTCAGGTATCATAAAAAGCAAGCTCTATTTACAACTTAAGTTCACAGATCACCAAAGGATTAAACCTTAAACAAGTTTGAGGACAAATATTAAAAATAGCTGCTGTTTATTGTTCATTATAAATTATTTCCACTGCATCTAAGGCAAAGCTTTCTGAGCTGTTTCAATGCAAGGGAATTGAGCCCGGACAAAACACACAAACTTGGACCCCATTTACGTTTGTCTATTTGGGATTTCTTATCATTGTTGCTGTAGAAGACACATACACAAAACAGAAGTACAAAACAATTTCCTAATGCCGAGAATTGGCTTTTGTGCAATTTACAGTCCTCGGGTACTTAAAAATAATTTGAAGTCTGAAGTGAAGCTGCATTTTCGATAACTCCTAAATGCGAAATGAATTGCCACACATGAGGATATTGATACCGAAAGATATTACCATGTTGAAATCGAACAACAAAATTATATTCGTTGCTGGAAGCAATGCTATCTTGTTGAAAATTTTGACTTTAATCACTTAAGCATCATTAACTAGCATGATGGGCTATTAAGTCTTAAGCTCTGAGGTGAAGCTTAAGTAAAATATGTAATGACTTCTTTGCTGAGAAGTCGGAATATTAAATAAGACTGACTGTGGTAAACTCTCTTAGGTATCTTTGAAAAAAAGACACTTCCTTAATTGACTAACAATACCAACCCTCGTGATAAAAATATTAACACATGGGAAGTATTGAGATTAAGTGTTTAAAATTCTGTAACCCTGAAGGTATTCTTTATTATATTTTTGGAAGACTATTTCAAGCTTCAGGCATCAAAAATGTTTGTCAACAAAATCTCAGAGCTGTTATAGATGTACATGGTCAAATGTGCACTTGATTTATTTGTTTTGCTCACATGAAATTGAATGAGTCAAACTGCTTTATAGGGCTAATAGGAATCAAAGCTCAAATCAGAAGCGTTACGTTAGGATTCCAAAGTCCATATTTAATTTATACACTTAGAAGTCAACAAAAATACACACTCCATATAGTTATTGGTTGAAAATTCCGGGCTAGCTGGCTACTTAAAGTCGAGATTTTCGCCCGACCCGCGGCTTAAATTGAAAGTTAAGCTGTGCTGCCATTTGACAGATTAAATTCACATTCCATTTCGTTCCCGACGTGGATTTGCCTGCGTAACGCAGTTGAAAACTAAACTCCGGGCTAACAACTGTCGGGGTGTCCTGGCGACGTGTGTTGCTGTCGCATGAAACTATCGAACGGAAAACTGAAAGCTATCAGCCTGATTTGTACCCCAAAAAGCACGGTGTGTACGACAAACATTCGGATATGGTATTAAAATCCGCAGGACAAAAAAAAGAAAGTGAGACGCCGAAGGGGGCAAACTTTTTGAATATTTAGTAAAAATGTCAGCGCACAAGAGCGATGTTGAACAACTGACCGAAAACGAATTCGGATCACAAAAAATGAACGCTATGTGGGGCACTGAAAGTGCCGCAGGGCCGGGGCTTGGACTTTATCCCTGCTGGGGTCTGCGGGAAAATGTGGAAATATTTTTGGAGCTGTCACAACATCCGGAATGCCACATGCACTTTACCAACGTCTGCCAACTGAAGCCTTTTTGGGTTTGCCAAGATAACGGTCGGAAACTTCCAGTTCCCTTAACATGATATCTTTAACCAACGCTTTTATAGTAAATATCACAGTTATAAAAGCGCTGGTGAAATGAATTGTTTGTGGGCAATTATTATTTGACAAGCATTTTAATGATTCCAGCCACTTAGGAGCGTAATTAGAGCATCTTTGGCAGCAGACAACGAACGAGGAAGAAGCGTTTCGAATCAGTTGCAGTGGCAATTATAATTTCAATTTTACGGTTTTTCAAGTACAAGTTTTCCGCAGCCAAAGTCGGTTTGCAGCTTTTCCTGCTTCCGGCTCTCCCTGCACTTTTCTTTTCCGCCTCCTGGCTGGCACTCCCAATTGTCTGACTTTTGTTTATGCGAGTTGTGTGCTCCGAAGTGCTTAGTTTTAATTCCGGGCCAAAGACAAAGAAAACGATACTGTGTACAGACAACTGAAGTCAAAATAATAGAAACAAATATATGTAGAATGCATGTTTGTTTCTATTTTTTTGACTCCATACGAAACATATGAACATATTGTACACAGAGAAAAAAATATACTTCTGAATAATGATTATGATTTAGATTTACAGAAAATATGAAAAATTTCATTTAAGCAAACTACATATATTAAATTAATATTGAAATGAGCAGTCATACACGTTAACCAATTAATAAAGAAAGAAAATATTAAATGAACCATGTCGAAACTTAAATTTTGTTGGTTATATTTATTTTAAAGAACTTAAATATTTATGTTGGTAATTTTAATAATCTATTAATATTTTCTAAGGAAACTATTTACGATTTTGATATGAATGCATTTGTTATTTTGACTGCAATTGTACACATAGTATGTGCAGTCCCAGGTCGAATTCAGTGCAGAAAAGTCATTTGTGGAAGTTGGTCAGGAAGTTGGAGCTTGTGTGGCGCCAAATGAGTTTTTCCCCTTCAGTGCCACGTGAGAGATTATGGAGAATATTTGTACAATACACAATTCAGCACAACAATGGAGCGGCACTTCCTTAAAGACTCACCGCTCTATCATTAGCACAAAGACCAGGATAATCAAACGACTTCACGTGCCTGAAATGGATTCCGTTTCCTTTCGCCCAAAAACTGATTCGATTTGATTTTCTCTCGGCAGTCAAACTAGTCAAACGTGTTGGGATCCATTCCCCTCTGCCCCTCACTGTCCCCAAAACACATTGGAAAACATTTACATTTGCTTCGATTCGTGCTCGTTAACAAAGGATACATATGTATCTCGTAGATACTTGGCTTTTGTGCGCCGTGCGCGCAATGTGCTCGGAGTTTTTCTTATTCCCTGCCGCTTGGTTAGATTTAAATGCCGAATTTTCAATGCAGCACACATCATCCCGGACCGGAGCCAAGGACATGTGCTCACCTGTATCTGTACCTGTATCTCCCGAGTGCGAGGGTGTAATCACTTGTACTTAATATGCAGATGATGACAATGTGACAATCAAACCGATTCCAGGTCGCCTGGCACTTCTGCTCGGCGTTCCTGAGTCCACCCCTCCCCTTCATTGCCTGATGTTATGGCAATCGGATTATTATTATCATTGTTATCGTTATCGTAAAAAGCAAGGGCGGAGTGCGCATTTTCCTCTCCCTTTGAAGGCGCAGATTTGCCCGAGGCATAAACGCATTAGACCTCGCCTCTGTCGGCACTTTGAATCCTAAAAAGGCAATTTGTTTGCATTATGATTTTTATCTTTCTGTTCGAATTGTTTGTTTTCATTCCGCATTGCTAATGCAAAATAGAATGTAAAGCAAATTTAAGAATTTACGTGTTTTCTTTAGCCTTTAGCCCTTAGATTTGTTATGCAAAATAAAATATAAAGCAAGTTTAATGATTTTC
This sequence comes from Drosophila oshimai, assembly GCA_018150695.1. NCBI lineage: Eukaryota > Metazoa > Arthropoda > Insecta > Diptera > Drosophilidae > Drosophila > Drosophila oshimai. The sequence goes on from JAECWM010000278.1 coordinate 246,372, forward strand.
GAGTTTACTTTGGCCTTTAGCGATTGAAGTTAAAGTTTTAAGATCTATTAATATTTAAAAAAGAAAAATGTGTTGAATTCAGAAAATGTTCAACCCTTTTTAAGTATTTGTAAGGGATAAAAACATACTTTGACGGGGAAAATATAATTATTATAAATAATAAGAGCTAGAAACGCAGCGACTAAAGCGTGCTTTATTTCTATATGTTTTTTTCTGTAAGTTTTTAATAGATTAATAGGAAACGAAAATTGACTACATTGCTTTTTATTTAGATATTTTTAAAGTACTACTACGTTATGTCAAACAATGTATATGTCTTATTTAACGCTTAATATTGTTCTGCAAATCAAAACAAAAAAATATGAATATTTTTTGTCTTGCACTTACCACTTACACAGTCTTTTATCGAGCGCTTACATTTACGCCAATGTCTGTCATACCGGAAACAAAAACATCAATTGATGCCTTACTAGCGGTGGTTAATCATATTTTTAACGTACCTGGCAGAGCATCAGCAGGCATTCTGAAGGTAAAAAGTGGCTCAGTTTTTACCGCTTTCCACATTCCTGCCTGCACTCACACATTCGTGTCGGTCATTTCATTTGGAAAATGCACATTTTCATCTGGCATGTGTTAATGCACTGGGAGGCAGCCGGCAGGCGGCATGCAGCTGAGTTTGTGGTGTAACTTCATAAAAATGCCAACCGGTTGCACCACAAGATTTACTGCAGGCAGCGAAAAAATGCGGAGGAAGCCAAACCGTTTCCAGTCAGAAGTTTGCTGCGATAAATGGACTGACGAACGCGAAAGGATAACAGCAGGATACATCGTTCAGGAATACAAATGTGGGGAGCATGTTTGTTTTTACCCAATTTGTTGCTGCCCTTTTGCGTTTTTGCTCTATGGCTTTGTTTTTCGGTGAGAACACACTCGAGGCACAAAAGCGAAGGAAAAAGGGAAAAGGGGCCCTCGACATTTTAACTGAAATGCAACAGGAGGCCGCGTGTTAATGCTGAAAAAAGGACAACAAGCCAAGGACCCTTTTGCAGCAAAGTGGCAAAGTCGTGACGAACTCTGAACTCCTGCGAAAAAAAAGGGAGGGGCAGCTGCCAGCTGGATGTCGCGGTCACTTTTCATGCTTTCTGCAGAGCCTTTTCAGATCCCTTTTTCATTATCCCGGCCAGGGCTCGTGCGGAATTTTCTAGGGCGGGCCAGCAACAAATGTCTGGGACTGAAAGTCACGCGCTGGATTTTATTCCCAGCCAATGCCCCCCAAACCAAGGCGTGTCAATGACTCTGGGTCACCGAATTGCTGTAGCAGGCAATCCGATTTCTGGCATCTCGCTGATTGCCCCACACAAGTCGATGGCCAACTTTCAGTTCCCCACTTTCGTTTTCGATGTTACCCATACGCCTCGTTGCACGCACAGGAATTGATGTATAGATAGAAATCTGTCACTGGTCCCAACATTTGGGAACCGCAGAGTAAAACATTTAAGATAACTCTCTGAGAACTGCCACAAAATTACAGCATACAAAAAAGGGTTTCTGCAGAGGGAAAAACTGGAATAATGGATCCACAATGTCTTTATCTATAAAAAAAGTTAACAGCAAATCAATGATTTCAGCATATTTTAAATTTATTGTACACCCACAATATCCATTAAATTTATTTTAGTTACTATATAATCATATTGGGAAACCGCTCACTAAAATATTCAACAACTAAAGTTGTTAATATTAAGTTAAATAATTCTTTGTTAAAAGCTTGAGTTGATTAGTTGGTTCTAAAAATATAAACATATTGTTCTGGGACACACATTTTCTCTGTCTAGTTTTTATGGATGTTTCTAAAATAAAACAGTTTTTACTCGTCCATTTCCCGTTTAACCATGTAACGTATACATTTATTTTCCCTTTCATCTCAATCCTACACAAACATAATTTTTGCGGTAACTTAATTAGAATTTTTGCGTTTCCCTTGCTTTGCCACCGGAGCCCGCATATGCTGCGCAAATTTAATTGCTCTACAAAGCCGCAAAATAGACAAACAAAAGTTCCCGCATCGCCTCCACAACATCGAAAACATTTTAGAAGGAGTTCAACAGGAAGACAAGACTCAGATTTCGGCACAAAAAACACAACAGAAGAGCCCGCAGTGGCATTCGCAGTCTGCGGAGGCAATTTCAACTTTTCCCAGTGCGTACTTAATGGAAAATGATTTTATTATAAGACGGCTTGAAAGCCTCTAAGCGGCAATTTTCCCCACTTGTGCTATTTTATGGAATCTGCTCTAAGCAGGCTGCAAATAATGCAAAACAATGTTTTTTCCACAATGATAACTGTTTTATTTAATCTTCTTCATCTCCGGGCGGAAACATTGAATCAATGTTATGGCAATAAGCAACCAATGATCGGTCTTTTTCATCTGGGAATATTTTCCCCAAGAACTCGAGAAGTGCAGGCTGTTGTTGGACAATTTCGGCGTACTCCTCAAAACTAATAACGCCATCCTTGTCCTTGTCGAATTTAACGAATAAAAATTCGATCATGTCCTGCTCGGAAACAGTTTTTGAAAGCAACTGGATTCTACCATTTAAAAACTTCAACTTACCGCTCGAAGTTCGTTGAGCTCGTCATCGTCATCGCCACTGAAGAATTTTTCGACAGCCAAGCCGACCACCTCACGATTTAGAGCCAACGTACCAGCACTTGTGTAAACCTGAAGGTGATTTGGTAATACAATGAATGACTTTATAATGTATACGGAATGTTGGTCTATTAAACTAAAGAATTATTTGGGTCACAGGTCACAGTTTAAAAGAAGTGACAAACGGCTAACAAAAATTTAAGATGTAAGGATTAATTCTATACTACTCTATAAACTCTGTAATCTGCACTAAGCGATATGTTTGATAAAGCAAAAATTCTTCGTCAAATAAAAAAGACCCTAAACAATAGTCTAACCTCAAATGCGAATCTTATCCGCTCCTGCAGTTTTCTGGTGAAGAGCACGGAGAACAGCCGCATCCAGGCCTCCGGCGAGACTGAGCGACCGTCCTCCGTGATGTTCATCGAAACGCGGTCGATGATAGATACGTCAAAGATGTCGAAGCTGACGAGGAACAGGTTGTAGAGCTGGTGGGTGGACATCGTGCGGGATCCGTTCTGGCGGGCGTACTTGTAGAACACGGTCAGTAAGCTGACCACTTCGTTGAACGAGAAGTCCGTGGAGGCGGTTAGGCTCTTGATCAGGCCACTGTACATCGTGAGGAACTTTGTGTTGGCCATGCCATCCATAGTGAGGTCGATGTGATTCATTGTGGGTTAACTTTTTTTTTTTAAATTAACAAATAATGATAATATTTGTATTTTCTTTCTTCATGTGAGTGTTGTTGGAAGGGGAGAGTGTTTTGTGTGTGTGATGATGGGGGCAATGTGAGAATGTCGAAAATGATTAACGTAAGGCACAGGCCTACTCAAAAGTTTGTGGGTTACGCAAGACAAATCGCAAATAGATTGGGTAAGTCGTAGCAGGGAACCGAAGACTCGCAAAGAATGTAACGAGCGCAATTTAAAAGCAATAAAAACCACGCCGCGACATAAAAAATACATCAGCCACGCTACATGGACTACATCTGTCCCCCATTTCGTATAAATATTTGAAACAAACCCGGCCGGCACACACAAAGGCTGCGGCCCAACAGAATGAATGGCTCAAACAGAAAGCTGTGCGCATGAGAAACGCGAATATAATAATCCAAACAAAAGCGCTGAGATGGGTGTAAAGCCTTCCATGTGGAAATTCAACGGAAACGGCTGTGTAGCCATTTTGTTTGGGGTAACAAATGTTCGGAATCTCCCTCCCTTTCTCGTGTAATTGTATGCCACACACTCCCACGTGCCACGCCCACGCCCGCAAATACCAAAGAAATTCGGAGGCGGCTGAACCGCTCGACACGGCATAATAACAATAAAATGAAAGGGAATAAACCAACGAAAAAATAAGCAGAAAGATTCACGCTCCCTAATGCCTCCAAAGTTGACATCGCCAAGTGTTAGCGGATTTACAAGCGAGTTGGTCTGGATTTTCGTATGGAGTTTTGATTGATATATTTGGAGCTCGGTATTTGGAAGAGACTTACAGCGCAAATTTGTTAAGCAAGACAAATTGTGGGTACACGAAATTAGGAACAATTTAATTCGCATAAAACGTTTGGGCTGGGAGACGATAAAGCAACAAACTGAACCTCCAAAAATTTAAGAATTTATCAACAACTAAAAAATTATATATGTATATATGCATATGTGGTGAAGTGACCTTCTACTGATTTTCTTAATTGTTCAAATGGTTACTATATTTTCTATACCCCATTAAGTTGAAATTTGGTTGGAAGAGGTTTCTGTAGCACCCCCGTTTATATCACGTTAAATAAAACATTAAAAAAACATAAAAAACATAAATGATTCATTTAAGTTTACAAAGAGAAGGCTTGCAAATGTTTGTCAGTCAAAAGCAAGAATCAAACACTATAGTATTAGCAAGACGAACACGCATACAAATCAAAAACACTCCCTTAAAGTGCAATAAACACTTCTTAATACAGGGGCACATAGTTACACGAGCAACTACCACAACAATATTAAAACACTCATTTAAGACTGAACATTAATAGATAATAGATTTAAAGTCATGGAAAATCTAGACGCCACCATATGTAGCATGGAGAACAGTCGGTTTGCCGCCCTTTATGGGGGTTTAATCAAGGAATTGGCCGCAACTTCGGAAATGTCCCAGACTGATATCACGTGTTTGCTCGTCGTGTATTACAAGTTCTCTAAGGCCAACGGTCCTAACGCTAAGAAAATGACAAAGAAGCAGTTCTACCAAATATTCCTGGTGCTCTTTAATGTGGCCAATGCCCAGGTAATTGAGCGCACACTGCTGGCCATCACGAAGGATACGAAGTATGTGAGTCCCCAGGCGTGGATAAAGCTCTTCGATCTCTACACAACCAAGGACATCAATGTGCGCATGCGCTTTGCTTTTGAGGTCAGGGGGAACTTTGTTTACTCCACTTAAATTATAAGTACTTAATATTTAGGATCGTTCTCTGCAGGTTTATGACACGAAGGGCACTGGCGTTATAGATCGAGAGCAAGTGGGCACGGCTTGCGAGAATTTTTTTTATGGTGAAGACGAGGATGAAATAAACGAACTTAAAGCGGTGAGTCTTACATAGTAAAATATGGGTGCAATTTTATAAGATGTTTCTTTGGTTTAATATGAATTAAGTGTTTTACTCACCTATCAATAGGTTAATTTTTTTGTTGGGCTTTACTGAAAATGGTTTGTCTTTCAGGACATGACTGAGTTTCTTATGAAGAAGTTTGATCTGGATAAAGATGGTGTTATTTCTTATGAGGACTATTCTGCCGTTGTCTCACAGCAGCCAATCTTAGTCGAGTTTTTGGGCTGGTTGTTTCCTTCAAAGGAAGACAAGAATCTTTTGGCTCATTGCATTAACCTGGATTTTGGTATTCCAAATTAGATAATTAAATAAACTTGCAGTATTTCATATAACTCAGTCATGTATTTTTTTTAATTTGGGCAGAACATATGTATGTATTTCTTAAAAAATATGAACAATTGTTAAGAAATGTATCCAATCATTGATTAGTTCATATACATACTTCCATCGAAAACATTGCATCCGACATAAGTTCCGGTAACGGATCGATTTTATATTTCATAATTATTATAGTTTTATAATTAATGCATTTTTATTAATATAAGTTTGTGCTCAATTAACAATTTTAATCAGACTTGTTAGGGACTTCTTAACCAAAAAAGTTTTAGCGACCAGAAAACGAGAGTTTCTTAACCCAACACTTTGTTAAGGCAGGCTTGCACCTTGTGAGATCAAATAAATCAATTTTTTTTTTTTGCAGTTTTGGATAGATACATGTTTTAATTTTACTCTCCTAAAATTTCAAGTCGAAATCTCTTGAATTACGAAAGTTATCGGCCGTTTGGTGGACCGGTGTCAAGCGCGTGGGCTAGCGTGGTCAAATTTTCAAACGCGTGTTTCTCGAATCCATGTTTTCCGAGTTTGCGGAAGTCCTACAGGTCGCAAAAATTGAGCAATCGTCATGAAATTTTTTATACATGTTCCTCAGAAGTATGTGCATGGTTTAGACTAGGATCTTTTGAAAATATTAAAAATTGTTTTTTTTTTAAATAATGAGTAACGAAAAAATAAGGAAAAACCCATTTTTTTTTTCAAAAGCTCATAATTTTTGCATTTTTCAAGTTTTTTCAATTATCCTAGTCTAAACGATGCGAAAAAGTGTACAGATTAAGAATAAATTCGTTTCTTGCGTTTCAGATTTTTTCTAAAAATTCTAAAAAATCCGCAGTGAGGACGATTTTTTCGCGGATATGCCGCCATTGTTGGGTACTCCCCCCACCCCCCTTCACTTGGATCGCCCCCAAAAAAATTTTGTAGCTTCGATAAACTGTACCCTACACTGGCTTAAATTTTATTCCCATACCTATTATACTTTCCAAGAAATAAATTCCAGAAAAATAATCAGGTTTTGGGCGCCAACAAGGTGCAAGCCTGCCTTAATACGAATTTATAAGTTAAGTTTGACTTATTTCTTATTTTTCGGTCAGCAGAATTAGGCCAAAATAATTTATTAAGTTAAGTATAAAGTTCCACAGGCCTACATTGTAGGTTAACAATTCAAGTATTAATCAATGTACGAGTCAAATGACTTTAAGGGTCCATAATTGCGGTGATGGCTCAGTTGGTTAATCGTAACCTAAGCTCACCTTCGCTCCGGGCATTTGTGGCCGGCTAGGGTCCTCGACCTAGTTCAAGGCATCCCATAATTATATGCTCCACCGCAGCAGCACATACCAACGTGGATGGGATTCAGTGGCAGGTCGGAAGTGGAAGTCGGTTAAGTAGCTCATTAACTTCAATACGTTTGATTACATTACATACTGTTTTGTGCGGTATTCGAGCCAAACAATTTGAGAATTGTGTGCGGCGGTTTTCTCTTTTCCCCGGCTCTCTCTGTGTGATAATTTAGACCGATTCAATTGGAATTTACCAGTATTTGGGACATGGCTTAGCCACAGAATGCTCACGTATTTCCCATGATTTGGCATTTATGCAGTGGCATTATGTGATGCGAATTGATTTACATTAATTGCTGCCAGCGGGATGCTTAGTACCAATCTAATTCCAAAACCAAAACCCAAGAATCTGCTCTCGACATCCAGCAAGTTTTAGTTTCATTTAAAGCACGAGAATAGGTTAACTTTATCGGCTGGCTGTAGTTGACAACTGCCGGACTCAAAACCCCATATCAACGGTCTCAGTCAGCATGTGGCCCAAGCACTCGACTTGGCCAGAACTCCCCAGTCGAGTTGGCCTTTTGTTGAGCCAAACCGTCCGTCGTCCGTCGTCCGCCGTCGGCCAACATGTTTGAGTCTCGCTGGCATCAACATTAATTATCCCTGATAGTAATCATGCAATTTGTACGTGAGCCTGAGCCAAGCTAGCGGCATCCACGCTGCGGTCTTTATTGTGGCATTAACAGCAGCATCCGCACGCCTGCAGCCCGGGCAGCATCATTATGCTCATTATTGTCGTCAAAGGCGTTCTGCCGGGGGCCCAGCGAAATGGGAATGGGAACTAGAATGGAGGTCTGCAGGTCTGAAGGTCTGGAGATCCGGGACAATGCGCGTTTGATGAATTGCATTAGGACATGTATGTAATTATAATCAATTAACCTGGACGGTCTTGTGGTGCCCAGCAATTTGCTCAGCAACCTATGGCGCAACTGAGCGCTTGGGTGGACGCAAGGTGAGCTTTCAAGGCTGCTTGACATAAATAAGACTTAAAGATAAACATTATGCTTAGTAAACTTTTAATATTGTCTTTAGAATTTCGACCTGTACTACTAGTACAGCATATCACATTCTATTTTTGAGTAAGGAAGATCAAAGCATAAAAGATGAATTTGCACTGCATTTATTAATGAAAAAACTTTAAGTAAATAGTAATGTTCTTTTTTGATTATGGTGTTCAAAAAGGTATTTTGTAATTGTAAATCATTTAAGAAGAATATATGTATAAGAAGAATGTATATTTTAATTTACTTTAAAAATAGGCAACAGTTCGTATGAGCAATATGAATACTATGGAGCTTAGTTGCTTATGTAACATTTATCGTTCAACACCTGAAAATCTTTCTTTAACTTCTTCTAAGAGGGTGATTAAATTAAGTTTATAACTGAGGTCTTTTCCCAAGAAACCCAAAGTCTTTTCTTGTATCTCCATCGCCATTTAACCGCAGTCCACTGACAATCTTCGTTGAAAGCATCTAGTGATTTTTGGGCTATCAATGGCCAGCTGAGTGGGCTAAGCAAACAGACCATTTAGCTCAGTGGACAATGCAAACTTTGGAGCCAAACGGGGCGGAAAAGGCGACCCGCTGCAATTTTCGATTAAAATTCCAGTTTGCAATTCAATTAAACACTAATTAAAAGACATTTTTCCGCCAAGCGTCCCCTTTGACAACTTGCCTCACTCACTGGCACACTCTCGTCCTCGTTTTTGTCTCGGGCCTTTGGCTTTTCCCCGGGGATCTCGGGGCTGTCAAAGCGGCAGCGGATGTTGGATGTTGGATGTTAGGCCACCCACTCGGGACGGGATAAGGATAAGGCCAGTCGACAAATGCGCACAAACTGTGATAAATGAAGGCGAATCGAGGGGCCAGTAGGTGGCATAATGAATGCCCTGAGAGAGAAGGGAAGATAAAACACAAGAAAAACTGAACTGAACTGAACTGAAGCCAGGGGAAGGATACAGGGACAGGAGGAGGCCAAGGAATCAAAGCCAAGTATTTTTTGCTGCATTTCTGCACCGCACTTTTCACTTTGACTTTCTGTGTGGGACATTGTAAGCGAGTGAGTTAATTTCTGGCCATCTCAAAAGCTTCACGGAATTTGAGTTCGTAAAGTAAATTTCATCCCCTGCTCCCTTTTTCTCTGTGTTCTTTTCCGGGAGGCAACTACTTTGTGGCAAATTTGAGAAGGGAAACACAAACAAACCCGGTTAAAAGGCCAAAGCGTTTGTCAATTATTTTAACGGTAGGAGGCGAACCACTGTGTCTGTGGTGTGCTCAAGTTTTTCTGAAAACTTTGTCAGGTTAAAAACACCCTCACAAGTAACTGGAAATTTGTCATTTAATATAAACAGTTACTTTTGAAATGGTCCTTGATGAGTTTTCATTAAAGGAGCAACTGTCGAAAAGTAAATGTTCTAGCAAGATGGTGGATTTGGTCTTGTTAATTTTGTTTGATTTGAGTTGTTTTGTTATTATGTGTCTAAGACATTTTTTTTCTAACCAATAGTAAGTACGATTTAAGGGTTAGAATTATAGATTTATATTTTTTATTTATGGTATTGAATTGAATAATTTAATTGGTTTTATATTTAAAAGCATTAGCAAATAAGTCGAACACATTGAACCACAAACATTCTTCCTTGTTTTTCCACTAAATCCATGCTTAAAATGTTGTAAAAATGGCTCTCTTCCATCCCTTATATATCAGTTTCATTGACTTACCCAAATCAATTAACAGCGTTCAGAACTTTGGCTAATTACCAGCAATTTTGTGGCGAAAACTGCAATGCGATACAAAAATGTCGGAGCAACTTAGGGCGGTTGAGTAGAGCCAACATCTGAGAGCAGCTCAAACTCAAAGTCAGGAGCCGTCAAAGGCGGAGGACTTTGGAGCGCTTTCCATTATCCGCTTGGCTGTGCTCGTCAAAGCTCGGAGCGGATGCACTGGCGGATGCATCCTGGCAGGAATTGCGAGGCGGACGAAGGGGACGATGGGGGGCTTTAAGGGCACCGTCTTGTCCTGGCCAGAAATATTGGATGGCAATTTGTCGGAAACTGCTTAATTGCATCGCAGCTCAATTATGCAACCCTGGCCCTTTTTCTCGTTTTCTGTGGACCCAACTTTTGCGCACTTGACATCGAACCGGGCTAAATGGCTCTGTGTATCTTTTCGTTGCCGGCTTAGTTGCATATCATTATGATAAAAGTTCGAGTCATTGCCCATTTTTTTGTTCACAGCATGACCAGCACATTTTTATGGGCATCCCCCGACCTTCAGCCCCACGAAAGTTTTTTTCTCTTGTTGCTTTTGCAATTGCTTTTTTTTTACGCGATGCCTCTCAGCGCACTGAGTCCAGCTAATGCCATAATCCGATTTGGGATTGGAAATTCATAGAATTTTCATAAAAAAGAGAGCAAACAATGGAAAAAACAAAAGGAAAACCCATACACACAAATAATAATTGCCAGGACGTGGTTGGCAACGCGAACATAAAAAATAAAGCTCGGCATGGACGTGATCCTCGATGGGAAAAATGCGGAAGTGGGTCCGCATAAATTTTGAACTAATTACAATTTCAGTGTCCGGCACATTTCCATGCACACATACATGTTTGTACAATCAATGCGAAAACTATAACAATTACAAATACAAATGCATTGAAAAAAGGAAAGAAAATGTACCCTCTCACACAGACATAAATGTGTAAAGGAAAACGAGAGGGAAAACGGATGTTTGCTTACCCTTATAAGAAAGACACTTTTAATGAGAGATTGGAGTCGCTTAAGATATACTAATATAAAGATTCTCTTCTGTTTTAGGCAGCTCTGAATGACATATCTATTAAACGATATACCTGCTAATGGATTTATTTTCCTGCTATGAAATTTAAAATAGAAAGTTCTTCAAGGATCATTTAAATAGACGTCTGCAAGCTTTTTTGTTCAAAAAAGAAAACATTAAAAGCCAATCAAATATTAAAGTTAATAAACCAAATTCTTAATAAGGACCAAAAAAGTAAGACATAAGTAATAGTTTTAAGTCTATGTTGTTGTAATAAGTTTGTATTTCATTTTCAATGTGACTAATTCTACAAATATTATATAAATGTAAACTTGATGAACTAAGAAAATCTTTTTTTTTACAGATTTTTTAATTATTTTTTTTATTTTAGTCAAATCTAAAATCTCTTTTAGAGAGTGTATATAAAACGAAGGCAACATGGAACAGATTACAGTTTTTAGAGAGTTCGCTTAATGGCTGGGACTTGGTCCATGGACCCATTTTTCGGGAAGGGAAGGTTTCCAGAGCTTTGTGTGTGTGTTTGGGCTTTTGGCTTTCTGCTGTTAAACCCATTTGTCGGCCGAATGCCGTCTGCTCGACCACAGTGAAAACTCATTAATTTATTCTTCGTTTCGTTTGTTGAACTTAAAATAACAGCGTTAATCCGCTTAGCGCTGCCATTCAACTAAAAACAACGTCGGAAACAACAGCTGGAGAAGGCTTCTCGTCTGGCTCTTCACTCTGTACACTTCAACTCAAATTTTTAAACTGACAAGATAACAATTTAATTTAAATAAAGTTTCAATTTTTTTCTTCTTTTTATACAAATTTATATTTTTTAAATTAGAATATTAAACCGGTTCCGAATTGAGCCAAATTAAATTAGAAGCGATCCGAACACCGAAATATTAAATACACAACCGCAAATCTCTTAAATCAACGATACGGTTTGGTTTACTTTTACTGAAACTGTAATCTGTTTTTGAGCTGTCAAACAAACACATAATATTTTGACCCTGTTTTGAGCCAGGATATGTTGTAATTATAGTATATGCTCATAACTGTAATAAATACTTGCAGTTTTAACGGTGAATTTCGGTATCTATTCTTCCCCAATTAAAATCATTATGGAACCATCACTTATGTATACAATAAATATCTATATATTTTATAGTATTTTTTAAATCAAATGTGGTCAACAAGCACTGAAAATAGTTTAATATACAGTTAGCCTTTAATTTTTTTATGTGCCCAATTCTCTGGCTTCGTTTTTGTCTCTTTCACTGACGGTTTTCCCGTCGATTTCGCTGGTTCTGTCTCTGCATTCGGCGGACTGCGGTTTTCACTGACAATGACGATGAGGATGACGATGACGATGACAGTGACAATGTCGCGCCGCCTACAAACAAAATGAATTAAGGAAACCGCACTGACATAGTTACAGTGGCAAACAGCCACACGCACACCCGCAGCACTTATCCATAAACGTATAAATGTGTGTGTGGAAGTTAGCTCTCAAGTTTTAAGCTGACTTCAAGTTGTTGGCAAACTCCCGGACAAGAAGTCAAGTAATGACCCGAGAGCCAATGGAGGAAGCACTTCGCTGTGGATTTAACTTGCAGATGCAAGTAAAACTTTAATCCTCCAAAAATAAATTTCCGGAAATTCGCCAGCTTCCATAATATTAATACTCTTCACCCAAAACCCCAAACTATATATGTAGATGGGGGACCAAGGTTTTTCTGTTATAAACAAATCAGCAAACATCTCTACTTACACCAATAGATATGTTATATATGTACAAATATGGCTATGCGTGTAGGCATCATCTTTGTTTTGGGTCTGGCCAACAACTCAATGCGCATAATTTCATTTTTTCTTCTCCCTTTACTTGGGGCCTTCAAACCCAAACACTTGGGCCTCCTAAGACAATCGAAATTCGATAATATTCGACTCGAAAAAAAAAAGGAAAGCGACGGGGCTGTAACCAAAGACAGTGCCGCAGGACACACAAATGGGTCAGCAAAAGGAGCAGGCCGGGTGCCAGAGCGAAAACCCATCAAAATAAACTACAGCTTAGCTTTGAAATTTGATGACAGAGGGGAAAAAGCCGAGCCAGGAGGATAAGAAATAAAGAGTATAAAAAACAATGAAAATGCCCCGAATGCATGCTAAATAGAGAATTTACGTAAATGGATTTCTGGGCATTTTCGCATTTTAGCCAGGGAATTGAATATAAACTTTGTCTGTCCTCGTCCTTTTTCTGTCTGACGTGTGTGTGAGTAAGTGTGTGTGTGTATGTGCTTGTGCGGTGCGTGTGTGTGCGTGCGTGTGGTGAACCAACATTAATAGGCCAAGTTTAGGCAAAGATTTCGTTTTATTATGTGCAAATTTATGAATGCCTTTGGGCCAGGACCCCCGCATTTTAATCGTTGCTGCTTGTTGAAGGCACAGGCATTTATGTACTTATGTACTCCGTCTGGCTGCCCTCTTCCATCTGCTCCTCCATCAGCCACTTTGCCAGCCAGTGGGCTGTGGTGAAGGAATAATTGGATATCCTTGTTACTTATTTACAGTCCTTCTGCACTGCACTGCACTGCAACTTCTGCCCCACTCTGACAGCTCCGAGTCGGACTTGGATTCTTGGATTTGCTCTCGTTCTTGGAGCTCCGAGGGCTGGGACTGACGTTGACGTTTGTTAGCTTTTGAAAATGCTTTAAGTAAGTTTAATGGCTTCCTTAAGCTGTCCCGAAAGTGCTGCAAAGTATTCAGGGCAATGGAACAAGCTGGGCCTTCAGAGACGCAAAAGTAGTAAATGTTTCACTAAATGGAAGTCTTGTTCTTGAAGTATTGTAAATATTATATACGCTTTATGCGTTAGTTATTTCCTTGGTTATGGTGTTTTAAGGTTAGTTTAAGTATGAGTTATGAGTTATTTACTTAAATAAAAATAAAATAAAATAATAAAATAAAATAAAAACTCGAGAGTCAGGAAAATTCTCTGCCGTCGCTCTGCCAGCTCATGTACACTGTAAAGAATACACCGTGTCTTGTGTGTGGTTCGGTAAGCGCAAACGAAAATTAAATCGGTTGCTGGTTGTATGCAAGTTTTTCAGGTCACTGTATTGGTGCGCAACCCTGACTAAAAAGGCTCTGTATTACTAAAAAAAATTTTTTTTTTATTTACTAGTAGGAAAAGTAGAATTTGTTAATGAACAAGTTATTAATTTATAATTATCATTGAAATTGAGAAGTAGCATAATTTTGAAAAGGAGCAAAAATCGTTAAAAATTAACTTGTATTTTTAGCTTGTTATTTTCGTTACTCGAAGAGTAAAAGAGAATACTGTGAACTTTGCAAATGTCTGTCTGTCCGTCCGTCCCTCCGTACGAACATCGAGATCTCGGGAACCATAAGAGCTAGAGCCAGAAAATTTTGCACACAGACTTCTATGTACCCCACGTCTATATACCCCACAAGCCCGACCACGCCTCTTTTAACGCCCACAAACCGCGAAACTCTGTGGAGCCCACATTTTTAGTGGTTCTTGCGCTTGAAAGCAGGCAACCCTTTTTTTAAAGAATTTAATAAGAAACGAGAATCTAATAGTTGGGAAACCCGACTATAGCGTCGGGTAAGCTAATAATTTGTTGTATCCAGAATAGGGATCATAATAGGTTGCAATTTATTTGATACCACGCCTGTTTTTCCCATCGACTTTCCTTGAGTCAAACATCTGTTGACTTTATTTATTACCCTGTGCCTCGCACTGGTGCAGTGATTCGTGCCTCGGGTAGTGTGTTTTCCAATGCACTGTAAAATTCAGTTGATTGCTTCCCATGTTTGTATCCTCCATTCTTCACTTTTTTCCCACCCGCTGCAGAAATCCGGCAGGACGACGAGCAGAGACGGCAATCCCAGCTATTTTTTCACAAACTCCCTTTGCTTCCTTGTTTGGATGTTAGCTGTTCTCAGCTTCCGCTGTTGTTTCACTTGCCTCTTGGGAATCACTATTCCTCGGCCCACACTCTCCCGATGCGCTTTTCCAGCTGCCAGGACGAGGGACGTGGTGTAGACGAGGTCGTCGAGCAGGGGCGACAATCTCAAATGGGAATTAGCGCGGTCTGTAATAAGGATCGCCGACGCAATCGCCTGGCGCACAATCATTGGCCTGTGTAAACCTGCACTTAGCGTGGTCATCGGTCCTTCTGCACTGCCAGTCCTGCATCCTGCATCCTACGGATACGCGACTGTGCATCCCAGCTGGGCGCAAATGGTGGCACGCTTTGTGCGGCTTCCGCCCCGTCGGCTAATACCCAAATGGATGTTTAGTGTAAGTCGACCCGCCCCGCCCTCGCCTTTTCCACGGTACTTTGGGGATTCAAGGGTATACTAGATTCAGTTGGTTCAATTAAAAGCCTTTAATTTAAATATTTCCTGGAGATTTCGGTCGGGAATAAAAGGAGATGTCAATATATATCACGTATGACCAACAGTGTGCGAAAGAAACGACATAACTACTAAAACAACTACACACAACAAATAAATTGCCCTAAACCATGTAAAAAGAAATCCTACCCATGAAAATAATTTCTCTCTTTACAATAAAATAGTTATTTTCAACTATAAATATACATAGTAAACCGACAACAACATAAATGTAAGACATGGGTTCGAATAATTATTTTCATGGTTAGAATTACTATTTCCATGTGTTGAGAAATGGTAACTAGCTTTTTGGTCGATTCATGTAGTATATTCCCAGAATTTAAAATCTGGTTCAATCAGCATATGTTCTTCTATTTTTAAAAAGTCAATCAGCTTTGGTCGAATTGTGGTAAAAGTAAAACTTAAGAAAGTAAGATGTAAAAGGACAGAAAGTGGATGCTTTCAGCATACCACGAACAGAACACCATTTTTAACCCTTTCATCCCCAACTTTTTCCCTGTATAATTAAAATTTTTTTTTTTATTCTATTCGTTTTTTATTTGCCTTAGAAGTATTTGAGCAAAAACTTTAAGGTGCCACGCCCACTAGTTTTGGCGCTAGTGGGCGTTACTTGTTGTATGGAAATTTTTTTTTAAATTGAAAATAAATATAATTTAACTTTACCATAATTTAGCTAAATTATTTATTAACAATATTGTATATTTACTTTTATCCTTTTTATAGTAATTTTATAGAATAATCACTCATTTTTAAAAAATCTTAGCTGGCAAAAATCAGTT
Organism: Drosophila oshimai; assembly: GCA_018150695.1. NCBI lineage: Eukaryota > Metazoa > Arthropoda > Insecta > Diptera > Drosophilidae > Drosophila > Drosophila oshimai. Next base: position 262,308 of record JAECWM010000278.1, read on the forward strand.
TTTTCCCCGACGCACGTTCAGCTTTTTGAAAATATTTCCGTCAACTGATTTCAAAACTAAAATGTTATTGTTTATACTTTGAGTTAACACATATAAGTACCGTAAAATCGAAGAATGAGCAGACTATAATAGAAGAAACGATTACCGTTAGCCGTTAAACATTTGAAATTGCCCACAGGCAACGCTGGGGATGAAAGGGTTAATAGGAGATGTTGAAACCGATAATATCAAACTCCTGAATACACTTAAAAACATAAGCTCTTTAACTTAAGTTCTGTGAAGCTCAACCATATATTTTTAAGCCTAATATATTCTGTTTAGGTACTAGAGACAATCTATCCCTAAATGATCTGAAATTTCAAATTTAATTTTAAATGTAAAGTCTCTTTATCCTCCTTTACCCCACCTTAATGTGGGCTTTGATGATAATGACACTAGTTATAGTAACATTGGACTAGACATTAATTTTAAATGAACAACCTTCCAAGATACCCGGTATCTCGTAGTCGGATCACGACACTATAATCTCCTACTCGTTCCTTTTCAGGCATCCTTGTCGCCAACCGCCTTTGTTCGAGGCTTTGGCCGCATCCTCTTTATGTTTTGCTTAATTTCTCTTTCGCTTTCTGTGACGTTGGCTTTTGTTTTTGTGCCGGCTTTGGGTCCAGTCTTGGATCCAGCGTAATTACGTCGCTTGTTATTGTTGACAAAGTCGCCATCGCCATCGCCATAGCCATCGAGTCCTTCCCTCACAGAGTTCGAGTCCCAACTCGAGTCGCACAATGTTGCTTATTTCTGCTTAAAACTTAATGACACTTTTAGTTAATTATCGCGGTGAATTTGCGAAATTAAGCGATTTGGGCATAATTACAAGGGATTATGTGGCCAGCTTTTTTTCCAGTCCTCCTTTTATGGCCTCAACCGCAGTGGTGAGGGACCCAGGACAGCAGATTCCCTTTTTGATGGTGCATAAATTATTTCAGCATTTCTGGTTAAACACAATTCCCAATTCATTTAAAAGGCTGGCTTTTTAAGGTAGCTGGGCCCTAAATATTTTAGCACACCTTGGGCCTTTAACATTTGTTTTCTTCCCCTTTCCTCTTGGCCAAAAGTGCAGCAAGGCCAACTTGAGCAAATAATTTGTGCGTTAAGCTTAACGCAAACCCCAAATAAAAAAAAACATGAAACCGCAGGAGAAACTTTTTAGACAACAATTTCGCAAACTTTTCACAAGTGCTGCAAGTTGTAGCAAAAGGCTAAGAAGGAGGATGTTGGGGAAAATGCCGAATGTCGATGTGGATGTGGCTGCAGATGCGGAAGAGAATGCGCCAACTCGTATTTGCCCACTTAGACAACGAGCGAGTTAAAATTTATAGGTATTTCGGCCAAAATCTCGCCGGGTATAAACCACTTAGGCTGAGGCCGCAAAAAAGGGGGAGTGGCCAGCCACTTTTGCAAGCATTCTCGTACCTTGAAGCTGGCAGCACTTTTGCCTGCCGCTGCACTCGCAGCGCATAAATCAGCCATGAAGAGCAGCCAAGTGCCAGGACCCAGCTCACGCGTGTGTGGCTATGTGAGAGTCCAAGTCGGTGTTACCAGAAGGCAGGTGTTCCACCTGAAATGGCTGAAATGGTTCTTAAGACTACCGAAATATCCTTAAATGGTCGTAAACGCGGTGTACCCTGAACTATTTTGACTTCATGTTACTGGAATCGTTGAACAATAAAACTTAAAAATTCCCTTCTACGATTCTAAGTACAGGAAGTTAATTTCCAAAAACCAGCTAAGTAAGCCAGTAAGAAGAAAAATAGTGTAAAACTTTCGGATAACATAAAATAGTTTACATGATCCAAAGTTTGACTGCTTAATACTACTCAGTTGTTTTTTAAATATTTATATTCATAATTTAGACAGTGTCGACAAATATTATTAGTGATGGTTTTTTTAATTACTGAGATGGTATAAATCAAAAAGTGGAAGAAGCAAATCTTGTTTCCTGGAAATCAATTGATATTTGAGTGTAAATAAATCAAAAGATATAATTTGTATACAGAATGTATTTTGTAAGTCAATTATTTGGGGTTACTTATTATTTTTAAAAGCATGTCAACTAAGAAATAAAATGAAATTAATTAATAAGATTATACTTTAAAATATTTACTTAATGAGAACTACGGATTAAACACACTGAAAAACCAAGCATCCCATTTACAAAAAAAAATACCCTCATTTAAGCAGTTTCCCAAACCACCACTTTTTACGCCGTCGTAAACTTTTTGTTTTTAGCCAAACTTTGCTTATATTTCATTGTATTTTTCGCACCACATTGCCTTTCAAGCGGGATTATTGAAGGAAAACTATAAATAAAGCAAATAACAATAAATTCTGAATTCTGAAAATCAACGAATAAACAAGAGCAACATGCAAAGTCCCGGGCTAGGAGAGCACTTATCCGTAGGCTTCAGGCAAAACATAAAGAAGATTTCATTTAATTTCTGTGGTCATCCAGCTGGAGTGGTCTGGCTCGCCCTTTCGAGTACTCGAGTGGTGGGAAAAAATCAGCACAGAACTGCATCGAACGGGGTGCGGAAATAGGGGGAGCAGGTGGTGCAGGTGGTTCAGGGGCACTTGTAAGTGGATCCAGATCCAACATGAGTTGCATTTGCATACAAAGAGCTTTTACTGTTCTTCTGTTGTTGTCATTTCTTTATTGCACCCCTGCCCCACTGAAAGGACACCGCACGCACGCCCATGTCCAGCCGCTTATGCACACAACTATGTCGTGTGTGTGTGTGGGATGACAGGCTATTTAATAGTTACCTGTTCACTTGGCCAGACTTGTTCTCCGGGCCAGAGCCAGGCCCTTGTCTTCCCCAATAAAGTTTACATAACTTACAAAGAATAGCTTCGAAATGTGCTTGGAAAGTATTTCTGTTTGAGCGTGCTCTGACTGTGTATGTTACGTAAACAAAGCAAAACCACTTTTTGTTGATAACATCATCCAATGTGGCACTTTCGTAGCATACTTTCTCGGGTAACTAAAATGTGTAGATTACAAATTATACAAAACCTATAATAAACATTTACGAATATATCTGATAATATTGAGCTTTAAGGAAAATCGTACTTATGTCTGCTAGTTGTGAAACGGTATACTGTATTTGTGCATCTGTAGAAAGAATTTTAAGTTGCTTATTATTAAACTAGCGCATTAACTTATAATAAACACAAAAAGGAATAACCATTTTGAAAAATATATAAATCTTTAAAAAAAAAATTTTTTTGATACAAGTTATGCTAAAAAGAATACAAGAACATCATAAATCTTTTGAACACTCGAAGTTTATTAAAATTCATCTTTTTAAGTGTGCACAGTAGTTGAATACCTCAGAAGTTAATCAACACAAAATATAATATTTTACAATTTATATACCTGCTGCTGAGTTACCGCAGAAATGGGTTGTCATCGCTTGCAATACTGAAACACTGTGCAGGTGCCAGCTGCAGACACCATAATCCTCAGTGAAATGGCTGCTGGGCTAAGTGTGTGTCGCATCTGTGTTTTCTCAGTGACCAGCAAGCTCGGGATATGGAACTTATTCACACACGTACACAGCGTTCACATATCTGTACTGGCATATTTGCTCGGCATATCTGACCCCACCTGGACATAACATACGTTTAAGACGCATTTAACGCCCGAACAATCTGTTGCCGCTAAAAAGTTGTTGCGGTTGCTTCCTGTCCTCGTCCCAAACTGTTTGCCCATTTGGCTTATTTATTATTGGCTGGCTATCAATGCTGCAGTGGCGTATGAATTATTTAAATGCTTCAGCCAGCTTGGGTTATGCAAATTCACCCCCGACCTGGTAGACCGCGAGCTGATATATCTATCGAAGCCATTGTGATGGTATATATATTTTTCCGTTGAATTTTTTGAGCTTTGCTTGGGTTTGCCCGGAATAGAAAATGTGTTTAACTTTTAGGATTTGCTTAACGACAATCATTTACATAAGAATTTAGATAAAAGTTCCTTAAACGGTAAAAAATTAATAATTGGTTTTATTTAAGCAGCTATTGAATTTCCTGTTTCAACTATGACGAGCTGTTTATAAGTTAATTTTCGGTATGTTTCATAAGTTTATACTTATTGTAACCGGCTACATTTATTTTGGAACTTATAAATTCTTTAAAAGTAGTAAATGAATTTTTTAAATAAAAGGTATCGAAAATCCCAGTAATCTGGCTCAGTGCTAATTTTGATTTGTTAAGTAATTTCCTTATCTATTTTGGCTATTCAAAGCACACAGATCCTTTCCGCATCTGCAGTCGATTGTTCGATCCTTATCTGAAAGCCGGAAATTATGCTCTGCTTGCAGTTTTCCCAGATATCGCTGTTAAGCTTTTAGGCCACTTGAGAGGCCGGTCCCAATTCGCTGGACAACTTCGTTAGCAGCTGCGACAGATTCCTTTGAGCCTTCTGCTTCTTTACTCAATGGACATCCGGTGATGTTTTAATAATTTAATTTTTTCCACCCACATTTTCTTTTTTCGGTGCACGCAACTCAGCCAAGACTTCATCGGCATCCCATTGGGATGTGAGTATACTACATAGCATAGGCAGGCTGCTGCTGCTCTCGGAGCTGATTCTGACTGTTCCTGGCCCTGACCAGAAGCATTGAAGTTCAGCGAAGCAGAAACTTGGCAAACAAAACCGGATGCGTGGGCTGAGGATCTGGGGGACGTCTTCAAGTTTAAGTTGCCCGGAAATTGTCTGCTGTAGCGATATCCTGCAGCGTTTTTATATTCGCGTTATGAACTTGCGTCTGTCCTGCCATTTTAGTGTGAGTGTGGGTGTGCGGATGGATTAATAGCAGCAACGTCTGCCGCACGCGCTGACCCCAATGGAAAGCTCCTGAATCCTGAGTCCGCCCCCAGCTCCGCCCACTTCCTCACCTTTGGCTTCATCATGGTCATCATAATTTTCTCCAGTTTTTTCCTCCACTCTTCGTGTGTCTTTTAGCTCTGTCTTTCTGTCTGTCTGTCTGTTTGTTTGTTTCGTTTCGTTTTTCTCTCCTTTCCACCGTGTGCGTGTCTTGCCAAAGTTTTAATTAATTTTCATATTTTGCGCAGAGGAAGTGTCCGAGTGAGGGGCTGGGGCAAAATGCCCTGGGGCGTTCTCCGAAAGCGGAATTTCCCTTTTGGCCATCGAGAGTTGGACAGGTTCATCTGAGCCTTGAGTTATTTCGGTTTTGTTAGTTTTGCACAAATTCCATAAAATAAAAGGAGAATATAAAGGGAAGAAACAAACACTTACATTTTCTTTTATAGATATAAATCACCAGCAATGTGGCTAGTGATAGAAAGTTTTTAAATAATTCAATTATTTTCAATACTTTTTGCCACATTTAAACTCGGAATTCTTCCTCAGGTTACGTTTCCTAGTTAGATGGGACTTTAAACAATTATTTTAGCATTTACTACGTATTAAAGACAAACAACATTTTGGTGGTGGTGGTAAAATGCTGTAAACTTTCCTAATGGAATCAGAACATTTAAATATAAGTGTTACTTCATTTTTTCTGTTGTCGTCGGGGTGCACTTTATTTGGTGGACCACTTTATAAATAAATTTCATAGACAAACAAAATGCTTACGTTTATTAAAAATAAAAATTGACCAAAATACTGAGTAAGTACAAATTTTTTTGATATATGTGTGTTGTGCTTACGAGATGTTACTTATTTTTATGCAACTCTGACTCTGCTCAAAATTTGGTTACCCCTGGAACGTGTGCATCCTCCATAGAGCTGGTGAAGCTGTTGCCAACAGTGGTGAATTCTACCAGAGCAAAACGGATGTTCACTTCGAATTTTGGCTCCCACACACAGTCGCCGGATGCCTCCGGCCAAGGAATGTTTCCGGAATTATTTATCGAAGCGAATGCTGCGGAGGTGCACATTAAATGACGAAATTTACAAGGGCAACGCACTGACTCCCAAATCTCGTTGCGTTTCGTTGCTGTGTTTCTGTTGTCGTCGGGGTGCACTTTATGACGTCTTCTTAGCCGCATTTGGGGGATACGGGTTCGGCTGCCATCGAGACTAGCCATTCGGTTGGGTGGACAGCTTTATCTGCGGCGAAAGTGGTTGGTATTTTACGGTGGAGAACGGCGAAGCAGTTGCAGTTTTCGTTCTGGTGCTGCACAGTGGACCTTAATGCAGAAAATGCTGGCTAATTATTTCAGTTTTGGGATTCATTTCTAGGAACAAGTCAAAAAGTTCTCAAGACTTTGCAAATTTCATAACAGTGTTCCTAAACATTAAACAAAATTAATTAAATCTAAAAGTCTATAAATCTTGAATCTGTTGAATGGTTTTTTTAAATATCAACTAAGCCCAAACTTAAGACATAAAATCTGTTACTTCCTCTGTGACAACACTTAACATAATAATTTTACTATGATAAAATAAGTTTTAAACGCTCCACTTATCTTTTTTGTTAATATATTCAGTTGCTCGGTATGTAAGTGTATGGCTTAAACTGGTTTTAACCCAAAACCCCATCGCTATTTCCATTTTTCATGCCTCGCAGTTGTCTTGCAGCGATGATCGCAGCGCTTTCGTCGTCATCAGACGGTCATCCTCATCCTTAGCCCCATCCCCATCCCCATCCTCAGCCCCATTCCATACCCATCGTCCTGGCCATTGTCGTTCGTCCTGCGTTCTTATCGCTGAGACGCTTGCAAGCCGCTGCTGACTCTAAATAATCCTTTCCATGCGACACAAAAAAAGAAAGAAACACACAGAGGAAAGTGGCAGCCGCCGCAGATGAAACCAGTTCGCAGGCGGAGAGGGCATTGCGAGAGGGGGCTGTAAAATCCAAGTTAGTGCGCATAAATCAAGCCTTTAAAACGTGCCTCGCAACCGAAATGTCCGCCAAGGATGCATGCACCCCACTACCACCCACTCCGCCCCCTGCCACCCACTCCGCAGCTGCTCCACTCTTCCGCAGCCACAACGTCGTCGCAGCCATCGACGTTGGCCCAGAAGTTGCGGTGGTTCAGTTTTCCGTATGCAATTTTATGCAACTGTGGCACATCCGCCCCTTTTTCCATAGTCCCCCCCTGTTCCGTTTCTACCATTAAAGATACCACCCCGGCCTGTGGTCGCATGTCTGAAATTGTTTACAACTGCATAAAATTTATAATCTTGAAGAATTTATACATATATTTATTTATTCCGTGCTGTTCATTACGGAGCAGCTGAGGAAATCAGTGCTGGAATAGCATGAAAAGATTCACCCATAAAATAGTAACTTAGACCCATCAGCACGCTGTTAATTGGACACGTTACTTCAACAGAAACCATAAAAGCTTGCCAAATTAAATAAGGATTTACTCACAAAGATATGATTTTAGTCCTTGATTTGCTTGTGATTAATATTTAAGCGTTGGGAATTTTCTGACAAAGGTCTGCCCTTTGGGGGCTTAAATTTTAATTAAATTTCAACTGAGCATTGCCAGGAGAAGCGCAAACAGTGCAGGGCAAAATCATTTTGCTGTGTTGAATCACAAAAATAATTACAAATATCAATGTAAAGCAAACAAGTTCCCACAAGACGCAGGGCACCAACACATCTTAGGTGTAAATCCAATAATAATTGCATTGCTCTGTAAAGGTTCAAATTGAATTGACAACTTCTATAAACACTCGAAAGTCAATTTTATGAGTTTAATTAACAAAAAACTGAGTTCGATTGCTGAGCGTCCGAATAAAATCCAATATTTAATATCAAACGGCAAACCATCAATAGACTCTAAAGACCACTTCAATTTCCTCAACTAACAAACAAACATAACGTTCATACTTCAAAGCTTTTCAGCTGTGGAAGTGCAAGGAAATTGCACTAGATTCCTTAAAAAAACAGAAATCTTGGCCCAGGACTCTTGCTCCGAGTGGGGCAGAAGATATTTTCCGCCTCTTTGAATCACTTCCATGATGGAAGCGAAAGTGAAAACAAATGAAAGTCGTGCGAGGGAATACATTAAAATGGTCGTTCCTTTGACCGAGCCTGAAGTGAAAGCTTGCTCGCCTCCTCTATAAATATTCATGCTTCGAACATGTAAGTATATCTGGATTCATATTTCCCAGCTGTAGAGGATTCTCTTTATGGGTGTGATTATGAAATGTAGGGCAAAATATTAGAAGCGTTGGCTTCGTTAGAAGAATGAATTTAAGTTTTCTTACTCTAAATTAACCGCGTTTCATACTATTTAAAATTCTAAAACTCATTCACACTTACCGAAATATTGTCGAAAATCCTTTTGTTACTTTATACGGTTTTTTTTGAGCAAAATGTTTTTATGAAAGGATTTGTTGAGGAAGATCTATAAAATTAAGATTTTTGTCCTTCCTAAACGGAAAGTTTTGAAATTTTGGCACAAACAGCAATTACATTATAATAAAGCAAGATGGGTAAACACCCCATAACCTTCAACACAATATAAAGGACAAATTATTGTAGGCAATAAATGTATTTTCCTTTAAGAACTTTACTTTAACTGTTGTAAAAGGGCCTGTCATTATTTAATATGATTCTATTTTCTTTGCAAATATTGATGTTATACTGAGGTTCAGCAACTTTTTATGGGTTTTTTAGTAAAACCATCCAAATTTTTAACTCTCTGTTAGATTTTGATTCAGTATACTTAATATAACAACGTTCATATATTTTAAAACCATTTTCCCTTAAAGAACCCAACTTAAAGTCCTGCACCTGGCTGGCTTTTGACTTTGGCGAATTTATCGACCCACAATCCCTGCCGTGGATCGACCAAATATTTGCATCTGTCATTACGCCGGCTGGGTCAAGTGGGCTGGCCTGGGTGGTGGTCCGATTCGGTTTTATGGAATCATAAAAGTAATTAATTGATATATGCGTGCTGGCGTAATTGCCCGGCCAGTGGGAGAGGAAAGTGCGGAGATAAAGAGCACCGGGAACGGCAGCAAATATGCAATGGGATGCGTAATGAAAGCATTGCAATTTTTCAGCTTTTTGCCGCCACTTTCCCCGGTAATCCCCCAAAGAGGCCAAGGCTGCTGAACGGGTCCGGGTCCGTGGCCCGTTACGGATATTACGTAATGAAAGTTAACAATTACGCCCCCGTGCGTGGGCTTCAATTAAATTTTTGAGTTGTGGCCGTTTTTATTGTAACTGATAATTGCATTGTAATGACACTGGGACACTGGGACATGACCAGTCCGCCATCTCCAGGTCGTCACATGGGGTTAACCACCTCCTTCAGCCGTCGATGCCACAACCCAGCATTTTAATTATCCCATTGTGCGGCATGTGAATGCCGATGGTTGGAGTTGGAGCGTTCTGACCCGGCCATATTGAATCACATGTGGCGTGAAATTGCCGAGAAAACGGGCAAACAAAAATCTCAGAAATGTTCATCGTTAATGGCTGTGAGATCAATTTGGAGCGTCGTTATTGGGTGGATTTAAATTAGCGGTAAAAGGAGTTGAGCCACCCCGACCACCAGTTGAGGATTGGCTGGCAAAGGGTTAATGGTCAAGGGTCGAGGCGAACCCTCGGTGACGCACTTCCTCTGGGCCTGAAACTGTTATCAACAATTAATTAAATAAAAGCCCGATCATTAGGCCACGATTTGTGGGGCGTATCCGCTTCCGCTTCAGGCTGACCCACCACATACACCCGCACCCACATCCACTTCCACATACATTCACATTACGCGATATGTTCCATAGAGCACACATAGAGCGACGGGAGGCAGGATTTCGCCAGAGTCCGGAGCAGATAGCTTCCAACTCCACACATGTTACACAAAGAAAAAGACTTTTAGTTTAATCGTAGCCTATTGTAAATTCAAAATAAAGTTTAGAATAAGTTGGTGTTCAAAAGGTTTGATTATATTTACAGCTTTTAAGGCGGTTATTATGTAAAATGTCTGACTTAAAAAATTTTATGTGCAAAGAAAGTAAATACAGCCAAACTTCCATAACTAAGAATAATTATATAACTCGAAGTCTCCATTACTCCAACATTTTTGGTGACAGATGGTGGTTCGAGTTTTGGGAGTTTGACTGTATATTGAAGCAGTTGGTAAAACTAGGACATTTTTATAAAATTTAAAGTAAGTATAAACAAGAAAGAACGCTATAGTCGGGTTTCCCGACTATAAGATTTGCGATACTCATTGCCCTCTTTGAAAACAGCTAGCTAGCCCTCTTCATAGTGTGTAGCCTACTTTCATGGCAATCGTTTTAGCGCCCTCTCTTAAAAAAAGGTTTGCTACTTTTGGCGCAATAAAATTTTCAACGCATTTGTATACACAATTTATTGAAATGGTCGATTTTAAATATTTTTAGATATTTGGGTGATATTTTCAATACGAACAACATTTGTAAGGGCCACTTTTCTCTAGCACTAAAATGTGGACACCCGTTTTTCCGGTTTGTGACGTAAAAGGGGCGTGGTCGTTTTGAAACAAACTTGATCTGCGCTTTGCTTTAGAAGTCTGTGTGCAAAATTTGGTGGCTCTAGCTCTTATAGTTCCCGAGATCTCGATGTTTGTACGGACAGACGGACGGACGGACGGACGGACGGACGGACGGACGGACAGACAGACATTTGATCGTTTACAGTATTTGCTTACTCTTCGAGTATCGCAAATAAAAATGTTAAATTCGTTTCTCATATTAACGCTTTTAGACACATGTAAAGAGACCTTTTTTCTTAAGTGTACCAGGATGGGTGGCAATCAGCACCCACACATGCACAGGGCCTCCGGTCTGCCATTGTTGCCCCTTGATGGCTGGAGGTCATTTTGTTGGCGTTGCGGCTGCTGCTGCTGATGTGGCTGCTACTGCGCTTCTTGATGCCCGTGCCATATCATCATTATTGTTGTAACTGCCGACTGTGATTTGTTGGCGTCGTTACTGTTGTCGCTCTCAGCAAACTGTGCATAAATCGTGCACACCTACATTATGTTGCGATAAATCTGTAATGACCAGAACAGAGCAACCGTCCAACCGTCCAACCATCCGACATACCAACAAACCGACCATTTGACCATCCAACCAACCGACCGGCAACAACTGAACACAATGTTAGTCATACGAGTGTGCGCTCAAGTTAATTTGCGTGTGTTTAAATGTGCGTAATTATTGTTTATCTACCATGCAATACAATTTAACCGCAGACGGGGTTTTTATATCAAAGGCAGGCGCGGATCCAGGGGGTGGTTTTGGGTGTTCAAACCCCCCCCGACATTTTTTTTCTTCATATAAAAACTAGTGAATTGTGCACAAATATTTTTAAACCCCCGAAATGTTTGAAAACCCCCGAATATTTCACCGCGCCTGATCAAAGGCAATCTATTGAAATATTTCAAATGAACATGAGTACGAGCAAATTAAGAGGCAAATATCAGTTTGCTTGCGTGTGTGGCTGGAAATGAGGAATAATGAAATATTGTCTTTAATTGTGTTAACTTGAACTCAGTTCTATTTTAACCAATTTTTTATGGAAATTAAAGAAACTACATTTTAGCATGTAATGATAACTAACTAACATGTAAGAATAATGACCATCATAAAATGCATCCACGTTTTGCACATTTCTTATTCTTAGTCAATTTTAAGACACTATAATAAAAAATTTAAAGAATATATAAAAAATACTTTAAATTATCTCAAGTACCAGATACGAAAGTGCAGGCTTACTTTACCTGGTTGCTTTTAAAAGTTAACTTCCCTTTTAAACATTGCCAACTTTGGTGCAAAATACTTGCAATAAAATTAGTATGAACATCCAACAATTTTGCAGCAATATTTAGCTTAAATCATTTGTATAATTTCATTCCCATTTCCCCGATGGCAAGCTCCCATTCCTTGAGTGCCATATGAAACTTTCACCTTTGCCTGGGAGGCTGAGTTGTGAGCTCTGGAGGAGAAAAGAGGAACGTTTGGGAGCCTCGCAGTCAGTTTGGAGTAATTAAGTTAATTTGTCTTGACTGCCGGGCCAGAGATTTCAACTTTTCCCTCAGGTTCTCGTTAGCAGGCGAACGTTGATTACGCTGCACATTAATTTAACCATTTCAGTTTGTCATTTTATTACGCGAGTGGCTGGCAGGGGCTTCAAGGACTCACCCTCTATCAATTGCAACTTTAATAAACTCTTCTGCTCAAATTATATTTACGAGGGGTCACAAAGTGCGGAAAAATTGACGAAGAGTTGGGGCAAATGGGGTAGGCAGCATATTTTGTAAATGTGCTCAAGTAGATACGCAGTGAAGTCAGTCAGTGTCCACGGAAAAAAAATACTTTAATCTGTTTTTTTTTTTAAATATGTCTCTTACAACTGTTTTTTGGCACATAAAAGTTTGGTCTTTGTTGATGATTATTATTACAAGAATTTAAATCATTATTAATTTTTATGTTTAAAAATTGCAAAAAAAGGTAATTTTGTTTTGGGTATTTACTATTTTACACATAACTTTAAAATGAATAAAAATGTTTTAAGTGTGAGTATGCAGGGCACCATTAAGCGCTCCATTTTGATACTTAAAACTTTGCGGCGTTGCTGCTTGTGGCAGCTACACCAGCAACATCAACACCAACACTAGCAGCAACAGCATCCGCAAGTGCAGCAACTGCAGCAGCAACACAAACTCCGACAGCAACTGCAACTCGCGCCCAACGAAAGGCGACGTAATTTTTAATAGTTTCGCAATTAAATCGTAAAATTTAACAACTTTGCGCACTTCTTAACGAAATTGCGCAGCCAGCGAAACTGACACTGATGCATTTCCGGTTAGCCAAAAGGGCTGAAGGGGGTGGTGGGGCGGAGGAGATGGAGTTTGAGGGGGGTGGGGCAAACTGCATTGCGCTTAATGAGAAAATTTCACCCGAAAAAGTTTTCCACCCAACGCGCTTTTCATGCTGTTTGCGTTGATGCGTTGTTTGCTTATTTGTTTGTTGCCGCTGCTCAACTTTCAACTTTCTCTTTCATATCTTCATTTTCGGATTACTTTTCTGCTACTCTTACATATTTTTAAACAGGCATCACATTAATAATTGCCTTGCAACAAAAATAAGTTGAAAAAGCAAAAGAAGCCAGGTTAAATAAGTTTTAACCAAACCAAAACACGTTAAAGTAGATTTAAAACTAAGTTTGAAAGTGGTATTATTTTGAAAGTGTTATTTAATGTGTTATTTTTAATTGGTTAATTTTTTATGACTGAAAACTTAATTCCACATGAAAATAAAAAATAAATTAATGCTTAAATTCTTTTTAAATTTTTTTTTTTATAAAAAAAAAAAAAAAATTTTTTAAAAAAAATAAAAAAAGGATTAATAAAAAAAAAAAAAAAAAAAAAAAATATAAAAAAAAAAAAAAAAAAAAAAAAAAAAAAAAACACCCATAAAAAAAAAAAAAAAAAAAAATAAAAAATAAAAAATAAAAAATAAAAAAAAAAAAAAAAAAAAAAAAAAAAAAAAAAAAAAAAAAAAAAAAAAAAAAAAAAAAAAAAAAAAAAAAAAAAAAAAAAAATAAAAAAAAAAAAAAAAAAAAAAAAAAAAAAAAAAAAAAAAAAAAAAAAAAAAAAAAAAAAAAAAAAAAAAAAAACCCCGCCGGGACACACAAAAAAAAAAAAAAAAATTAAAAAAATTAAAAAAAAAAAAAAAAAAAAAAAAAAAAAAAAAAAAAAAAAAAAAAAAAAAAAAAAAAAAAAAAAAAAAAAAAAAAAAAAAAAAAAACTAAAAAAAAAAAAAAAACAAAAAAAAAAAAGAAAAAAAAAAAAACAAAAAAAAAAAAAAAAAAAAAAAAAAAAAAAAAAAAAAAAAAAAAAAAAAAAAAAAAAAAAAAAAAAAAAAAAAAAAAAAAAAAAAAAAAAAAAAAAAAAAAAAAAAAAAAAAAAAAAAAAAAAAAAAAAAAAAAAAAAAAAAAAAAAAAAAAAAAAAAAAAAAAAAAAAAAAAATGAACATACAACATATATATACAACACAAGCAACCTTAAGATTTAATAAAAAAATCAAAATAAAAGGTACATTTTCCTTGGCCAGGAATTGAACCCACGACTACCGAGTGCCGGCGCATTAATCCATTGCAGCTTTTTAAATAATGTATGGTGAAAATGTTATCCAAAAATTTATTTTTAAAACCATTTTGTAAAACTGTAAAATTTTGGTTTGGTTTATTTTAATGCATTTATTTAGTTTTGTTTTCGATATCCCTGATAAAATGCTGTGTTTTTAAATTTGTATGTAAAAAATGTTTCTTAAAATTTGTATTTTAGAATGACATTTTAAAATGCAATTTCGCTCATATGCGTTTTCTCTGTGTATGCATATAAAATGCATTGAATACGGGATCGACCAAAATACTTGGGTAGATTGCCATTGATCCTTTGTTCAAAACTAAGCATTATTCTCAAGGTTCTCTTAACCAATCCTATCCATCGTTAGGATTGCCCTGCAACCCTGGACAAAAGGGGAGCTGAGTTTTTGCGGAAATCGCCTTTTGCCATGCATCACCGAAGAACCGAAGCGAATTGGCAACTAATCTAAGGCCCCTGCACTCGCATGCATATAAATCCAGCAACCACAGACAGATTTTGCCACAGTTGCAGGCGGTGACCGGGCAGGCACCTCAAATTAAATTAAGCCATAATTTATTTCCCATGGAGACGGGCAAGGAGACACCAGACACCAGCCCACAAAAGCTCAAAATTCAAATGCCCAACAAAAATATGGCACTAAGAGCTGCTGCTTCTGCAGCGGTTAAAAAACACACACACATTCACTCGGGAAAAGCAGAAGCCAGCTGAGAGGAGGATTTATTGGAATTCCATCAATGGTGAGGCTGGAGCTCCAGTGCTCCCAATTCGCATGGCAGGCATCCCACTGTGACCCGCACGAACTCTAACTGCAGGACATGCTTTGAGCATCAGTGCTGCCAACTGCCAACGGATTAAAAAAAGAATAGACAAGTTCGATTTTGCAAGGAAAATATAAGTTATCAAAAACGAATTGCACCCAAAAACTGTTTTCATATTTTTCGGCAAAGTCTGTCATCAGGCCAATCAGGCCTGTAATCCGGCAAAAATGATTTACTTAAATAAATGTCTGCATCACTATAAAGCATAGTTTTGCAAATTGAAATGAATGCCTTCTTCCCAAAAAATGGTAGAATTTTAAAAAATATATTATTTTCAGTTTTTATTACGTAATACAAAGTATAAATAAAATTAAAATGAACTAAATCAAATAAAATATAGTTTGGTACCTGTAGCTTTTATAGTTCCCGAGATCTCGTTGTTTGTACGGACGGACAGACATTTGTAACGTTCACAGTATTCCCTTACACACTGAGTAGCGGGAATCAAAAGTATATAAAAATCCAGAAAGTATATACTATATAATACAAAAAGTATTTTATACAATTGTAAAGCCCATTAATATATTGATAATCTTAACTTATACTATTTAATTACATGATATTTTTTTTTAGGAAGCCAACGAAACTTATAAATTCTGTGTATCTTTGAAAGCGGTTAAAACAAAAAGCCTAATAATATAATTTTAATATAATATTTAAAAATGTTTCTTTATCTATAGCTGTTGATCATTAAAAATAGCCAGGTTTTCAATGGAGCAGCACCGACGAGCACAGAGGGGACAGAACTTTGTGACCCGCAGGAGGCAGGGAATTGGCACGACGAGGGACTTTGGCACGGATGGCTCATCATAAATACAAAGCAGGCCAGCGCTTTGTCAGGCAGCCTTCGACACTTTTATTGGCCCGGTCTGTCGCCCCGACCACTCCCTCCACTCTTTCTCCTTTCTGCAGGAGTTTCCCCTATTTCCGGGGAAGAGGTGGCCGTCATCGATATGCCAGCAGCATCCTGCACCAGCCACTGCTCCTTGCTATGTTGCCTCCGGATCCTCATCCTCATCTTTATCCCAGTCCGGCTGCTGCTGCTCCTGCTGGTCCGTCTCTTTGTGCCAGGCAAATGAAATTGAAAATTTTTATGATGCCAACACCAGGGATAGTAAATAGAATGCTGAAAATTTAAGCAGCTGCATAAAGTTGGTTAATCTGCCAGCTGATTAAGACGAGATTGAGCGGCGCCCGGGGTCGGACACCTCTCGACATTAATGGCGGAGTCAAAGCCAAAGTCTGTATAATTTTTATGACCACCGATGGGCTACACGTGCTGCTCGAAAATGTTTATGGCTGCAGCTCGAATATTTTGTAGGGCAGAACTCTTGAGCTAAACGAGTTAGCATTTGGAGGTGCGGGGGGATCGGAAAAGTAGCTGGCAAGTAACAAGCTTAACCGCAAAAGTTTTAAATAAACTTTTGTTGCTGTTGTTCCTGGCAAAAATATATTTTCGCAGAATGCGTCCGCGCAAGCGGCATAACTATAACTTCCGATTCCGTTGGCTGGCTTTGGATGGGAATGTAAACGGGTATGGGGAATGGGGTATGGGGATGGGGATGGTGGATGGGCTGTGGGAGCTGTTGCCTTGTAATACAGTTAAATATAAATTCAAAAAATATACGAGTGTACGGGGGAGTTTGGCGAGAGCAACTTTGTTTGCCACTATTTGCCTTGTTGGTTTCTACTTTTTACTTTCTGCTTTTTTGCCTTGCCCATCTTTTTACCCTCTTTTCGACGGTGTTTTTTTTTCCTTCGTTTTCGTTACTTATGCAATTTGCATGAGCGGCAAACACCCACGAACAACTAACAAGTCTGCTGGGCAACAACAGCAACATCGGCCACAACAACAATGAGAGCAAGCAAGCAAACTTCCGCTTGATGAATAAGTGTCTGCTGCAACCCCTCCCCCACCTCCCACACCAAAGTGGGTGTGGTCATGTTTGCACCACTCCCACACCCCCTCTCTCCATGTTTAGTTTGTTCAACTGTATGCAGCGAACAACAATAATAAAACAACTTCCTAATTGAGAAAATAAAAATCAACAACTGGGATAACAGTCCGAACGGTGACAATGGGCAGGACTCTTTCAAGATTCTTCTTAGCTTGTAAAAAGCTATGTAAATACTTTAAAAACGCTTTAAAGTATTCAAACCTTGTTAAGCACATTTTAAATATTTGTTAATTTCCTCTGTTCGACCATCAAAAATTCACTACGAACTTCTTACAGACTTATTTTAAAAATTTCGCTAAAAAACATGTTCTCTTAAAAAAAAAACATTTTAGTATAAAGTACTTTAACTTTAAATAATTTTATTAGTTGGCTGATGTCTAAAGACTTAAATATGGCATTGCTATATGTACAACTAACCCATCAAAGCCGGATAAAATGTAAAAAAAAAATAAAAATGTAAAGAGATAAGTTACAAAACTATTAATAGGTTCGAGAAATGTTTTTAAAATGTTACATTGCAGTGTACATCGAGCTGATGACTTAGAACTTGTCTTCAATGTGCAAACAATTTTAGTATTTGTTAAATTTCTTTGTTTCTTTAATAGTTCTAGAGTTTCTGCGTTTTTAAGTAGGTAAATAATACGGAAAGTAAAAGTTTTAATGCCCGCTGCTTCCGCCTTCTTTCTCCTCGTTCACCTCATTTAACCCATTGTACCGCTGTGCGGGAAACAGCCGCTCCAGCCTGAAAAGAATCCGCAGCTGCAGCCGCAGTCTGGCATAAATTTAATGCCGCACAAGTCGGACTTCCACTTCCGGTCCGAGCGACCGCCATGTTGTTATGCAGACTGCATCTGCGCCAGTGTGCGTGGGTAAAAATGCAGTTTAACCGAATGGAGGGAACGGGAGCTGGGGAAACCAACCAGCCAGCAGAGAACCATTGCAGTGTGGAGCAGACCGGGTCCAAATGAAGTTATACCAACGCTGATAGCCAACCGAAGGACGCGGACCCATATTAATTTCTGCTATCTCGGCGACGCTTTACATGCGTACTGCAAACGCTGCTGTGTGCGCAGCTCTGGCAATAAATTTGATTTGTTTAGCAATTTGTTGCATATCGCATTGCGCATACGCCCCGTACATCCATCTCGTCGTCCGTCGCTGTCGTCATCGCTCTAGCCCGCAGTCGCTTTAACGATGAAAAACGCGTTTGACTGCGTTTTTCTTTCTGTTTTTGCCTCTGCCACTGGCTCCTCTATTTGTTGTGCGGTGTTTTCATGTTTCAGCTACATGCGACATTTTATGCACTCCCATTGACAATAATTTATATTGAAATGTGTCACTGCAACTGCTGAAGTCTCTCTATCTGAATGAGGGTGGGTTTGCATTAGTTGCGACTGGTTGCTGCATTTAATTTCTGGGCACAGCCATTACTCGTGGCGAGAAGTAAATCAACTTTAAGTCGGCAGTATAAATTCTGTTCTATTTTAAATATCTTTTAACGTATGCTACGCTTTTTACGTTAAATTATTTCAAATGTTATTGTTCTTTTTATTCATATTTATTATACTAAACTTATATAGTTTTGTAGTTTTAAACGATGTTTGGACACATTGATTTTGGAACCACCATTTGTTATCGCACATTTGGTCGTTTTGTGTGACTGCGAGCTTTTTATTTTTACTATTAATTAATTAATTTTATTTAAATGCTTTAATTTTTTATTTAACTTGTATAACTTTAACTTGTGTAACAGTATTGTAAGTTGTAAAGCAATTTGAAAACAGAAAGCATTTAAAACTTTTTTTTTGGTTATCCTTTTACCGTACGTAAAAATGTTAATTTTCCCCAGCTTACAGTTTTGGCCAAGTGCTGTCCCGAAGGGAATTGCAATTCTAATTAGTCTGGTTGGGCCGTAATTTTTCAGAATGTAGTTTGCCAATTGGCGACACTTGCAACAAACTAGCTCCCCAAGGATCCTGCCCCCTTTAAGTATACTCTGCACGCAATCAATGGAAGTCGGTGGCATCTTCGCGTGCAGTTTAAAATTAATAACAATTTAGCATGCACTTAATTTTAATTATTACTCAATTAGGTCAGCTCCATTATAATTTAAGCACCCGGCACACTGCAGATAATTAAGCGCGGGCAAAATTAAACAATTTCCATCACGGCGGAATGAAGTCCTGCCAACCAGACATCCCCTCCCGGGTCTTGACTTCTTCTTTTTCCGGAATGGCGCCTCCGCGTTTCCGTTCTGTTTGTTGCCTGGGTCATTAGGGATGGTTTGTGTGTAAATTTGATTCCATAACATTTTCTCAGTGCGATGTCCCACTTTCGGCCTTTACGATGCACATAAATTTTACGACCAAGTTCAAGTTGTAAATAGTTGACAAACTCTTCTTGCCAAGACCCGATGAAGTGATGATGACGAACATTTTATAAGTACTTGAAATGATTTAAGTGATAAACCCGCAAAATAATTTATTTGCCTTTATAAAAATGTTTAAGTTGTATTTACAAAAAATAATATGTGACAAACAATTTTCACTCAAGATTTAAAACTGATTCAGTAAAAGTTATTCCTCCGAAAAAAGGCTCCTTAAACAAATCATTTTTTATTCCTTGACTTTAAGTTAAATACAAATTTCTCAAACTTTTCGACTATTTTATGGTGATTCTTTGGGGTCGACTTACTCTTATGAATATGCGAAACATATATTTAAGTAAACTAAATATTTGACTTCCCAAGACCATAGCCATTCGTAAGCTCTTAAATATTTGAGCAAGACTTACATTTTTAGAGCGAAAAAATGTTTTTCAGGAAATATTAAAAGTTTCAAATAATACTACGAGGAGCTCGTTCAGCCAAAAAGCTCAGGTTGTAGTCTTTGATTTGCCATATGACTATTATTTACATTTAAGGAAGAGAAACTGTCCTGCTCAACCCGACGGAATGGCTCTGGGGAGCCTGCTTCCCTGGGCGCCGTGATCTATAATTCCATTAATTTTTGTTGAAGGTGTTCCAATTGAAACCGACCGGAGATGGAAGCAATTTGAATGTCATTAGGAGGGCCCACGCACGACACAGTCAGCCAAACAAAATGCCATTCGACTCCATATCTGATTGAATAATAATGAGTGCTTAAGGATTTAATGCGCTCACGGCAGATGCTAGGTCCCAAGCACAGCCTTCCACTTGGGAACAGACATGTAAGAAAACCCAACCATAAAGAACAGTACGTTCAAGTGTCCCAACTTTGAAATACCCATTACCCTTGGCCGTGCTTAAAAAAATTATGAATTTTGATCCAAGACAACACAATTTGCGTTTAATTTAAAATATTTGCATTTGTATGTTAAAACTTTGTGACCAATATTTTATTTAACTTGACTTGCTTACATTTTCTGTGTTCACAACAATCAAACGAAAGTACTGTTTATGGTTAAATAGTTTATACTAATAGTTTCGAAAACGATACCTTTTCCCCGTCCAGTCCTTTTTAAGTATTCAATACACCTTTTAACTCTGCTACCAACGGGTAGGCACAGCCAAATGTTAAATGACAATCCCACGAACACTGGAGAATCAAAGAATCTTTCCCGCCACTTGGTTGACACCGGCACGGCCAATAGGGAATTCCGTTGTCCTGATGCTGATTGCCAAAAGAGATAAAATTGAATACGGAAAAAAAGACCGGTACAAAACATTGGTACCCCAGTTCTAATGGAAGCTGAAAAAATTGAATATCGTTATCGCACGAATTCAAATTAACCCAACATACACACAAGTCTATCAGAGTTGCACATTTTAGGGTGAGCAAAACAGTTTTTTTTTCATCTTAGTCACGCTTTAAAAAGTTGTAAGTGTGAAAATCGTTGTCCAAAAATTACAGCTAAGATTTTAATAAGAAAAATTTATTATTAAGTTTAGACCAAAAAATCAATAAACAGAACGCAAACCTTTACAAATTAGTTTCCTTCTCGACAGAATCTGGCTATTTCAGCAGACAGCTTTTTTGATCCCTTAAATCTGTCTGAAAAATAGCTATATTTTCCACTCCTAAGCTCACATGCTGACGCAGCTCCTCATTGCCAAATTCAGATTGCTTTGCTTTTTTTTGCCTGTCACCTCAGCTTTTTAGCACATTAAAATAAACGCTAGAAAGCTAATATGGAAAACTTAATCCAAAAGGGTAAAACATAGATAATAAAATGCACAATATTAGGTCTAGATTATATCCGTATCTCAAGAATCCTGGGATTGATATTTAATTCGGATAACAATTATTGTTGCTTTAGAAGAGCATTTTTTTGACATGGTAAATCAAAATTAGAAGTGCAGGACAAAGGAAACCGAAATGAGAATAGCATTAATTAATAGAGGGCTAGAGTGACCTTTTCCACCTCCGTCTCCAGGAATTGAACCATCGACCGGCCTCGGAACATTTTCTCTAAACTCTCCCATGACGTTCACAGGAGGATTGTATCGTGCTACCACGTAGTAAATTCCATCATTAGATTTAGCTTGGCCATGACCCATTGTTTTTGCGTTCTTCCAAACCAAGGCGGTAAAGTGGCCAGTATTTGAGTTAAACTGTGGTTTATCAAAGTCGTAGTCCTTGATTTCATCGTACCAATTTTGAACACATTTTTCAGGTCCAGAAGACCGCAGGCACAAATTTTCCCCATATTGTTGGCCAGCACCTGGGGAGTGCACCAATGATCCTTTTGCTGCCAGCTCCTAAACAATTGAGAGGTCTTCAAAATAACAGGATAGCAAAAAATAAAACGACGAAAGAACATACTTTTGCATAACTGGCGCAGCTTGCGCTATCAGAGTCGGACAGTGTAAGTGGTGGGACGCCGTGGAGTTTTCTCAGCCGATTGTGCTCGTCAAGGGAATCCTGTTCATCGCCAGCTTTGACCTTAGCAAACTGCAAAAAAAGTGTTGGATACACTTAAATTTACTCTCTCAAACTTTACGTTTATTAGGCATTACCAAAAAAAGAGTTAAAAACAGTAAAGTATTCACTACAGACATTTTTTATTTTGGGGTTATAACGCTGGAGAGATGAGTAAACTAACAATAATTTGACAATGATTTCGAAGTTGAAGAATGCTTAGCAGACTTTAAAACTTTAGGTAACGTGACCTGAAAACGATTTAAAATTTTTTGAGATTCATGATTTGCCATAAATTTATAAATTTTTTAACATTAAAATATTTTCTTAACAACTAAGTCCGTTTTGAATTAGTAGCTGTTCCCTCGAAGAAAATAGCAGGTTTTATAATAGAAACGGGCACTTTTTTGAACTTTGTGGTAAAAGGTTACTTATGATCCATTGCGGTATCACAATGGGCCAGTGATGGCCTAAGTGGGCTGACCCTGTGTCAGCCGCCGCGCTTACCTAACCTAACCTAAGTCGGTTTATTCATTATGGCCTTAAAAACATCAATGTGTGTAACTATACAAGCTGAAACAACAAATCTATGAAGAGGCTGTAAGAACTAAGTGCGTCCAAGACTAAAATAGTAATTTTTCAGCTCTGCCTTCAGCGTAAACGAATTGATCTAGGTGCCTCAAAATGATGCTCGTCTCTAAAAACTTGTATACGGTGACGACAGCTGGTCGGCGGTTTAATGCTTTTGACATTACGTCGCTGTATGACAGATGACTACGAAAGGACACCGAAAAAAATTGAATTTTAAGAAGGTTTGCCAAATATTAAAGAAAAATGAATACATTTATGGTAAGATATCACAAAAATAACCATATGTGCACTTATTAAGTTTTTAGTTGCCTTAAAAATCACTGGAAAGTTTAGTTTAATTGACATAACTCGGAAAATTAAAAAAAAAAAAACACAGTTATTTCCAAAGTTGATTTTCGTCTGGGGTGCGTTTCTTTAAGTATATTCTATTTCGATTTGCTACCCAATAGCTGAACTGATTTATTCTTTCTCTGTAAACGAACAATAGCTTATTGGCGGTGCCAGTGTGCAATTATTTTGAGCGAGTAACCGCTGCCAGGGCAAAGGATAATGCGATGAGTTCAGATCGTCAGCGGCAGCGGACCCACTCTATTAGAGCCACGCCCCCAACCCACAAGCCCTACGTCAGATATTAAATTTTCGCTGTTGGTCCTGGTCCTGTTGCTGTACGAAGCTGTGGCAATAAAAGTTTGGCTTTGGCAGGCGTGTGTGAGTGTCCTTTGCCGAGGGATGAGCTGTTGCCGCAACGCATGTGGCTGATGCTTTGGGCCATCATTGTTGACAACAATATCAGTGGCTCCGAAAACATCGACAGCCGCAGCAACAAAAAAGCAGCAGCAGCACGGGCTAGTGGAACTTACTTTGTCCTCCGACCGGCTTTGGTTTTTGGTTTTTGGCTGTAAAATGTCAATTTGGGCCGTGACGAAGATTTATTGTGTTCGTGTTAGATAGGCGCGCCAAATATCCCATCCAGCTAACATATTTCCACTATCAATTTTGACGGAGCCATCATCATGAGCATAATCAGGTTCGACCATTGGCACTGGCAAGCCAGGGACCCCTGGAGTTTTTAAATCCTAACAAAGAGAAATAACTATTTCAATTGCGATGTTATGATTAAGTGTCCGAATATATGGCAGCTTTAAGTTAGAGAAGTCCGATTTAAACTACGTACCTTTATATTTAGAAACATATAATGGCGGAAGTAGCTTTGTAATTAAACGACCCAATTGCAGGCTAACATTTTACTTTGGTTAGCCTGGTTTTTCCTTTTTAGAATTAATGTTCATAATTTATAAATATGGTCGGAAATATCTCCTTAACGGCGTTACAAATTGTTCACTGAAAGGGTATAAAGAAGAATAATTATTATAATATTTAAAGCACCCCGAAAAATCTACAACAGGTTTGGGTTACAAGTCTTCATGTTCTCGATTTCTTTAATAAAGGATACGTTGTCAATCTTATCGACCTATTCTAGAATCCTAGAATCGACCTTAAAGCTGCAAAGTTTTATCAACTTATGTTTCAAACTGATAGAAAAAAGGGTCAATGCATTGTAATGGGTAATCTTAATCCGAAGCGTTCTTAAAGTTTTAATATAATTAAAAGGTTGCAAAACAATTCAAAATTCAAACTAACTATTTCTAGTACCTATTTTTTTTTTTATTCAATCACATTTAGAGCACATTCTAAACAATTGGAAAGTTTGTCGGGAAGAAAACAACGAGTTGAACCGGTGCCAAGACCGGCATAAAAAGTGAAATATTTAAGCTTCTTAATGGTTAATCGACATCCAAGGAGCAGCACGCAAATTAACGCACTTTTGTGAAAAAGCTACCACTATGGGAAGGAAATGGATACACACACACGAAGTGAAAGGAAAACTTGCATAATAAATGCAATTTATCCATCCGACAGCCACAGGCTGCTCCTTTCGCACATGGTCGATAACTCAATAGCGTAACCCGGGGGACATTGGCATAACTAAACTAATTTCTTTTAACTCAAACAGGGCAAACATGGCCTCCAGTGGGACCCCGGACAATGGCTGCCAAATGCGTGGGTGCGAAACTTTGACGGCGCCGCTTGCATTGACCACCAGCCAGGTGATCAGACCCACCTCCAGGCTCCGTATTCCCACTGACCCAATCCACTTTCTCCCCGGTGGCAGCCCTGACCGACATTCGATGAATTGACCAACGCAGCTTGTTATTTTTCGTGTGCAACAGCGCGTTTCATTCGCTCCTGGAGGTTATCTGCCGCATCACGTCCCACGGCATCCTGACCCACCAGTGATGCTTGCGTTCTATTCCAAAATCAAGACAAATAATTGCCTAAAAGGATGTAATTTTATGTCCTTGACTAATTGATTATATAAATTAATTTATATAGACGTAAAATGTTAGTGTAAAATGTGAAGAGTTTTTACTGTAGACCACCTGAATATTAAAATATTTTTAATATTAAATATTCACACTTTATTCAGACAACAAATTTAACAAAGTTTTAAATCTAATTTTATTTAAGTGCAATGATTTAAGTTATATTTTTTTTTTTTAAAGACAACGAACAAATCACGATAAGCTTAACTTAAAGATTATCAATAATTTTGTTAGTGTGATCAACTTATGTATGTGTTTTATACGGTATAAATTCATAAAGATTTATAAACCTATTGTATAGAACACTTTTGGGAAGCGACAAAGATACGACTTTTGAGCGGAACACAATCTTATTCAAAAACCAGAATTCAAAATAAGTTTAAATTGTTCTTATAACATTAGTCAATATCAAAAAACATGCAATACAGCAAAAACTCCGTTCGCACATTATTTTCAGGATAACAGGGTCATATTCCATGGGTTTTACTACTTTAAGTTTTGGTTTTTCAAAAATCCCTGCCCGATGGAGCATTTGCATGGATTTGGACATAATCTGTGAACTAAAAGGACCATATTGACCCATTAAGGTATTACAACTATTTTACTTCATAAAGAAAATGTTCCAAATAAGGGGCGCATAACCGTATACTTTACGCTGATGTGAATTGGCATCACTTCTATTGAACGCCTCCTAACACGAGCACCGTTCGCCTTGCCTTTTTGCCTGGCCAAAACTTTTGCTCTGTTTTTTTCAGGTTCCACTATCGGGGAGTCGGACAGCCGACGTCTGTTTTTCACCTGCCAGGTTTCCGCTCCACTCAAGTCCGGAATCCTCTATTTGTTTGCGTATGGGAAATCGCTGGTGTTTGTCCACCTGTCTGTATGGGTGTTTGGGTGTTCGGTAAATGTGTGTGCAGGTGTGCGTGAATTTTACGCTGACAATTGTGATTTTCGCATGGTTCAGCATCGGGCAAAGGTTTTAATTAGATTTTACTTCATTTTCCGCTGTCATTCAATGCAATGGCAAACGGTTGCTTTACACCATTGCCACTTAACAAAGTGGATAGTCGAGTTCAATCATCTAATCGTGACTGCTTTTTTCACCCACTGTGTACTGTTCTGCGTAAAGGATTGATTCCTGCTGATATTTCACTGTCCTTACTTCCAAACATGATATTAAAAAATATTTCGAAGTAATTCTAAATTAAATGAAATTTATATTTATTAAGCTCTCTAAAAAATTACATAAAAACCAACATAATTTAATTTAATTTAATGTTAACTTAACATTGCACTAAAATTTTAATTTTTAGTTTTTAGTAACATTATAAATTATTAAAATTGACAAGGCCATTTAAAGGAAAATTTTACTCTTGTTCTGCACTGATGAAAGATCAACTTTTGTTCAGACTTTGCCTGCCTTCTTCTTTTAATAATTTAAATCTCACATAAAGCTTGTTTGTTACTCGGATTAGGTTTTCTCATGAAGACGAATTGTGCGGATTTTGCCAGTGGCGCTTGACACAGTTACACTTAAAAATGTTTTTAAACACTTTCTCTGTTCCTTCTACAAGTTTTCATCACAACAAAAGTAGAGGTAAAACCTATAAATCTTGAAGAAAAAGTTGTATGATTTGTGCTTGAATAAAACTGATTTCAAAAACTAAATGAGCTTTATTTGTGCTTACACCACTTACCACCAAAATCATGAACAAAATGTTAAAATCAAAAATCTAACTGAAAAAGTTTTATCTCACTGTGCTTAAAATCGAGTAAATCGATCAGATCAAATAATTTCCAAATACTATTAGTAATGTACAACAAATTCATCATGTTTTCTTAAAAAACTGTTCTAAAAAAAATTAGAAAAACTAATTTTTGTTTTCGTGCCAAAGACCCTTAATAAAAATATACAAGATGATATGTATTTACTTTGATCTTGTAAATTTCATGTTAACCTGTTAAAAATGTTTGTTTAATTGCAAGTTTTGAGTCAGCTACCAAACAATCTTGACGTATGTAAGTGAATTGAGTTTTAAATCTTTTTTGACTTGCGTAAAAAATCAAACCTGATAACATAATTTTAATAAAACAAAAAGTTGTCCATTTATTTAGTCAATTTTTGGCTGATTTGGCCTTTATACATCCTTCTTACAATTTTTAAAACAAAACGAAGATTGGTCAAAAAGACTTAAAACTTGCATAGCTAAAAGATACATATTACTTTTTCTGTGTATATGAGCCATGGCAATGCATATGTGTGTTTGCTAAGCGTGCGTTTGCCTCGGTTAGCTGAGGGTTAAGTGTCGCTGCTGCCTGAATGCCTTTGCTAATGGCGTCTTTTGTGAACCGCAGATTGCCTGCAACTGCTGTTGACTTTTCCCATCTGTGCTGAATAGTGCATCTTGCTGTAAGAATATATTCCAAAAACACAAAAAAAAAGGAGTAAGAAAGCTTACTTCGGCAAGCCGAAGTTTATATACACTTGCAGATAGTGAAGACAGTGGTCCGTTTTTGACAAGATTAAGTTTTTGGCAAAACAAAAATATATGTGTTTTGAAAAAGTTGAATGTTGAAAGATTTTACACTGAGTTAACTGAATCACAAAGTCAGCCGATCGACAGGTTTTAAGTTAATACGTCTTACTAATGAAACAGAAAACAGGTCAAACATTTGTTTGGCAGCTGAGGCATCTTCGATAGTTTGTTGTTTATATGTCCTACACTGAGCGCAAAAAGCTTACAGAAACAGACAGACTAACCGATGGACACGGCTATATCGACTTGTCTGGTGACGCTGATCAAGAATATATGCATATATTTTATAGAGTCGGAAATTCCTCTTTTTATGCCTTACAAAAACCTGACTAAAATTATAGTACCCTGCAAGGTAATAACATAGTAATTTTGCAAACGGCTGTTTATAAATGCAATTTTAAGACATAAATTAGTTTTAGCCTTTTATAACGTTCTTCCTTAGTTTTTTCAGGAATTACTTATGTATAATGCACTCAATTATTAAACTTTTTTTGTTCGATTTTTTGTTTTTGAAAATTGTTTTTTGAAAATTTGTTAGAATTCTTTTTAGATTCCAATTTTGGTAAGTGTCCCACGTTTTTTGGACCAGCACAATTTTATCTTCCTAAAAATGTACTGTTTATTGGGCTTATAGAGTATCTTGAGTATATTTGTTTTAATTTGCGGTACTCGAAGAGTAAGCAAATACTGTAATTAATTACTTAGCTGTTCGAGACGCGCGTATTCCAAATCTGATGTTGCGTTTTTGGTTTACCGCCTCAGTACATTCACAAAAATTGAAATTGTTAAGTTTTTTAAAATGTGACACACAGTTGAATTTAAACTGAGCTCGAAAACTGTTTAAAAATTCAAAAGAAAGTCGCCTGATAAAGCTGATATTTTTTAATGGTTGAGAAACGCTTCCTCAATTGTGTTTAAAATAGGTTTATGCTTTATTACATAAGAAAACACAAGAAATCTACATAAAATCTAGTTTTTAGTCTAAGGAGTTCAGCAAAAAGGTCAGGATTCCATAGCATTGATGGAGTATCTAAAATCGTTAAGTCATATTTTACGACAAAGAATACGTAGTGATTGAATAAACTTACAGCGGCGTAGTTTACTAAATTAAAAGACGGAAAAGGACTGGCTCTCATGATCAGAGGCTCCTGGGACCGACGAATTATCAAGCAGAGGTCTCGATAAAGGTCCTTGGACCCTCCGGTCGGATCATACGCCTCATAAGCGGCATCGGCAATTTTCAACGACTCCTGGGATAACTTATCTCCAAACATCGACCACATGGACAGGTGTCCCAAAGCAAGAAGCATGAGTACTCCAAACTGACCCAGCACCTTGGGATCTTTTCGGGCCTCCATTGCCTCTAAAACAGATAGGGAGACCAATGAGAAGTTAACCACCATCTGCATAATGAGGGTCCCATGGAAAACGTCGTTGATGCGATCCAAAATACTAGACAAATTATCTCTTAATAAAGAAAACAAAAGATCTCTTGTAAGGTACTTACTCAATTATCTTCTGATGAAACTTGACCAAGCGGTTGGCCTCCAATCTCAGCAGTTGCCCATCGCCATTGCAACTCTGATGCAGGTGGCGAAGTTCGAGGCACAAAACTTCGATGGCAAATGTCAGTTCAGCGTAGATCATTACAGATAGTACTTCGACGCACAGGAGCCAAACTAAAGCATAGGTCATGCAGAAACAGTGCGATAAATATATAATGGCATGGGTGATGGGGTGGCTTGATCTGTCGTGCCATCGAAAGGGAAAAGCTGCGTGAAAGGGAAGATTCTGTTGCTGGACCCACAAGGGTGATGTCATTAGCAACACATTGAAAAGGCCCAAGAAGAAACCCCAAGAGGTAGCTATGGAGTACGTCAACAAGAGGTACCAACGTTCGACAGGTCGAACATTTACTGCTCCAGGCCCCTTTCTTGCCCAGGGATGATAAGCCTCCAGGTCATTGATTACCTCGTCCAGCTCATCGGCGTACCAGAAAAAATAAAGAAGCTTAAAGGCGATGTAAAATGTCTGTAAAAAAGAGATTATAAATCATTTTCTTTAATAAGTTCTTCGACACAATATCTTATACAAACCCCAATGATAAAGGCGAAATCCCGACCCAATTGCACGCTGTCCCCAATCGATTCCGTTAAACCATAAAACAATGAAACAGAAAATACGGAGCATTGTATAAGAAAAAAAGTATGCCAAAAGGATCTATATGGCAACTGACGTTCCTCTGAGCTCGTGTAAAAAACCATTGCTCTGCAAAAATATATATAGTATCAATAATTTCATTTAGATCACGGCTTAAACTTACTTCATCTGTTCCCGAAAGTAGTATGGGAAACAGTGCCTAAAATCCAGTTGAGGATTTCTTAAGACCTTCCAGCCGTCAGTGTACATTTTAAAAAAACGATGCGCGTTGTCTTTGAATTCCATTTCGAAGCGTTAACTTGTTATAAGTGGCCGGAGAACTGAATGAGTACCTATTATATATCCAGGAGTGCACAAAAAAAAAATTTTTTTAACGAACTGTGGTGATTACTTTATCCTCCATAAAAATGTTTCCTTACTGTTTGTTAATCAAGGCTATAATCCCGATTGCTTTGGATGGGCTTACCTGCAGTTTGGTCTTCTTTCCCGTGCAAACAATAGGAGTGTCGAATGACCTGAAACTGTAAGCCGTTTTATACGCCTACGAGGTGTGGAAATACTGAATAAATTACGCAGGAACTTATTGTTCATTATGGCAATTGCCTCCCGAGAACTTTGCAGCTGCTGCGTCCTACAAGGCTGGGATTGCGAAATGTGAAAACTTAAATGTGCAACTGCAATTATTGACGAATTCTTAGGAATACCATTCACGTTATATCATATAACTTTAGCTTCTTATCTAGTAGTGACTAAGAACACATTGGAGCACCTTGTAAATTCGAACCCGACTTTGGAAAGTTTAAGAGATATTTTTGTTTGATATCCCAATACACTTTGTCTCTTAAATCGGTCTATAAAACGCCCACGTTTTTCTAAAATAAATAATTACGTATATTTAAATGTAAGTTTTTCGCCATTTTTTTTGCAATTAATTTTATAACACTTGGACTTTTTGTTCAGAGGTTTGGGGTAAGTATATGTTCAAAGGCTTAGGTTTTTATCGTTCGTTGTTCATAGACGGGAACACATCTTAAATGTTTTTATTTCCGATACTCAAAAAAAGTATCGTTAATACTGTGAACGTTGCAAATGTGTGTCAGTCCGTCCGTCTGTCCGTACAAGCATCGAGATCTCGGAAACTATAGGACTAGATCCACCAAATTTTGCACACAGACTTCTATAAGCAAAGCGCAGATCAAGTTTGTTTCAAAGCCTGGCCACGCCCCTTTAAACACCCACAAACCGCGAAGCTCTGTGGTGCCCACATTTTTAATTCTAGAGAAAAGTGGTCCTAATAAATAGTGCTTGTGTCAGTTTCAAGATATTGTGTATACAAGCGTTAAACATTTATTGCGCTTGAAAGCAGGCTATTTTTTTAAGTCTCGGGGTTTTCGACTATCAGATTCTCATAGCTCATTGTCCTCTTAAGAAAAAAAGTCTTGGCTGCTTTCGAGCGCAATGAATTTTTAACGCACTCGTATACATAATTTGTGGAAACGCCATATTTTAAAATGACCACAGAGTTTCGCGGTTTGTGGGCTTTAAAATGGGCGTGTTCGGGTTTTGAAACAAACTTGATCTGCGTGGGGTATATAGAAGTCTGTGATCACAATTTGGTGGCTCTAGCTCTTATAGTTTCGGAGATTTCAAAGTTCGTATGGGGGGAAGGACAGACAGACATTTTATCCGTTTACAGTACCGAGTTAGAGTAACGCAAATAAAAATACAATTTCTGTTATGAAATCATGAATTTTAATTGTTTTTTAATTCAAAAACTTTGTTCATTTCGAAAATCTCTGAGACATTTGTCTACCACCATATTTGTATTCACATTTCGCTTGTATGGTAAATAGGTATCATTGAGATTTTTGTTGAAACATATTTTAATTGTGGGATTTTCCTTTTCAGTTAACTTGCTGTTTTTTGACAGATCGTTTATTTTAACTATGGAACAAGCTAGAAACATCATTAATGAAGCAGATACCTTCAGATTCTTACAATGCACGGCGCCAGTTATTTCAGACTTTGTAATTAAGGAGGATGGTGTTGAATATGAACAGGAAAACAAAGCAGTCCAATATAGCGATTTAATGACCTGTATGCGACCTAAGCCAAATAAAATTTTTCACTGTGCAAATCATGGAAGTTCCACATCGCAAAGATCGTGGGTCTGTGAGGAAGAGAGCGATGAGTCCCTAGAGAAAAGACTACTGCAAGTTAAAGACCTTGACGAGGAAGTGAGTCAAATAAGACGGCGTGTAAGTGGACTAAATCGGCTTCTGGGCACCGATATACCCGAATGTCCGGATGTTGATCTCTGCAAAAATGTGCAGTTAGCTTTGACGAAGCTCGACCAGAGAAACCCCGAGATACTTCAGATCACAACTGCGAATTATAAATTGGAGCAGCAACTAAGCGATTTACAATCACTCCAAAGATCGACTGATCTGGCAACGAAAGTAGTCCGAGATCTCTTCTGCAAGAACAAAAAATTAGTTGACCAGTTGCAGAGTGACACCCAGGAGATGGACTCCTTTAAACGCATCTTCGAAAAACATCAAGTGGTTTGCCTACAACGGTTTCGGTTCTTGGAAAGTGAGAAATCAAGCTCGAAGGATTTTGAAGAGTACAGTGATAACAACGAGAAAATGATGAAAGGACAACTTAACAAACAAGTTGTAAAGAACGAATACGAACCTCGGAGAAAATACGCGCTGAAAGTGATCTTACATTTAAAGCGGGCCTCAGAGAACTTACGGGACTATTTGTTAAACGTAATAAGCAATGAGAAACAAAACTTCCAAAGCTTATTAAATTAAAGTACGAAAAATTTATATGCATGCAAGTTCTTTAGGATATTCGGCTTCATTTCTAAAAGTGTGAAAAGCTTTCAGATGGAATTACAAAATGTAAGATGCCCTTAAGCTTTTCTTATTAGAAAGTGTATGTGAGAAAATCTGGCAGAAAATTATATTGGGTTTCTTTGGGACCAAAATTGTTAACAGTGGAGAAATGTTTTTGTGGAAATAAAATTTGATGATAATAACTTACCACTTTATTTACAATATTTGGCTGTAGAACTATCTAATAAAAGGTTATACCAGATACCCATCTGTAAATTCGTCATATGTAATTGGGCTTTCTATTTATTTTGTTATTCATTAATTAAAACAGTTTATTTGCACAAATTGCACCCATTGCTATACATTTTCAAATCGATTGGAACAAACTTGAGCTACGTCACGATTTAATATTTTTCTTTCCCACATTTTGTTTTTTAACATTTTTTTTCCACAATTTGCACTACAAAGAGTGGGGTCACTGTTTTCACCGCCCTGGATCTTCGATCGCCAGCGTAATTGGTTAGCTGAAGTCCGCTTAGTTAAGATGGACTCCCTTAAACTTCCAAGAAATGTGAAAGGTGAACTCTTCACTGACAAGTTTCTTTGCGAAACTCTCAAAAACCAGAAGCGGTTGACCTCCTCTTAAGCGATTCCAGAACTCTTGAATCAATGGCCTAAAGATGCCAGGCTGGGTTCCACAGCGCAACGAGAGCTAGTTCGACTAAGGTTCACAATAAACCCACAAATCCCTCTTTAAATTGTTCAATTTGTCAGGGACCACAGGGCCGCCCCCACATGCTAGGATCCTTGATTATTTTGGCCATTGGACAAGTCGCATCCACGTGGCGGCAGCTGCTGCAAATGGTGGTACTCTGATGTCCTTCCTCCTAACGCGGATATGTCTGCTATCTTACCAGCCCAATGTCTGGCCAACCGAAATTAATCTATGTATTAGGCTTTTCTACTATACCTCGGATCCTTCAGAACTTAAAAAGCGCAAAGAAAAATTAATGGCTTCTTAATCCAAAAACCAATACTTAATAGGTTTTGTTGAAAAATATTGATGTATGGACAAGTTAAAGTAGTAATAATTAAACAAAAGCGTGCAATTACAAAAAAAATATTCAATTTTTTTTTGTAATTTACAGATTTGATAATTTCACTGTTTCCGCGTAAGAATCACTTATATTGTCCACACTTGATGGTTTAAACAGACTATAACCGACACTGCTAATAGCTCTAAAAACTAAATATTTTTCATGCGCTTTACTCTATGAAAAAAAATTATTTTTGAGCTTTCATTTGCTATTGTTTATACAATAAAAACAAGAACATGAAAATGTAATTTGAGGTCGTTCAATTTTAACAAAGGTTTTTAAACTTAGGTCTTTATCTAGTCTTTACTTTTTTTTGCTGGCCCTAAGAAGAGTATTTTATTTTCTTGTTGTAGTTTAGTTTTGGATTTCGGATTTTTTTTGTCGCTTTTGGTTTCGGTGTTTGTATTTTTGGGTCCGACAACGAAATGTATTTAGCATAAAAATTTACGATAATGAGAGCACAGAACAGCAGAGACTCCACGAGCATGGCCACCAGAAAATAGACAACAGACAGCGCATCAAATTTCGCCTAGGCAAATAGACAACGAACTGAGGTCTACCCCCTGGGAAGTGGGTGTTATTATGTGGGTGGGGGAGGTGGAGTTCCCAACCGACATTTGTCGCTTTTTGTGGCCAGCTTCTAACGCAATGTGGTGCCACAGGTTCTACTACTGTCAAGTGTCATTGCTCGGCTAATGCGCAAAGTTAAATTAATATTTTCCACGAGACAGTTGTTTTGCCTTGATTTCGAAAATTGACGAATATCACTGAGGTCTAACCAGCGTCAAAGTCAACTGTGCTGATTCCTGTCGGAATTTCCATGCCACTTGATATTCGTCAGATTTGAAAAGTTTTGTGCACTTGTTTATTTTAACTTTTCGTTTGTGGCGGCTGGAAAAAAATAATGGATCCTGTGTTGGATACCTCAAATTTGATAACGCGATAATCGCATTTGGAACGCTGGCTGAGCGACAATCGGCACATAAAACAAAAATTCCTCATGAATATGAAATGCTGCAAGTGCATCACTATCACTGGATGCTTTGTGCCCGAAATGAATTTTCTTGTGCGGGAATTATGCTGCATACTTTGGTGCGAGTGCTGGTGCGAAAAATGAAAATAAATTCAAAGGCATTTCGAGCACTTCAGGTTGCCATTTACATTCTGCATTGGCAGTGCCATTTTATTTTGTCACTCGCATTCAAATCCATGAATGGAGTGTGTGTGCCAACTAATGCGTAGCTGTCTGAGAGGTGTGCTTGGGACCAGTGGCGTGTGCAGGTATTTATAAAGGGGGTCTAAGCATTTACGTGCTAACATCCAGTTTTTGCTGGAGAGTAGGTTACTTAAAACCATTTTTATTTAAACATAAAATATACCAGTCAATCCAAGCACACGTTTTTAAAAACTAAAGGCTTGACAAATATAAGTAAAAGTCATAACGGTTTCATAGTTTAGCACTGTATTATTTAAGAAACGGACTTTTACCAAAAATACTTATGGGGCTAGTACACCTTTAAACTTTTAAAAAATCGCTGAAAGCTGTAACTGTATTTCAAATTTTTAATGCGCTTCGCTCCGGCAAAACTACTGGACCGATCTACAAATACAATTCTAAGAGTTGATAAAACACTTAGCTATCGTTGCTACTACGGACACACATGTTAATAGTTTATTACCAATATTATATAAACATTTATGTTGTTTATTTATAAAGAAAGATCCACATTGGTAGCTCGAACGATAACCATTAATGCCCTCTTAAGTATTGATTGATTGACTGATTCAAACACCAGAAATCATTCACGCAAAAAAAAAAATGGGTTGTCAAAGAAAGTTTTTTTATATACCGTCAACAAACTACTTGATAACGTGTAAAAAAGTTAACAATGTTAAATAAAAATTAATGCTTAACATTTTTTTTTGAAAAAGAGGACTTGAAGGTATTTATACTACCCCAACAATAAATTTATTTATTGCGTACTAACGTGTAATAAATTTAACAAAAAACTTTTTGAAAAGTAGGATTTAACCCTCAAAAGCCCCTTTGTTTCCGCCCCTGTGGTGCAAAAGAAACATGCTGCAGTTGGCTTACGCGACTGAATCTCTTTCCTTTCTTATGCGTCCATAAATTATTCATTCCGTTTGAAATGTTTGATGTGCCTCCAAGTAGCATGATGTCCTCACAGAAACACACTCGCACATTGCCAATCTGTTTGTTGCAATTTTTTGCCATCTCTTCAGCTCTTTCTCTCTCTCTCCCTGCAACCCAGTTGCATCCTGCCTTTTCCCTCAACTTTTACCCACATTTCATTGAATTCATTCATTTTTTAGCTGCCTCTGCCGCACATCCTGGCTTGTTATTGTTGGTGTTTGCCACAGCTTTGCATAAATAAGATAAACACGAGGATGAGCCCGGTGGATAGAGCAGCAGGGATCCCCGTCCCCACCTCCTCTTTCCAGGATCTGGAATCCAGGATCTCGGGGAGGAGCATCCGCCATCGTCTCGAGTCGGTGCTGTGATTTATTTTGCACTCAATGTTTGCCAAAGTAAAATTGATTGAAGCGTTTGTTGGCGCTTCAATTGATTTTCACTACAGTACGTATACGTATGTTGCATCCACCCTCCCGATTTTTATCCCTGGCTTCCTTATTGTACCTTATTCTCTTCTCGTGGCCAGCGAGGCATTTCAAGTACCCGGGTGCTTGAGTCCCTGCTTGTTTACAGTGGTTAAATTAACTTTGGTCAATTTGGTTTTTGTCGAGTGGTCGGACATTGGATTGAGATAATTTCCTGCTGGACTAAAGATTTTTCAACCCTAATCGTAACAAGAACTTAAAGGCAAAACTTCTTTCGAATAATTGCGCTACACCTTCATTGGCCTTATAGAACAAAATTCAATTACATTTTCTCAAAGAAACTAGAAAAAATTTCTTTCGATTGAATACAATGTTTTTTACTACCAAACAAGGGGTAACTAAAAAAGATGCAAGCTAGATTTCTCTTACGCCAGATGCGCTAACACATTTTCAAACCGTTCAAATAATTTTTACAAACAGTATTTGAGCACGTGTTCCGTGAGAGCAAGAAAGTAAATTAAGCGAAGTTAAATTGTAACAGAATAATCTTTAATTTTATTTTTATTTTTTTTAGTTACTTATTTTTTTGGTAAAAGATCGTTAAATGTCAACCAAGTTCTCGTGAGATAAAAAAAAGTTCAAGGCATAAGTTTTGTGTTAACCGAAATGTATGCACTTTTCTCTTCTTCTTTAGATTCGTTTGCGGGTACAAATGTAAACCACTTGATGAACAAGGATGTAGTAACTCGGAATAAAACCCTCTAGGACACGAGCCAGGACGTCAATTAAACGAAATCTTTTAGCAATAACAAATTCTTAAAAATAAATAAATATAATATAACACTGCAACTATATTCCAACTTTGAAAGCTCATAAAATATTTTCCTTATCTCTTCACATCGATGACAAAGCTGCCAAAAGAACAGCAGGTTATGTAAGGTGTTGACAGTTCAAATTCTGTTACCCCCCACTCGTTTGTAATTGCCGGCCTATGTTTGTTTAATAGTGGGATAAACGATTTGCCCTCGAAAACGTCAGTAGCAAAAATTGCAACAATTCATCAAACGTCGTGCTGTGATTTTATTAACTGACGATGATGGTGATTGAGGCACATCTGGGCCATCAACACCTGCAGCCGGCAGTCGATCATCAGGCACCCACACCCACCCCTTATTCCTTACCACTTACCATTCACCACTAACCACTCGCCCCACCACCACTCACCAATTCCCCCAGCAATCACCACCAACTGCATCCGCATAAATCTTGGCCTGTCAAGTGCAAACAGAAGGGGGAGAAACCATCAAAGATGGAGCTAACAAATTACTGACAGCCAAACAAAAAAAA
Source organism: Drosophila oshimai (assembly GCA_018150695.1). Taxonomy (NCBI): domain Eukaryota; kingdom Metazoa; phylum Arthropoda; class Insecta; order Diptera; family Drosophilidae; genus Drosophila; species Drosophila oshimai. The sequence goes on from JAECWM010000278.1 coordinate 299,672, forward strand.
AGAGGCGGAAGAAGACAGTAGAGAAATAAAAAAGGAGAAATAATAATGGCAATAATAATTATGCAGAATATACCAAATATACGAGGTATAAAAATAAACACGCAACGCAAATGTATGCCACTCATTTTTATGAATGAGCATTTATCATAATTAAAAATTCTGCCAGCACCGGCGAAGGTTCCCCTACACACACCACCACCACCCACCTCCACCACACCCGTTACCCACTTTCGGATGCCAACGTTTCTGACCTAAGACACGCCGCACATATACTCTGAAATCGGGGAGTATTGGGAGAGTGCGTCAGAGAAAAGCCGACAACGAGGACAGCTTTTTTTTGGGTCCTCCTCGCTGCGTGGAACAGCTGTTGCTGTTTGTTTTTGGGACGTATCCACGGGTTAAAGTAAGGCACTGGAAGAGCCAGACGCTCGTCGTCGTTGGTGAATCCCGCTGTGCGCATGTCCGCCGGCAGTCGCACCCAAAAGGACTCTCTTTAAAGAGAAGGCCAACTCTCTTAGCTTCCGATTTTCCGAGCTGACTGCTCGGCTTTTCCCGCGAACAGGCCGAGCTTTTTTGGGGTCGTCGGGGCTGCTGGTATCAGCCGTTGCCACTTCGAATGCCGTTGTCGTGGGCTTCAGTTGTGTCCAACGCTCAGTGTGTACTGTTACTGCCGCCACTGTGACCGTAACTGTGACTGTGACTCCGCTGTGACTCCAGCTGTGACTCTCGTGCGTCGGTTGTGCGGCTCGGTGGCGTATGCTTGATTTGTGTGGCGCGCTGGCGTATGCTTGATGCAGTCCACAATAGGGATGCTCGATCTAGCCAAAGTTCTCGCAGTGCACCCCCAAGGATATCAACGGGAATAACAACAAAGCTATCATTGAATTGTGCGACTCCTTTGCAAGTTAATCCACAGATATTCTTACACACACATGTACGCTCGTGTGTATTGCGGTCGCTTTGTGTGGTAGTGTGCGTGTGTGAGTGTAATGCGTATGTAATCCAAGCAAATCCGTCACGTGTTTTGGATATCTTTTTCTGAGGCCGCCATCGGAGCACGGGAATTTATTGAAAAATCGCACAAAGGTGAGCCAATCCCACAGCATATGGCCCATAAAATGAAGGGGCAAAAAAATATTCGATAACGTTGAAAATTAAAATAGTTAAGCAGCTTACGGGCTCCGAGGACATAACTATGTGGATGTTTGACCAACAAAGTTGGGCCTCACAGAGTATCGATAGTTGAATATAATTTTGGTAATTTGTGTGGGACAGGTCAGGGATTGGAAATGTGTTTGTGCTTTTTATTAAAAATTCAAAGGTATTTCCTTAGGTCTTTGTTGTTAATTTAAAAGACAATCATACCAATAAGCATAATAAAGTTGGCTACTGAATGCTAGTTTTATGCTTTAGCAAGAAAACAAATAAGAAGCTATTCCTCATACTAAACTAAATATTTACAGAGGAGTTTCAATCCAAAAAATCAACATAAAGGGTTTTCTTAAGAAAGATTAATACTCGTATCTAATTAAGTCTTAAAAGTATGTTTAACAAGTTTGAACACACATATTGTGAAATGTTTAGTCAACAGTCAAATGTAGGGACACTACAAAATAAACTAAAAATTTAAAGGAAGATCTACTTTTTATGCTAACACAGAGGCAAACTAATAAATCGATTCTACAATTTTTTTTAGTAGATTCCGATTCAATTCAATATTAAAATTGTCGCTATAAAACACACACTTCCAATACATCAAACTTTCCAAAAATGTATGGCAATATTAACCTCTAACGAGACTGATTCCTGGCATAAATTAAATCCCTAATGGTCACCCCAAAGGCTGCGAAGCCCCTTCGCATTAGCAACATTTAACCTTTATGCCCTGTAAGTTGCCCAAATTAAATGACAGAATTTGATTAGTCCCATACACGCAAGCAGCTTTGGGTGCTCCTCTCATCCCGCTGGTGTATAATAAATGAGGGGTTTTTTGAGCTAAAGTATCATCCCCAGCTGGGAAACTTTGGCAACTCCCTCCTGCACAATTGTTTATTTAACAGCCATGAAAAAATTATTACGCATTTCATATACAAACTTCAAAAGGTGAAATTCCCATGAAAAATTATATAAATAAGTTGAAAAGTTTTTTTAATGCATATCAAAATGTAAAAAACATGAGAGGCACAGCAGGAATGTGACTAAAAACAAATGTTGATTTAAAATGCAAAATGAAATGACAGCAAAAAGAACAAAGAGAGAGGACCTGCTGTCCTGTACGCAATTTGTCCACGTATTATCATATTTTCCCACATTTTTTGTTGGTTACTTTACGCCGTTGTTTGCCCTTGTCCTTGCCCTACTCCCAGTCAAGTTAACGTCATTTGCATTCGCCCATATACCCACTTTCATTTGCCGTACACATATTTTTTTTAACTTTTTTCACTGGCCATATTTTCTGGTTTGCCGCTTGCCCGAGCTGGTCTCGCTCCAAGTTCATTGTGCATTAATAATTTAGTTGTCGTTTCGCCTCCAATGCGAATTCGAGTCGACACCCAGGAAAACTTGTTGGGCGCCTGACCTTTTCCTCGCCGCTTTTCTTTTTAGCCAGCTTGTAATTTGATTTTGTTTCCCTGTTTCGTTTGTTCACTGTTGGTCAGCAGCTTCGATGGGAGTTGCGGCTGCTTTTATCAGTTTGGTATCATTTGCATGACTGCTTTTTAAATTTGTTCATTCGGTCTCTTTCTGCGGGCCGTCGACAATAGGTTGTCTGATTAAATAAACTTGGCCATCTGTTGTACCAGATTCATTGTTAGTTGCCAACATATTTTCTAAACATTGCTTGGGCACTATAACAAGTTTAAAAGTAATTACCTTTCAATTTAGTTTACTTACCGAGCTTCAATTCATATTACAGTCAGCAACTGCTCTGGAGTTGAAGATAGTAAGGTATAAAGCGCTTTCCAAAGATAAATAGCGTAGTTTTAAACATATTCAGAACATCTTTAAAATATATTAAAATATTTATAAAATAGTAGATATTAGAACAATCTTTAAAAATAAGAACACTTTAGTTACCTTTAAAGATGTATCGATATAAAAAAGTATTGAAGAAATTTTAATTTCTTAAAAAGTTAGACCACCACTTGCACAGGGGCTTCTGAGTTATTCTGCCCAAGTTAGGTACAACGCTAAGGCTGTTTTTATTCGTGGCAGCGCTATGTTTCTTTTTTGTAAAAAAAACTGTTGTGCCAAATATATAACCATATTGTCCTCCCTGTTTATTTGTTGATTTTCGCATCAGGATTTCAAAGTATTGAAATAAAAGAACTCTATTATTTTTGTGCTAGCTAAATAAGCTTGTTAACTCAATACTAATAAGCTTAGTTGTTTGTTATATTGCATACCACATCACTTTATCTCAAAATATAATTTGTTTACGGCAAATGTTTCAATTTTTACTTACATACCTAAAACTAGTTATTTGGTTACCTTTAAGAGTTCCCTAATTTTCTTAACCATGTTTCAGCAAATAATTACCTAGGTTTCACTATCCTTAATTTAATCAAAAGTTCTTTTTCCTGACTCCATAGCGGAAACACGACAAAACTGAAATCCATTAGGGGCACTCTGGACTTTTTTAGCTTCAACACTTCATTTGCACTCCACTTCAAGGGAAAAGAGAAGGCAAAATGGTGGAGAAGTCTGGCGAAATTTGTTGTTATGAAAAATGATATTAAATCGCATTTTTCATTATTATTTTTCCGGTAAAGTCGCGTTCTTCATCTTGTCAGACAGTTGTCTCAGCCAGCCCAGCGACAGCCCAGTTCAAAGCCCCACAAAACCCACAACCTCAAGGCTCGTTTGCCGGCGTCCCAATTTCAGTCGCGCGTTGCGTTTTGTCCCTTTCACGGATTTGGACTGGAACTGCAAGGGGCAGGGCACAAAGAAATGTTCACGGAGCGGAGGAGCTGGGGGAAATTCTCGTGGAGGGAGATAGAGCAAGCTGAAAATTCAGAATAATGAGGAAACTAACGAGCCAAGACTTTCTCATTGTTTACTGGCGCAAAAATTGCGCGATTATTAATTTTCTATGCTATTTTGTAGCTCTTTTTGCAGCCCACCCCCATTCCTCCCCACCATTCGCCACTTCATCTTCTTCTTCAGTTTTTCCTGCCACTGGCACAGCAGAGTTTTCTATACTTTCCCCATTTCTTTTTTAATATTTTGTAATATTTGCCACGTTTTCTTCGCCTGCTTTTTTTGGCGCGTGCAAGTAATGGCAAGGGGGCCGAAGTGTTGGCCCAAAAGAGTTGAGTCAAGAGCTGAGCCAAGTTTTTCCGCGGAGTTCATTGCTTTCGCCCACATGTTGTGTATACGCCACTTTAACTGACACATTTTCGCGTGGTTTTTCCCCGCTCCGCCTTTTGAAGTTTTATTTTTCTTTGCCGCTCGCCATGTTTGTTATTTTATTCATCGCTTCTGCTGGGAAAACGTTGCGCGCCTTGAATGCTAATGAAAAGGCTATAGAATTAAAGTTCTCTCTTAGTAAGTTTATCAAAACAGGGGAGTTGGAGGTTGAATAGTTTGATTAGAAGCATAGGCCTTGGAGCAGCTTCTTGAAATATGAAAAGTTTTAGAGATGTTTTGTTCAAGTCTTGGTAGTTTTGAAGTAGAGACTAACACTAGCTTACATGCAAAACACAAGTTCGTCCCCAGCTTCTACTTAAACTAGTCATTTTTACTATGGCTGATCAAATAACGTTTATAAGTTTTCAAGCTTATTCCAATAGTATTACTTCTGTTACTCTTAGGTAAGCGATTTTGTGGGATAAAAACGCTGGAAAGTAAAGTACCTTCGGTTTTCGATAGCCACTTTTTTTCGGTCACATGTACATATGTAAATACATTTTTAATTTAAAATAAACATTGTGTATTAAATTACAACTGTCCCGAACGGAAGGGCGGCCTGATGAGCTCGACGGGCAATATCCGCTGCGAAGGACACACACAAAATATGCAAACTGGCATCAAATCCAATTAGTTAATATGAATATTTGATGAAATCACTTCCGTTCCAAATGTTTCAAAAAAAGGCCGACTACCCAATGTCCCCGATGTTTGCCGTCATCATCGCCATGACGATAATGATTCGAAAGTTTTTCCATACGCCCATGCCCATGTTGCGTTAAAACTTTTTCTGAATTTAAAACTTTAACGCATTCCCCAATGCAAGTCATCGAGTTGGGTGCTCGTTCCGTTTGAAATTATTCGTCTTTTTCGAGCTTTTGTGTTGTCCCCACAATAACCACAATTTGCAACTTTTTGTGGCACTTTGTCAGTGCGAAAAATGTCAAAATGTTTGTGGGTCTGAAATTTATTTAAATATTTCATTTGTCACACATTTAGTTCTGGATGGTTGGCTTGGCATATGTGGAATTTATTTATATTTACATTTGAAGGTTATAATTAGCCACGATAAAAATGATATGCTTTTTTTTCGCCATTCTTATTTTCCCCGAATGAAATCTAAAACAAATTTTATCCTAAGGCTTCTGTGGAATTGAATTTTTAATTCTCTACTGCCTTCGTTTTCTTTGTTTCATTTATTTTTTTTTGCTCCTGTATATTTTTGTGCCGTGTGTGCTTGTTTAACTTTTTCGAAACGGCTCCTTGCTGGCTGTTTGTTTTGGCCACACATATATGCTACCATTTTGGTATACAATTTTAACGAGGTGCGGTTGCTGGTCCCATATATCCTCCGAGCCCGTTCGTTTGCCTTGGCTTTGTTGCAGAAAAAATGTCACGCATTGTTTAATATTAATTTCATTTTCAGTACGCTCCGTCACCGCGATACCGAAAATTCATTTTCAAGCTGTTTCCTTTGCTTTAATTGCGGTGCGGATCCCACACAGAATCCAAACAAATTTAATTTCAATATTTGCTTTTTTGTTTTTCCTTTAATAAGCAAACATCCAGGCACAACCTTTTTTGCTCTTTATTTTGTTAAATTTTGTTGGTTCATTATGAATAGGATTTATTAAGAGGCTGTACATTTTATTTTTAAATCTACATTAAAATAATATAAAAATGGACATAATTTAAAGTTATTAAAATAGTTTTTAGATAATATACACATTCCTTTGACACTTTTTTGCACTGATTATGAAAATAATGCATAATTTAAATTATTACATTAATTACTCATTCTCATTAGATCTACGTCCCCTTGCAAAATTTATTAAGAGCGGAAAAAACTGCAACATATTTAACTGTCGAACCAAACTGGACATTAGTTAAGCTCATTATATGGCCGCAAAAACTATTTTAATTAAATATACAAAACCAGAAAAGTGCTGGAAAATGCGCGAAATGATAATAGAAACGTTACCGGAATTCTGAACAATAAAAATTCTGAAAAAATTAGCAAAAGTTGTGGCAAACGAAGCGAAAGTGAGCCAATTGAAAGGGGGCACCACAAAAGACTGAGGCAAGGATAGGAATATCTAGCACGAGTGAATGAATGTGGAACATAAAGAATAATGCACATTTATCCTTCCCAAAAACCAAAAAAAAGAATTTGCAAATTTTTACCATTTGTTAGAGCGAGGCGCCAGCAGCCAGACAATAAATCACCATTAAACAAATTATGTACTCAGCTCGACGAAAATTTTAAATGTCTCTCGCTGTCCATTGTATCTGCACAGCATAAAACAGCAGAAAGTTGTGGAAAACACGCTGCAAAGTAGGGTAGGAAAAACAATGATTCAAATGTTTGGGGAAAATGTGGCACAGTGGGTAATTTAGATGAAATTTGTTTGCTTATTATTTTTCTACCCCCGAAGTTATCCGGTATCAACTTATTTTGTTGTATAAAAAGTATCTACAATAACACTAAATACTTAACTATACTTACTGTTTATTACTGAACAAGAATTGCAAAAGGTAGTTGTACAATGACTTTTGAAAACTCTTTGTTCTCATTAATGCATGTAATGCACAATGTAAGTTACTTTTCTTGACAATATACAATTTTCAACAACTTACCTACTTATAAGACTCTTCAAAATATTAGGTATTGTAAAACTAGGGCCAACAAGTATAAAGTATAAAGATGTAGAACAGAGTTTTACAATGCGCTGCAAGGTCTTGTTAATATTGGTCCAACCTTTAATGGGCGGTACTTAATGGGTTAAGTTGAGTAATACAGGAAACCGAGTTCGCCGGTGGAGTTCATTAGCCTCTTGGGAGGCGGCACCTTTCCGCTCCACTGTGCAACAGGATGCAACGTCAGCCATTATCATTATTAGAACGACGTTTATCAGCGGCGTCCTCAGCACCACCCCTTCCACCTGCGTCATTGACACGTTTTGTGCGTGCGGCACACATCCACCACCCAAGGCCACCCACCTGAGCCTGAATTTCCACCCAGACAAGGTGTAAACATTTATGAGGCTTTGCTTGTTCTTGCCGTTGTTACACATTTTTATTTCCATTTCTTTTTTGCCAACGCTGCAAGCGACACAAATTTATTTCGCAGCATTTACACACGCAAGTTGGATGCCGACGGAGCTGGGATCCTGAGATGCTGATGCTGATGCTGAGTTCGCCACATGCCACGTTTAGTGCCCGCAAATTTGAGCTCCTCCCTTGGCAGACCACCCCGTTGGGTTTCGCTCGCCACATTCTTCAGCGACCACAAATTTTCATGTAGTTATTTTTCTTCGCCTTAGGGGTTTTCCCCTTCCCATTTTTCCCATCCTTTGTTTTTGTTTTACGAGGGGCTGGGAGTGATGTGCTCCTGTGGGTGTTTGTAACATACATGGGAAAACAGAAACGATCTAGCCGCTTTGGGCTTTCCAGCTACAAAAAGTAGTTGGCTAGAAAATCTGTGAGTATTTAATAATGTCCAAATACAGGTGGTTATTTTTTTTAACAGAATTATGGACTTGCAAACTGGCAATTTAAGGTTTTTTTATTTTTTAGAACATGTCATTGTTAGGTTATAAATGGTTTTTTTGAACAAAAATATTGAAAAGATTTAAGTAAATAGTAAAACAGTGTTAACATTTTATTTTCCTTTATTAAATACTTTAAATAAGTGAGGCTTAAGCAAACTTTAAATTGAATATTAGTTGCTCCTTTTTTTTAAACTGATTATTTGAACGTTTAAATCGTTACAAAATAATGACTACTTGAATAAAACACGATGCTTACATTTCCCATATCCATATGGTATGGATATAAGTGATATTTCCTTAAGAAAAATGAGCTGCAGCAGTCTCTTGAAAATATTTAGTTATCTTTAAATATAGTGGGTATTTCCCTGTTCAAACCCACGTGCTCGTAGAATTCTGTTCTTTTTTTTTGTGACTTGCAAACGTGCTATGTTTTATTTTTACAACTTCCTTTCGGGCTCCAACCAAAAAAAAAAGAAGTAGAAGGGGACGATGGTGAAAAAGTGCCAAAAAACAACAAGGGACAACAACAGGAACTGGGGATGGGGATTGGGAACTGGGGATTGGGATATGGGGGCTGAAAGTTGTGGCGAGGGCCGATAGGAACTGTGAATCTGCTTTGACTGCTAAAGTGTTCCAATTTTTCATGTCCACATCTGCATACACACACACACACACACATCTAAGCATATGTAAATGTGTCTGTTTGCCCGCCTATATCTTCTTTTTCTTGTTCTTCTGCTTCTTCTAAGGAATATCCTGCGTGTTTTTTCAGCGTTTGTTTTCCTTTTCCTTTCTTTTTTCTATGCTCCATTCCCTCTCTCTTTTTGTTTGAGTGCGTCGTCTTCCGCTCTTCCGTTTCCTTCTGATGGCGCAAATTACAACGCATAATTTTCACATTACGTCAGCGCATTTGGATGTGTGTGTGCGAGCGAGTGTGCGAGTGTTGGTATCCGGTCGGTACTTTCTTTTTTTGCAGCTCGGGATTGCGACTTTTTGTTGCCTTCTGACGCTGGTTAATGTTGCGATATGGAAATCAATATTCCTAATGGCTGTCATGCGATACACCCCCACCCACTGGAGGCTCCCCAGGACCCCTCAAAAGGGCTGGCACTTCAACATTCGACATGCATAAGTACGTCTCAGTTAATATTTAATCAGCCCCAACGTTGCTCACAATAATTAAATCGATATTCAAGGGAAGTTTAAGCGGTTGTCGTTTTTAAGTAAAGAATGTTGTTGAAGGAAAATATGGAATACCAAATGGTATCTGAAGTTAACCAAGGACGACTTTGTATAAAATGTGTGCAGTATGATATTTAAATAACCTAATAACCTTTCAATTTTATTACAATTTTCCAACATTAATTGAAATATTAATTTTTAACCCTTTTTTAATGCATTTTTATATTTATTCAGCAGTGAAAAGTAAAATATTCGAACTTTTTGAATTTAAAAACTTAAAAAGGTATTTAATATTGCAATATGCATAACAATTTTAGTCCTTTTATTTAAATAAATAAGTAATGTTTTAAAAATTTTACAACTAAGAATTAAGTTGGCACTAAATAATATCGTTTAAAACATAAATCGTGTTAATAGAGCTCTATGAGTGTGCAGGTTAAAAAATATGGCGTACTATTGTGATATTTTTTGCCCATATCCTTTTGACAACCTTGCAGTAATCCTGTTGGTATGAACTCACCCACTGGCCTCTACTTTCCGGCATATTTGTCAAAACTTTCAGTCCCCACTTCACCGCCAGAGTGGCTAAGAGTTCCTGCAGGTCCTGATTGGGTCAAAACTTAGACCAGCATGGCATAAAAGTCAAAGCCGAAAAGTAAAGTGCACACAACACTAAACAACACAAAACGGAAAAAGTCACAACAGAAGGACGAAAATGTCGGCGACGCAAAACGGCTAAAAACTCGCGGTAATTTGAACCTTTTTCCGTTTCGGTGATTTCTGCCATTGCAGGCCAGCACAGAAATCAAATATCAAAGCGAAAACTTTTCCTCTATACGAGTGTGGCGGTGGGGGACAGGGACGGGAATGGGCTGGTTTTCCGAGATGGGGGCTTTCAACGCACGAGTAATCCTCCGTAGCAACAGGTTGCCAGGTTTTTATTTTGACAACTGAATGGGGCGAACATCAACAACGACGCCAGAGTAGAAACAACAACTAAGTGGGGACAAGGGACAGGATTAAGGTGGAGGCAACCTGCAGTTGATTTGAAAATCAAACTTGCATGAAACAATGCCAAACAATCGGGCCAAAAAAGGCCAAAAAGCAAACGGACAAGTGGGAAACGGGGAGACGGAAGAAAAGTTTAAAGTCGTTAAAATAAAAGGATTTGCACAATTTAAACAGAGCTCCTCCGCAAAACGTTCGATTGAAATAAGCTACTTTCCCAGTCATTTGGCTGTGCTGATTTGGGAATTGACTTTTAGTTGGGGTTTCCCACCCACGTCCCTTTTCACACAGGATGTAATCTTTCAACTTAACTGAGATTTCCACTTCGCTCTTCGTGGGTTTTTCAGCTTTACTTTGTTTTGTTTTGTGCTGTTTGCCGAGGTATTTTCCTTTTTTTTCTCTTTTTTTTTAGCCCTTACCTTTGCAATTACCAAACGGACGAAAATCGAATCGAATTGAAGTGAAGTGAACGGTTTCCAGGCCAACCTCGTGAGCTTTCCACCCACCAAAATTTATCGCTTCTGGATTTATTTTTCAGGAGATATCCGCATTTCATCCTGTCCAGTCTGTTATTGCTTTTGGGGTGGGAAAGAAAAATCAAAACATACGGCGGAGTTTATTTTGTTATTTGAGCGGAAAGAAAAATAGGGAACCTCTTAGAAACTCATTAAATCTCTGATTACAGCAATTTTTGGAAAAAGTTGCCACTGTTTTGAGAGATAATCCCATAAAAACACCGTTCAGAACTTGCCCGAAATAATCCATTTAAATTGTATACATCACAAGTTTCAGAAGTTAACCCTCCACTCAACAGGGTTCATTTCCATTCATATGGCAGAAATTACCCCAGGCGAAAACCTGCAATGAAATTAAATACGTTACCAAAATAAAATGCCAAATAAAAGCGTGAAAAATGAAACCACCTCGCCCACTCTTTCCACTCGAAAGCCACACACACCCAAATAAAAGCCCTAAATGGGGCTTCAACGCCGTGAGATGGAAATGGAAGTGGAAGCGGAGGTGGAGTCATTTATTTGCATTTCAAACCCAACCGGAGCGAACGAGCCAACATGAAGAAAATGAAATCGGCACTCTGGCGAAAATTCATAAAATAAAGGATTTCCTAATTGCCAATTTGCATGCAGCCGCGTCTAATTTTTGCCCATTCGCTGGATAAATAAACTTCATTTCGCGCTGGGGTTTTTCCTCTTTTTTACGTTGTATTGTGATGTGCCCTAACATGGGGTAGTCCAAACGTATAGGTTTAGCTCGAGGCCGCTTTTCAGGTGGTATGAGAAAAGATTAGCAATCAGTATTATTTCCAGTACCAAAATGTCATAAGTAAAACAATTCCGTGGGCAAAAATACAATTTTATTCCCAATTATTATTGTAATTTGAGTTCGAGCTATAAATATAAAGCAAACATAGAACTCATCATTTAATCGTTAAAATATCTTCAAGACATTTAAAGAACCTGTTTACCTCTCCATTCCTGTTTAAGACTTTGTTTTAAGACTTTGCCCAGGCCAGGAAATGTATATACAAAAAAGGAAGTTTATGTTTACCCAAATGATAGGATTGGGGATTACGTATGCAAAAAACTTACTTAGCAAAAAAATGTCCTGTTGTATTTCATATTTTTGGCAGATCCACAAACTTCTCCCCATGCATATTGAACAATTCATTTGGATGGCTCCATCAGGGTATCAAACAAGGCCCTAAGCAAAGTCCCATATTTTTCGCACTTGTTTGTTTATGAATTTGTTTATTTAGTGAGCTGGCGGTGCTTTGCCGACATGCTATACTGTACCACAGCGGAACAGGCGCTCCGTTGCTGAATTCGGCCGAATTCCACGCAAATCTTATTTGCCCATAGCCACCGGACTCACCCATCCGCCGGAGTCCATGGCCAGGAGAAGTCCGGACGCCGGAGTGGTGGGCAGAAATTCCACGGTTTTGTTTTCGCTACCCGCGTTGCATATTTCCCTCCGTTTGCATTCCACCCCATGGCATGTGCTGGTTTTTTAAATTTGCCCAATTCCAGGCATGATATGTGTGTGGTTTGGGGGTTGGGCGAAGAGTACGAGCCTTATTTGCCTTTCAACTGGCCCGCGATCTCCGCCGTGGCTCGCGTTATTTATGCAAATGTCAAATATGTTGATATTCCGCTGCCATGTGAATGAAAGCAAACGGAAGTACATTATAAAGTATTATTTGGCCAACCAACAAGCCGAAATGTGCCACTAATATGACCGCCCAAGCCCCCCTCTTAGCCACCACCACCCTCTATCACTTCCATCTCTCTGAGCAGGCAGCAAGTGGAGTAATTATGGCATATTCGGAATTCCACCTGAACCACCCAGCAATCAACCACTGCCCACCACCCACCCACCAAACAGCCTCAACATTTTGTTGCCAACACGAACCTCCTTTGTTGCCTTTGTTGTGCTCCTGCGGAGAGTGGGCGGAGTGAGGGGAAGTGGCAATGGGGCAAAGTAAATTTTTGAAATTATTGGCACGTTAGCTGAATTACTTCGCAGAAAGAATTTTTAGTTTCACAATGCAAAGTCACTCACAATTTCCATTGATTATCCCCGGGGAAAAGCCTGTTGAGTTTCCCCAAAAAACAACAGGCCAGAGCTCCTGGGATGGACAGGCTTGTTTTAGCAATTAAATTGCTAATTGAGTTGCCCGGCTGGAAAGTCAATTAGTCAGCGGGCCCCGATCAATGACTAGTAATTTAAATTAGCTGCGAACAAAAGTTTTGAATGGGAGTGTGTCCCGGTGGGAGAGATCAATAGTGGTGGAGTCCCTGCCGGACCAACTTTCCCCAGATGGTGCCGACGGGATGGATAACGACCTTTCGCCTGCCCTTAAAGGTCAACGACTCATAGTGGTAGCCGTCGACGATCTTTGAGGAGCTTTGGTTGTACACGAATGCCATGGCAATGAGATCCAGTTTCACGTAGAAGCAGTTGAGCAGGAAGATCGGCGGACTGAAACGGGCCACCAGCTCATAGGCAGCTCCTAACTTTTCGTTCCAAATGCTCACGGAGGTGAAAACTATGTCTTCCTTTTCCTGTAGCTGAATGGCCTCTTTCATGGTTCTAAAAGTGTGAAGGGTAATAACTCCGGTAGGTCCATCACCCAAATAACCTTGGCTTATATCGTAGACCAGCATGGGACTTGCATTCGCAGGAACCGTCCCAGGATTTGCCACTATTGTCCTTGCCTGCAGTTCCTCTATTATTTTGAGAGTCCTCACATAAACTGGATGTTCCGAAATCTCCGAGCTGAGTGGCTTCAATCGATCCTTCAGGCGATCTACAAATTCCTTGAGCAGGGATTCTTGCAAAAAGAGAGTCGCCACCGCATTGCAGGCAAAGGGATCATGGAGGGACTCGATCAGATAGTGCAAGGCGCAGTTGATATCCCCACCTTCGCATAGAATCATCAGGCGAGGAGAATTCCAGCGGTACTTAACCTCCACTTCCGGTTCCGGCTCATCCTCACTCATCGAGCTCGATAGCGAGTGGTAGGAGAGCCTTGCTACCTTCTTTGGGCGCTCAGCTGCACTGTCCTTGGATTTGTTAATCGACTCTTCTACATGGACAAGAGGCAGACTCACATCTCGAGGTCGCGAGCAATCCAGTTTGTAAATAAAGTCATGTTTGATTAGCGGTACCGGAAGCAGGGGAAACTGGTAAACAAATTTCACCGCTTCCTCAAGGGGGCTTGCGCTGAGAAGAGATTTTAAAATGTTGTATTCCTTACTTTAATAGTTTCTGTTAACAACGATATTACAAATTAATGTGCTGACAAATAAATTTGGTAATAAAAACTTTTATACAGAAAAGATAACCAAAATTGATTGTGTTTACCGTTAGTTTTATGCATTACTTACCATATATTTAACTAAAATAATGGCAATAACTCACTTACTTGTACATTGCAAAATAATATTTTTTTAAAATATATATAAAACTCAGCTGAACTGAATATTTAATCCGGGCCAATTTGAATTTTTTTGATAAGACTGCTAAGTTTTCCCTTGACATCAGCTTATGGCCTTGGCGTGTTTTTGGAAACCTTTGGGGTAAAAGCAAACAGCAGATTTTCTTGTCGGTCTAGACATCCATCCGTTTCTTGGCCCGAAACAAACGTAAAGTCCTAATTAAATTGAAACCTGAACCTAGCAAACTCTTACTTCCCAATCAACTGGAAAAGCCCACCCGCCACGGTATCTTAGTTTCCGATAAGCACCGACACCCACATCCACGGGCTTAGTATCGCAGTGATTTATCAAATCACACTCATCCACACACAGTTCACACTTGACTTGTGCAGTTGACCGCCCATCGAAGGCCGCCCCCAACGACCTTGTTGTGGGCAGAGGGATTTACAGTTGATTTAACCGTTTAAGCATGGCTAATGCATAATAAACGTTTGGCCGCAAACTTTTCAACCACTTCTGTGGGTATGTGTAAGCGGGCTTGTTCTTATGTGACTGTTCTGGAGGGAGATCTTTCGGCTTGTTTTTTCCCCTTTTCCAGCCTCGTGTCTAAGCTATTTGAGATAGAAATCATGTGCAGTCATTAGATTGTTTTTCGATTGACGTGACATGATAATGAATGATTTTCTCTTCGCTCTCTCCTTTTGTTTCCGTTCGCTTTCTTCGTTCGCCGGCCTTTCCGCTTCCTTTTCCTTGGGGTAGCAACTTTTTGTGGCGCCCAACGTGCAATTTGTGCGAAAAGTGGGTGTGCAAAGTGGCGACGTGGCCGTCGAAAGGCGGCAGGTGGCAGCCACTTTGTTTGCTGATTTGTTTATGGCCGACCATAATGACCGATGAAGTGGCAGCTGCCCGCCTCAAGTGGTTGTTAACCCAAGTTTTGCAGCCGAAATTAACACGAGTTGCAATTAAAGTCGGCACGAAATTGAATTCGAGCCCCATGACAGCCCATTTCTGCGCTGTCCAAACAACTCAAACAAAAGCAGGTAACTGGAAAAATGACGTGTTCATTGAAGAAAATCGTAATTTAATATATGTAATTGAAGTGTTAATATACTATATATAATATGTATATACTATAAAATTATAGTAATGTTTCAAACTGAGAAACCGATATTTAAAAAAATAACTTTGTATTTTTTTTTTTACAATACGAGGTATTTTTATGAAAATATTGTTGGTTATTCATTTATTTACCCTGTTTAATGTTTCTTTTATTTTAGTTCCTAACATTATTTTAAATAATACTTATCCTCGGTTCTAATGAGTTTTTTTTTTTTTTAAGTTTAACAAATGATTTTTTTAATATTATTAATAATATTAAATATTACAGACAAATGGTTATGGTTTTTTTTGAGGTTTAATAATTATAAATTACTGTTGAATACTTTTTACTCTCCGAGTTCCAAGTATCAAAACAATAGTTAATTATGAAAATGCTAATTTTTCTCGTATCTCGATTAGCGAACTTTTTGTTTGAGTGCGCAAATGGATTTACCCTTAATTGGCTCAAAGCAGATGGAGAATCTATTTGGAGCTTTCCTCACTCACTTACCACCGTTTAAAGCGGGGATTGGCATTTGTGGCAGCTCGGACCGACTGCTGCTGACAGGTGTGACAATGCCGGAAAAGTGTCGCCGGCAGGCCGTCAACTTCGAAGGCTGTTCACCTGCTCGGGTGCTGAAGGAACTGGGATGGGGGATGGTTCCTTGTTCATTAAGGGACTATTTAAATAAAACGCCTGTTAACCACAGTGAGATATGCGAGTAATATGTGAGATGGTTGTGTAATTAAAATGTATAAATGGAATCAAAAGAATCAGTCAAAGAAAGCCGCACACACAAAAAATAAATTAAATGTACCACGTCTGGCGTATTATAAGGACATTTCCATTTCCTACGGACACATTGGTTCCTTGACAGGGGGAAATGGCAGTGAACAAGCTCTTGACTCCCAGCCCAACAGCCACGCCCCCTGCCACCGCCCACATGCCACTCCTTTTGCATGTCCTTGTCGTCCTTGTCCTCGTCGTCGTCTTCGCATTTCGTCTGTTTCTTGAGCGGCGGCGCTTTGTTTTGGCTTAATTAATACGCGTTTACATGTTGCCGACTTACGCACGCTTCGCATGCTCCAGCGACGAACTCACACGTAGACACACGGCCACCCCAAACCCAAACCCAAACCCACTTCCACTCTCACCCCCCTTCCCATTCCCACCCCCTTTTGACGCACTGCGGTTGACACGCAAATGCAATTTGTGTGCAAAAGGTAATTTCTGTCTCCAGGTCTTTGGGTCCCTTCCACAATACAAATGACTGAAATAAATATTTAAATAGAAGCCCTCGTTTTGTCTTTTCTGTTTTTTTTTGTCCTCTTATAAAACTTTAATTAATGTGTTAGCTACACACAAATTTTATTCAAGCACGTACTTGCGGCCTAGCAGATCATTAGTTGGGTGGGGTAATTGCACAGCCCGCTGCTTCACTTCCGTTTGTGCTGGAATCCCATTTAAATTGCCATTTAAAGCCGACAACGGCCCCTTGGGCATTAACATATGCCGCGGGGCAGTGTTGTGATAAAATCAAAATTTTAATTTAATTAAACACGAATTGAATTTGTTATAATCAATTAGCTCGGTGTTCAGTGAGCATCG
The DNA here is from genome assembly GCA_018150695.1 of Drosophila oshimai. Taxonomy (NCBI): domain Eukaryota; kingdom Metazoa; phylum Arthropoda; class Insecta; order Diptera; family Drosophilidae; genus Drosophila; species Drosophila oshimai. Next base: position 316,483 of record JAECWM010000278.1, read on the forward strand.
AATGCGTTTTACGGACAGGTGCATAGATCCGGGGGAAGCGATACCATCTCGACACATAACATACATTTGTAACTTCTAAATGGGATGGGGGCGGAAATGAGCTGAGTTTCCAAGTGAATGACAGTCGGATAAAATCTTGGGGACAGTGCAGGGAGAAGTCGCAGGCTTGCATTAATTAGTGGGAGTGATTTTGGTGTTAATCCCATTGACTTTGTGCTTTTTACGGCAGCGTTAACGATTTTAATTGTGGTGCTTTGTTTACACTCATAATGACCCGCGGCGTTATTTCTTGTAATTATGTAACAACAAATTGAGTCTTGCATAAGCATTATGAAGAACACTTGCGTGTGGAGTGGCATAAATTTAATTACAATGTAAAATAATGACTCTCGCATTTTCACTTTGTTTGCTTTCACATTAACGGAGCAAATTAATGACAGCCAAGTCCAGATGTCAATTTTCTCGGTCAGGCGGGAACTTGGTAAATAATCAGAAACGACGCGTATTAAATTTTTAATTTATTTTGTGGGTTTGTGCATGATACATTTTTAAATTTAAGGCCCGCACATCGATGAAAATCACACGAGCCACTTAAACGAAATGCAGAGGTGTTTTCAATCAGCTTATGGCATATGTAACGAAAACGGAGAGCATCGGAAAATTCTAAGAAAATCGCCTGCCCCACTGCTGATATTTTTGGTTGGAAATTAAAATCTGGATCGAGGGAATATTTCATGAATGCAAATTAATGGTTTAAACGCTGCAGAAAAACGGGGAGTGGGTAGTTGGGGAGTGCAAATATTTTTCCTGGATTTATGCAAATTTTTCCCTGTGCACTCACATGGACACCGGGTGGCTGAAGTTGGGAAAGTTGTACCCTGAAAGCCAGGCTAATTCCATGTGTGAGAGTGAGTGCGTGGCCGATGGAGCGTACTCGGAACACAATTATAATCATATGCAAAGCAAATTGAAATGCCGAGTAAAAATTTTGTACCCCTCTCCACTCGGCGACGTCGCTGCTGTTATCTCCTTACAGGTAAATAAGGATAAAGGAATCACGGTACGGGAAAACTCCGACTCATGGCGTGAGTAAGACGATTTTTTATCCGCCGCTTGCTGTTGACTTTCCGCAGGGCTTCCATATTGCGTGTCTGCCGGGATTCCAGATACAAGATTAACTTGGAAAGTATGTGCGTGCGCTGTGGGTCTGTGTGCGGGTAACCCAAGCCAAACGAAGTGAAACGAAATAATCGAGACATGCAATCTGGGGAAATGCATCATTAACGACTAATTAGTGAACGGCCCACATGTTGACTGAACGAAATGAGCTGCGAAGCGAAATCAATGCTGAAGGAATTGTGGCCGAAAGTCGCCTTCACTGCTTGACTGCTGCCAGCTCAGACTTTATAATCCCGTCTACAATGTGAAATTAGCAACAGTTCTCTGTCCATTTTCTCTGCTTTCTCCAACTCCAAATCTGTACGCCATTAAGTGAAGCCCAGAGGGTCTCTTAATGCATTGCATGTGGCTCTTAAGTGCAGCTCTGGGCCATGGAAGTGCTTACGACTTTGTGGCCAACTGCTTTGGCTGGCGTACGCGGCGTATGCGCAATAAAACGCATCTCGATAGATTATTACGCGGCCATAACTTCAAGCCGCACATCGATAACGGGGTGCACTGTCTTTCGGGCAAGAGCTGCTGCACTTCAGCCGGATGTTGACGGTAAACACAACATTTTGCCGCTAGACTTAACGCACAGTGGAATATTTTACAAACATCTAAATCGTATACTTTACAAAACAATGTTGTAAAAGGGCTGTGGGAAACCTAATTCATGTAGTCAAGGCTCAATACATTATTTTTCCTTATATTTTTTAATACATAGTCATTAATTTTAACCAATTTTATTCTTATGGAAATTAAGTTAACATTGTACCATAGGCTTCTTATCTTTTTTTTAGGACAAACAAAACTTTTTGATAGCAGTTGAATTGTATATTTGCTATAACATTTTTTGTGGTTACCTTCAGAATAATAAAATTGGCTAAGAAAATAATTAAACAAGAGTTATCAAATTAATAATAGCTGAATGCTCATGAAATATTTTACTCATTATTCTTCGCACTATTTGATCGTCCCATTCCATTGTACTTGGAGAAACTTGGGAATGCGCGCTGTGCGCGACTCGCTGCGGTTACTCTGTTCGTTTATTATGCCATTCACAGTTTAATAATGATAATAACGTGAGGATATTAAAGTTTTCCTGCCCGTCAGCCTGAATGTCGAACGTCTCCGCCCCTGCACTTCCTTTTTTCCCTTCCCGTAGCCCGGGTTTTTTCCCAGTCTCGCCCTGTGCGGCGTTAAAACTATAATCAGTTTATGCAATAAAGTAAATTGTGTACGTAATGCGTGCTGATGGTATGTCTTTTATTTATTTATTTTCTTGTGCGCTACTTTTTATTATTACGGCTTAAACTTGCTTAGCGCATTTAACGCCCTTTTCCCTTCGGTTACCAAGGGATGGGGATGGGGATGGGGATGGGGCCCCGTCAGCTGGGCCCTCTCACCATAAACGCGTTCAATATTAATAAAAGTTTGGCCAAAGTTAATTAAATCTGCTTTTTAATGTGCAGCCATGCATGAGCAGCTAAAGCGCGAACGCAATAAATTGACCGTACGCACCATAATGTCCATACATCCGTATCTATAGCTTTGCCCCAGGAAGCTGGGGTCCCCGGAAAACTTTCTGTGGGGTTGAGGTGCTGAAGGAGAAACAGGCAGGCGGGGTTAGAGTGAGTCATAAAGTTGGATTTTCTTGATGCTTTCGGGCTCCGTCTCGGGCTGAGGTCCCTTCTGTTTTATAGTCCATTTTCATTCAGCATTAGATACAAAAATCTTTAATATGCTGGGGAACACAAACAACATCCATTTAATATAAGTTACTTAAAAAAACCAAAATTATCTGCCTAGAAAATGTATCTGGGTTTTGAAATACTTTGGGGGGGTTTTTATAAATTTTTATGTATAACGAACTAGTTTTCATATGAAGAAAACTTGTTGTCCATTTCTAAGGATATCACCAAACAACATCGTAGGTCTATCTTTTGGGGGTTCTTTTTCCCTGATACTTAATGGTGATGTTTACCTCTGAGAGTGTCTTCCACAAAAATGTATATCTTCTCGCCACTCGAGTTTAATTAAGTCGACTCTCCGCAATTGACTCCCCATAATTGAAATAACTAGTTTGCCTAATCCTAATTGAGATTTCCTAAGCTTTGAGTAGTGTCGTACTTTGGCCTTAGTTAATGCCTTCTTTGTGGGCAAATGAGTTTGTATTGTGCGGTAATTGGTAATTTTAATGCTTCACCTGCCACAAATTTGCGTTTGATGTTGTGCAACTCGGGAAATCGCCTTAAATGAATGTCTCTTCTCCCTGGCACTTCCACGCCCTCTTTTCGCGTCTGGGCCTTAATAAAGCACATAAAATGGCATTAGAGTGGCACAAAGTCGCCATTATGAGTTCTTTTGTGGCATTTAGCCGCCTTTGTGTGGCGCGTCAATATTTAATAGCGCCTCGAGCCTCGAGCCTCGTTTCAGAGCCATTCACCATTCTCCATTCTGCGCACAGGCTTTGTTCCCTAGGCAGGAGGAGCAAGTTTTTATTAAATAATGTGACGCTTTCATGTCGCGCAAAAATTAGACATTTTTTGGGCTCGCGGCCCCCGCCAATTAAAGTTCAACCGAGCCGAGAGTGTTCACGTTTTCCTTTCCTTCTTTCCAGCCAAGTCGTGTTTCAAGTTTTAAGCAGCACTTAGCCCCAAAGAGCCGAGGCAAATTGCGAACAATCGAAGCAATCAAGCGAAATCATCGCCACCGGAACGCGTGCTCGGGATTTTGGGGTGGATTAAGGTATTAACTTCTCAGCCAGCCCCCCTTCAACTTTCCAATTCGATTAGGACTGGGACTTGCTGGAAACTTGGCTTTAATTAAAATAGGACAGAACTATGCCGGAGACATCTTCGGATTTGTGCGTCAAGTGCCGTCGGAAACTTTATCAAACTCAAGTTGAGATAAGCGGGGGCAGGAGCAGGGGCAGGGGCAGGGGCGGAGGCTGTCTCCAAATTCCTTGGTAAACAAATTTAATAACATAATTTAAAGCCTCTGTTTTGGCTCGAAGCGATACAGGGGCAGAAACAAATGCTACATTTTGTCATTGTGTGCGGTTTTAAGTGAATTACAAGCTGAAATGGCCACAACGAATTCACAGAATGCCGCCAACAACAATGAAAATAACACATAGGATAACACAAACAGGATGACAGTGGGCTTCGGGGTTGCCAAAGTGGGCAGAGTGGGCGGTGAGACCAGCAGTCGAAAGGAGGACAAAGCCAGCCAAGCGACAAAATTATGTAAAAAGTCAAGCAACAAAACAGTGGAGCTGCCTGGCCAAACGGAAGGTGGGCGGGAAAATCGGATGGAAAAGCGGGTGGAAAAGCGGGTGGAAAAGCGGGAGCCCGGGGCCTAAACCCAGAAATTGTCTAAGCAGAGACAAAGTGAAAGCGAAAGGGGAGGGGGAGGGCGAAAGGAAGGGGTAGGGGAGGGGGTCCAAGGCGGAGGCGAAGCACATGACCTCTGGAGGCCACGAGGGGGCAAAGTTGAAGGCGGCCCAGACAAGAGAAACCGAAAACTGCAAATGAACATGCGACAACAAAACAAGTCGAAGCCCAAGACACTTACACCGCAAGAAATGGGAGGAGATTCCAATGACGCTTTCGCCAGATTCCTGAGGTTCACCTATTGTAGCACAGGGTGACTTCCATCTTTCAAAACAAAAGACAATTTAGTTTTTATTTTATAAATAACAAAAGTAGGAAAAATTCGTTTGAAAAATAAATAGTTCATAGCTCGAAGAATTGCACACATTTTTTATTTAAATTCGCTATAAAGAAGTCATTTATTATAACTACCTAATAAGTGTTCAAAAGAAACAAAGTTACAAAACTGCCTTATTTAATTTCAGAGCCTTTTACCAGTTAACTTTGGTTTTCTGAACATTTCTTAAAAATTAAATATTTACTGCAAACCAACACGAACACAAAGTTTAACAATTTCATTACGAAAAGTTGTACGTTTGAGCCTTCAAAAACTGGAACTGGGTAATGTCGCAACACCTAAAAGAAAGTGAAAAAGGAAGGCCGCCTGTCAGTCGCCCAGGTACTCGGGCTTTGATAAAGCGAGACAACTTCATTAAGAGCCTGTTTGTGCAAGCGCTTCGAAAATTGAGCTAAACGATGCGAAATGACGCCAAGTGTCGTGTAAGTTGGCATTAAATTATGAATACCTAAGCTGCGATGGCACAGGGAATGGGAATCTGCCAGTCATCCCCACTCAACCTGCTCCAAGGACGGCCGAAAAGGTGCAGCTGAGTGAAATGCCTAAGTCTACTGCTGTCGCCTGTCTGGTTCGCAGGAATTGTTAACAAGCGAAACGAATGGCTAAACAGCAGACAACGGCAGGATCTCACCCAGAAGCCCATAGATAACCGGGTGGGTCCTTGTACTCGCAGCTACTCCGCTTTCGTGGGTAGCTTACTTAAATTTTCAGGCTCGGGTCCTGTGTCGTAATTCATTATGTATGCCTAATGTTAACAATTTAGCAGCTATTGGTTTATCTTAATGAAGCCGTCTGCCCCCAGGAGCGACCTAAATACACACAAACTTGCACACACACTGCCCGTTTTCGGGGGTCTTTAACTTTTATTACACTCTTCCCGGTTAATCCGGCTGAGCTATATACATTCCATCGACGGAAGAGATTTTTCCACCCCCGGAGCACCCTTAACACTCGCCATAAAATATTGTCACACTTAACCGCGAAACGGTTGAACTTTGCGCCCTGCGTCAAGTTGATCCCTTTGTCTTCTGCATTTTTCAGCTTGCCTTAAATATTAAAGCGGTCTCATTGCGGTCCTGCCAGTCCCCACTTGCCACGCCCCCTATCTATGTGGCGACTCCCAGGCGGCCGAAATGACGACCGCCGAAAGTGTTGACACTCGTGGGAAAATGTTTTAATAATTTGCGTAAAGAGTTGACAGCTGGGACGCAGAAAAAAAGGGCGGCGGGCGCACGTGTGAAAAGCTAAACTTTTATTTTCTACAACAAAGTGCCCTAAACTTATTGGGTTAGGGTTGAAAACGATGGGGTTGGGTTCGGAAGCTGGTGACGAGGGCTAAACAGCAATGACAGCGCGGTCGGTTGCGTCATAAAATATTCAAAAATATATGTGACTAGACACACACACACAATGACGAAACCCACACTCAACAAGGATACATCTGTGTAAATACTATATGCATCTGCAAATAGAATCGCACAAATTCACGAACTCCAAATTTGGCATACATTTCGATTGATATAGGTTTCAGCCCCTGGCTGGCCAATTGATTTAATTTTTCTTCACATATCAACGAGGTGATATAGTTCTCATTGGTGATGCAAATAGAAAATACAATTATGTTATGACTACTTTTAAAATTTTATCGAATATTTACTCTTCATAAATATTTGCTAATTCCCAACTTCGATCATAAAAACACATAATAAAACAAAATTGCTCGAAACCAGATTGAACAAATATCTTTTAGAAGGCGAAATTTTAAAAAAAAAAAAACGTTGTATTGTGTTAGCATATAGATAATGTACATATATTAATACTTTAAACAATACTTTTTGCCGTAAAATAAGTTTCACAACATAAAATATGCAATATCAATGCAACATCTGAAGTACAAACAGATTTAAGAAATACTATTTTATTCAATTTCAATAACATTTTTTTTTATATTTCCTTTCAAATGGATCTAACGTAGCCGTGATTACTTTAAATATCGATACATTTGGATATTTTTGCCATCCATAGTACACAAATAAAGCAGATAAGTTCTTGTCACAGACGCACATCATTAGAAAAGGTCAATGCGTAATAAATATTTCATTTACCACTAACAAATCAGACAAGCTTTCGCTTTCACCTTTAATACAAATCAGTACAACCTTTTTTTTTGTTAGTTTTGGCTAGGCTAAACTTTCACGTGTTCTGTGAGTCGGTTGACACATGTCCTCCACATGAGGTCAAGGGCAAAGGCACACAGATGGACCGCAATTCCCTCCCCAAAAGAGCTTGCGTGTGTTGTGATTTACCTTCACCGCCTCAACTTGGTTGACGCACCATTTACATGATTGGACTTCTCCCCCACCTCGAAATTGCCTTGAAGTGCGTCTCTAGGTTGGTTTGTATGTAAATATTCTGTTGCCCAACAGTCAATTAGAGACACCAGGGGAAATGGCTCAGCTGTTCGCCGGACAAATATTCAAATTTTCCCCAAAACCAAATAGAGAATTTCCGATAGCTTGTAACTTGTTTCAGGTAATTGGTATAACTAGGGAATTCCCTGATTAGATGTGCGGTGAAGCCTTAACCTTAATTTGAGTTCATATGGAAGCTCACTGCAGGAATATGAGTAATACTTCCATAAGATTTTGGGTGACGGAAGCAAAACTCTTATGAATTCCAAGCAAACACATAAACAGGCAAGCTGTGAGCTGAGCTCGAGGAAAGTTTACTGTTTAGAAATTTATTAGCAAACATATGATTTATTAATGCGAAAATTTGCTGCATCAGCACACAATGTCGTTGCTATTGGCTTAACGAGCCATTGGAAATTCCACAGTCATTGTTGCTGCAGTTGACTTGATCTCTATTTGCCATGCTATGGTAAACAAGCAAATAAAGCTTAGTTGCATCTGGGCAAACATGGCTTTGACGCCAGTACCGTACAGTGTGCACACGCAAATGAGCAAAGTTGCTAAAAACTGACATTACATTTAATGCAGCCGCCAAGAACAAATGCACTTGCATTGATTAGTTTACCTAATTTGGCCCGGAACGCAGGACGGCGTCACATCGACCTGGTTTGCAAATAGCGCAGGCTCGAACTTTGGGCGCTGAAGCGATTAACTCTCACCCACCCTTCGCTATGTGGCTTGTGCTGGTGTGTGTTAATTGCGTTTGGGCCTTGGTGTCCATGGGTTGGCCCAAAACAAGCGGGCCCACTTTAAAATGGAGGGGACACTCAGTGCGTTCTCGGCCCACGCTGCGTATGAGCAACGTATTAAATTTTAGTGAGTCGGCAGTAATATCTCTTGGATCCGACTGTTTGCTTAAGTTTTGCCCAGATTGGCATATGAATAAATGAGTCAGATATTTTTCCAACTTATATACATCCCGAAACTTTCCTCCTACCTGAGATGATTAAGTACAGGCAATTTATTAACAGATCAAAGTTTATGGCAGTCGGTGTGTGTGAAAACTGATTTATGGGTGGCCATCTTAGATGCCACGAGCCAGGACCCTTAATGCTGCAGAAAATATTCCTCTCAGGAAATTCCTGAACTTTTCGCCCTCCTTAATTTATAATTTTGTTTACTCCCGCCGATCGTTGAGCTTATTTGGGAAATGTCCAAAGTTTCAATTGAAGATTAAGCCAGAAACTGTCTTTGCCACTTCTCCTGATTAACTTTCCAATGTCCCAGTGACAAGATGCCAAACTCTCGGCTGACGTAATCGTTGATACCACCCGCTCCTTTTTCCCGAATTTGTAAGTTTTCCGAACGAAGCAGCCAGTCAATCGCTGTTTAAAGCGGCGAAAAGTGCTTCCAAAAACAACTTTGAACTCTGATATAGAACAAACACTGCAGCAACAAAAATAACGACGCCAGCAACTGGCCGCCTTCAAAAAAAGTATATAAACCTGTGATTTTTATAGCCGACTTTATTTTCTGCCTTCCGTGCTACGTTCTAGCCTTTCTTCCGTCGGGGGCATCAGGGGATCTCAAGGCGTTGGAGAAGGCAGCATTTGCTTTTATAGACTTTTCGCTGCCCGTCGTAATAGTTTCCGTTTCTCCCCGTGTCGGTTGTATTCGCTCGAGTGACCCTTCAGATATTATTTTGGCTGCAAAACAAAGCAGAAATGACTTCCAGTGGTCGAAAATGTGCTGCTTGTGGGTGTGTGTAAAAAACACATAAAAAGTCCTCTCTTGGCTTTGCCTTAGTTTATGGGGGAAACTTATAGGTTTTTGGGTTTGTTGGAATACTTCTTCGTCCTTAATCAATAATAAAGTTATGACAACGCAAAAAGACGATAGCCATTGAAGATTAAATACAAATGAAGCCAAACTTAAAAGGTCTAATATTATCTTACATATCTATAATATAACCGATTTATTACTTTGTTATCGAGGTAAAACACTTACTTTTTAGATACAACTTTTTTTAAATTTACAGAAACCACAATAAAACACATCACCCGTTTGCAAGCAATTCAATCAATTCAAAAAATAGTTGGTAAACATATTTTAGTAAATAACAAAGGGTTCTAAAACCATCAGCTGAGTGCATTTTTTGTATTTAACACGAAGCAGTTGTACAACTTGTTTTCTATAACTAGCTAACAGCTTGAACAATAAATGAAGCCCACATTTAAGGACAACATCTTGGATTCTGGTTGAATTGTAATCATGCCTTCCTATGCCAATGGCCAACGAAATTTCGAGTTTTTGAAGTGGAGCGACAAGCAACCAGGCAAGCACTCATTAAGAATGTGGGAAAGTGTTTGCCCAGCTTAAGCTTTTAAAAGCAACAGCAGAGCAGTAATAGCAAAAGTGGAGCTCCACTCAGACCCGTTGACAGGCTGAGAGACAGCCGGGAAAACACATTCTACGTATATAGACGGGGAGCAGGGAAACTATTTTGACTAGACTACATCAGTGAGCTGAGCGTGCTGGGGGCCTGGACAGTGGGGCTCATGTGTGTAGGGCTGTGCGCAGAATGTGTTTTTATAGATGTTAAGATAAACATCTCGGCAAATGAAAGGGGATGCCGCCTGCTGGGGGCCATAGACATTAATTCAGCAGTCGGGTGGGGGGAGCAAGCTTTCCACCCACCCCAACTCACGCACACACGCCAGGCAATAACATAAAAATTTGCTGCTGTAAATCTGCTCGCAACTAGGAGGAGGCGCACTTTAATGGGAACTGTGCCCAATCACCTCTTCTTTCAGCGCCCACCCGGCGTATACGTAATCTGTTGTGTAATGTCTTTAGTTGTGACAAGTTCGTGGAGCGAAGGGCCGAAACCAGAGCTGCTGTTGCAGAACTGATTCTGAGGAAGTGCGAAAAAAGTATCAGAAAGAAAGGGACAGGAACAAAAGGACTGAAAGAGATGGCATGCTGCGCCACACAAGTTGGAGTTTTGAAACAACATTTAGATAAATTTCCCCCGGGACCTCAAATGGATGGCACAACGGAAAGAATGATGAAGTAGTACGGTGGCTGTAACAAATTTAGTTTTCATACCTAGTTAGTCGGTGAAAGTCGCTGCAAACAAGTTTGAATACCGCTTGAACTTAAATTGGATTGCACCATCTCCTCTAGGGCAATTACAATAATTGAAAACTTGAGTCAATCAATGAGCTAATGAGATGACAAACTGCCAGCTAAATAAACTTTCAAATGCCATTTAATTTCAATTACCACACCACACCCACGTCACTTTTGTTTCGGCTGCCGTTAACTTGACTTTCCGGGCAGATGTGGAGTATTGGACTCCACTCGCTCGGAATAAGTAAGTGCTGCTCAATTTGGCCGCCCAACTATGTACTTCGTGGTTTCGTCATTAAGCCATTAAAGGGTTGACTCCAGCCTCTGCCCCAAGGGGTGGTGATTTAACTGCGTTCCGTTTCGTTTCGTTTTGGCAACACAAGAGGAAACCCTCGACCGAAATTGAGCAACATTTGTGGGCAAGTTTTCCCACTCGCAAAGTTTAACCGAAATGTCAAGTCATTAATATTCACACGCCGGCAGAAGTGAACCACTCACAACAACCCTTCTCGATTCAGACGAATAATATTTAATTAGAGAATTGTTTAGACAAACTTTTTAATTACGGGGCCCGCAGCTTAGGGGTTCCAGCGACCGCCCGCATAAATCTTTCAGCCGGGGGCTTACCCGAAAAAATATTTTGAACGCAACGGAGCACTCGACCCCTGGAAAGCCTTAAAGGTCGGCTGCGGAGATGAAAAGCCCCCTAGTTTCCACCAGACCCCCTCCATCCCCTCCGTCCCTCTGAGTAGCCGTCAGTTGCATAAATTTCACTTGTGCCGGCAACGTTAAAGTCAACATTCTGCCGCCAGTGGCCTACATTCGGCGCAGGGGGCTGGGGGTAACGTGGGGCTTGGAGTGTACTTTCAGCATTACTGCCTCCGCCTTTCACTTTCGGTGACATTTTGCAGCGTTGCATGCATCACATTTTGCGCCTGTGTGCGAGAGTGCGAGTGAGTGTGCGTGCTTATGCAGATGAGTTGCCAGTAACGTGTGGAAAATTATGAAGATAAATTTGTGTTTGTCTTTTTTTTGCTTTTTTGCGAGCGCCCCAAAAGAGCGACAGTCGTGTGCCACTTTGGCGGCGCCAGCTGCTGCCGACACGAAAAATTCTATGAAAAATTGCCCAAGTATATCCATGTGCGCCATAGGCGATAGTTTTCAACGGAGCGGAGTTCTTAAAGCGAACGGAAATTGAAGAGCACGGAGGAAACAGAATGGACTTTTTATGAGTTTTCGATTTTATGAAGTAAGCCATACAAAGGGTGCCGTGTGCGACGTGTATCTTTCGCTTGAACTAGCAGTAATCGCGTTGGTTATTGGTTTCTGTTGGATTTTTACTCAGGGAAACTTTAAGGAATCAAACTTATATGTTTTTATATCAAGAGCAAACTTTTCCTTCTTCTGAAACTAACTAAACATATTTGTCCAACTACATGAACAAGAAAGAGAAAGAAATTTATGATAAATATGTTATTATAATTTTACTTATCTTATGATATAAAGCAACCAAATATACTCACAATCTTACAAACCAAAAATGAGTTTAAAGTTACAGTTAGAGTTTTAGAGTTAGAGTTTAGAGTTACATTTTTTTCAAAAAACAATTGTATAATCCTATTATGTATGTATTGAACTTTAATACTGTGTAACACATAATTTGTTTAAGAACTTAAGGGGGTTTTTAATTACGGTGAATAAAATGTATCCATAAATTATAAGGGTTTCAAGCCCAAAAGCCTAATATTGTCTCTTGTGCAGAAGTCCAGCTAATTTAAATTAAATTCCCCACTAGTTGAGGGGCTGTGTATGTAAGTGGTGGAGAACTAAATTAATTGACAACTGTTTGAGATGTTCGAGCGGAGTAATTTGGCGCATTGAATACAAATTGCGTGGCCATGTGGCCCGAGGCCAATTCCCGGCAAACTAAGCCGGCAAATGGCGAAACTTGAGATAATTAATTGAGCGCTAAACTAAACACGAATTCCGAACCGACCCGGCCAAAAGCAATTATCTGCAATAACAATACTCCCCGCACACACATCCAAATATATCTGTATGTCCGTGTGTGTTAGCCCTCTGGCCCTGGCAAACACGCTCCACACACATCCACATCCACAAAGGACCTACAGTAAATCACTTGGCATTTAGCAGTCTAAAATAAATCGATTCTCTATTAACGGAACATTAAAAACCCCGATTGCCTTTTGTTTCATTTCAGATAAATGCGCTACACAATCAAAAACCGAAAGCGGCCAAAATCCAATCTGAATCAAAGGGGCAGTGGGACTTAACCCCAGAGACAGATGTTGCTGTGCCCCCTCCAGTGGCAAAATAGTGAACATGGCCCAGATCCAACGGTTATTGATGGTCCGGAGAGAAGAAATCACTCGTGAAGAACCGAAGAGCCGCAAGAAATATTAAACAAATTATGAACAGCAGCGCGTTTGTGGGCAATAAAACTGGCCATTAAAACACAGTTGATACTGTGCCAAACAATAAAAGACGAAAACTATTATTTGACAAACTGTCATCGGAGTCAGTCGAAAGTAAAATCGTGAACGTTTGCAGAAAGTCGGTGGGGAACCTTTGCTAGGAAATCGCTACTATTCGCACACGTTGCGTATACGCCACGTTGGCAGTTCCGCAGTTTTCCAGGAGGTGTTAAATGCGTTCGCATATCGCTGCTGGAGCGGCAGCTCCCCCGACCACAGTCCTCTTTACATCCACCACTGGAAGCCAGTGAAAGTGCCGAGCTCCGCATTATTTCCGCGTAACTGAACGCTATCGCTCTCGCTCCCTCGCGGGAGGGGATGCGCTCCTGGAAAAGTCGCAGTCGCAGTAGATCCGAAATGCAAACCCTTGAAACGAGAACGCGACCCCTGCAGGGCGCCCAGCTCACACAGCTGCTCCTCGGCGGCATCCTCTGCCTCAGCATCGGTAAGTAAAGTGCCCCAAAGTTGAACCCAAGACCTAAGCGATCTATCAACCCTACTTCGCAACCAATCAGACCATTATCAATTAGTGTATCAATGGACCGATATCCTCGACAACTTCCTTGGCTCCGTATGCAATGCCAAAGGCATGTCCCCAAAAACAGCTGAACAGGCTCAAGCCAGAGGCACAGAAAAAAAGTTTAGTCAAAACTTAACTCGGTATTTGCTGTATCATATATGCATAATTACCAACTGTTTTAACATTACAAAAATGGTGTTTTAGTTCTTGGAAATCTTTTAAAGATAATTTCAAAAACTTTGAAAAAAAATTTAGATGAAATCATAAATCGGTTGTGCCACAGAAAAAGTTCCAACAAAATTCCAACCGAATGTCAACTCCTTCTCTATCTAAATTCCAACCTTCTTTGGTTGGAACGGTTTCTGTGGCACCCCCAAATAATTTAATGGGAAACCTTCTTCGTCGTATCCATAAATGAAATTTTTGTTTTTCATTTTTAATCGACTGTTAAACTATGCTAGAGTAATCCTTCTTAAGAAAACACCTTAATATGGCAAAAACTAAAAAAAAAAACATTGTATCTTTCAGCTTATTTGGTACTGAATATTGTACCAGAAATCATTTAAAAATAATATCAGTGCAACTATTAAATATTTAATGCACCTTTTAAATGCAATATATAAGAGAAAACTGTAATTTTAAATCTGGATTTTTTTCTCAGTGAAGTGGAAGGGTGTTCCCTTGCAGGCTGCTTGACATTTGCCTTTCAGCCGGAGGCGGCTCGATTGCAGTTGCATACATTAAAAATGAATGAGTGCCTGACTGAAACAGATGTTCCTCCAGCTTCGTCCTTCACCTTCCAGCCACCATCCGCCACCTCGTTCAATTTTCGAATTTACAATTGTAAGCGTTGTTGCTGGCGCTGTTGTTGTCTCCCCCCTTCAGTCAGTCGACGACAACAATTATGATCCCCGTTGTCTGGCTGTGTGTGTACGTGTTAATTGCTCTGGAGGAGCAGTAAAAAATGGAAAAAACGGGGTAATTTCAATGAACTGCATAAAGTGGTTTTGTTAACACGCCGACAACAGTAGATTCAGTCCACTCGCACCCCATCAACTCTTAATTTGTTTCAATTGTCGGGTTCTTTTTGCCCACTCAATGTCAAAACAATTCAACTCACTTAGCTGGGGTTTTACCTCAAACAAAAAGAGCTCTTATTAAGTTGGAGCGTCAGTCTATCAAAGCTTACAATTCCCAATTTCGTACTCGATGTGACAGCAGCAGCAGCCAGGACTTTTGCTTTTGACAGTCACCAACCAACTGACCATGCAGCATATTTTAATGAAAGACAATTGGGAGTCTGGCAAAAAATAGAGGTAATGTTTATGATGGATTTTTTATATAAATTGAGTTCCCTGCTGATTGGATTTAACGGCATTGGAGTACTATTTTATTCGGTTGCGGCTGAGAGCTGAGTTCAAAATGTAAAGTGATTACTTCGTATTTGTGTTAAAAAAAATAAAATAAAAAAGTTTACTCAAGACTTTCTTTTTTGTTTTTAACACATTTGTCGGCTTTACAAGTTTTAAAGAAATGTAAGTAAACTGGATTAAAATATTCTGATAAGAGATAAGCCATTAAATTTAATTGATTTAGTATTGATTCTAGCATGATCCTCTTGATTGAATTCTGTGCTATAAAAAGTTTATTTTATTTGTTGTGTTTCTATTTGAATTTGTTTAAGAAATGAACATAATTTCCTTTACACAAACCACCGCTTTATGTTATTTCTGCGGAGCCGGAAAGGAGCGTGCAATTGAATTTTCGCATGATTTTGCCTCATTGCTGTCATAAGAAGCTATTAGCGTACTTACTGCCGTCGCCCAAAGCCTTAAAACACACAAATGGGCCATAGACCGCGAAAGCCCGGAAACCGTTGGAAAGCGAGCAGTGGGAAAACTGGGAAAAAAGGGCCAACATGAAAAGCATAATTCACTGGTGCTGCAAAATGTTGAATTGTAAATGATCAGGCAACGGTGCAGGCAAAGGTAAAAATGAAAAAAAAATTGTAAGGAGGCAAGCGAGTGAAGCCATTAAAGGTTCTGTGAAATTTCTTGTACAACTTGGCCCACTATACAAACATTAGAATAGAACATACACAGCTGCATCTGCAGTCGCCCGCAGGTATGCTGTAATATTTTCAACATTCTTAAACTTTATTGAATTTTCCGGTCTCTCTCTGGGAGAGATGTGGTCGTTCCCCCACCCAATGGCCAACTTTGAGTGTAAGATTGATTTATTTTCCATTTGCTGTGCTTTGCTTTCTGCTGCCCCACATTTTTCATAACTTTTTCTGGTTTTTCCTCTCGCCTGCAGTAAATTTATTTAAGTTGTAAATTGTGTTGGAAATTTGTAAGCATTTTAAAATGATTTGCAGCTGTCCGCTCTCTCGATTTGCCTCAAAGAAAAATAAATCCATGGCCACCACTTAAGTACTATCAAGGCCTTGGCATAATGTGCAGCTGCTAAGAATTGCGTATACGCAGCCCCGGATCTGTGCATATACTATAAATTATGGCAATAAAAATAAAATCAACAGTGCTGTGCCTTTGGTTTCGTTTTCGGCTTAGTTTTTCGCTCTTTTCGGGCCACTTTTCACTTTCCTTTTTGCTTTCCTTGGAACTGAATCTGAAACTGGAACTGGAGCTTGGGACATTATTTCTTTGCTTTCATTTCCGTCTGTTTTGTCTGTTTGGTTTTATTGCAGTTTTCCCAACTCGGATTCTTTTCCACTTTTTCTACCCGGGCCCAGCAAATAAATATCACAAAAATTCGCTTCCAGTTCCGTCAGGCATTTTCATGAATTTCTCTCGCATAGAAAAGAATTCTCGCTCGTTTTTCTTTTGCTCTCCTTTTTTCCTGCTGCTTTTGCTACTTTGCCAGCTTTTTGTTTCGGGCTTATCCGCCGCGTATTTTCCCACGACTGCTGCGCAACAAAACAAAGAAATGAAATGAAAAATTATGGCCAACACCCCCCACACCATCCGGTGTGTGTGTAAATGTGTTTTTGCCATCAATTTTTATTGCAAGCTGAGTGTATCAATAAATTAAACATAAAATTTTCAACCGGCGGAAGGCGAGAAGTGCAGCAGCCACGCCCACCCACCATGCGACTGCCGACATAAACTGAGCATCTTGTTGAGCCATTGAATTGATTTTGTGGCCATAAAATGCATTCGGATTTGGCCAATTGGCATTGAAGTCGTTTCTCAATTTGCCTTCTGACTTTCCACGTCTCCTCTACGTCTGTACTTTTCTTTGAGCATTTGATGGATGGCCAGGCAATTTATATTTAATATGCTTACCAGCGAGGCAAATCAAGTGCTCTACTTGGCCAGAAGTAGCCAAAAGCTAATTGTCGGCTTCAAGGACTCGAGCTTATTCAAATAGTTGTTTGGCATCCTCTGAGACGCATTAATCTTTTGCCGTACTTGCCCCTTGGCAGCAAAAAAACAAAACGCAAAATCAATATATTCGATATCAATATTAATGGACCGACAGTTCGCCCACACACACGAACACCTTCGCAAGACGGGGATAAAAAAGTGTTGACAGCTGCTTTTATTCACCTGTCAGACACACAAGCCGCGCTAAACCGTTGATAAGCAGCCGGCCAGTAGCGTGTCATACCAAGTATAATACTATACATGTCCTCCTCCTGGAAAATCCAGGTCCAGCCATCCTGCCTTGTCCGTCCAGGGGCAATAAAAATCCATCAGCATCATTTATCAATGGGGGTTCTTTTTCGGGCCAGTCCAGTGTGTCTAAAGAAATATGGAAATATCAAATAGTCATGTAGGAGAGCTGAAGGAAAATATGTCATCTGTCGAAGGGAAAGTTTGTAGACTTCCAATCCAGTGATTGTCGCTCTGGACCCGCTTGTCTTAGGGCATAAATGTCAGAAAGTTCGGCGATGATAAATGACATCGAGTGCCTGTCGGCAATGCTAGGACAAGGGATTTCCTGAAAAAAAGCCAAAGAACCATGGGGAAAGTACAAACAGCTAACACCTGATCAATAACCTCATAGCTGTCCAACTTATGGATTTATAACATATCAGAAAAACATAAAAAAACATAATATAGTTTTTGATCCCTTTACTCAGGTTAAACCATTTTAATTTGTGTAGTAGAGAAACCCATACAGCTTCATAACTTCAATCTGAAACAAACTCAGTTTGTTTTTAATGAAATGACTTAAACATAAGGAGAATAAATATATTTACAATTTAAAGTTGGTACTCATACAGCTGGACTTAAAAATTGTTATTTATAGTTTTCACAGGGACGATTTCAGTAAAATACAGTAAAGAGACTGTTAGTAATACAATTGATTATATCCAAATTAAATAAAAATAGATATTATTTCTGGTCAATGTTGTCCAAGTGAAGCTTTATTCCTGAAAGCGGTCAAAGCTAGTTATTTTCTTTCCCCCCAAAATGTTTCGCAACATTTTAATTAATTTTTAACTCCCTCCATTTGCTGCTGTCATCTGACGGATCTTTCGCATAAAGTGCAAATGTAATTCGATTTCAATTTTCCCAACCTGCAGCTGCAGCTGACAGTTCAATTCCCGATACTTTTCTGGTTTTTGTTTGTGTTTGGGGTGCAAGTGTCTCTGAAAGTTATTTGCTGTCGTTTGGCTCTTGTTTGCTGGTGGGTCACTGGAGGCGCGCCTTTTGCAAGGCAAATGAGCACAGTGCCAAATGCCACGCCCCGTACCTCCCAAACCTCCCAAACCCACACCCCCTAACCACCCAGCACCCCTACCCATCCAACAGACAACGAGTTCAGGCTCTCAAACAATATCTGATAAGCTGCATCATACATTTGCATACTTCCGGCAATTTGTTTTTGTGCGAGCCAAACGAATCGAGACAAATGCAATAAGCGCAGAGCAACAACAACTCCGATAGAAAAAATGCGACAGAAAAATGGCAACTAAGCATCCTACCAACGAATATCTTGTACGCTTTCGTATAAAGTTTTCACTGGAATCTGTGATCTGTATTTTAAGCAACAATATCTGGGGGTGTTACAAAACACACAATAGCCTTTTTCCTCTTTCTGTTAAAATAAAATAAAGCTTAAATTTAATAAATTGAAATATCGAACCCGATACACTTAGTTACCCTTACCCGACGAATAGGGTATTCAAAACACAAAGAACATGGGGAATAAAGATAAAACCGAAAGAGATCACTGGCGCATGCTGCTCCATTCGGATTCACAGGCGGAGACGGAGGCTGTTCGCATTGTGCATACAAATTACGCCCCAGCATTGTGTCACGCCCCTGAAACTGGAAACTCCCCCGAAAACTCCGCTAAACCCCTCCGAGTGCGCCCCTGAAAACAACACCCCCGCAATCCCCACCCCACGCATTGGTTTATTTAGGTGCCTCGCCTGTGACTCGCAGCAAGTTGTTTGCCATTTGCTGTGAGCTGTGTGAGTCTTTTGGCTGGCAAAAATATTGTTAGCCATAAATTTTTGGCAACACAGCGGAACAGAGGAGCACACAAAAAAGTGCACCGAACATCGAGCAGGAAGCGCTGCATTTGTAGTCACAAATTCCGGGGCATTTGTTTAGAAACTTTGTCCGCAGTCCGCGACTGAAACACGCCATGTAATGTCAACTTGATTCGAGTCCAAACAAGAGCTTCCACTTGAGCAAGTTTGCAGCTCAGCGGAGCGAACCCAGCGCAGATAGATGTGCCCAGGATCCGCTTTTGTAAATATGGGAATTTGTGAACATAAATTGGCGACATCGTTCAGGGGATCAGGGTAACAGGGCCAACTTCCATCAAACTTGAGCTCCGAATTTAAGCTCAGAGCAGGAAAAAATCTACATCGACACACACAAACACTGCCGTCAACAAAAAAAAAAATAAAAAAAAGCTGAAGAAAATCAAACTAAAAGAGCTACCAAACCAGACAAATGCTGCTTGCGCATCACTAAATTTTATTAAAAAAATAAAAAAACATAAAAAAACAGAATAAATGAATAATTCTGGTGAGACTTGTTAACAACCAAGCACTTCAAGATGAGTATGACAGAGATGATGCGCGGCAAGTCGATGCCGGCACACAAAAAAAATGACATCAAACTGGCCCAGCATGGTGAGATATAGTAAAACTTCCATAGCTCAAACTTTTCTTGCTCGAAATTTCCGTAACTTAAACAAAACTAAGTGTCAACAGCGCTTAGGCACTTCCTTCAAGTGAATGTTGGTTCTGAGCTCATCTTGACTTCCGTTAATCGAAATTTTCTAGTAAATATATTTGCGTTCGCTTTTAAAAACCGATTAAATGCAAAACAAACTTTTAAGAATCTGCCTTCATCCAAAGATTATTTCCTCCTAACTCGATGGCTCGTGATGCCTTTAAAAGTTTAAAGTTTAAAACTTAAAAACAAATTAACTTATTTCCTAAATTTATTCGCTCAATTTCAATATAATCGGAAATCGCAAACTTATACAAAAAAAATAATGACAAATAAATAATTGCCGTTCTCAATCAGAATTTGCTAATGTGCGACATGTGCAAATCGGCTGTGTGATTGATGTCCTGGCCGAGGCCATAGAGCGGGTCAAGATATCGCTAATCCTGCCGAAACTGCTAGAGCATCCGGTGCACATGGCCACAGTGCTAAATGGGACCCAGTTTGAGCCAGCGGTTCACCTGGTGGAGTCCTTTCTGCGTCGAAGGGAGTTCATCCTAAGGGAGAAGCGGCCGCCGCTGATGGACCACGGGATGATCCAGATCATCGACTTCTTCCAGCGCAACCACAAGATGCACCACCTCTTTCCGCGCTACTACAACCAATTGAGCGACGACGAGAAGAAGTTGCTGCTGGCCTTCCAGATGCTCTACGACCTGGCCAAGGACCGCTTGTACAGGACATCTACGGACGCCATCGCCCAGGAGCGGCAGTTGCATGCCATGTACAAGCAGAACGAAGTGGTCGAGGAGCAGGTGGAACAGCTGCGCAACAAGATCCACTCCCAAAAAGTGGCCATAAAGTTGCGCATGGCCGCCAAGGAGGCCTACCTACAGGAATACGAGGACATTCTCATGAAGAAGAAGCGCGAGAAGAACGAGCTCATCCAGCAGGAGGTGTGAGTTTTAGAAGGCCAATGCTTCTTTAGCTCCCTTTTGACCCATGCCTTTCTCCACCCAGTGATCGATGCACTCGCTTGATCCGCGCAAATAAAAAATCGAGTCTGGAGCGTCAGGCCGAGCTGGAAAAACTGCTGAAGAATACACGTAATAACTACGCAACATCGACAAACTCCTACTTGAAACAGGAGAAGGCGGTCCGCGAGGAAAAGTGAGTCCTTGCAGTCCCTCCTTACTTTCTGCCAACCTTCCTATCCGTCCCCCAGAAACAAGTTGACCCTGCAACTGCAGGCCATCATCCAGAAGTACGACCACAGCATCGGCGAGAAGATGATCGAGAACATTGAACTCACCGACGAGCACAAAAAGGCCAAAAAAGCCCTCGATGAGTTTATGGTCGGGTTCCGAAAGGTGGAACGGGTCTACAAGCAGATCGTGGTGAAACGCGAGGAGGAGGAGGCCTACTACCGGCAGCAGCGCATCCTCTTGTTCGCCATGAACCGCGCCGCCTCCAAAATCCAGAGGTACTGGAGAAAGTGGAAGAAGCACATGCGCAAGAAGAACAAGCGTATCACAAAGGGATCCAAGAAACAGTTATAAAAAATATAAATATTTAAAATTTCAGTGTAAATTTTCAACATTAACCTAAATTAATATTCCGACAAATAACAACTGAGCAAGGCTTTTAGATATATCCTAAATTAAAAAATATTCATCTAAAGGGATTTTCTACACTCACATGTTTACATGTTTTCCTGAATCTTAAAGGGACTGACTTTTCACTTAAATTCTGGACTAACTTATCGCTGTTCCATCCAAATTAAAATTCATCGTGCCACTAACCGATTTCACACCAGCTGAATTGGCTTATTAGACGAAAAACTAATTTCGCTCTTAATCTGCAGACTCCCAAGCCACAAGGACAACCCCCAACTCTCTCCATGGGGTGTTATTTGCATTTAAAATATGTGTGAGAGGTTGCCATTTTAGCAGCCTTTTTTTCGACAGTTTTCGGTTCGGAAAATGCATAGAAAGGGGGATTTTCGGCACAATGTGCAACCAAAATGAGAGGGGCATTTTATAATGGCATGGGGCTAAGTGCAGTCAACTCAATGCCAAAAACTGCCTGCCCAATGCGGCAGGGAATTTTGTGGCTCATGGCGAAAAATAAAAGAAAAAGCTGAAAATGCAAAGAGTGGGGAAGCTGGGCAACCAACCATTGGACCATCGAAACGAACCGACCGTATATGCAAATTACGCGCACTGCTCATGCCCTGTCATGAATTGTCACCCATTTTCCAACTGAGATGCTTCGACACGCGCTATGTGGGCGGTGGTAAGAGGAAAGGAAACGGGAACGGGGAAGGCGGGAGTGGCCCTAACCATGAGGTGGATAGACCGCAAACAGCCAAAGGACCGCCTGGCTGTGCAGCGGCACTCATCCGCCCCGTTGGCGGCAACACTCATCCGCCCTGTTGGCTGCGCTATGACTTTACGCCCGACAGCAGTCGACATGAATATATCTGCTGCTAATATCAGGTTTCCTTCCGCCCCCGAAAACCACACCTCCCCGCAAATGGTTTCGAATTGCTAATTTTATCAGCACGTGCACACATGTGCTACAACATTTTCGTCGCTAGGAGCACATCCTTTCTGCGGCCGAGGACATTCGTTATCGGCGATCTTCGTTCGTTTGTCATTTTATTGCTGACCATTTCAGTTCGGCCCATAAAGATTGATAATTATGTCGGACTAATATTGTCAGCCGTAAAAATTGATACCATCGGAAGGGTGGTAGGAAATATTTTATGGTCAACCTTCAGGCCGATTGTGCAGTGCACATAAAACGCTCATAATAATGCTGCACAGAGAGGGTAGAAGAGAGGGGTGAAGAGTCCAATGAATATAAACAACAACAATTGAAATAATGGCAGGCAACTGAAATCCTATCACAGGATTCATCCTTACAACTCGGCAAAGACCGCAGCAAAATTGCTTTCCACCTCTATATCCTGCTATTCGCTATCTATAGCCGACATCCTCTGTGTGTGTGTGCGCTTTGTCCTGACGATTTAATCGGCGTAATGGAAATGTCCTTTTTTATTAGAGATTTTCATTTCGTGCATACATACAAACGAATTCCTATTTGGAGTATTTGCCGTTTGAATTGTTATATTTATTGCGCCACTGTCCTACTGACGATTGCAATCGAAACAAAAACCGTCCTCAGATCTACATGTTTTCATTGAATACTCTTACCGAAAGGGTTTTACAAGTTGGTTTAAGTTCAGTACTTTCGGCGAATATTTTATTGGTTTAAAAATGCATAATACATGAGGCTTAAAAAATAAATTTGATAACTGGGGTTTTGGATTCACCCTTTTACATTCCTTTGCAGGATTGCAATCAACAGTTTAGCCCACATCTGACGGGTATAGGTATGTATACGAACCAATGCATTAATTCTCTTAGATTAGGGTAACAAAATCTCCACTTAAACCTGACATTTATATCGTTTTGCTTTGATTTTGCGTCCTGTCAGCTAGTTTACATTGTGTATGGGATATGTGTAGATTGTGGAGAGGATGCATTCGACCCATGTAGGATTCCATTAAGGTCTCCGCTTTGCCATTCAACTAAATCTCGTTGATAGTATGATAGTATAACTGGTTCAATATTCATTAAATTAAGTGTTTGCCATTCACTCGATTGTGTCGGACTTCAAACGTTGAATGATAGATGGCTGATACTCGTACCGTTAGCCCTGTATACGTTGCTTTGAATACTTGGCATTCAGATGTTTTGGCGGAATGCACACACAAGTATGCCAGCCATCCCCTTGACTCGAATGCCTTAACCCATGCTGAGCCATGTGCCCTGTCATGGTCGTTGCATTCCATGGAATCCATGGAATCCTTGGAACCCATTCACTTCCCCACGAGCCCACAACAAACAAACCCACTTTGGACTCCGGCTTTGGCTATGGATATGGGTAGTGTGGCTCGGGTTTTCTTTTATTCGCTGCCAAACAATTGCAAGGGAAATGTAATGTGTACTCGCTGCTGGGAAAGTGAGACCATACCGGGCAAAAGAAAAGGATGCAGCGAATGAGCTTCCCAGCTGGAGACTGAGCTTCCCTTTACACAGAAACCAATTGTAGCACGTAGTGAAGTTATAATCGCTTACTGTATACCTCACACTATCATAATTGTGATTCTATATCAAGAGATTTTTAAAACCAAACCAAATATTCAATTCAATTCTGAACTTTAACTCTCGAACACCCTGTTTCTTGCAGTGTATTCTTGTAGGTGGATGTAATGGAAAGTCGAGGATGCAGGAAGCAGGAAGCCGCCAGACGGCGTTCCATTTTCTAAGGCTTTCTGCTTTCGGCCGAAAAGAAAGGCAAACAACTTCAGCTCCAAACATCACAATATTGGGGTAGCCAGGAGCTCTAGGAGCGGGGACAAAAGCCCGAGGGCCCCACCGATTCATGAGTGCCGGAAATGCTTTATGAGTCCGGCAATGTTTCCTCCCCGCCATAAAACGCGAGCTAGCCAAATTGAAATCTCACTTTGCGCCGCTAACTTTTCATCTTGTGTTTTTTGGCTGGTCCAAAAATATATACATATATACGAGTATGTATTTATGCATAGCCCAATGCATAAAGAGTGGCACCAGTTCCTCGAGCCATTCAGCAGGCTCCTTGCCAAAAAACGACGGAGTGAGGGAGAAAGGAAAGGGAAACGAGCTGCTGAAAGAAGTTCGCAGCCAAAAAGGCGTCGCTCACTGAATGCAGCCAACGTCTCTAACTGCTCATAATTTATGCTAACGGCAATTTAAACTTCAGCTGTTATTTATTAAAGCCACGTGAAGTCCTTTCCCGTCGTCCCTCGCTCCTTGTTGGTGGTCGGTTATTGTAAGCCGCGCTTTCAATGCCCCACTAAACCGAACCCACAAGCCAGGCACAGTGGTGCAAATCGCGTAGCAACTCAACTTAAAATTCGCAGTTAAATTAGTTTTTCTAAATTTTAGTTTTTGTTTGAACTTACCGATTTTGGTACACCCTTTTCGTGTCGTGCTTATTAAAAAATGTTTCTTAAAGGGCCTAGTTTTAATTAAGAAGGTTGTCTGTAGCTTGATTTTTTTTATGTGAAGACAGAGAAACATACGACAACGGCTTAATAAACTCAACTGTGGGTGCTGATTAAGAATATAATATTCCTATAATTCGATTGCAGTCCCTATATTTCTTGGCATATTTTTGCAATAGTCCCTTTTACACTACAAGTAATGAGAGTAAGATTTAGATTAGCACCCATAAATTTAACGTTTTTTTCTTTTTATGAATTCACTTAGTATTCTCTCTCTCTCTCTTTTCAACTATTTACTTGGCAATGAAGGAGAAAAACTCATTGGGTTAATTTTTTCATTAAAGTGCCCCCATAATCGTAATCGTAATCAAGTTCGTAAAAGTTTACGTTACGCCAGTGAACTGCACACACATAAATGTTATTTTTAGGCCAAATTTTCTGCACTTCCGGTTCACTGTTGTATGCTGCCAAAAAGTGACCCAAATTTACAGCCAGGGGATGGCTGTGTCTGGGTTTGTTTGCCAAGCCCAGCGGGGAAGGGTGTGGTAGAGGGAGTCCTCCGCACAGTGCCATCAAATGGTTGCCAGTCTCCTCGCCCTATCCAGGAACGGGGTGCAGTTGAATGTGTCGCATAGAGGAGAATCTGGCTGGAATCGAGGGACAAATGGACGGGGGACCATCGCCCCTGCAGTCGAGTTAAGTGTTTTATATTTTCGTTTAGCAGCTGAAAGTTGCATCCTTGGCTTGGATCTGGCCTGCATGCTGCATCCATCCATCCACTAACTGCTGCCGGCTGCGTTCGTTGTTTTTATGCAAAAGTTAAAAGGCACCAGCACAGCCGCACAAACAAACACACGAAAGCTGAGGGACACACACCCAAATACTCACTCACTTTTACCTGCCCCATTGCAGTTTAAAGCACTTCGAGCCGAGATTCAAGAGTTTTATTGGTAAATTGGACAGATTGAGGTAAAGTGATATTAATGTCAACGCCAGTTGGCTACTGTTTTAAAATGCACTAAAGGAGCTGGTGTCGACTGGATATTCAAATATGTATAATTGCCCAAAACTTTATACAATCTGGCTAGTTAAGTGGCCATGAACCTAATGAACTTTGTTGAGCAAATAAAATTCTTGAGCAGAAAATACTTGGCAGTATTTGTTTTTTAATTTTTGGTTTCTCTTTTAAACACAGGTGAATCTAGTGTTGTTCAAATAGGTTTAAAATATAACAATTGTTTTTTTATTACATTCACTTTACAACTAAAACTCTAAGTTGCCTCGTCAGAGTAGTAAAATGGCTTTAGGTGGACTTATTAATACACATTATCACAGAAAACTACACTAAAAATTCGAAAATTAAATTTTTTGCTGGTCAGTATGGTCACTTCTACTAAGGCAGCGACATAAAGTGGAAGGTACTCACAATTTAAAAAGAGTATACTATTTATCACTCCCTTGGCAGCAATTCAATTTAAATTTTAATTCAGCATCATTTTCGCTGCCACCTCATTCAAACAAACGACTGTGACACAGAAAATACAATGACGTTTATTCTTCATGCAAAACGTGTTTAGGATGCGCCACATTTTCCACATGCATCTTATTTTTTCCCCCGTCCTCGGCCTCATCCTGCTGGCAACATCATTAGATAGCATCGAAAAAAATGGAGCAAAACGTGGAACGAAATATATGTATATAAAAAGTGTGCGGGCAAATGAAATTTAACCTGCTATCAACAAATTGCGCTACTTTGCAGGTTAACTGCAGCGAAACAGACGGGGAAACCGCGTCCGCTAGACGACAACTTTTACCAAGTTTCTCGACTTAGCAATACCTGGTTCTTAATACGACATTGCACATTAAGTACTAAAATGTTAAATTTTTACAATTTCCGTGACAAAAAATATCAGTAATATCAGTATATCAGTAAGATCAGAAATAATAAATAATAATAGATATTTCTGGACGAATAAGCATACCCTTAAATTGAACAAGTACCGCGTGCAACAGGAACAACACTTGATGTGCATGACTTGCAACAAAGCGGGAGTCCCTGGGAAGTGCAGTTGATTGCTGACTCTGGGCTTGGGGTTACGTATAGTATAGTTGGGGGTTCGGGTCGGGTTCTGCATCTGGTTTTGGCTTGGGTTCGAGATGAGCGGGGAGGAGCTGTTAAGAGCACTGAGGTTACGACGTGTCGGAATTTTTATGCGTTTTAAAGTATTTCCATGGGCAGGGGGAAAGCGGGCCCGTAAAACTGTATTAAGCGTGGAAAACTAAGTTATGCGACGGAGCAGAGAGTTACGTAGAGCAGCGCCATAACAACTTAGCACGTACAGGCAGTAGTCCCAGTACCGGACGTGTGTTAGTGGGTATCTGTGCGAGAGTGCCAGAGTGCGAAGCAGTGTGTTGCGGAGTGTAGGGGGTCGTAATGATGTGGGTGGCTTGAATGACACGTTGCGGAAGTTGTGGCTTAGTTTGTGGGCCAGTGAAGGGGCCAGCCGACAGTTTATGTCTGCGAGCTTAGCTCAAAAATACGCCAACTTGTTTGCTCAAAAGGCATAAAACATAAAAAATACTCACACGCACCCACACGCTCGTGGAGCCTTTTATGCTGCCATTACCACATCATAAAATCCTTCTTTTTTGTGTCCAACTAATGATGGATGAACCATAGCCACAGGTAGAGTGTGTAGTAAAGATATCAAGCTGTTTCATGACCCACGTGCTCCCACCTCCCCCTGAATTTATATATCCTCTGATACGTGGTCGTATGTGCACCTGTAATGACTTCATCCGAGAGAATCCCACACATGAACATTACATTAATTATGTCCTACAGAATACAGGAACACTCTGCTGCCATATTTTATGTGGGATTTTGTGCAACAAATTGAAAATGCTGTTTTCCGCGAATTAGCGATTTTATCTCTTTACACGTGTAGGTTTTTAATACAGCTAATGGCAAGTTAAATTGGAAACTAAAATAAGTTTGCAGCCAACGTTTTCATACTTTTGATTTATTTAATAATTGGATTTAAATAATGCAGCGTAATGTATAGTTGCACTATCTGTTGATGTTTAATGGCACAATAATAATCCATGCTATAATGGCCTTCGATAATAAAGCATAATGTTGCCAACAGATAAAACGAGTTCCGGTGATAATTTAAAGATCTCTTAAGCAAGTATGGCAAAAATATTTTTAAAGCAGATACGTGAAGATGTCAAAATTATATTTAGCTAGAAAATGTTTATGCACCTACGGAAAAATTTCCTCAAAAATAAATTACAGATGAATGTTCAAAGGGAAGAAAAAACATAGAAGTTGCAATTATTTTTTTTTCAGTGATTAAATGAGTTTACCTAAACTCTCTATGGTTTGCAAAAGTCAAAAAGCTCATTAGCCATGTCAAAATAATTTGACGAAAGCACAAATTCGCACAATTAGCTAACGGTTCATATGTCAAAAGCATTTTCACAAAAATGGAATTGAATTTCTTTGGCAAAAAATTTTAGTTTTAAATCATAGTATTTTACCTATATGTACATATATTAGAACATTTCTATTATATGAAAAAACAATGATGCTTGTTATGCGATTCTATTTTATAAAATTATTCTGATTGCTGGTGAGTTAGCAAACTGGAAATGTCAAACCGATAAATGCAACTGAAACGGCCGCAAAAAGCATTTTCAGCCAGGCAGCGCCGCTTACAATTGCGGTCATTTCTGACAGTTTTCGTTTCAGAACAAACAATAATAATATGTATAAAAGCGAATTTCCCTGCCTCTTGCCCACTATCCTCGGTGCATAATTGATAGATGGCAAAATAGGAAAATAGAACAACGGAAAGCGGGCGGTCCAAAAAGCGTGTTTTTGATAGACACTCCGACACGATACCACAGACTATTAGGGTTTATTAAGCGACATCTAATGCCTGTCAGCTTTTTTTAGCACATACTATATAGTACAGCGTGCATGCATCACATCAAATGATGTTCGTGTGTTGGGTCTGCGGTTTTTTCATTTTAACACAAATATTTATTTATGCATTTAAACAAGTGCGTCGCAGTCAAAATCAGGACAACTGGCTAAATATTATTGCAACGGGTAGACCAAATATCGGTCGCCATGTTTATTTGAAGCATAATTAAAAATTGCCCAAGCTTGCATGTCAAATATTTACTGACAGCTCGGCGAGAGGTGGAAAATGAAATGAAAACCGAGCAAGATTTTTGACTTTCATTTAATGCAATCATAAATTTTGATTAACCATTCTGATATGGCGAACTTAATTAAATCTGTAAAGCATCTCATGCAGTTCGAGGCCTCGAGACCGTATTAAATCCGAATAAGCTGAAGGCAAAGAAAGCAGCTCACTAATCCCGGAGTCACCAATGGGCAAATATTTACCTGCATACGGGATGAATTTTTGCTGGCACCTGGCCTCATCCAATTTCTTTGGCTGCGCCTCAAAGAATGCTGCATGAACCTGGCCAATAACAAATTTGCCAAAGGCACATTTTCGCCTTCCCTCTGAGAGAAAATTTCTTTTGCTTCATTGAGAGCAGTCGGGGGCAGCAACTCCGCCTACTTTCCCCCCAATGGGCGTGGCCAAATTGGATTTGCCACGTTACATGACGTCGACACTCACAAAGTACACAAACAAACGAAGGGGTAGGGGCTTTCGCTCAGGGATAAGATCGGAAAGGACACACAGGATATGCAAATCTCAAGGTTGAACCTGCAATTCGGTTTCAATTTGGGGGCATCGTAAAATTGCAATTTATGAAATATCGTAAAGTCGTCGGCCTCGTCGATTCCCAGACCAATTAACAGTCCACACAAAGCGACTGCCATAATTGCTGGCTTCCGGCCTTTGAAAACTCATTTCCTGTCAGGGGGCACAGAGCCTTTGTGGGCCAAGGACCTGGGTCGCATCAGCATCATCCCACATATTAAAGGTTACTGCTTGAGCATACCAATTTGCCCTTTGTCAATATGTCGCTGTGTGTTCTCCTAGTATTAATTAACCCTAATTAAGTTCACATCGCCCAGGAAAACTACAGGACGAACTGAAAGAGAAAGCGAAGCAATGGCCGGCGGGTTCGGAAACATTTCAAGTGAAATGATTACACATACAGCTGCCGTAACAGCATGTCACAAGCTATTTTTACTGGTGGCTCAGAACTGGAGGCTACGTTTTGAGACATTCAACGGGAATCCACTTGGCCTGCACAAATGTGTTGTAAAATGCTTAATTAAAGTATGCAAAGTTGTGTCAGCTGCCGCTTTCTGTAAATAACTTTCGGTAGGGATCTGTTTGTGAAAAAGTGTACGACGATTCGAATATTTTATGCTCTTTTTATTTAATACACTTTTCTTACTTCGTGTTATAGAATTATTTTAAAACGTTTGGTTAAGTATACATTTTCTTAATGAAATAGTTTTAAACCAAATAAGAGGAAATGCCAATTTCAAAACCACTGACGGTACAAAATCCAACTGAACGAGGGTATTACCTCCTGTAAGTGTACGAACAGATTTCGTTGCCATGTAGTTGACTCATCTTGGCTTGTAATGTAATTTCTTGTGTTTTTGCTCGTGTCACATAACTTGAAACTGATATTTTAATTAATTTTTGAAAGAGGCCAAAAAGTTTACCCTGCACAAGCTGGCATAACTTGGGGATGACCAACTTTCGCCCGGGCCGTGCTGCCTAATCTGTGTCTTCATTAACATGGCCCCGAGAGCAGATGGTTCACGTCCCGAATCGTAACCGCCCCCATATCTCATCCTTGAGGTACCAAAAACTTTGCTCTGCTGTTGACTTTTCGTGTATTTGATTGCCTTGGTTGGTATTGACAGGTGAGCTACGTGTAATGTTTTTCCGACGCGTTCGGCAAACTAGTGACGGCATTTCCGAACGGCTACTTTTAATTTTGACTCCGTGGATCACTTGCACTTGGACTTGCCACAGGGGCCACAGGGGCCACAGCACGGACTGCTGCAAGGACTGCAGCAAGGACTGCTGCAAGGACTGTTGCAAGGATTGCAGCAAGGACTGCAGGAAGGACCGCAGCAAGGGTTGCAGCAAGGGTTGCAGCATGGACTGCAGCAAGGACTGCAGCAAGGACTGCAGGAAGGTCTGCAGCAAGGACTGCAGCAATTGCCGCACGGATCGCATCTGGGGGAACAGCAGGGATTACAGCAGGGTCCGCAGTAGGGACCACAGCAGGGGCCACAGCTAGGAGTGCAGCAGGACTCGCAGCAGTCATTGTAGCAGGGACTGCAGCAGGGGCTGCAGCAAGGTCCGCAGCAGGGGCTGCAGCAAGATCCACAGCAAGGTCCGCAGCAGGGGCCGCAGCAAGGTCCGCAGCAGGATCCACAGCAAGGTCCGCAGCAGGGTCCACCGCAGGGGCTGCACATCTTCCGTTCTTGCTCCCGTGAGAAAACAATTAAAAGGGAATTGGCTAAGCTCAATTTAGATGGTCACTCACCTTGAACCCGTCAGAGTTCACGAGCCCCGATTTTAAAATTGTTTTGTATAGACATGTACGTCTGTGTAAATACTTTCCAAAAAATAATAAATCTGTCATTTTATTACGAGCTTAAACCGGCATGCTTAACCACAGTCGCTAGCCAAAAAAACACCCAACAATTTCGAATTTAATCAAATTTAATAGCTGCTCTTAACGGATTTTTGTTAAGATTTAAGATTTAGTACGATTTACATCATTTTAAGAACGGATTTTTTATAAGTTGGTCTTACTTTCTCTGCTTCCTACAGTCAGATTCTTAATCTAACATTAGAGCAACGTTAATAAAAATCCGTAGCTAAACAATTACCAAAAGTTCTTATAACGATACCAAAAGGTATACCTTATTCCCAAGGTGAAGTGCTGTGATTTTTATTTGCGATACTCGAAAAGTAAGCAAATACTGTGAACGTTGAAAATGTCTGTCTGTCCGTCCGTCCGTCCCACCGTACGAACGTCGAGATTTCTGAAATAATAATAGCTAGAGCTACCAAGTTTTGCACTCAGTGGTGCTAAAGAAAAGTGTCCTTTGTGTTGAAAATATCTACACAGATATCTATCTTTTTTTCTAGTAATTTAAAAAAAAAAACACACAGTTTCTTGAAAACTTGTTTTCTTCGGAGCGCATTTTTCCGAAACAAATATATAAAATAATATTCCACAATATGCTTTAGGGCCAAAGACATGAAAAAATGTAAAATATGCTAAGTAGGCATCAGAATAACCTAAATGTATAATGTTAAAATGATATGCGCTGCATTTTCGTAATGTTACGCACACAACTCGTTGTCCAGATGAACACATTCCTACATATTTCCCACATAATACATAATTTAAACGTTATGTCAACTTTTAGCTCTAAATCCATCTGTTTTCTCTTCCTTGATATTTAAAAAGAAACAGTTTTTTATTTGTTAAAAATTTGTTACATGCCAAAACCACTTGTAAAAATTGGATCTTAAGGATATAGTAACGATTTTTTTTACTCTCAACCCATAAGAATGAAAACTTTCAGCTTTCCGTGTTTCTATTTTTACTCTCATTTTCTGTGATTGGGATCTGTCTTTTTCTTCCGCCACACACGTTAATCAACAGTTTCGTGTGGAAATGCAAACTAAGCAAATTTCAGGCAGCTGTTTTATTTGGTGAAAGTTGAGCTAAACATTTGGGCGGAAAAGAGGAGGCGGCAGCCTTGAGGGTGATGCTTTGACAAATCACCCACACCCACTCCACCCCCGGGAAAAACACCCGCCACATCCGAGGAACCTCTCCGGCTGTCGTCACTGACAATTGAACGGCTTTGATCTTTTCAGCGCGTTTCTCTCCAATTTTTGCGTGTCGATTGCGTTGATTGTGTGTGTGTAAGTGTGTTGGGCGTGGGTGGGTTGGGCGGAGGGGGTGGTTGTGGGTTGCCAGCGGCTATGCCCTTCTGGCCCGGTCCTCCAACTTGGCCGGGAGTGTCGAGCCGTCAGTTGGGCGCTGTATTTGTCAGAGGACGACAACGAGCCTGGCACTGGCATTGAATGCATGAAACCTTTTGTCAATTACGCTCCCACCACTCTCCCCAGCCCCCTGACTATTTTCCATTTTTCCGGCTGTTGCCGTGGCTTTGCCTCCCTTGTCAGTGCCAGATTGGTGGGATCAGGGCGTACTGGGCAGAGGGGCCATCCTGAGAGGCAAAAAACAGGCATAGATGAAATGATTGCTGATTTCAGCTATGCATACGCCAGGAACCCACTGCCACTGTCACTGCCACCTTTTTGGCCATCGGTTGCTCGCACCAATTAAATTGACGTACAAGTTGTCAAACTCGAAATAATTTTACGCTACATTCGTCGTTTTAATTGGAGCACAAATTCACCCATGGTTATGTCGGATCTGGTACCTTTTGTGCACTATCACGAATGCTATGTACATATAACCTTGTCATTCATTTTTGCAAGGCTTTCATATTGGTTATCATTCCATTGTGCGTTATTTAATTGGATAACAAGCTCTTAACAGCTTTTCTTAAGGTTAAAGGATTGCATGACAGTGCTCTTTTTAAACACTTGACTATGTCAACCATTTGGAGTCACATGATTTTATAGTTACCAGGCTAAAATAAACATGATTTTTTTAAAGTTAAACAGATTAAGAATAAATGTTAAAGTATTTTTGGCTTGTTACGCATTTAACCTTTTTGATCACAAAAGCAATTTGTCTAAAAAAAGATGAAAGCTATAGTTTTATTCATTCAATGGATCTTTAAATCTTAACAACAAAAAACGGTGGTAATTATTTGCATAACTCGAAGAGTAAGCAAATGCTGTAAATGTCTGTGACCTTGCTGAGACCTCGGTAACCATAAGAGCTAGAGCCACCAAGCACACAAAGCGCAGATAAAGTTTGTTTCAAAATCTGAGCACGCCCCTGTATACGACCACAAACCGCGAAACTCTGTGGTGCCCACATTTTTAGTGCTAGAGAAAAGTGGCCCTAATAAATGTTGTTTGTATTAAAAATACCTACACAGATTCAAGAAATTGTGTAAACAAATGCGTTTAAAATTGTTGCACCCTAAAGTAGGCTATGCTTTTTCTTGTTTTGTTTTTTTCTTGTTTTTAACTAAAAATTGCTATTTTATTGATTTTAGGGAAAAATCACCACAAAACCAGTTTGAAGGTCTAAAAACGTGCACAAATATGGGGCGCGCCATACTGTTTTTTGACATATCCTTCTTTGGGTCATTCCAAGAGTAGTGGTAGGCACCAGGACCTGGCGATCATAAATGATTTGGTTAATTTGTGACCGTTACTTTTGGGTTTTATTTGAAAGAGTACCTAAAACCACAAATAGCCCTTTTTTGACATTTATAGTATTAAAAAAGGGGTTAAAACAATGTATTTTTATAAGAATACTAATTTTGAAATACAAATAAAACTAATTTTCTAGTATATTTGTGGTATTATTTATCTATTTTAAATAAAATAAATGTAATTTTTTCAGCAATGTTGGTTATTTTTCTCATTGTTTTTCCAAAGAAGGGTATGACATGTTTTTCAACAATCTTGGTTATTTTTCGCATTGTTTTTCCAAAGAACATTTGACCATTTTGGAAAGCTTATTGAAAGCCCTATAACAAAGTCACTTTACGTTTTTCAATTGTTTGGCTAGTTTGCGAGTTGTACGTTATTATTTAATTAATTAACTTTTTTCTCCAGTTAAACATTTTTAAGTGTCCTATGCTTAATTAAAAATTAAAAAATGTTAAATTTTTAATTTAATAAATGGTAGTAAATACATATTTAGTAGAAATTTCAAATAATTTGACTAACGGTTTTAAAGATATACGCGGTTAAAACTAGTGGCACAAAAATGTTCCTTCCGCTCAACAACGTAGTTAAAAAAAGTTTTCGCTAATAAAATATAATAAAATAAGCTTGTTTAAAATCGTCAAAGACGATTTGTCAGAAAATTTCAGACTCTTCTACACAACTCCAGGTATTTACACGCAAAGTCGAAATGGCACAAATAAGTTCCTTCCACTCACACAAGAGTTAACCATATTTTAGTTTTAGTTAAAATGGCGCGCAATCGACTGCTCCTCGCTCCTTAAACTCGCACATCTATCATATTCAACCATCGATTTATTTGCAATTTGAAAATATGTTTTTAAGTCCGAGCAGAATATCAAACTGTCAGCGACAGGCGCAATTATGTCAAAGTAAAAACTCAAAAACCGTTTTCAGGCTGCCAGACTCTCAGCCAAAATTAATAATATACCGAAAATGTTGTTCAGTCATGAGGCAGAAATAAAGGCCCAGACGGAAAAAAATCAATTGCTTTGGTTGGGGAAAGAGGGAAAGTCAGAGGTTGAAGGCTATGGTTTGGTTCGGTTTAGCCCAAATTGCCAGTTAATTGGCAATTCAGCAAATAGCATGCGTTTTAGCGGACCTTCCGCATACTGCCAGCTCATCAAGTTTGCTGCGTCCCTTGACCGTTGGACGATATTTTCCCAGAGGGGGAAAAGGGGGTCGCATGATGGCCCCACCGAACAACAATCAATTTTAATGAACGGCATTCATTAAAAAACTTTGCAGCAGTGCGAAAATCATGATGGCGACGAGCCACTTAAGCGCCATTGATTCATTTGAAACCGAAAAACTGGCATTTGCCAAACAGACAAGTACGTGAGTGTATCTGAGTTTGGGTTGTGAGTGGAAGCCGCAGGATGGCCCATCAGTTGCAGAGACGGCCACCACCCACTTGGCCAGAAAGTGTGGTTAGACCACCTTCTTCGCCTGCTCCTGACTCGGCGGTTTTGTGTGGATCTAACTTAAACGCCATGCACTTATTTGCCACGTCCTTGTTTAATGTTGCTAGCTTGTCGCCCTGTTTTTGCTGGCGCCTCTTTGGGACATTTGAAAGCGGTTGGAAAAAACTGTTAAGTGAGTGGTTAATAAGGATAAATATTGTCAGAGGAAAAATCAAGAGCTTAAGTCGTACTTAAATAAAAATATGAATTTCGCCCTAATTTTAGGTTAAACTAAATACTAAGTACAATCTAATAAAACAATTTTCTAAAAAAGGATAAGCAGGTAAATTATAAAAGTTTTGTTTATCAATGCACTAAGGGAAAAACACGCTCTAAAAACAGCTTTAGACCTATTGGTAACATTATAAAAACTAATGGTATTCTTTTTTGTACGGATTTTTAATGACGTTTTTCTAATCTTAGATAAAGAATCTGGTGTAAGAAACCTCATTGAAATTTTATAGAGCAATTAATTATAATTTAATTAATTCAGGAAAAACTTCTTTGTCTTATTTTTATGTTAAACCATTTTTTTCAGTCTTTGATAACAGTCATTGTCTGAGAAGTAAATAAAAGTCTTTTAACCCTTCTGTGAGCGGAAGGAACATTTTTGTTCCATTTCGATTTAGCTTGTAAATATCTCGAGTTGTGTGAAAGCTATCGATCTGAAATTTTCTGACAACTCGTCTTCAACGATTGTAAACAAGTTTGCCGATTTTTAAATAAATCTGTTTGAAATCTTGGATTTTATTAGGGAAAACTTTTTTTAACTACGTTGTTGAGCGGAAGACACAAATTTGTGCATCGTGTTTGAACCGCGTATATCTTAAAAACCCAAAATTTAAAAATGAAAAAAAAAAAAAAAAAAAAAAAAATGGTTTGACCTTTTGGAAAGCTTATTAAAAGTCCTATAACGTAGTATACCACGTTTTTCAATTGTTTGATCAGTTTGCGAGTTTTACGTAATTAATCTTACCTGCAATTTTTTTTCAAGGTAAAACTTAAAAATTTTTTTTAAGTGTAGGCTTAATTTAAAAATTTAAGTTTTAAATTAAATGATTTTGAGTTAATACATATTCAGTAAAAATTTCAAATTTTTCTGAATAAAGGTTTTTAAGATATACGCGGTTCAAACACGATGCACAAATTTGTGTCTTCCGCTCAACAACGTATAAAAAATCTTCCGCTCACAGAAGGGTTAATTTAGTTTTTAACTTAAAATGAAAAATAACTGTTAAGGAGGACTTTTACTATAAAAGTGAAAACTGATACTGTTCGTGCCTTTAAGTATGCAAATTAAAGTTAAATTTTCGGCTACAGCTTTAATACCCAATGAGGCAAAACATCCCCCAAAATCTCCTTCCCCCAAACACGAATACCCGCATCAGTAGCGCCGTGTACGTGACATGTGCTTTGGCGAAATCGAAGCCCAAAATTGTCATTTCGATTAACAAGAAATCCACTTTCCTCTTACGTTTTTTCCCGCTTTTCTGGGCTGCCCCCAAATCAATTTCAGCATCGCACCCACAGACGTCGGCGGAGGCGGCAGGCGGGAATGAATTAGAAGCTGGAGCAGGGACATCATCGTCATCGGCAGCCTCCACAGCCATGAGTTCCGATGAGAGCGGTGACCCATCATCAGCGACCGCGTTCTCCAGCTTGGCTCAAGTGTCCTCGCTTCTGCCTGAGGCGTCCGCCCTGTCGGCGACAGCCGGACTTGTGGAGCCGTATCTGGATGGCTACGCTACCTCCAATGTGACCACTCAGATCGGGACGCACGCGTATCTGCCCTGTCGGGTAAGTGGTCCTCCATCTTCATCCCCATATCTATCGCCCATCTCAATTTCCCAAGCCAAACGAGCTAAACTAGCAGAAAAATAAATTCATAATTCCTGGTTTATTTCCTTTTCATTGCACATACAGTCAAACTTCTTTTACTTGAACTTTACCAAGCTTACTAAAATTTGATTAGAACTTAATCAAACTGATTTAGTTTTATTAATATTTTAAAGGGTAAAATTAAAAATATTTACTTTATTATAACACCTAATTAACGGTTTTATTTAATTTGGGTCGTATAAAGTTTTATTTTGTAGTAGGTTTAATTTTAATCTTAAGCTAACAAATTTTTTGAAATCAATATTTCTTATATTTGGTCACTTTACTTTTCTACTTGACAACAAAATATGTAAACCACAAATTATTCTTAGAGAGATCTACAAAGAACGCAAATCTTTTTTCTTGACCCAAATTCATTGTTTGAGTTAAAGAATTCCGCCTTTATATTTGCAAACAATGTTGCGTGCTGTTTAGTGGAGGTGCGTGCGTGTTTTTATTTGTAATTATTATTGCTGTGGTGGCTGCCCTCATCAGCGTGACCTGACCAAAGTGCTGAATGGACAAAATCATTTCAGTGCAAACAGGGAAGCTGATGTGTGTGCGCCTATAAATGCATTTTAGATTTACTAACTACGACGCATTTCGATAATATCTAAAACATGCGGATGCCTCTGCATCTGAGCCTCGGTGGCTCCGTAGGTGTGTCTATCTGTCGGCCGGGTTTCATGTTCATTTCGGTATTTAATTACATTTCAATGTAGTTTCTGTGGGAAGCCGCCTCCAGCCCCAGCCCCCACATCCAATTTCCTCACCTCATCTGCATTTTGGTTGCAGTAATTTACTCTCGTGCTCGTGTGTGTGTGGTGGCACTTTGACATTGCTCTTCCACTTGTTGAGCAATTCCCATGTAGACCGTCTAATCACCAGGGGTTGTCCTTGTCGTTAATGGAGCGGAGGTTCTGTACTACAGCTTAAAGGTTTAATATTAGTTAACTTCCTACTCAACGATAGTCCCTTTTTACAAAATTCGTTCAGGGAATCAGAAACTGTGTAATTAATCAGAACTGGTATTTTAATTTTAATTTATTTGAGCTTAAATAAATGTTTCCGTAGGTATATTAGTGAACAGGAAATTCCTGAGATGCACATTTTCTATCAAATACTTGTGTTCAATGCCATTTTCATTAATGTATTGTTTTCTTTATCTTATTCCCACAGGTCAAACAGCTGGGCAACAAATCTGTGTCATGGATTCGACTGAGAGATGGACACATCTTGACCGTTGACAGGTAATTAGCAATTTCATTTGAAAGCGAGGCTGGACGAGAATTTGCTGACAATTACAAATCAATTTTCGGCCGTTCCGTCCAGAGTCGTTATTATCAATGGCCTTTCTCGATTGCCTTGGGGACGCACTGCTGTTATTTTGCGTAATCGACAGCGCAAGTGCTATAAACGTAATAATTCACAGACGAGCATAAATATTTGCGTAATTACAGGCACAATTTCAACAACCATTCTTGAATTCATATGAACGCACAGATATTTATGTGTGCAATTTTGTTGGAGATTTACAGATTGCCGCTCTGTCTGAGACATTTCAGGCATATGCATGAAAATAATGAATGTCAGTAATGATATTTGCCAATTATAATATTATGAATTGCGAAAATGCTTCCACAAAATCTGAAATTGATGACAGTCAATTCAAATAATCATCCCCGTTGAGATGGAGAATGTGACCTTTGAACCCAACTGAAATTGTACCTCGGAGTAATAATGTAAAAGAGCTTAAGGATATGTAATTAATGCCAAGAGAGCATACAATTCTAGGTTACGAATAGTTCGGCAATTTTAATCAAAAATCTTTCATTTATTCCTGTACCAGTCAATTTACTTGCTTACTTGTTACACCTGGGACTATCAACTCCCCAGCTGGGAAACCAATTTGTTCGTTCGTTTTAGTTATTTCAACATCCTCCTCACAGAGCTCCATGGAGATTGCCCATTTCGTTTCTTCTGATATTTTTGTAAATTCAATTGAGACAGAAACAATTTAGAACAAAATAAATTAAGAGCACAAACTCTGAAGCTTCCGAAGAGCCTTTTCAATTTCAATCTGCGTGTCCTGGTGCTGGAGATGCAGGTGTGTCATCAATGATTCCAGCTTGCGGATGCTGGATGTTGGATGTGTATATGTCCTTTTTGCCGTTTTTCCTGTATGACAGGCCAAGCGGAAACGCAAGTGTGCAATTTCATTGCATTTTTCCACCTCCCTCCAAATCCAGTAAAACTTTACTTCAAACTGTCTCCGTCTCGTCTTGTTGTTGTTTTCCCCTGTCCCTTCGATTACACTATGAAAAACACATAACAACATAAGTGTTGTAAATACTTTTCATTTTTAAATCAGAAGCTTTTATCGCACTGTTATCGCACTTTTATCGTCTGTTTATATGGGATTTTCAGAATCAGTTGAAAATCGAACGTCTTACAAGTATATTTACAAAAACATTTTGATTTTAATATTTATTTTCACTTACCTATAAGAAGTATGTCTTCAAGTGAGTTATAGTATGAGATTTATACAAACTAAGTTAAACAAATCAATTAAAGTAAAGTATTTATGTACAAAATTTTATATAATACTTTAACAAAAAAGTAAAAACTCCTATCGTTCATGTAAGTTAACTGCTAAATTAAAAACCCGTTGAGAAAGAACATTTATTTTAATAACGAACCAGTAATGTTTCAATAAAGCAGCTCAAATGCGGTAGGATTACACCGTTGACCCTTTTCTTGTTATTTTGTCTCTGTGCATCAGTCTCGTCCTCTGTTTTAGCCACGTTTGCCTTTTAGGGGCGTATTGAGCTGCAGGGGGCAGGCAAACATTTCCAGCTTATTACTTTGATAGAAAAGTAAAACCAATGAACCTTTCACATTAGATAAGACAGCCAGCCTGTTTGTCCTCCTGGCGGAGTAGCTCCCCTATGTGAGTATCTGTGGGAGGATGAGGGTGGGGGTACCCGAGTGTCCTTACATGCAAGTATCTGTGTGACCAAGGATGAATGGCTGGGCATGAATGAATGACTGGCTGAAGGCAAACATTGCTGGTCGGCGAGCATTGAAATTTAGCTGAGATAGTGTCCTTACTGATTGCTTCCTGCAGTGCCCACCAAAGGATGGTCCTTAGATCCCCCGCCCCTTTTGACCACCCCTTTTTGGCCACCCCTCTTGGCCACCGCCTCCTTTCGGGCCAAGTCGATCTTCCTGCATTCGCTGCTTCCGCTGCCAGTTGATTGTGCGCCGAGTTCTTTCCTGCTCCAGTGTCTTCTGTCACATTTATCTAGAAAGTTTTCTTTTTGCCCGCTCAAGAGAAACCCCCAACTGTTTGTCCTTCGCCAGCAGTTCCCCGGCATATCAAACATAATGGGAATAGATTTCAAAAACTTTTAGCCGGCGACACTGCGAGTGTGTTGTATAATAGCGCAAATGATGTGTTTACACTATCATATAAATGTCACGTGCAATGGCGTCCTTTGTTTGCCGCTGGACACATGCTTTCCTCAATTTATAGTCTCCCATCCCCGCTCACAAAGGACTACTTGGCCGAGCCGGGTATAAAAGGAGTAAGGAGTCCTTGGGCGGCGGTCGAGGTAATTACCCAGCCAGGTGTTGCTTGGCTACTTTGTTATCTCTTATCTCCGCCCACAGACACGAGATATGTGCAGTACAGCAGGAGTTGCATGTGCAGCAGGAGATGAGCTTCCTCTTAATGGGATTCTCCGAGTGGCAACCGCAACAAGCGCCAGCCAAAGCTTCTGATGCGATAAACGAAGCAAAGGAAATGAAATTCTCCG
Source organism: Drosophila oshimai (assembly GCA_018150695.1). Taxonomy (NCBI): domain Eukaryota; kingdom Metazoa; phylum Arthropoda; class Insecta; order Diptera; family Drosophilidae; genus Drosophila; species Drosophila oshimai. The sequence continues at coordinate 357,684 of JAECWM010000278.1, forward strand.
ACGGGGGGAGAAAATCCTGGCAGATACGTCTGAGGTTAATGCGAAAACTCCTATGGTAGTTGGTGCGAAAGGACACCCTAGCATATTCACAAACAGTCCCTCCGGAAATTATGCTCTTTTACGGGAGCACATTGCGTCGAAATTAATGTAAGGAATTTCTACATTAACAAAAATCTGGAATAAGTACCTGATAACACATTTTTAAAAGAAACGAAAAAGACTACTAATGTTTGTTTATTCACTGGTAATTTTTAAATATTACAAATATTAGCATCATATTATTTTAATAAAAATTAGTTTGACAATATACCTACTTGTTATTTTAGGATATGTAGTAGGAACTCAAAATCATAGGAACTAATTCGTATGGATACTTTTTATCATATTCCTAAAATTTGTAATGTCATTAACGTTTTAAACTTAAAATCTTAAAGCTTATTTAAGATTATAGGTAATTATATTTTAGAAGCAACTATTCCCTTGGGAGCCCTCAAACTCCATTTAAAATCATCGAAAATCCTTAAGCGATCAATCATTATATTACCCCACTTGAATAAATATTTTTTGCCGGCACCCAAGAAGCCGGAGTACCCAAGTGGCTTTCAAAAGCAAAAAATTTTCGTTCACAACAATAAATTGCAGATGGAAACTTATGCCGAATCGGGTCACTCCACAGCACTTGAGAAACGAGCGGAGAGACCGCAAGACAGCCACAAAACGGGGACAGGCCAAAAGGAGTTAGACAAAAATATATGGCAAATAAGGGACAGCGAAAAGCTCAGGCAGCAAAAGAGCAGAATCAAGGAAGAGTCAAGTGCTGCTGGGAAAACTTTAAAATGAAATGAAAATTATAAAGTAACTACAAAATCTTGATAAGAAATACTGCGAGGGGTGTGCACTGTACAGTTTAGGGGGAGGAAAAACGGGGCACCGAGGAAATGGCAAAAGCAAAAGTCATAAAATGTCGAGCTTTACGAGTGCAAAACGCAGGGGTCTAATCTGGGTTTAGCATCAAAACTTGTTAGTGAGGGGCGGAAAGAAGGTCCAAGTTGGGAGTCGGCTTTGGGGCACATAATAAGCAATGTCAACGCATGTGTGCAGTGGGCGTGGCCACTTCGCTGCATTTTAGCCAAATGACGGAAACATTTTTGCACTTTAGGCAAAGTGCAGAGGGCAATTTGGGGGACAGAGAGCGGGGCGGGGGCACAACTGGGAAGAAGGAACAAAAATACTGCAACAATGACATTAAACGCAACTTATTTTACTGCTGCGTCTCCCCGCCAACAAAAACATTTGCATGCTGCCTGCCCCAAACACGCAACTTTGTTGTCAACTCTTTCCCTCGCTCTCGCTCCCTGTCTCCGTCTCTTTCTCTAGTTGCCGCTTAAATGCCGCAACTAAATAACTTTGAGTGTCTTTTGAGTGGCCATTAGTAGCGGACTTAGCGAGTGGGTCTCCACTAAGTGGGGCTGCCACCATTGTTCGTTTGTTTAGAATTTATGCTATATGGGCGCTTAAAGTCACTCCGAACGGGATGTGGTTACTGGTTACCTGGATCTTTCAATGAGTAAAAATTTTAAGGCAAAGTTATCCCAGTAACTCTTCCCAGATTCTAATCTATCTTTCTCAAGTTAAGTTAAAAGATTGCTATGGAATGGTCAAACACATTATTCGTTAATTTAATAATCATTTTCTCTGATGAAGTATAACACGTTGCATAACTTAAACTGCAACATATTTTGTAAATGAATTTTTTTTAAACAGTTACTCTTAGTGTAAAAGGGTTCAAGCATTAAGCAGATGAAAGTTAGCATTGTCATCTTTATAGGACATATAAATCTCTGATCAGCGGGTATTTAAAAGTAGCAAGGGCACTTGATTTTTGTTTCCTGTTGATAACTGCCTTTAAGTAATTTTAAGTGACCGAAGTGACTTAAATTTAAATTTGGTAAGCTTAAGGTTGAGTTTCCGAATTAGTAGAAAATGTTTGTGTGTAGGTATCTAATAACAAACTAAAATAAAAAAGGTTAGGGCTTTGTCAAATGTTTGACATAATAACTTGGTAAAGCGGACATTTTGAAAACCTATTTTTGTTTAAAGCCTTGGTAACCTTAATTAAATAAGAGACCAAGACTAAAATAAGCTTTGTTATCCTCTGGTTGAGATACATGTAAGCTTCTTTACCAAAAGAACTACATGTAGAAAATGTTTCTACTCTAATTGCACTTGGCGAAAGCAGTTTTGAGGCTGTGGTGCAACAGGCAACCATTTTAGGGCATAACTTTACATAATAATGCTCACAATCTTGCAAGAATTGTGGTTAAGAAATATGGTTAGAGGTAATCCTTTTTTGAAACTTTTGGAGTAACTAGGTAACAACTAACAAAAACCTTATCCTTCATTTTCAGGGCCGTCTTCATAGCCGACCAGCGATTCCTGGCCATCAAGCAGCCGGACAAGTACTGGACGCTGCAGATTAAATATGTGCAGGCCCGCGATGCCGGGTCCTACGAGTGTCAGGTCTCCACGGAACCCAAAGTCAGTGCGCGTGTTCAACTGCAAGTTGTGGGTAAGTGTACACACCCAAGACAGGGCCAGGACCATGAAACACTTGGCTTATGAATATGAGTTCGCACTCAGACGCAAGGCTCTAAGTGAGTTGGAGCGTGTGATTTGCAGGCGGCGAAGGGCAAAGGTCAAGCGTCAGCAAATGCGAAAACTTTGCAGCCCTCTCACAAAGGGCAGGGCCTCATATGGGCCAAGATCTTTGCGTGCTTCATGCGGCTACTGCATTTCAAATTACTCACTAAATTGCATTCAAATTGCGGCTACTGACCATTGCCCATTGAAATGCTCAAAAAAAAAGAAGAAAGCACACACTCGCTCCAACAGACGGAAAATTTCTTTGGTTGGTCAAGTTTTTTAACGAGAAAACTTTTACGGGCTGAGTTCTGGGTTCTGGTTTCGCTTTGGTTCCACGGACACACACCGGGCACTGAGTAAAAAGTTAATTAAATTTCATGTTTGCATACCGGAAGAAACAGCAGCAGGCCAAATGAACAATGTAAATGTCAGTCGAGGGCACCGGAGGATGTGCTGGGTCCTGTAATTGATATGAAATTTCCCTGAAAACACATATATTTATCTGGGCCGCACAATAACAACCGCATTGCTTGGGGCTACGACACAGAAATCAGTGCGAATATTTTTTGGCCACGGGTATTGGATTTCCGATTTTATCTATGACACTGATGCATTCATTTGTAACGATTGCTGCTGCAACTTTACCAGGATATCTGTCCGTTTTGCGGTTGAGGTTTGTTTTACACCAGAATTCTTTTGGGCAAAAAACACTGCCCTTGGTCTAAGCGAACAATTCTTGCGGGAATTACACCATCATTTCAAATTCTTTGACAATTTAAGGTCAATTTAGCCGGGCTCAGATAGCAACGAAAAGGAGAGCGCAAGGCAGTGAAAGTAAAAAGTCAATTTGCATTTGAAGCCAACAAATTGAATTTTCTTTTATCCAACTAACACTTTGGTTTTATGGAGATCCAGCCCAAGGAGCTGCTGGCAAAAAGGACACATGCTGAGCTGGGAAAGCAGGGAAAAAAAGAGGGCAAGGGCAATAGACTGGATAATGGTGTTGCCAAAAAGTGATTTTCGCATTTCCGGCTCAGCTAATTTGTATGCTAAACACTTGCGCATGTATGCCAAAAGCTCATGTGTGCGTAAGCACTGAAAAAAAAAGTTACAATGAATTTCTTAAACTCGGTATAGAAAAAAAAAGTTTTTATTAAAAACCAGATTTCATAAATTTCTTCACAAACTTAACAGCATAAACTTTAAAGTAGTTGTTTTAAGAATTCGGAAATAATGTAAACCCTTAAATTAAAAGTCAAAAATTTGTTTTAAATGCAACAAAACTTTTATATAAATTGTGTCACAAATTGTAAAAGCATACAATTTCAAAGTTTTTAAAAAATCTAAAATAAAAAAAAATTGTTCTTACCCATATTAAGGAAAATTTAAATATCCTTGCATTTAACAAAACAATTTTTATTATATCTGACCAGATTTGGATTTAAAGTTTTATTCAATCTACAAGTTAATGTTGGTTATATTTTCATAACATCGAATATTTTGTAGGTTTTTACACATAAAACCGCCTATTATTATTGAAAAAAAAAGGTGCGTGTTTCACGATTAATTTTTTATTTTCTCAATTGTAAAACAACATAGAACCCACTTTTTATAGTGTGTGCGTGGAAAAACCAGAAGCGAGCGGTGGGCGTGGCAGCCAACAGGTATCCATCTGGAGCCAAAAATATTCGCTCGAATGTATTTTGTATGCGCGGCCACATTTGCGTTAATCTAACGACAAGTTTAAGCATAAAGGATTTCTATTCATGCCCGGCAGGGATTCGGCTATCCATCTCTTTCCCGCCCCGATTTGCCGTCTCTTTCTGCATAACCATTATTTGCAGTCGTTTGGCATTCATCCATTTCCATTTCCATTTTCTCGTCGTGGTCCAATCGGCCTTTGTTTGTTTGAAGTTGAATTGGGCTGTGCGTGGTCCTTCCTGTTCCTTGGCTCCTTTTCTCCCAATTCAGCTGGCCATAACCATTATCGGCAGCACCTATTCGCCCCCGCCCCTGGCCACCCCTTTGCAGTTTTTCCTGCCAGCTTTTCCCCCACTCTTTTTGGTGTCGCGCTGCTTGGCTGATTTTGTGCCTTTGCCATGTAATTTGTATTTATTGCATCGTTTTGTCTGTGCAAATGGCCAAAACTCCCCTTGCATGTTGTCGATTTTTGCACCACCCGCCGCCCAAAAATCGCCCACAATCACCCACAACCACCCACTTCCCACCATCGCTGACCCACCGCCCCCTGTTGACGCTGAATGAATTCGATTCCGAGTCTTTGGCAATGGATTTTATGTTGAGGCTTTGGCCCTTGCCGCCCTGCTGCTTGATTTCTGGGCCATATTTGGGTGCACAGGCAAAGTTGGGGTAATAGGCTCGTAGTTTTCGGTCAATTTGTTATGTTAACAGGGGCAGGGGAAGCTGGAAAAAGATTCTTGTTTGCTTTGTTGCTGGTTAAAATGTCAGTTTCTCTGGTTTTGGTTCATTTACTCAAGTTTCTAGGTCACTGAAATGGGCAGCACAATGGAGCCAAATCGCTGTTAATGCCCCGAAAAACATCAAGTCTGCTTAGCTGCAAACTTGCGTAATAATCTTTTAAACTTTTCCGGGTAACTCGGCAGATTTATATTTATTATCCGGACCTGTGTACATACAAAGGAGATTTTAACGCCGAATAAAGCTTTCACACCCACGGTGGCCACACACACACATGAACACCGAGTGAATGAATATATTTTTTTCTGCATCATTGAACGACAAACTAGATTTGGTTTTATGAGATTCGTTTTCAGCTCAGCTCATCTCATCTCCTGGGCTTGAGCTTTTCATTCCCTGCCTGTTTTCGTATTCATTCTCGGCCGGGTCGGTCTGCTTATTTAATTTGCTGCTAATCTTGTATGGCCAAAGCCAATTTTGGGGTTTTCTTTTGGTTTTGTTATTTTTTTTGGGAGCGATTTTATCTCAGCATCAAAAGTGACAATATTTCCTGTGAAGTCTGCGCACCTCCCCTCAACTAATTTCCCTAAAAGCATTTCGCCATAAACTCAATTAATTTAAGTTGCTGCAATTCGCTTGACACTCTTAACCAATTCCATTTTCCTTCGGGCTGCTGTTCCCTTTGTGCTTGGAGAATTAGCTGAAAGTGTGGTCAACTTTAGTTTGTTCGGAAAGTTTTCGGGTTTCTGCGGTTTTCATTCAGGTTCTTTTCATTTCAGAATTATTTCTAAAGACTGAGCATAATAGCTTGGCAATCGATGTTGTTAATTAAATTAATTTGAAAGTGTTCGTTCCCGATTAGAAATTTACTACTGCTATCAAATTTAATTTCTTCATTGTGTGAATTATTGCTAAAGGCATCCTTTTGTTTTGATAGGAGATAATAAGTAAACAGAATTTCAATTAAATTAGCTTATTGTCGTTGAAAGAAAATTATAACTAAAATAGAGACCCAATAACAATTCAGTTCTCAGGTATCAAATATTTGCATTGTGAAAATGTTTTTTAAAACATTTTTCTTTTCAAACAGAAAAGTTGCATAAAATCTCCAAATTAATTCTAAAGTATGTATTTTAAATTGATCGTCAACTAAACTTATTAAAAAGAGGCAGCCTAACAAAAAATTATTTAGGTATAAGAAAAATAAATAAATAAATGTACAAATTAATTCGCACTAGAGCAAGTGTTAAAATAAAGAGTTAAGGGATATCAGTTTACATTCAAAACAACAAAACATACATACATAGATGGTTTAATGAATTTAAAACTGACAACCCCACTTTTCCTAGACTTAATTAGAGCCATATGCGTGCTGCAATTTTCATGTTACGTTTAGCTGACTCGAAAATTATTCTCTCACCGGGCGGCGATATCCCCAGAGCCAAGTTGCGTGGGTGATAAAGTAGAACGGTTGCTAATAACATTGCACTTGCTGCTGCTTTAGCTGCTTTTCCATATTTTTCAGCCATTTTTTTGCATATTTTTTTGCTGCTGCTGCTGTGTCGCGAATCTCCAGCCAAGCTGCTGGAAAACTAACATGCAACAACATGACGATTTTGACAAGCTGACACATACTGGATTTATACGTAGCCCATTTCATGCAATCATTTCATGAAATGGGTGTGTATAAACACCATTGCATGTATTCGGCAACACACGAAAGTTGACTATGAATTCAGCGTCATGGCTGAAATGGAGAGGGGCTACCAACTTAACATTGTATAAATTAGGTGGCAACGCCAATACAAATAGTGTGAACGGATTTAACTTAAATTTTTTGCCAAATTACACTTCTGGCAACTCTGCTGACATGAATACATGCATTCGTCTCTAGCGTATAAACAGGGGCTATTTTAATTCATGCATTCAAGAATTCATGAAATAGCATAGTATAAACTAAGTAACAGTTTGGTGTCAAACCAGAGCGTGGCGCGTGTTCTACGGCTGCACACACATCTACATAGGTACAATCGCACACACACTCACACCGACATGTGCGACTAAAACTCGCACAGATACTCTGGGGCATAGTCGGGCATTTTGTGTAAATTCTCGGCGCACTCATTTTGCACATTTTTGTGTAACAGCAGTGAAAACTCGGCGTATACGTGATTTTGTCAAATTTCAAAGCTCACGTCGCCCTGGCAAATGAAGACGCCCAGTTCGAGAAGGGGGTGGTGATGCCAGAAGGGGTGGGGGCGGGGAAGGTCGTGTGAAAATGTATGCGCCGACATTTCCAACTTGTTCGTTTGTGTGCTTTTTATTCACCGCCTTTTTTGCTGCTTTTCTTCCATTTTGGTTTGACACAACTCTTAGTTTGTTATGCATGTGCGTGTCTGCTGGCCAAAAAATCAGACGGTCGGCGGGCTGGGGGCTTTCGGGTGTAGTTCATGCCGGAATCAGTAAGTGAAAAATTGAAAAGTGGATTTTCTTCGTCGTGAAGCAGCGGAGGTAAAGTGGCGCTCTGCCACAGCCAGATTTACGTGTGCGACGTGACTCGCAGCTGTTAATTCAATAGATTAGCGAAACGACACAATTTGGGAGCGCCGAATTTGCCACTTCCACTTATGTCTCCTGTCTTCTTCTCCCTCTCTTCCGCATCCCGCATCCCAGTTCCCCGCACGGAGATCCTGGGAGAGCCGGACCGCTACGTGAAGGCGGGCAGCAACGTGGTGCTCCGCTGCATCGTGCGCGGCGCCTTGGAGCCGCCCACGTTCATCATGTGGTACCACGGCGCCGAGCAACTGGCGGCCGACTCCCGCCGCCACCGTACGCAACTGGATCCCAATCTGCCGGAGGCCACCGGCGAAGGACAGAGCACGGTAAGTGCACCGCGGGAAAAATGGGACTATTATTCACATCGTAAAAAATTGTCATTAATATGCCCATATCAATCCCAATTAAGGGGATTTTTTTTAAAAGAAGTTTATGTAGAAGAAAAGAAATAGAAAAACTATTACGGAAATTTATATAAATTTGATGATTTGATATGTAACAATTTCCATATTTCAACTGGAACAAAGGTTTTTGTTAATTGTAATTTTAAACTTTCATAAATTTTAAAATATTTAATATTTTGTGAACTTTGGGCATTAAATTTACAATTTCTCTTTATGTAATTAGGAGCATGGCCGTCTTCCATTTAGTCAAGGCACAAAGACTCCCTTGTTGATTTTAATTAAATTACTCTCAATTTCCAATGGCTCCTTGGCTGCTGCTTACAGCCAAAAATTATTATAATATTGTTTCGCAAAAGTTTCAGTTTTGTCGCATTTTGCCTAATTGCCAGGACATAACTTTGTGCCTCCTGCCACGGCAAAAGAACTCGGTTGCGGCACATGCCAAATATTTGGAATACGTGTGTCCATGTCCGAATGAAAACTGCCTCTGTTTATCTTTTCCTTTTTCGAACTTTTCCTTGGGCACTTGAATCTGTAGCTGTGTTTTTCTTCTTCTGCAGATTGGCTCATTAATCATCGAGTCGGCCAAGAAGCGCGATACTGGCAATTACACATGTAGCCCGTCGAATAGCCCCAGTGCGACCGTAACGTTGAACATAATAAATGGTGAGTCGCAGAGCGGAAATTTCTGCACAACAAAAAATAATCAATATGAAATTACCACTGCTATTTGACATTAAGTCCAATATCCGTTTAACTTAAATTTTCACATAGTTTGGATTTAACAATGCGAATAGATTTTTAAAAATAAATAAGGTTACTTCTGGTACAAAAACAGTTAGCAATTGATTGATCAAGAAATGATACAAGTATTTATCAATATAAAATTCAGTCTTGCATTTAAATAAGGAATTTCATTTAAAACTAGAGCGGTTAAATTTTAAAACTCAGTAACTAAAAAAATTGTATCTTAAAATAGTTTTATTTATAACCAAATAATTTACAATGCGATTAGCTTTTTTTAAAACAAGTATTGATATTAAGCAAATTTTTATACTCAGGTATGTAAGTATATAAATACGAGTTAAAAAAATGCATTTATGCCAGGCGCGGATCCAGGGGGTGGTTTTGGGGGTTCAAACCCAAATAGTTAATAGTTTTAAAAAACTAAAAGAAACGCTTTCCGGTTTAAAAGAGCGCGCTCTTTTATAGATATCGATAAATTATCGGTAAAAAAAACAAGTTGGCAGGCCTGCATGCAAACCAAAAAGTGTTACGCAGCCAGATAGCCAGCCAGCCACAAGTGAAACTTATATAAAGCGTTTAAAAACAAGTGAATGGTGCACAAATATTTTGAAAACCCACCCCGAAATGTTTGAAAACCCCCCCCGAAATATTTTTCTGGATCCGCGCCTGATTTATGCAATTAAATGAAGTATATTACTCAATACCTTCATAAGGCTAAAAATGTTTTTTAAGCATTTAAATTATTAATCTCAGCAAAAATAGATTTCTGAAGAATTTTATTAAAACTGATTTCTGACCCTAGACAATCTAGCAATTAGTGAGATACATTTTAGGTATCTTGTTAATAACTAAATAAACATTGTAAGATAAGTGTCTTATCCTTTACGTGTATAACTTCTGTGTGTGCAAAGGAGACAATGTTTGATTTTTTCCTCTGAATTTTTGTAGGCGAATCGTCGGCCTCGGCGGTCACCTCGTCGGCAGCCACCACCAGGGCCTACGCCCTCAGCATCCTGGCTCTCCTTCTCAGCGTCATCATCATCGGAGTGGGCCACCGCACATGACATGTCACAACCACCAAGCCAAACTGAAGGGCAGGAACACAGGAGCTCCTAAGAAGTGAGAAGATGGGACACCCACAACTCTGCCAACGTAAAAGTATAAAACCATATAAATTTGATAGACACAAATAGCAGAAGCGAGAAGAAGAAAAGATTAAACTAAGTAAACGTATTAATCGAGTGCATGTTGTAAGCTAGTTGATTTTATCCACTAACTAATAACCGATACATATAGAGGATGGTTCCGTAATCCCCGGATTACCGCAGGCAGTTTCGAAAACCCCGAACCCCAGCTAACTGTAAGTTCTACCGGCTCTAAGCGAACTAGATAGTAAGCCCTAGTCTTAGGCAGACTCTTCGATGATTTTTGTTTTTTGGTTTTGTTTGGGTTATTCGGTTTCGTTTTGGGGTTTTGTTTTGTGAAAATACCGAGTAAGTTTGCATAAATGCATAACCGTAAATATTTATGCAGTCCGATGTGGAATTGCATCGATATCCTGAAACCATTCGGACCGAATGAGTGAACCAGAATGGGAGGGAACGGGGTTTGGGAATTTTCTGCAATCAAACGAATGCGTTTTTGGAAAAATTCAACTCGAATGCATTTGCATGGCAATTTGAGTCTGGAACAAAATTGGCAGTCTTCCTCTGTGGCGACATGCTGAACTTTTCAATTAGCCATATCTCCGCACTCTTCGCACAGTTTCTCCTTCTCCCTCTCACTCTGCAGATGCTGGACAGTTTTGAATATTTTTTATTTTTAGCAAATACTGGACACTGACTGGTGACCTCGTTTCTTGTTGAGGGGAAACCAACTTTCTCTGCCAATAAATTCACTTAAAGTTGTATTCCCTCAAATAGGCCGTCCCAAGGATCAGAAAAGTTCTATATACTTTCCAAGGAGTTTATTCGACATTATCTTTGGCAAACATGACACCCACAACTATGGACTGTCCGATGTGTGTGCGACATATACTGGATTTATACGTAGCCCATTTCATGCAATAATTTCATGAATTGGGTGTGTATAAACACCATTGCATGTATTCGGCAACACACGAAAGTTGACTATGAATTCAGCGTCATTGCGTGAAATGAAGAGGCGCTACCAACTTAACACTGTATAAATTAGGTGGCAACGCCAATACAAATAGTGTGAACGGATTTTACTTACATTTTTTGCCAAATTACACTTCTGGCAACTCTGCTGACATGAATACACGCATTCGTCTCTAACGTATAAACAGGGGCTATTTTTAATTCACGCATTCAAGAATTCATGAAATAGCATAGTATAAACTAAGTAATAGTAAACATTTGCATAGCCAATTTATGGAACTCTATTTTATGTGCTCTTATCTCACGAACAAGCTCGAAACATGCGGGAAAAACCAAATTCATAAAGTAAATAGTTGTGTAAGGAACAAAAAATTATAGCAAATACATGCATTGATCGGAATGGACATCCAGCAGAACACAACGGAAAAACAAACAAAAACAATTTAATTGATAGCGAAAGTAAATTTATTGGATTGGGCGGACTGACTCGCGAACTGTATATAACTCTATTGCGAAATCGTTCAACAAAAATGTAAATTAATTGAATATACAAATAATATAAATGGCAGAATCCAACCAGAGACGTATTCCAAACACTAATGAATTGCATTTAAACGATACAAATAAATATATAAAATAAATAAACAAATAGCAGGCAAGGAAACAAAGGCAGTCAAAGAAATAAATAAAACGAAATCAAACGGGCAAAATGTAAACATTGTGTGCAGGCCGAACTCGCAGGCCCGGCTCGTATTTGTTTATCCACTTAACGTCCTTTTTAATTACACACACTCCCACAATCCTCGGCGAGTCCCATAAAAATCGTCTGAAATTAATTAAAGTTGTCTCTGCTCCTACGTGGAAATTCAGGATGCAGCGTCAACTTAATTGCAATTAGGTGGATGCCACACACACATACAATGCCCTCAAAGCTGCATTAATTATGTGTGCGATTGTCCCAAGGCGACGGTTGTCACACCCTGCGTATACTTGATGCGCTCGCCTTTGACCGTTTACCAAATTGATCCTGGGCCAAGGTAACCACAAGCAGGTGTGAGCAAACACACTCTGCAGATGAGCGAGAAAAAAAAAGAGATGGAAATAAATTTCTGCGGTCGATATTAAAACGGGGCAGGGCAGAAAGCGGGTTAATTTCACAGGGGTTCTTTTCACGGGTGTGGACAATTAACACATTCCCGCCTGCATGCATCAAATGCTTGCGGTCTGCGGCTAACCGCCTTTGAAGCACCCTCCAACCCAAAATTTCTGCTACTTTCATCCTTTTATTTCCCCGCCAAAAAGCCACCAACCCATTGGACACCCCATAAAACTGAATGTTAAACAATGAAACTTTGTTAGTTTTAAGCAGCGTATATGACCATAGCAAGTACTATACAAACTGAAATCAAAATACATTTCTAAGCTCTTAAGTGTTTTTCATCAAATCGATTAACGAATAGACGCCATACGTGTAATTATCAACACCCCAACTATTTGTAAATAAATCGCATTACACGCCAACGTCCCTAAATCGAAGCAAGGTGTGGACATTACTTTTTAAAGACAGACACTCAAACTCACGTGTACTCATGATATAGCAAAGTTTATTGTTAAGTACAGACTAATAACGAAAGGAAATACTTACACATACATATGTAAACGAAACTAAGAACTATGTGAAACTTTAACTGACAAATTTATTGCATTACATACAATAAAATAATAAAATTGAATAACTTAATGAAATCTTTACTTCGACTCAACAAATGGCGGCTTAGTTCGGAAAGCAATGGTTGGTTGTATGGTAAGTATAGATAAACTAGGTAACATTATGTATTCAGAAATATTCTTACAAACTTTTATTCTAGTGAAATCGGGAATACTTAGTTATCAGACAAACTTTTTGCAATACAACTTTTAACATTTTAGTTGTCTGTTTTTGTAGGATGCATTAATATTATAATTCTTACTGTTGTCCCAAAAAAGGCAACGTGCATTGAAAAGACAACATTAAAACTAAAGAGTTTTTATCAGTGTTTGAAACTGGTTCTTAAAGTACATAAAGGAATTATTAAATGAGTTAGGCTCCTGGCCTTCTGTTCTAGTTCCAAATAGGTTTCTTAGGGAAGTACTAATTTGGAATTTGATTTACGGTCGTGAGATACGACTCTGTGACTTCAGTGATTATGCGACGAGCCTGATCATCGGTGGCGAATCCCCGAGTTACCTTGTGGAGCATCATGCCCACACAATCATTTCCCTTGTTCGCGTCGATTAGGGCCTGAGGCACTAGTTGAGACACGGCGTAAGCCAGAACGACGCCCGTCTGCCCGTCCACGATTATAGCGGCCACCATTCGACCGACTGCCCGGCGTCCAATCAGTGGAGTCCCCTCTGTGTCTTCGTACTCCAAGGCCTTGGACAGACCGTCGGCAATGGACTGCACAGTTCTGTCCTCCACAACAACGTGGTATTCTACCTGCGCAGCGGCCGAACGCAGCAAGTGTGAGGCAATATTAATCACGTCGAACTCAAAGAATTCTTGCATTGTACGGTTAAGAAATTGACGGCCCTGCTGCAATCCGGGAATCGAGGGAGGCGAGATCGCCTGGTAAACAATGTTGCGGCTGTAAAAAGAGGTCAATGGAGGCAATGGGACTGCGGCCCCTTCCTCAGCAGCAGAAGAAGATCCAGAGGCTTGATCTTGACCCCTTGTCACCAAGCTTTCTCCTAATAATTCATCAGTAGGTTGTCCACCAATGTCAGCTACAAGTGTATATGTGGTTAAAGAATCTGCTTCTGGTCCCAAAGCCTCCATCTGATATTCACCTGCAAGATTTGTTGATGCTTCAATGGCTGACATCAAAAGAGAGATGCCTCCTTGAGTCGTGGAAGAATCCTCTTCTGCATTTTTTAACTCGTCGTTGATGTGCGACTCGTCATCCTCAGAAGCCATTAATTCCTCCTCGTTAAAATTCATTATATCGTTATCCGCCGGAATGTAAAAGGAGTCGTCTCTGGCATAAACAGAATCTTCGTCCATCGTAGTTTTTAATGTAAAATTTATTACTACGTCTTCTTCAAAAGTTTGCACTCCAACTTAAAATGCCGAGTTTCCAGGGCTGCGAAAACGCTTACACTTGACTATCGATATCGTCACGATATTTACGCGTGAGCTGCGACTGAGAATATAGCTTTTAATTATAATAATGGTATAAATGCATCAAACAAAGTTAATATTAACATTTAATGATCTTGATTGTTAAACAATATGGACAATGGCTATCAGAATTTGACCTACATTTGTAGTACAAAACAAACCATTCATAATTAATACTTTGTAATATTTTTTAAGAAGTATCCTAAAATATTCAAATCAAACTATAAGAAACTAATATTACTGACTTTTTTCACTTCAAAACGTAAATTTTGAAAGTTTCATTATTTGTTCTCCGCTATCGACTACTTTCTCTTCTTCAATAGATGCTTATAGCCGCATTCCACTGGCACATATTTCTATATTCTCAACAATGTACATATTTTTAAAGAGGGTCTCCCATAACAAAATATGTGGCATTAAACAAATATGCGAAAAATAAGACTTGGTCACATATGCCTTTATAAACAAACATGGCGCCAAAACTGTCCGGTTTAAAATTTTGTTACAAATAAAGGTTATGTTAACAAGAAAAACATTGAAAAAATGTTTATAAAGAAAGCTTAATTTTGTTTGTAGCTAAAAGCCGATTACCAAACAAGCGGCAAACCACTTTCTGTCTTGCTTTTCCTGTTTTTACAAAACCATATTGGCCAAATAAAGTGTTAAAACACCCGAAAACAAAACTACGTTTTCTTTGATTTGCTCGTAAAATGTTACATTTACGATTATCTCGCGAATCTGGAGACATCTACGAACCAAGAACCAAGCTTAGTTTTCGTCACCATTTTCATCATCTCTTGGTGCACACTGTGCACAATGTCTTTTGACACTTTTCGCCAGGCCAGTCGACCAGTCGACATAGATTTTAGGAAGCTTCAATTACAGGACTACATTGTTTTCCGTCCAGAGGTACTTTTCCTGAGACTTTTGGCATTTCGATTATGTTTAAAGAGTCGACATCGCACTATCACACTACTGATCGACAGATTCAAATCCTTCAAATTCCCCGATAAGAGGAATTATAGTCAATTCACACTAGCAACGTCGACCGTCAAAATGGTGCATAACAGCTTGCCGTGCCAAATTTTCTAAAAATATTCCACCGTCAATTTTTTGTGTTCCTATCTCAGCCTGTTATCTGTTAGGTGAGGTGCCCCTAATACTACACCCTAGGGATGAAATGACAGCCGAATTAATCTTCGAGCAGAACTTCACAACACACTTAGGCAATAAGAAAGATTGGACCACATTGTCCGAAGTGCACCCTATGGCTAAACACACCATAGCATGGTACACAGATGGATCCCTGACACAAAAAGGCACTGGCCTTGGAGTGGTAGGGCCCCGCATAAAATACCACGAATCCCTTGGCCAATACACCAGCATATTCCAGGCTGAGGTATGCGGTATTGGACGTTGTGCAGAGCTCAACATACAGCGTGGATATAAGAATAAGGACATCTCGATCCTTTCGGACAGCCGAGCAGCAATTACTGCTCTATGCAGTAATAAAGTCACCTCAAAGATAGTACTAGAGGTGAAGAGTAAACTAAACCGTTTGGGCAGCCTAAATAGACTGGCCCTCAGATGGATTCCGGGTCATAGGGACATACCCGGAAATGAAATTGCCGACAAAATGGCAAAACTAGGAGCCGAACAGCCACTGATAGGACCAGAACCCTACTGTGGCATAGGAAGGCACACAATAAAAGAATACATTAGGAAAGAGGAAGGCACCATGAGGCAAGAACACTGGAGGAATACCCCAGGCCTAAGGCAAGCCAAAACTCTAATAGAAAACTACAACAAGAAGAGGTTCGAGGAACTTATGCAACTAGGGAAGAATTCACTTAGGATCGTTACCGGATTACTAACCGGGCACTGCAGACTGAAAAGTCACCTAGGTAAGATAGGAATAACAAGCAGCAGGACTTGCAGATTCTGTGACATGGAGGACGAAACCTCTACACACATCATCGCAGACTGTCCGGCCTTAATAAATTTAAGATGCAGAACCTTAGGGTCGAGAGCTCTATCACATGAGCTCTTAGGAAGAATCAACCCATCAAAACTCCTCGACATTGTTCGAGGAAATGGGTTGATATCTGAGCTGTAGGCTCCGAATGGGGGTGCAATAGATCTAAACAGGTCGCGGTACACTAACACCCCAATAATATAATAATAATAATAATAATCTCAGCCTGTTTCACCTAGCCGATATGCGATATAAACCATTCACAACGAAAAAACAAAATGTCACCGCGTTATTAAAATGACACCGAATTTGGATGGTGTATGGTGGATGTGGCCAGTGGGAATCGGAGCTTCACATATTTCGAGATTTTTACCGTTCCCCTGGCGTGCTCTGTGGAACTGCCGTGTTTAGTAAATTATTGCCTTTCTATAGCGTGAACTCTAGTTTTTGTGTGTTCCATTCTATCCGTTCCTGTGCGCTTAGCTTTAAAATATTCGGTTCTTCAAAGTGACCATATATGCATATCGAGCTTGTGCCAGCTCTAAAATTCGCGCGTGTTTTTTCTCGCAGACGACTCGCACACTAAAGTCCACGTTAATTTCTTGAAAGAACGAAGGTTTGCTAATCGCAACGACTTATTTAGGGCGACATGGAGTCATACTTGACTCCATTCAGTGCAGTGTCTAGCTGGGGTCTGCCTTTGTGGTTATCATGGCTGAAGAAGCAGTCGCACCTGGATGTGTACGCCCTCATCTGCCAGCTGCCGCATTTGGAACTGATGTCCAGCGATCTCGGGGAGCGTCGGCTGTGCTGGCTGCGCATCTTGTGCCTTAGACTTAGGCCATAGGACAGAGTCCTCTCCTCTCTCCTCTCCCGCTTTGGCCTGCTACCAGAGTTCCTGATTGCCACCAACAGAACCCACCTGTACGACCCCAACCGAATGAAGGAGCAGCAAGGAAAGCAGTTTGTGGCAGCTGACACTGAAGCTCTGTTCACTGGCTGGAGAAGGATCTAATTCCGGTTGTTTCGAAGGAGCTTCTTCATAAGCTGTGCCCCACAGTTTGTGCCCTAAAAAACTGTGATCTTCGACAGATGGCCCAAGGAAAAGTGTGCGACCTGTTAGCGGTGAGTACTGGACTTTTGTTGGGACGGGCAGCGTACCTTTCTAACATTAATCTTTTATCTACTACACAGGCCACACTCGACAGTTTGCATCTTAGTGATTATATGCGCTTCCTGGAGTCATTATATAATAAAGGGGATGTGAAGAGCAATACCGCTTATAAGATAACATCAAAGATTGCAAATGTATCGTGGCGCATATTGATAATTCCCTTGACTACTTCCCCCCCCTTGATGATTACATTATATACGGACAGCCCCTTAGCTCGGAAAAAGGATCACTTGGGGCTTTGGTCTCTTAAGTTGTAAGGTACAGAGGTACATGCGAATTAAGAACCAAGCTAGGTTTTTTTTTTCCCAATTTTCATCATACCGCTCAGCGTGTCTCGAACACTTAAGTATGTATAAGGGGCATTCCACGCAAAAAAATTCATAACTCGAAAAGTACTGAGAGGTCCATCCTCAAATTTGGACAGCATTTAGAAAAATGTTTAGGCAACTCATAAAAAATAAAAAAAAGCAAAAAAATCATGTCCAAATTTGAAAAATTTCAATTTTTTTCCAAAATTTTACTTTTTTTTGGTCGAAAAATTCGAAAATTGAATTTTCGTATATTTCTGTCAAAAGTGCTCAGAAAGGCGGAAATTTCATATTTGGGGTAAATTTTTGTAACTTCATTCCATATTGGAGTAAAAAGCGATTAAAAATGTCATTTTTTTTTAAATGAGTGAAACTTCAAAATCATTTTTTCGAAAACTCCGCGTAATACATTCAAACGAAAAAATACGTATCTAATATTTTTGGCTGCTGTAACGGAAAAAAAAGTTTTTTTAAAAAAAAAATTTTGGTGGCCGATTTTGCGTGGAATGCCCCATAAATAAATAAATATGCTTAACCGTTCTGCAAAATAATCTACCAACACTACTTCGAAAGCTCTGCCCAAGCAGCACTTAAATGTCAATTTAACAACCAAACCGCCCCATCGATCCTGTTGGTAAAAGTGCCTTAAAGTCAAAATAATTATAAAGAAAATGTTAATGATGCTAAATCGTTTGGCTACAATTTAGTGTATTAAAAAACAGTTCCAATTGTGAACTGCCCATTGCGTGCACAGGGTCCAACAGCATAAAGTTGATGCGTATGCTAAATCATTAATTAGTTATAGAGTTATAATGTGCTTATATTTTGAAATGTTTTTATTTTTTATAAAAATTAACGCCCAATAAGTTTAGCAAAATTTTATGGACATATGTACAACTTTTTGGTCTCTAACTGTTTGGCCTTCCGGTCGATTATATTTTGTTCCACGACGCGCCTGTAGCCCTCAAAAATGTACTTGGTCAGAAAAAAGAGAATCTCGAATATGGCCACCATAGAGAAGCCCACAAAGATTGACATTATATTGCCAATGGTACCTGTAAAATAAAAAGAAAATACACGACATGCTTGGGTATATCATACTTTAAGCACCAAACTCACTGAACACCTCAAACCAGGCGTTGTTCAGCAATCGGATGTAGTACTGGGCATATGGATCGGCGAAGTAAACATGCAGCACGGAGATGTTCGTGTTGAACTCCGTCTGGTTATTTTCATCGATCTTCAGGGTGGCCAAATAGTTGTCGATGGGCAGAGCACTCATAGAAACCCTGTACTGCACATCACTGCAGGAGGGCAGACACTGGGGACAATATAAGGCCTCCTCGATTTCTCGCTCTAATCCAGGAATTAAATGCCTCTCAGTCAGCACATTGCGCCACTTGACTGAAGAATATGGGATGGAATACATCCAACATGAAGAACATAGGAACGCAGAATGCTTACACATGTACTGATTCAGACACGCGACATGACCCAGTGTGCAGTACACCACTCCATCTAGGTTCTCCACTAGCTGTAGGGGCAATTGAAAGGGCAGGCACCGACATAAAGCCACGACACTTCGGATTCGACACCTGGTAATGCAGTTTGAAAAGCTATACGCGTAGGCATAGGTCATCGTTACTTGCTCGTTGTTCGAAAGTTGAATCTCGTGATCAAAATAACAGCGACGCTTAAAGGTATATGTTTAAAGCAGTTTCAGTAGATTAAAGTTAAAGAAAAATATTTAAAAACCTACACCAAATGGCGAGAATGACTTCAAGCTGTCATCGGTGTCGACCACTCGAGCAATGAGCTGAAGGTAGCTATCTTCGCCCTGCCCAGGAAACATCTCAACCGCATTCGAGGAGATAACGGAGGCATAATTCTCAGCGTTGTGAACCAGGACTATATATCCATTAGTGTTTAGGACTGGGGAGAAGTAGTCCGAATGGCTGGCATTGAGCACCACAGTGAGACCCATTTCCGAGCTGGCCAGGCGATTCTTGTAGGTGCGTTGCTTAAGTCTGGAAAATATTTGTTCAAGACTTATTACTCAATCGAAGAATCACTCACGTGTTCTCCATGTTGAAGGTGCAGCAGGGTCCGTAAACGGTAAGGCCTTCCTGAAAGGCTTCTCTGCTAAAGCAGGGAATATCCACATTGGCAAGAGTGCACTTCAACACAAAATCCTGGCAGGTGGGGGTCAACTGAGACAAAGGCTGCTGATATATCGTCTAAAATATTCTTCAATTTCCTTACCATTTTCATTACGCGGCGTGTGTTGAAGAACGTCTCATTGTTCCACGTACCAAAGACATCCAGGAAGGTCTGAAAGGTTGCAAAGTCATCGGTGTCCACCACTGCACCCACGTGAATGTAAAATTCGCGAAAGTAAGTCAGGCGCTCCAGAAAGTATTCCACGGGGCGAATTACAGGACTGTTCATTCTCCTGACGCGGGGTAATTAAGATAAAACAATTATTTTAACAAACACTAACTTTATTCAAAACTTATCACTTATTACTCCTTATACTCACAGTTCTTCAGCATACCTGATGACCGCCTGCCGTGATATCCGATTGTTGGAGCATATGGACACAGCCGGAAATGGAACGTTTTCTACCGGATAAAGCGGATCCTTCAGGTTGGTTACAAAAGATTGGGCCACGAACTGCTCCCAGGTGAGAGAGAGCACCACCACCAAAGAAATGGTAGTAGTCATATGAAGCAGCAACCAAATCATTCTGTGCCGATGCAGAAAATGTATAGAAAAACTGTTTTTTAAGACATCGCCACACATTGTGTATAGGTAATATATACTGCAAACTGTCTTACCTTTGACCCAGAGTAAGATCCGGTGACAGAAGCTTGTTGTATCCTTGCAGAGATATATTCCGCAGCAGATCAGCCATATCTAAGCAAAAAGCGGGACCCAAGGATGACTTGCGTAAACCTTTGGATTTATTATAATTGACTGCCTTGGGATTTTTAATCCACCAAATTGCATTGGAAGTTGAGTCCACCTTAACCATCTTTAGAGAGTGTTATTTTTTTTACCCTTTTCAACTGAAGGCTTTTTGAAGTCTGATTCGGTCCTTAGTCTGTTGACTTTCCGTTAACCATTAATTGTATTGGGAAGTGGGCGCGACTTGCTAATGAACCTACACCATTAAATATCATAAATAATTACTGTTAATGTCGGGGCTGTGAATACTTTTAGTCTTTTAACCTGGTTAATATTTTCCTGCATTTACCCATATACAAACTCATCTTATATTTAAGAACATTATTAAAACTACGAACAAAAGGTGATTTACAAAATAAAGTGAAATTGTAAACTCATCTATAAACAATAAAAACACTTTAAAGATCCGTACCCTCAAACGTTATATGCGTAAAATTAATTTAAAATTTAAATGAATTCATTTTGGGATTACACAGGTTGAAATCGACGAAAATGTGTGTGTGGTAGCGAACTATCAAATTAATCCAGACGAGCCCAAAGAATTGAACAGTGGCCATCCGGTCAAGGTCGACTCTTTGTTTGATTCCGGGCTAAACATCAAGGACAATTGTGACTGAAAGGATTGAGGGAATTGATTTGCGGATTTTCATTAGGACCTCCGATGTTCTACAATGGCTTCTGGTTTCATTGTGTCAAATATCTAAATCAAAGTGGGGGATTCTTTGGAGTGAAAAAAACTAAAAAGAATCTTTAAAGCGGTCCAGACTCTGTGGCTTGCGATATTAATTTAATAAAAATGGCCCGCTAGTATTGCTGATTTTGAAGGCGAGATAAATTATAGATTCAAACGAGATTATGGATATATGTAGATAAGATTGGTTTGTATTCTCTAAATCTGAAAACTCTAAACTTTAATTTGAAAGCTTAATAATAAAATAAAAAAACTATGAAATAATAAAATAAATCTAAAATAATTATTTTTGAAATGCTTAAAATCAAGTTTCACTATACATACATTTTTGTGTTTTACATATTAAATGCCATGTATTTTTTTTCTTTTTTAAGGAATAAATTTATGTAAACAATAAACAAGAAAGTACCTACTAAGATTTAAAAATGTTTTATTTTCGACATATAATAAGTATCAATTTCTCAAGATTAAATCAAGACTGCTGAATAAAGGGATATATAAAACATTTAGGACTGTATTTACACAGATCCTAATCTTATAATTTCAATAAGCTCCTCTTAAATAAACTTTTGACTCAACGCCTTCAACTAGTTTTCACAAAATCAGCCACAGTTTAACGGGAAGATTTGTCTAAACTTTCAAACGCTGCATTCAAATGCAAAATTATACAGCAGCCAAAGCAGCGAAAGCGAAGCCGCATAATTTTCCTAAAGAGAACTAATGAGTACTTATTCAGTGGATGCGTAGAAGGGGGAAGTGGGCGTGGCAGGCAGTGGAAATGCCTGGAGGCTGACCAGGCTCAGATTTTAGTTTCAAATGAAGCTCAGGCTTTGGCTGGGGCTCGTAACAGGGTCAAACTGTAAGTAGGAAATGCAAAGGGCATTCACATTTTGATTTCATTATTGCCATTTTCTGGGCTGCACATTCTGACTGACTTCCGAGTGCAACGTCACCGCCTCAAGGATGAGTTTTACCTGCTTTTCCTCTAATAAGGGTGCAGGTGAATGCGACTATGTGGGTGTGCCTATTATGGGTGCTCTCTTTGCAAGGTGAAGCATTGAAAGGTGGCTCAAGGAGCAAAGATGGGTGGCTAATGCCCAAGAGTCCTGCCACAAACACACACAGACAGGCGCCCACCCACCCACTTATGCATCCGCACACACTCGCGCTCAACAAAAACTCCTTTCAATTTAAGGGTGCAAAAGTTTTCGGGGCTTTCGAAATCAAAGCCAAGCCCAGCGGTTTGAATGGGATTTGCGCTGGCAAAGGATTACGCTTAAAAGCGATTTTATTACCGACAAGGATGTATTCTCATCGAGAGTTTCGTTCGGTCTCCGCAGCGACGTTGGTCATTTGCCAAAACTTGTTAAGGTGCTTTAAGTTCCCTTCTGGTTAACTTAGGCTTAAGATCGATTAGTATTTGAGGCTTTAATGTAAGAAAATTAAATTTTCAATTTTGCTAAGTAAATAGAACAAGATTTTAGATTTATTAGTTCGTTTAATCAAAAATATATTAATAATGGTTTAATGGAAAATTAACTCGTGGCTCGAAGGTTAAAAAGTTAATAGTTATAGCTTATTCGTTTAAAATTCACGTTGTTCTCTTGAGAAGGCGAATTAACGAAACACTTCGATGCATTTTATTTTGATAGAATCTTAAATTTACCCAAAAATCAATAAAAAATGTATTCAAAACACAGGTATTATAGTATTATATTACGCTAACTATGTTTTTTTTGGTTACATGCTAAAAAGCAAAAAATTTTAAAGGATTTATTTATTTATTTATTTATTTAATATTTCCTAACATTTTACTCCATTCAATATTTTTTGTTTACTCTTCATAAAAAGTATTTTAATATACAAAGGTTAGTTTTGTGTAACTAAGTTTGTGTTATGTATTTATAATCGTTTTAATTAAATTAATACAAATTGGTAAATTTCACACATGATTTGTTTTCTTAATATGCTGGTTAACAGGATGTTGAAATGAAAAAAATGTATATATATGTACATATGTATATGATGTGTATGTTTTTATCATAGTACTGAAGTTTCCATTAAGGTGATAAAGAATTTAATTTAATTCTTTTGTAAAAGATTTCGCGTCATAAATCAGAGCCACAAACCTTTTTTAAAATTCTACCAACTGCTGCAAACATATTTCCGAAAATTGAACGAAAAGAGAAGGCCTTTCTGTAGCCCAAAAGGCAGAGAAATGGAAACGAGGAAAAACGGAAGCATCCAGGACATGAGTAAACAAGGACCGGCCAAGGCCGCTGGCCCAAAAATTATAAATTTCCGTTGAAAACGAAGTTTCAAAAGTTCTGCATCAATGGATTTATATTTAAGGAAAAGGACCCAAGCCGAGGACCTGGTCTCGAACCCTAAACGGAAGCCCAAAATGGTGACACCGGACATGAAATAATTTCAATTTTTGGTCATTTCCCCAGCTGAAAAAGAAAGGAGCAGTCCCAAAGCGAAATGAGTGAATTTAAATGTTTAATAAACTTTCGCCAACTACGCACACAAATGGGTGGAATCTTCGCCACACTTTTTCACCGCCCCTCAAGCCGCAAACTGCGAAAATGGCTTAGAGGGGGAGGGAATGGGATTTGAGGGGGCACCAGGCGTCGCCGTCATTGCTTTACACTTTTCTTCTAGCACTTTTCATTCATTTAATTTTCCCGGTCACCTTTTTTTTTGTAGCCGCTTTCCCCTCAGCAGATGGCACTTGGGTATTTAACGTTCGCTAATGCTTCCAGCCGCTGCTGCTGCCGCTGGCATTGCTACTACCACTGCCACCACTACCACAGCCATTGCCACCGCCTCCGTTGCGGTGCAAATGGGGCGTGGCATCGTCCGAGCCTGGCCAAAAGCAAGGCGACAGTTGGCGGCCGTTTCCTAATTACAAATCACTGGCGGTTCCCACAGCGACGCCGAGGGAAAATGCTGGAGAAAATAAGAAAAAGAAATTACATTCTTTGCAGCATCGCTCCCCCTGTTTTGTTGCTGCTTTCTTTTCGGACTTTCTGGGTCAACAATTATGCAAAATACTGTTATTTTAGGAGCAGACCGTCGCATTTATCTGTCCCTTTTCTGGTTGGGACTTGCGGCCTTAAACAAAGCGCTCCCCAAAAGAGGTGACGGGGAATGGGTGTGGGGATGAGGATCCGGGTGGGAAAATGCGGCGCATCCGTTTTATAATTAGTTGGCAACCCCCCGCAAAAGATAGGGGAAATGGCCAGGGGAAAGATGTGGGGTATAACAGCTTTTAAGCGAGAATTAAAGATTTAATTGCTTGAAATTTGGCTAAGTGCGTTGCGCGATTATTGGTGTTTTTCTCAGGCTTATTCCCCATCCTCCACTTGAATTTGAGTGATGTAATTGTTTTCGTATTTAAACGCGTATAATTGGTCTAATCTCCAGGATACTTGCACAATTATGAAACAAGTCAAAAGCAATGTTGTGTTTTTTTTTTATTAAGGGATTAAGTCATTTGGAAACTATTACTATGCCAGTTATTTACGTATACAGTTTACAACCAACTTACGGAGGAAACAAAAATTGTCTTTCACAAAATTCTGTATTTCCGAATTTAAGTGAAAACCTTGAAGAATGTTAAATGTGAATTTCCTGTCGATATCAATATAAGTGTAGGAGGGTATTATAACCTATAAATATAAGATCAAGTAATGAAAATTTTGTATAGTTTTTTACTTCACCTTATGATGAATTAAACAGTGACATTTAGGGTCATTCAATTCAATTTTCGTTGATTATCTGTTTTAACTTTGTTATCTTTTTGCTATAAAAGCAAGTAGTGCTGCATTCGAGCGAGACCATACGAGAAACGATCGAGAAATTTTCTTTTCTCGGTTTCCATTAGAATCACGCCATGTCAACTGTGTCAAAAAATTTGGGGTAATTGTTTTGATTTGAAAAAAAAACCATAAAAAATTGGATCATAAGGACAGTACCTTTAAAAACTTTAAATGGGTTTGCGGAATTCCGCACCGTTTTCGATGTTTTTGGAGAAAAATGTATAACTCACAAATAGTTTGACATTTTTTTGGTATAAGAGAGAGCACACTTATATAATTTTTAAAAACAATTGTTTAACAATATCATTTTTATAAAGCCTTCTAGGGCAACTATTGATGTGAAATTTTTACAAAATTAGGTTTAAACTCTTATTAATGTGTTCCAAAAAGGACAAAATTTATATTTTACTCGAACAGTTTATATTGAATTTTTCGTCGCGCCGCGCACGGGATTTCCATAGCAAATGCCCGCGATGTGGAAGATCCGTCTTGACAGCTTCCCCGATAGCAGCACCACCAGACCCTGATGGCGTTCCTCTGCAAAGATGTCCGCCCTTGTTCAAAAAAACAATGCCCCAGTTGTAGTTACTGACTTTACGTTTCAATATAATCTTGATTCGTTTATTTAATTTAAATGTTTATATGTATATTGATCAGGTAAGTTAGCTTTTCAATTTCGCTGGTACGTCCCAAATGGGACTCTGGGCTGAAAATTATATTTTATTTCTTGTCTCCAATCAGATGATGCCTCGAATCATCCTCTTCTTAACCAATTTTGTGAAACTGGCTGTGTGTCCAGCGGTCGTTTTAATAGTTTCGTATTTTTAACACGTCCAAAATAGTTGGGTTGATGTCTTCGGCCTCTGGATAAAAGTGGAAGTGACAGCATTAACTTTTCCTGCCGATACCGACCATAGAATCATTTCGTCTCCATGCCTCTGATTTACCGTCTGTGAAAATAAGGAGTCCGAAAAGTTTGCAACTGACCCAAACATCAGTGGGCCCCATCTGTGCATCTCTCAGATTGTTGCCCCTTCTCTCGAAGTTGAAGTGGTGAAGTTTAGTTTTTGTTCGTATTTTCCGGGCGGTGTGCAGTCTGCAGCTCCTAAAATTAAGGAGCTTGGCCTGCCTGTTTGGTCCTTATTGATTTGTATATTGAAACTTCATTACAAGTTGAGTGCAGTTCGCTTGTAGTTTATTTCCAACTTTTTTCGTTGGTCAGCTAAAGTTGTTTGGTTTATTTACTCGAGGTTTGTTCTGATTTATTAATGGGGTCATGGGTTTAGTTTATTTATTGCCAGTTGTTGCACTTGCTGATCGGCTACTTGGGTAAAAATTAACTGGAATTCGTTTCTGAGCTAAGTTTGATTAAAGCTCCACAGCTGGGAAAATGTGCACGTCCTGTGTTTGGCCTGAAAAATCACCCAAGGAGAGCTGATTTTGAACTTGTACATACGACGCAAAACAACCACCGACTGCCATTTGGACCTGACACACTTGTCGAGGGCGATGTAATGGATGGGCATTGGGTGGGTGATGCGACTTAGGCACGAGCCCACAATAATGATGAATGCGCACAAAAAGGCCACCGAGCAGGTCGGGTCGACCTCGTCTCAAACCTCCACCCAACCTGTTATCCAGCCAACGTGTGACAATGGGCAATCAGCTACAGAAACCGAAAAAATTGGATTTATTTTCTAACAGAAAATCATAAAATAGAGGTACGTAAATAAATTCAGCATGCTTTCAAGAAATATTTAAAATTTAAAATTAAGCTTGTTGATATATATTTAATGTTTAACTATGTATGTTTTTTATTAACTTAGATTATTGTAGGATATGTTATTAATTTCTAAACAGGCGTCTCTTTGAAATCATAAAATTGTGCCGTCAATCATGAAACACTCCAAATTTAAACATTTGAACCTGATCTTTCATATAGTAATGTATTACTTACAGAATAGTTAATATTATAAATTAAGAAATTTAAAGTTTAAAACTGGTTGTAAAAAATAAAAAAGTTTTAACTACGCTTTCGACTTAATACCTTTCGGTGATTTCAATTTTAGAAAGTTGTATAATTTTTATTGACAACTTAATTTTAAAATTAATTGTCAACTTATAAATAAATCTTAACAAAGTCAGTCTTACAAGGTTTTCATGAAAGTAACATTCAATTTTCTTTATACTTCTGACTAAAAAACTTTAAGAAGTAAAAAAATTGTTAAAAACAAATACTTTAAGATATTTTTTGTGATCTGATCCCACTTAATTCCACATTAGCAGCAGCGATTCGCAGTCTGAGTCGCAGCCCCGGCAATTTCAATTGTTGTAATGCACTCAAGGGGTCGTTGTTGACGACAACGTCGGCGCTGCATGATTACACGAGCCGCTCCTCGCTGCCACGCCCTCTTCACCGCCTCCGCCCCCTCCCATGGGGCCACCCTAATGCCACACATGACCATGCTCAACTCCTGTGCGTTGGCATGACAGCGAGCTGATGCTGCTGCTGCTGCTCAGTTTGCCTGGCATTTTGCTACTTATTTTTGTTTTGCCCCGAGGCGCTGCATTCCATGGGGGCTTGGGGTGCGGGCGTGGGTTAGACGACGACTAATCTTACATCGCTGCATATCGAGGTTAAAACTTGACAATAGTTCAACTCGACTCGGCTGCCGCTCACCCATGCCTTTGTTGTCCTTAGACGGTTTTAGCCTGGCCCTCTTCAGGGGTTACGTATACGCAGCGTTAACTTGTCAGCTGCTGTTCAGTGTACACTAGTTTCTAGGGTGGGTCGAAATTGGTCACAGAAAATGGTAAAGGGGAACGCATTCTATGTTAAGTTCAAAGAAACAGGAACATTAAAACTAAGAGTACCAAAAAAAACATTTTTTTATTCATTGGCCCTCTTTTGAAATAAAAGATTTATTTGTGAAAATTTAGAAAAGGGTTTATTAAACAATTGCAAAAAACCTTTAAGATTTGTTGGTGTAATTACATTTTTAATGGGTTTTAGAATCACCGTAAGTGTAACTTTTTTGGCTTTGAAGAAAATGTGTAGTTCCATGATTCCGAATATTCCTCAGTTTTTTTTTGTGTATGCAAAAATCGAATCACCCGCTTGCTCACCCCTCGGTTATCCTAATCTCTATCCCTGTTGCTTGCTCAGCTCGTGACCCAAATTATTTGCACAAGCCCAACGCAACGGAAGATGGAGTCTCCCTCGTTTTTTGGGTTGTCTCTGCAATTGCAAGTGTCTTCAAGCTGCACACAGATTTTCGAGGTTAATGCGTGCGAAACTTTGAAATTAGTAAATTTCCTTTCTGCCATTCGTTTGCCAAGTTTTTCGCAGCAGAGCCCCAACCCCAGCCAAGCCCAAGCAATCTCTACGTCTTCAGCAATCCCACCCGCCTTGAGTGCAACTAATTTATTTGTACTTTGTGTTACACTGCGTATACGTGATGTTGTTGGCCCCTCTGCACGCAACAACAAAGAAAGTACGAGTATCAACACAGCAGACCGAAGACGACAACAACACTTGTTTAAATTAAACTTTTTGACCCAAATTTATGTTTCGAGTTGATATGCATTTTCTTGTCCTGTGGCTTCTTCTGCTGTGGTAATATTCTAAAAAGCACAACTTACATACGTGACAGTATTTCGTAATGTTGCAACAAAAACCAAATGAGTTGATTTGGAGTTTTAGAATACTGGGTAACGGCTGTGCAAGTTTGTAAGAAAAGGGTCGATGCTGGTTTGAACTCAATGAGACTTACATAGCTTGGAAACCATTTAAAGACAGTTTCCCCAGGAAGCAAAATAATCTATTTTAATACAGGCTCAATATAAATTTCGTTTCGCTCATATTTCTCAGCCAATTAATTGATGACAGCCAATGGATATCGAAGACAAAGTTGACCCATTTAAGCCGTCTTTATTGGGTTGACTCTTCCGCCCTAATTACATTATGTTTTCCATTTAACAGACTCCAGCATTTTTAAGAGTATTTCTATCTGCTCGCTTAATTAACGGACAGGGTGGGGGTAAAACTGTTGAATGGGAGGGGCGACGTCGCAAATTGTTGAAAATAAGTTAGTCAAAGGGCCCAAGGCCATGAAAAAACAAGAACAAAGAACATGTAGAAACGAAAGCACACAAAAAATTGAAAAAATAAAACGAAAGGGAGATGCAAAAAATCCAAAACGAAAATGAGGCGAAAAGAGGACACGATGCGAACAGGGAACATACATATATACGGGTATATAACTAAGTACATACGTAAGTATGGGTAGTGGACAACTATGGAGGACCGGTCCCGCCCACTACTCCACCCTCCCCCTTTTTTCGCGCTGTGGCGCGTGCCTGCGCCGCGTGCTAATTATGATGAAAGATTTCTGCGTCTTTTAGCATTAATCCATTTGGAAAATTAGAAATGAAAATATAATGAAATTTCCACCAACTTCCACAGCGTTTTCCATACGATTTTTTCTTTCGTTTATAATTGAGAAGAGGTCAAACCAGAAGTTAAGGCTACATAACCGATAAGTGCAGTACCCTAGCGTTGAATAAGAATAAGTAAGAATAAAAACTTTCAAAATATTGAAATGACTTTCAATCCATTTTTGAAATGTTTTTTCGCCAGCTAATTTGGGAATTAGCACCTTTTAATGTGACAATAACAAACTTCCCAAATGTGAAAAGAAAACGATTTATTATAAAATTGTTTTAAATAGTTCTAAAAACTAAATTTTCCTTTTTTTATTAACAAAAAAACCTTAGCCGTATAGCAAAAACAATATACATATTTTACATGCAGCACTGGTCTGAATTATAAAAACATATTAAGTTAAGACGTTTAGGTTTTTTGACAATAAAACTACTGTTGCCGTTTAAAAACATTAAAATAATATAATTTAAGTTATTTATAACAAATATTTTGCTACAAAAGGCGAAAATAAAAAAGTCTCTCTTCTTTACTTGTTTTATGTAAAAGGGACTTAAAGGCATGACAACCTTAACTTCAATATGAAAAGTATTCATTAATTTCTGTTTATTTTGGTAAATTCTATTAAAAGTTTTACAAAAAGTTAAGAATAAACATTGAATATGTATAATGTACATACAAAAAATAATTTGAGTATAATATTTATAGATGACTTTTGCAGTTCCTTGCCTTATGTATCTTACGATAACAGAAGAAATAGTTTATGCCCAACTCTAACGGCATACAAAATCGATTTGCTGTTAGCACGAAATATTGACAGTGGGCAGGACTTACTTTATAGTTTCATTTGTGTGTTTATTGCCGCCGGAAATAATTTATAACCTCATCAGTCATTCGGTTTATGCAGTAAATTCCCCAAAAATGTACATTTATTTTCCCCAACAGTGGCAATTAACGCTTTTCCCTCTGTTTACCCAACCAGCGAACTTTTTTTAACTCCTACTCCTTCTTCCTATTTCATAACACGTTTTTAATTACCCATTCTTGGGCAAGGACATTCTAAGGGTGGTAATAGAAAGTCGATGGTGTAACGGGATGACAACTTCAGCGCGACTTGAAAACAATTAAAAACGTCGTAATTGTCGCATTAATGTTTTTCTGATCACATTTTCGCACTGGCTCTTGCCACTTGGAAACTGGCCAAGGACAGCACAATACACAATATAGCTACAGGACTCGGCACGCACAGCAATTCGAGCGCAATAAAATTACACAAAATTGGAATTAAAGCCGGTCAGTTTAAGTGCCTTCAACAAAGTGTATTTAACTGTCAAAAATCATGCACATTTTCCTGCTAGCCCAGGGAGCCCCATTTTAAAATAAGAAAAAAAGTTTTTGGTTCAAAGAGGCGGCTGGTATTCAATTTGAACGTGTTCCCGTGGCCATAAAACATGGCCAGGGCCTGTAGTTAATGGCCTATCCGATGGTCTAGCTGGACTAGCTTTGAATCATTAAACGCACTTGCGGCATTGACGAGGAGGAGGTGAGCGCGCGTATATCCTTCGATATTCAGAGCCCACTGACCAGCAGCCGTTGTTCTGGCCTAATGGTTTCCAAGAATATGCCATGGAACACAAATAAAAATTAAACTAGTTTAGTTTTGAAGGATGTATTTGCTTATTTTTAAAACTTAAAGTGGACTATTTTTTAATTTTAGTTTATGGCTTTGCACGAATGTTCACGACATAGCTGGCCAAAAAAGAACATGAAATAAGTTTGCAAAGAAAAGAGAAACTTAAACAAAATGTTTATTTTCTTTGAACTTATAGCCATCCCTAAACAGATCCTAACCAATTTACATCGAGCTTGTATGTTAATTTGTTTTGGCCAGTGTCTCCTAAAAATGCAATACCCTTGATCAAAAAGCTCTGCACCTCAATAAAATTAAATCTTAATCTCAAATTGTTTAACAATAAAACATGTACTATTCTTTAGTCTTTAAATTCAAAAAACTTTTATTTTGCTACTATTTAAAGGATATGCTCGCAAAAACTCGTATAAATTGACTGGGTTGGTAATATAAAAATATAAGTACAGTAAAAGAAGACTTCCCACAAAAAGAAATATGGCTCAAACTTAATGAGAATTGTTTTACTTTTCCCATTCTCTTTTTGAATGTCAATGTGTGCTGCATTAAGTGTAATTACCGCAACATTTTTCATACCATAATGTAAGAAAGCGACCCACGAAGTGAAGGATACTTACCCAAAAGACACATGACCAGGAAAAGACTCTCTTAAAGAGTCTCAAAGTCGTTCACTCGGCAAGATGGACCTACATATGTGTGTAGCACAAGAGCCTTCTCTTTGACCTTTTCCTCTACTCATGTCCAAGAAATTCCCCTTCTTATGTATTTCTCATTCAAATTGAGCAGCCATTATAAGGGGAACGTGCCCATCTGACTGCCTGACCTTGTATATAATTTATACCATGTGAACTCCGGTTGGCTCCCCACTTTATTGTATCTCCTTTGGCTTTATTTATTTAGTATTTTAACAGCTTCATTAACTGCAATTACATTGCCCTGGCCTGCTCCTGATAATTTCATTTTTCCCTCTCTTTTTTCGGTCTCTTTATGTTATTTTTTTCTGGTTTGGTCCTTGCTCTGGTAGTAAAGATATTTAAACCCGATAAATGCAATTTTTGCGTTATAATGCACATAATTGCAGGCAGTTGGGAATCTTTTTTAACTGAGGACGGGAATGTTTTGACTTGTGATAATCCCAGGAGATTGCTTATGAGATTGCGTTGAACAAGATCGTAAAGCATTTGTCAAAATCATCGTCAGCCGATTTAAATTCCGTAAATATTTCCACTTTGAACGAACCATTTTGCTTTTGTTTGATTTTGATTGGGCGCCTACATCAAAAGTGACGTGTCTGCACTGAATGCCATTTCGGTCGAATTTTTATAAATCATTTGGCGTTTCCATGGCCTCTTTTTATGGGCTGAGCTGGTCGGCAAGCACAAGCCACAAAACACATTCATCAAATCCGCAGAGTCATTCATCATGGGCAATATATTTGACATTGTCAGTGATGGATAAATACTACGCACAACAACTGCCAAAACTCCATGGGATAAAATGGGATGGAGTGGGATTGGACGGGACGGGCAACAGGATAAACAAAGCCAGAAAGGACAGACAGGATAAGGAACACCGGAAGCACATGCTCGTCTGCATGTTGAGCTTGGAAAATTTGCACGTTTCGATGCATGAAAATTGCCTTAAAATAAATTCGTTTTGGCCAGCTAAACAGCAGGTGTTTCGCCTGCAATCCAATTCCGCTCGTAGGATTGCTCTCTAAGACTGCCATCACAAATATTTTATTTCATACATAGCAAGTTGATTTATTAGTTTACATAGGGGTTGCCAACAAAAGACGTTTTGCCTTCTCAATCTCCGAAAGAAAGC
Source organism: Drosophila oshimai (assembly GCA_018150695.1). Taxonomy (NCBI): domain Eukaryota; kingdom Metazoa; phylum Arthropoda; class Insecta; order Diptera; family Drosophilidae; genus Drosophila; species Drosophila oshimai. Next base: position 390,608 of record JAECWM010000278.1, read on the forward strand.
AAACAGAACATGAAGTATAACGAGGGATTGGTAATGTACATAATTTATTTCGCACTGTTTTATTCCTACAATGGTTAAATATGGGAAAAACATTTCTTTAGAAGTTGCATTTGGTTTATTTATTTGCTTAATTTGAAACATATTTTTATGCATACCAGACGCTGAAAAAAAAACACAATCAGTTTTTGGCGAATCGTAAATCACCCAAAGAATGCTTACAATTTTAAACACTTTTTGGTGTTGACAAATAATGACATAATTATTTAATTTAAGAACGCGACTAGCTTGAATATGGTTGCAGCTTAGCCAGACGGTGTTAAAGTAGACTCTTTCGTGCAGGAATATCAATGCAATCAAGCTTTATAAATACCTTAAAAAGGGGAAAGCGAAATGGTATACAAAAATCTAAGTTTGTTGAAACGATTTTTTTTTCCTCTAAGATGGCTACTAGCGAAAACTTTTACTTTTCCTTGTGTGTATTTGGGCCACGACGATGTTGGCGCTTTGAAGAAAATATATTCGAATAGCAGGCCTGGCACTCATCGCCTCCCAAAAATGTCCCCCAATTCCGGATTTGTCCTATCTGCCCTTTCCGCCGTTTTCTTCTCACTAACCCTGAGAAATCATCGCTGTTTGCTGGTCAACTTTTCTTTTGCTGGTTTTTTGTCCGCTTTGCGTTTTCCGACGCGCTGCCACATTAATTTTACTTCTTATAAATCTTGCTAGATGTTCCAGTGGCCCATCTAGATGGCATGACATTAAAGTTGTCGGGGTCTTAAAGTCGCGAACTTTTGGGGCAATAATTTATTTCCTTATCGCTTAAACTTTAGGCTACATCATTTTGTTTGCCAAACTTTCAATTAGTGCCAATACTTTAATCGCTTTCGATTAATTTCAATTTTATGTTGGTTTTTTTCAGCGCAAAATATGTTGCTGTTTTCTACCATTAACTGACAAATATTTACCAGATAGAAATTTAAGCTAAAAAGTGCTGCGGGCTCAATCATATCTCGACGCCCTGCATCCATACATGGACTGGAGATTGTAGGGCATACACATATCCGTTGTTTGAATCTAACTATGTTTTGTACCTGCCTAACCATAAACTGCAAAGAGCAAATATTTTTCCTGAATGTTTACACTGGCATGTACACAGAAATTCATATTGTCTAGTTGGCAAAAAAGTGTAGCATGCTTTTAAGGGCCGTTCAATTTTTGTTTGTTTCGATGCCAGGCGGTAGTTTTTGTGTGTTTAAAACGCATGAATTCATTTTTAGTTGCTCCATTGTGTAGTAAGCCTGAAATCTCGATAAATTCAACACAACAAGAGTTAGAGAATTTATTTTTAAAATATATTATGAAACTTGAATAAAGAAGTTGTATTGATTAGTATTTAATTAAATAAAAATTTAACATGGTTGTCTCTAATATAATATAGTTAGAAAATATTTATGTTCAATATACATTTTTGGGAGTAAGTGTAATCGAAAATTACCACATGAACACAAACCCCAAATTGAGCTTTAACGTAAATATTTAAATTTACTTTTTTTAACAAAGAAATCTAATTTAAATGGCTTTTCGTGAAACTGCTTCATTTTTTTTTCTCTTTTTATAGATATAGAGCCAATTGAACGGAAACAAAAAAAAGTTGTAAAGAAAATATAAAATATTAATTTTCTGGTTGGCTGAAGGTTTTTTGACCAGGTTACGGAAAATCAACAAAAAATTTATTTCTAATGTACACAATTGACATGTTAAATAAATATGGGAGAGAGAGGAAAGTATTAAGTGTGGGCAATAAAACCTATATAATGCCGTTCGACAGTGGAAAAATATTGAGCAATAAAAGTCGCACACAGTGTAATGAAAACAAACAAAACTATAAATAAATTCGCTAACATAAAACTCTCGATTGCCAAAGCATTTAATAGTACAAATAAACATTTAAGTTTTATTTATACGAGCAAATACCATTTCCCTCCAACTTAATCATGTTAAAAGCCAGACACTGTAATTTGGTGCCAATGGAGCAACTATTTTAACATGGCCTGGAGTTTACCAGGGCTTTGTGTTGGAAACTGGAGCGATTTTACTCCGGGACTGACAACTTAAAGTCCTCCGGCTCACCCGGAAAAAAGCTACCAAAAATCAACGGACGCCACATCTGCTTTTCATTCCACTTCAGTGTTGCATATCTTTTTGTTATTCCTTTCGATTGACTTGTGGTTGGTGAATTGTATGGTTATAGATGTATGTATATGTACATACATATATGTACATAAATGGGTCAGTTGACCAAAGAATGGCGATAGCGTTCTATGTCAAGCTGACAAAATGATTTTTTCTTTGTGTGAATGTGGCTGTTAGAACAAAAATACGACCAGAAAAACGAAAGGGAACTATTTAAAACTTGTAACCCATTTTTGTGTCAGTTTGGTTATTGCAGTCATAATACTTAAATACTCACTCAAATATTGAACTCGTTTCACAATTAACGAAAATAAAACTTAGGAATAATCATTACTTTTAAGTAGCAACAAAAAAAACAAAAATAATAATTATTTTTTTATTGAGTATTTTGAATACAATTTATAATGACTACAGTTTCTGTTTTAAATATTGCTCTACGATTGTCAAGATGTTTCTTAATGGGCATAGACCCAAATCAAACGACTACCACTTCCTTTCCCCAAAACATATCAAGTCAGGCTACCTCAGCTATTAGGCTTAAACGGTTGTTTGTGGTCTCGGCGACCGTAATTATAAGTTAAGCCGCTATTAATTATGGCGCCCAATCGGGAGAAGGGGGATGGGGATGGGAACGGGGATGGGATTCCCCTTCCTGCACAACACATGTGCATGAGGCGAGGGACACACAGACTCACATAAGCAAAGCACACAGGCTGCTGGCATCACAGGCTAATCGCTTCGACAGGCCAAAGTCGCATTTTGGGGGCGCAACCCAAACGAACCCGCAATTAATTTGCAAGTTCGGCATCAAATTTGCATGGTTGTGTGGGTCGCCTGCCACGTGAGTGTGTCAATGTGTGTGTTAGTGTGAGTGTGAAAGAACTCTCGCGGTAATTAGCAATACATTTGGTTTTCGAAAAGGAATTGATTGAGCCACCAAACTCCACTCTCAGCACATTATGATAAATGGCTGTTAATGCAGCAGAGGTTTTGGCTGTCATTCAATCTGGAAACTAGACAAAGGGAATTATTATTTTGCGCACAACTACACCCAAAAAAATGTCAATGAGTCGTTCTCGATAAGACAGGGTCAAAATGATGGTAAGGCTTGTGCCAATTTTAGTATCAATTGAATACAATTTTGTAAAATTGATACGAGGTAGTATCGAAATGATACGAACATATGTACATGTACCGGGGTGCCACAGAAACCGTCGACGGTTTTGGAGACGGTTTTGTCGGAAATTCGGAAAAAACCGTCGGTGATACAGAAACCGTCTCGAACTTGTTGTTTGGACTAACGACTGCTGTTTTTATTTGTAATTTCTTTTGCTATTTTTCAATAATTTCAAGACAATCTTGTCTTTTTTTTGCAAGACAATACCAATAACAAAACAAAACCCCGCACATAAAACGTAACAAACAAAATAGTTCAACATTTTAAATTGACGGCCAAACTAAACAACAGAAGCCACCCCTGTACTAGATGGCTTCTTTCGAGAACCTGCTAAATGAAATCAGTCCCTCAAAGCGAATCCTTTTGCGAAATCCACTTTTCTAATTAAAAAATCAAGAGCACGGTGGCCTGCTTTGTTTTCCTATGCTTTCCCCCAATAATATTTAAAATTTGTTGAATTTACTTACATTTTCATACGAATTGTCTTCTTCGTCGTTAAAAACCCAAGCCGGTATTTTTTGCCACACGCGGTCACACTTTCTAGCAATGCACGCTTCGTTTTATTAATTTCACAAGAAAGACAACTTATTTTCATTTGAAATTTTGACACGCTGTAGTTATTGTTATAAACATAGCGTACCATAACAATAATAAGAATAAATATTTTGAATATGAAAATTACTCCGAAACTTGGTATTTTCTATTTGGAGCAAGATCAAAACATAAAAAATTTTGTATGCAGATAGCACACACAATTAACGTTGTTTTAAAAAATTTTTGATTATTTATAAAAAGGTTCAAGTATGCTTGTTTTATAAAACTGTCGTTTAAAACACGACGGTTTTGCGTTGGGTTGGAACTTGGGCGGACTACGGGAGGAACGTTTTCAGTGGCACCCCCGATTAATAGCGGACACTTAGTGTAATGTTGACACGATTTGATATCAAGCTGATACTATCAAGAATATATTCCTTATATTCTAGTGCCAATTTTGTGTCCCTTTAAAAAGCATCTTAGAAGAGATTTTTAATATATTTAATATTAAGTAATAAGATCACATTGATGTATAAATATGGGCATATTGATGACGAATTTTTTTTCGGCATACCTAATATTGAGTGTATGGAACTGTGACTGTTGCAAATGTTCATCTGTCTGTCCGCCCGGTGTTCATTTTTGTTTTTTCTTTCAGCTTGAATATAACTTTGTGATTTAAAATATGTAATTTGATGACTTTTATTAAAATTAATTCAATACAAAAAATTTATATTTTTTGCACTTTTATTGTTACTCGGAAAGTTCAAGGTAATACAATTGCAAATGTCAAATTATAATTATCCGTTTTTTTTTATAATATGATGGACTTATCAAAATTATTTAATTAAATGTAAAAATCTTTTTATACAATTTACAGATATTATAAGCGATGACACCCACTCTATTTTACGATGTTATTTTTGAAACATTATACATAGATACGGTACTATTTTTGTATTATTGATGCTATCTAAGGCACCTGTCCTTGCCAGTGTTCTCCCCCCGGAACCCGCCTCCTAATGTGGCCTTGATTACGGCCTCCATCAGCTGCTGGGCGAACCAATTCCGAACGTAATCAAGCATACAGGTCCCAAACTCTCCGCAAGTGGAGAACCGGAAGAAAAACGGGAAGAAGGGAAAGTCGCGCATAAATCAATTTGAAATGAAACGTACACTTGGTGTACTTTGTCGCTACTTGTAGGCAGCCTCTCCTTCTTTTTTCCCTGCTCCAGATAGCCGGGAATCCGCGGATCGGCAACAATGTATCCGCGTAGCTCTACATAAATTTACGGGGGAAATCTGCATAAAATCAGCGCTAACAAGCAGCCGCCTCCACAGCGAAAGCAGCCGACATCTTTTCCGGCTACACAAGACTTTCCATTTGACTGGGCCGGAAAAGAGGTTGGGGAGTACGGCGAACAACGTCTCAATATTGCAATCTTGTCAAGGCCGTTAAATTGACTGAATGAAACTTACAAAACTGTCAAGAAAGCCCAGCATTTGACAGAGTGCCAAGACAGCTAGAGGAATTAACCATGTGCAGAGCATTGATACATAAGTGCACTGAAAAAAGTGGTCAATAAAAATGAATTCAAAGTACTTTGAGGTGTTTTTGTACTAGCGGTTTTTTCCATTAAAAATAACTTTTTTATCAGTGTTCTGTTTTAAGATATATATACATAAGTACTAATTTAAAAATAATTTTTATGGGTTTTATTTTTATATTAGAGTTGGCTAGCTAAATGTGCATATTTTGGAACACCATGTGATTAAAAAACTTATATTCACATCAATGCGTTTAACTTAACAACCAAATAAGACGGGTTTTTATTATATTTTCTTAAATGAATTGTTTGGCTTTTAAATTTTGTAAGATTCAAGGATGACACCTATGTATATATTATAAATATCAGTGTAGCAAAGGACTTGCCAGGACCAATGTTTCTGCAATTTTCAAGCGTAAAACCATTGCAACCGTAAGCAAATGGAAAGCGATATAAATTACGGTTTCATGGGCGGAACGCTACTGAATTGGGCTTTGGAATTGGGTGAGAACGGTGTTGTTTGCACTGGGTCTGATGCTGATGCCTCTGACAGCAATCACTAATTGCCAATGCGGTGGGCGGGGGGAATGGGGATCGGAATGGATTCCAGGGCACTGGTGGGGTGACAACTTGTTTACAGACCATTGGATACGGAGAGGACACTGCCATTCGAGGTTGGCCAACCGAGGCTCTTAACACTGCGGCTTGTTGACATGGAAACTGACTTAAGGTTAGCTGCTGCTGCCGTAATCCGAATGTAACACAAACTTCGCTGGCAAGTTTACGACAATTTGCAAAGTCATAAACTTGGCCCAGAGAACACTACACCCAAAGTCCATGGATACGGGCTGAAATGGGAACTGGCCTGATGTCCTTGCGGCTGCAGGGCAAACAAACATACGGTAGCTGGCAGCTGGTCCTGGAGGATGTGGACTTTATGCTTATGCAAATTACCATTTCTTCCGGAGAGTGCGAAATATGATCCCTACACTTACATAAACCTTAAAACGTAGCACTCCCAAGTAATTCCGATGGAAATAAATAGTTGAGCGGGCTAATAAAACAAAGGCGGCAATACATCAGAATTCCATTTGCCCAGCGAGACATGCAAAGTGAGTTTCTCCGAGTAACTGGCGAAATATGCATAATCCCTGTGTGCATGCCAAGATTTCCGCACCCTGGATCGGGACTTTCGAAGTGTGAGTGCTCGAAAAACAAGTTTGTCATTACCAGGACACCCCGAGACGGAGATGAAGTCCTCCATGTTTGCCCTGCCACTTCTTTACTTTATTCAGTTTGCTTTTTATTTCGTTAAGCCAGGGCTACATTTGCATTTGACAATTTCGCCAGTGTTGTAGAATTTGCAATGTAAAAGCTCACAATGGGTCGCAGGCCAAAACAGTGGAGCACAGTGGGTCTAATGCATTAAGAAATCAGTGAATATAAAGCGATGCTTTGGCACTATGGAGCTTTTATGTATTTCTATGTAAATGTGTCTGTCAAACACAGCTATAATTCTGTTGCACAGCTGGAATATATTTTGTCTAAGTCCTTTTGTATAAATAATAACTTTGGACTAGTTGCACAGCCATGGTGAGGCAAAAACCAAGTAACGTTTTGATGAACAAAAATCATTAAATCTATAAACTAAATTAAAAACTAAAATTTAATTAAAATTATTTGAAATGGTTAACTAAAAGTACTGGTAGACCTGCAACATCTGCAAAACCTGAAATTTCCAAAAACAACGCGCTTTTATCTTAACTTTGCACTTATTTAAAACCTGTGATTTCATTCAAAACTGGTTTAAATACGTTTTTTCAGTACCGTTTTTAATTTAGACATTTTAAGTATTCTCTTGAAAATTAAAATTTTTTTTTTATTTTTTCTTAAAATCACTTGAATGAAACTCATTTTTAAATTTTATGTTTAGTGCAATATTAATTTGTCAACTAAGGTTTTTCTAATGATGCTTCCAGTTTTCAATTACCCCTTCCACAGTACAAAGCCGAAACCTGACACACTTACATGGAGCGGAAGTGGGAGGGTTGGATAGTGGGTGGAGATAGAGAAGAATAGGGGACTAAGCGGAAACTGGAATCGAGACACCGACTGGCAGATGCTAATCCAGTTGCGCTTTTGTGTCATTCGCATTGTCACATTTGCTGGGCCCTCGTTGATAATGGCCCCGAGGTTTATTGTTCCTCCGCAGCCAGACGACGGCCGCTTCTCTGTCAACCCCGCCAGTGCCCCCGTTCGCCCACGTCCCTGTCACATTACACACGCCACTTGGCAGAACTCATCTCATTAAGCTCTGCATGTGCACATGCTGAAGTTGTTCTTCAATTTGCGTTTGCTTTCAATCTACAAGCCAACTGACAAGCCCGCACAAAGAATTTTAAAAATTTCTTTTATACAGCCTTGCAGCTTTGTCCTTGGTTTTTGGTAAGTAATGTTTTTACATGTTCTAGTCTGTTATCTTCATCTACTAATGCGGCTTTAAGAGAGAAAAAATATGAAGGGCTTACAAAACAAGCTGCTCTTCGTTTAAAAGAGATTTCTTGATAAGAAACCATAAGTTTGTTAAGTAAACACCTTAAGTATTGCCTCTTTTTCGAAAAACATGGCAATTTAAAGTTATAAAGTGGAGCGGTTCGAGAGTTAAAGATGATGTAATTAAACCGACTTTGTTTCATGTTCAAATTTAAAGGTTCGGAAATGATTGCTTGTTCTACTAATATATATTAAAACAATTCCCATTAGCCGTTGTACCCTACTAGTACGTCTAGTACGTCTTTTGGCAACAAACACAAAATGTTGTACATAATATACAAAAGATACGCTTCAGAATTTATCGCTACCAAAAAAATGGAATTTAAGGATTGACTTTTGCCAATATTTAAGTGCACTTTTGCTCTTCAAATTGATGCCACCAAGGAGCAATTTATTTATTTTGTTCCATTTCAATCACAACGAATGCGAAAATCTCCAATGTGCAATTTCCATAATGGGAAAAGGAGAGCAGCGAGTGAAACAATCTTCGGGACATAAAAAACTATCTGACAATATATCTGGGCCTATATGAGAACACACATGGCATCAGCAATTACACGGGATCCAGGCCTTTTTACGATATCTTACTTATTTGCTGAGGCGGGTCAACGCTGCGGCTACTCAATCAATATTGGCTTTTCCCCCGCACACAGCCACGTATTACGTATACGAGTGTGCCTATACATTATGTGCCTTCTGCTTGCTGGTCAAACATCAGAGCCATCGGAACCCAGCCAGGCAAAAGCAACATCGAATAGAAGTGAAATGAACAAATATTCCGAGTCCGACAAATAAATTAAATTAAAATGTATACAAACATAAATTATTTAGAGATAATGTACTGAGGTCAGTCGACCGGCTAACAATAACCAGCAGCCAGCAAGGAGCAGCCACCACAATAAATGCAATAAAACCAAATTCAATTGGCGGCCATAACAAAGTAGAAGAAGACAAAGTGGGAGCAAAAGCAAGAGCAGAAGTGGGTGGTAGGTGGGTGGCCGACAAGGCCGGCAAACAAAGACAAATAAGCGAGCGGTGGACTGAGTCCCGAAAGTAAATTCCAAATAAATCACCGGGAATGAGAGCCGGAGTTGGCAAGTAGCCTGTTGGAAGTTGGCCTGTTTCGCCATTTGTTTTCAGCCGTTGTACATTTCATTTTGTGTGTTTTCTGGTTTAGTGACTTTGACCTGGCCGGAGAAATCATTTATTGAATTGTCTCTCCAAGAAAAATGGTTATTAACTAAGAGTACTACTTTGAAAAGAAGCTGACTTTTCACTCTCTTAAGCCTTTAAGATCTGCCAACAAAAATTCATCGTTTTACTTATCGTTTAGCTCTTGTACTTTTGATTTTGTGTGTTTTCCGATTATGTGACTTTTAACAAACCTGTGAAATATTTAATTGATACGTCCCCTTGTTGAATTTACTTTTTACAAACCTACAATTTAAAGCATTTATGCGAATAAATTCATATTTGGCCAATATTTCTTGAAAGCATCTGCTTGAAAAATGTACATTTATTTTGTCTATTCCCTGGCAAAGAGTGAAGTAAGTAGCTGGCATAAGCTCCTTCTTGCAATTGTTGCAGCGGAAACTTATTTAAATGCAAAACACCGAGAAACAGTACACAGCCATCGAGTTGGAGTCCTTTTCATATCCTTTCTTTTGCAACTAAATCTCGAATTTTTGCATTACATTTGCCTGTATTCAATTTGAATGTCAAAGTGTGTGCTCAGACAGATTTTTCCTTGGGATTTCTCTTGTAAGTCCAGATATTCGTTGTGCCCCTGAAAATTTAGGATTGAGATTGCCAATTCCTGAGTTTAAAAATTTTTATAAAACTAGTAATTTTTATTTTTTAAGATGTTAACTATACCGATCCAATTCAGTAAATAAATATGTTCTTGTTCCGGATTCAAAGCGAGTTTATACGGACGTTGTCCATCTAATAATACCATCTGTTTACAAAGTTTAAAAGCAATCAACATTAAACTTTTGTAATAGTTATAAGAATACATTCGACCAAAGATATTTTTTTTTTTAGAATCTTGCTGAACGACTGTAGCCAATATTTTTTAAGTACAGCAAGTTGTGCTCCCCAGAAGCTCTTGCACAGCAAAGAAATTAAATCCTATCAGAACCAATATAACCAGTATAACCAATCTGACAACTATCAATTAAAAACTGTTCAATGTTATGTTTTTAAAACACAACAATAAATGAAAAATTCTAGGATTGGGTTTATTGCTTGGGAAAGAAAGTTTACAAAGAATTCAAGACAATTTTCAGATCACGTCACCAGAGACTTAAAACTTTTAGAGACATCCATTTGGAAACCTAGTAAAAATATTAGATTTATTTTTTTCCTATTAGTGTAACATCAAAATTAAAACATGGCTGTGATGCCTACAATTTGTATTCTAACTCTTTTTTTGGTAACTCCCAGAACAAATATTGGATTAAGATCAGAATTGATAATTTTATTTAATTGCAGTTGGTTGCGGTCGAAGCTAGCAATCAACAGAACTTTCTTAACGAGCACAATAGGTTTAGAAGAAGGCACGGAGTCCCATCGCTCAGGTTGTCCGAAGATCTTAACCTGCAAAGTCATAAATATGCGTTGGTATGTCTCAACGTTGTTTAATTTGTCACTGTTTTGTATCTAAAATACTATTTGTATCCATCGCACAGTGGCTGGCAGGCGAAGGACGCTTGGAACACTCATCAGGGTCAAAATACTCCTATGGCGAAAATTTGTGCGTTCGGTCGTCTCAGTTTCTAGAATGTGTTCAAGATTGGTACAATGAAATTGAATTTTACGACTTTTATGATCCAGGGTACAGCAAAAATACTGCCTGTTTTACGAACATGATTTGGAAGAACGCTAGGTATATGGGTGCTGGCTCAGCAAAAAATCTGTGGACTGGGTACATTTACGTGGTAGTAAGATATTACCCCAGAACAAATGTAAATGGACAGTACCGAGCAAATGTCCTGCCGGTCAAATGGTTAATTTACAAGTCAAATTCATAAACGGTGTTTTAATTTACCTTCATTGCAGGAAACCCGACGGTGGATATGATTATTGGAATGCATCTAACACTCTACAAATTAACGCCATTCTCATCTTACTTTCCTTGTGCCTGCACAAATTGTAAATTTTTGGCTTACCAAATTCAAGAAAATTTCTCTAAATTTTCATGTTTTTCAAAATTAAATGTATATTTTAGTCTTTTGGAAAAAAAAATGAAGTGCGTATGGATCAAGTTTTCAATCGGATCTCAATTTAAGCCGTTAAATTTGGAAATAAAAAAAAGGTTTATACGTTACATATACCCTTGATAATTATAATTATTATATAGGTGTGTTTTAAATATCTTTTTTACTCCGATAAAATGTGATCCTATTGCTTAGTAAAAAATCTCTGATGAGAGGTGGAGAAACATCGGTTTTTTTGTGACAGCAATGTATTAGTCTTTTTTGCGATACTCGAAGAGTAAGCAAATACTGTAAACGATCAAATGTCTGTCTGTCCGTCCGTCTGTCCGTCTGTCCGTCTGTCCGTACAAACATCGAGATCTCGGGAACTATAAGAGCTAGAGCCACCAAATTTTGCACACAGACTTCTAGAAACAAGCGCAGATCAAGTTTGTTTCAAAACTTGACCACGCCCCTTTTACCGCCCACAAACCGCGAAAATCTGTGGCGCCCTCATTTTTTATGCAATCGTTACGGTTTAAAAAGAAATATAATGATATGTGCACTGTCTTACTACACTCCGAACCATTTTGTGCTCTAATAAATAATAAAGAAGTTATAGAACATTTTGCTATGCCTTATACATATGTAGTTAATGTAGCCCCATAGGTGGCGACTCTATCGTTTTGTTTTCGTTTTGTTTTTTAGCCCCATAGGTGGCGACTCTATCGTTTTTTTTTCGTTTTGTTTTTTTAAAAAGGGAAAATGAGTATCGCAAATCTTATAGTCGGAAACCCCGACTATAGCGTTCTTTCTTGTTTTTTTAATGTTAATTTTAAATGATTTTAAATGAGTTATGGTAAAAATGTAAGCACATTAAAAATAAGATCACTTTCTTGTTGATATTATAATATTTTTCAGAAGGTTGCTGCGCATCAAAGAAAAACAGCTCCGACCCTACACACATTGATTTTGCGAAAGAACTATTCTAGGTGGGCAATTAAAACTAAATTTCATCCATGAACCGCGAATTTATAAGAATTTCTATCAAACATTTTTTTATGGCATGAACTGAAAATGATCAAAATCACTTTACTTTACTTACCTACGATTACTTTGCTATAATGCTAATAAAATTGCTTTATCTTACAATTGAAACGCATTAGTCATAACATCGCTGATTTTCCGAATTCCCAATATTTTTTAAATTAACAAGCAGGTTTGAATGTATTAAACAGCATACATTCAAACCTACATCAATGTTTTTTTAAAAAATTTATATTGTTTTCTTCACTTCTTAAGAAGATGCTTATCAGCCCTTTTCAGGCTAGGGTCGGGGCTCCTTGGTATATGCGAACCAGCGACATAGAACGCGACCTCAAGGTGCCCAAAATCGGTGACAAGTTGCAGTCCATTGCGAACAAATATATGGAAAGACTCAACGCGCATCCTAACAGCCTAGCCAGGAAACTTGGAACTGCTGCCATTAATAATGCTGACCCTCGGACACGAGTCAAAAGACGACTGAAGCGACACCACCCTCAAGACCTTCCTGACCGGGTTTTGACTTAATATCAATTTATAACAACAAATGTAAGAATTTGTCTCCCTTAAATGTAAAGTTTAAATTATTAGTCTTAAGTAACACTGAAGACCAATTGTATTCGAATTAATTGAAGAATGATTAGATTAAGCTGCCACTTGGGTAGCAGTGCGCTAATCGAATAATAAAAAAATTTACATATGGATTACCCTAAAAAAAAAAAAAAAAAGTCTAGGGTCGCTAGCCCCCTTAAAAAAAAAAGTGTAGTCTGCTTTTAAGCGCAATAAATTTTTAACGCACTTGCATACACAATTTCTTGAAACTGACCAGATTTTTAGTTATCTGTGTATATATTTTCAAGACAAACAACATTTACTAGGGCACCTTTCTCTAGCATTAAAAATGTAGGCACCACATAGTTTCGCGGTTTGTGGGCGTTAAAAGGGTCGTGGTCAGGTTATGAAACAAACTTGATCTACGTGGATTATATACGGGGGTGCCACAGAAACCGTCGACGGTTTTGGGGAGTAATTTTCGGAAATTCGGAAAAAAACCGTCGGTGCTACAGAAACCGTCTCGAACTTGTTGTTGGGACTAACGATTCGGAAAAAAGACAGGGCTGACTTCTTATTTTTATTTGACATTTATTTGCTATTTTTCAATAAATTCAAGCCAAGTTTTACTTTTTTCTGCAAGACAATATCAATAACTAAAAAAACTCTACACATAAATCTTAACGAACAAAATAGTTCAAAATTTTAAAATGACCGCCAACCTAAGCAACAGAAGCCATCCCTGTATTACATGGCTTCTTACGAGAGGCCGCTACATAAAATCAGTCCTCCAGGGCGAATCCTTTTGCGAAATCGGCGTTTTCTAATATAAAAATCAAGAGCACGGGGGCTCGCTTTGATTTCCTATGCTTTCCCCTAGAAATAAACAATATTTAGTCGATTATATTTGGAATTTGTTGAATTCACTTACATTTTTATAGAATTTGTCTTCTTCTTCGTCGTTTTTTAGGGTTTTTACCCAAGCCGGTATTTTTTGCCACGCGCGGTCACACTTAAGTGCAATGCAACGATTTGTTTTATTAATTTCACAAGAAGTACAACTTATTTTCACTTGATATTTTGACACGCTATAGTTATAGTTATAAACAATAGTATAGCGTACCATAACAATAATAACAATCATATTTCAAATATGAAAATTACTCCGAAATTTGGCATTTTCTATTTGGAGCAAGTTGGCATTTTGGTTTCTCGGGTGGAATTTGGCCGGAATCACACAAGCAATTTTTGAGGTGACGGTTTTTGGAGATTTATTAATTTAAAATATAAAAAGATCAAAACATAAAAAATGTTGTATGCAGAGAGCACATACAATTCATTAACGTTGTTTTAAAAAAATTTTCATTATTTATAAAAAGGTGCAAGTATGCTTATTTTATAAAACTGTCGTTTAAAACATGGGGGAAATGATAGAGTTTTCTGTGGCACCGACGGTTTTGCCTTGGGTTGGAACTTGGGCGGACTTCGGGAGGAACGGTTTCTGTGGCACCCCCGATAGAAGTCTGTGTGCAAAATTTGGTGGCTCTAGCTCCTATGCACTATAGGTCGTTTGACCATATTTTTTGGCCAAAACCCATTTTTTCAAACTTGTTAAAACATAAATTTTTTTAGCGCGTTGCATTAACAGAAGACCAATCTTCAATGTGACGTTTCTAAAATTTCGATAGAGGGCGCTACTGTTAAGATAACAGCTGTTAAAACAGCTGTTGCAAAAGCAATTGGCGTTGCTGTAAAATTTTAAGTTTTCGGTCCAATTTAAAAAAGGAAAACAGTATACTTTAAAGGCGTTTTGAGTAAAACTTTTGCAATGAACATTAATAAGTGTGTTTTGAACTAAGTGTTTGTGAGTGTACTTTGTAGAAATCGTTTGTGATGTCCCCAAAATTCTGTGTCAAAGTAAGCTGTCTAATTTGTATAAGTTTGTTTAGAAACTAAATTTCAATTAGACTAACAAAGTGAGTTTCACCTAGTTTCAGGCTAAAACCTATTGTAGATTTTAAAGTATTAAATTCTTGTTAAAATGATAGTTGTCTCCATAGCCACAAAACGCCACAAGTCGAGATATTTTGTTTTTTAGATCATAACCTCAAATTTTAGAAATCTTATTTATTTGACAAATTTTTAAGCTAAAAACACAAAGAAAGATGATATTTTTAAATTCTTTAATATTTTAAATCGTTTGCTAAGTTTTTGACCAATTCGAGCTTACTTCAGTGATACAAACTCACAATTTAGGTCTGCTTGCATACAAAATGCCTGTAATGTTAAGAAAATCCAAAGCTGTAGGATATAGTCATTCGATTTTGACGAAATTTTTAAAATTATAATAAAATCGTATACCAAAGCCGACTCTCAAGTTTTATGAATTTATCTTTAAAAACAAAAAAGTTGACCCGATCGTTCCTATGGCAGCTATAAGATACCTATAGCTGTCAGATCTGAATTTTTATACATAATATACCTAGGGGTACAAAATGACGATTGGTAAAGTTTCATGCATTTATCTTTTAAAATGAGCGAGTTATTTATTTTGGCCACAAAAAGTGGTCAAACGACCTATACGGGGGTGCCACAGAAACCGTTCCGCCCAAATTCCAACCGAATGTCCAACCCCTTCTCTATGTAAATTCCAACCCTCTTTGGGCGGAACGGTTTCTGTGGCACCCCCGATAGTGCTATGGTTCCCGAGATCTCGACGTTCGTACGGACGAGCTCTTCGAGTACCGCAAATATAAATTTAGGGTCAATTTGAAAATTTTTTTGTATTAGGGATATACTAAAACTGACGCCAGCCATATTATCATTTTGATCCTGTCTTATAAAGAACAACGGGTCGCTCGACTGAAAGTTGATTCATGTTTTACAAAGTTCGATTTAAATGAACTACCTCCGTATAGCATTTGATTCTTAGCCATTTTCCTGATCATCCATCATGGCCATTTTTGCATCAGTGAAGTCTTATTTATTTATTGGCCCTGACATATTCTATGCGACAACTCACCGCGGTGAGTTCTTTTTTCTCCTGCTGTAGCTCCTCTTTTTACGTTGTCGTAGCAGTCGTCCTTGGACTCACTCCATGGAGTGGGCAGTTGAAGTTAAGACGAAGTGCTCACCGAGTTCATAAAATATTCAGCTGCACTTTAGCCAACAAACTGCCGCTAAGAAGTTGCCTGCAATAATGTTATTTTCCCGGCCGGAGTCTGAATTCTGAAGTCCGGGGTCCGGGTTCGTCCTTCGGGCGGAAGTTGCGGTGGGTGGTTCACGGAAGTGGTGCCAAATGGCAGATTAAAACGGTGTTAAGTTGCGGCTGGCGGAGATTTTACTTGCGGCAGTCAGGTGCTTAAGATTACGCAAAGCGAATAAATAAGCGGTGCCCGCAGGGGATAAGCGGCTGTCTACCGCTTGGTCCGCATACTGCTCCCGCAGGACTCGGTACGCATTCCTACTCCTTCTGGCCGAGTTGAGTAATGTGTCCTTGTGCAATGAGGTAAATGACTGGCAAGGTCCTGCCATTTGCCCTCTCCGCTTGGCACTAATTGCGCTGAAAATGCGAGGCGATTCCAGGTGACTCCGCTGCTTGGTCTTTGTTCGAGCATTTAAATGAAAACTCCAAACATGTGACACCCCATTCATGTGTGCAGCTGCGAATGCCAAATGCCCAGGGAACATCGGGTGCTGAAAGGGCCTATACACGCTAAAAAAAATCAAGAACTTTCGCCTTCAGATAAGTTAACAAAAATGTATTTTAAAATATTATAATATGTTTAATATCATAAGTTCATCGCAAGCATTATCAAATTTATTTTTCGTCAGTAATTTAAGAATTCATCGTTAGGATCCTTTCAAAGACCCTTTTTAATGATATAAACAAAATTTATTGCAGGAAAATATAATTTTTTTTAAACATTTAAAGGTATCAAATAAATGGATTTTTATAAACAACAACAAGTAGTAATAGTTTGGCCAAAATTACATTACAAAAGATAGTTTACATTTTGTTTATTTTTACCAATATTCTTATGGGATTGTAAAGAAAAAAAGTTTGGAAATGTATTATAAAATTTTAAGAAAATTAACAAGTATGTTTCGTTTTGGTTAAAAGCAACTATAGTTTGATTTTTCCTCTTTACTGTAGTAATTTTGGGTACTTACATAATAGTATGTTGTAGACCCGACACTTTTATTTCGGTGTACGAAAAGCAAGGGCGTAAGGTGTCGCCTCAGCCACGTCACTGGCAGGATAATGTTAGAAGCTGAAGGACACAAGCCCTGAATGCTGAAACGTCGTTGGCATTCGGTTGTGTAAACATTTTAATTTCTGCAGCTGCCAACAAATGTGCATCACAGCCCAGGACCAACTAGGACCAAAGAACCGCAGCCTGCCTAGCCCAAGACTAAAGCCCAAACCAAAGCTAAAGCAGCAGCAGCGTCACCCAGCATTCCCTTCCCTGTGTTCCGTACTCCATATTCCGTATCCGCCATGTGGACCATGGTCGACCGAAAATGCCTTTGTGCCCTCCTCTCTCTCTGTGGGACATGGCCAAGACAAGTGCTGATGCTGATGTTGGTCCTACAATGCTGTGAATTTGCAGCTTCCATTTCAGTGGGAAAGGGGATGTCAGGGATGTGATAAATTACGGGGCAGGATGGCAGCCAAAAACCAGAACTCGCAGGGGGATAATCAGGTGCGATCTGATTGGATTTGGTGATTTCTACTTTGGGCCCGCACTCACGACTCACGGTCCCATCGCCACGAAAGGACTGCGGGGGTCCTTGGGCAGTGTATGAAATCTGAGGCTTTTGTACACTTTTGCTGCAGTCTCAAAATGCCGTTTATGCTGCATGCCTGGACCCACTCGCTCACACTCGCTTGCAGGCGGGAGAATATGTTTTTGTTCATTTTATGGCCTTTCTGCTGCCATAAACACCAACACCTCCCCAGCTCACCCCCTCGACCATTTCGTGCATGGCTAAAGTGCAAAAAAGAGAGAAGACATCTAAAACCGCATTTGGTTTCAACAAACGCACATACACAGCCAGGGAATCTAATGTTTAGATGTGTTTGCATATAATATTTATAAAACAGAGGAGGGGAGATGGCTCTAAGCTTTTTGCAAAAATATCAGATATGCATTTCAAGGATACAATTACAAAAGCGAGTCCCCACAAAGCCCCACAGCCACCAGAACCGAAAAACAGATGCAGAAACAGAACCAGAACCAGAAAACGTTTGCAGTTGCTCATCCTCATTGTACAATTAATGTTGAAATATGAAATTTACCAAGAGAAGCAGAAACAGGAGCGGCACTAGTATTGGGCATTCGCCTTCATTTAGCTGACAGTTTATTATTTTTAATGAGGCATATCGTAATCAAAATGCCACAGCCGCTCATATATATTTCAAAACTGAAAGAGAAACCCAAACGGTTTGTTAGTTGCCGCTGATTTTGACAGCAGAATTAAAAACACTGACAACAGCCATTAAAATATTTATGTAAAGCTGAAAGGAAATTCCGCGCAATAAAAGGACACGCTGCCACTCTAAATAAAGCCTGAAGGTCACTGCAATGCAAATTGCGGGATCTTTAGCAAAGGGGAGAAAATATTTTACATAGGTAGAGGGTTGTAATTTATGTGCTGAGAAATACTCTACCCAATCTACTCATTGTACAAAATCAAAATATTCACACAAAAAAGTTTTACACCATAAATTAAATCTCAGTGTGGCGTTAGGTAAGTGCAATGAAGTTCATTTTAATATAAAAACAAGAAAGAACGCTATAGTCGGGTTTCCCGTCTATAAAATTTGCGATACTCATTGCCCTCTTTAAAAACAGTTAGCTAGCCCTCTTCAATAATGTGTAGCCTACTTTCATGCGCAATCAGTTTTAAGCGGCCTCTTAAAAAAAATTGTTTTGCATACTTTTGAGCGCAATAAAAATTTTCAACGCAGTTGTATACACAATTTCTTGAAAATGGTCAGATTTTAAAAATTTTTAGATATTTGGGTAGATATTTTCAACACGAACAACATTTGTAAGGGCCACTTTTCCTAGCACTAAAAATGTGGACACCACAGAGCTATTTCCGGTTTGTGGGCGTAAAAGGGGCGTGGTCAGGTTTTGAAACAAACTTGATCGCGCCTTGTTCATAGAAGTCTGTGTGCAAAATTTGGTGGTTCTAGCTCTAATAGTTCCCGAGATCTCGATGTTTGTGCGGACAGACAGACAGACGGACGGACGGACGGACGGACGGACGGACAGACAGACATTTGATCGTTTACAGTATTTGCTTACTCTTCGAGTATCGCAAATAAAAAAATAAACAAAGGCAAATCAAAGTTTATTACACTCTTCCAACAACCCTTAAAAAATACCCCAAGCCTGCAACTGTGGTAAAAAACCTTTCAAAAGATCTATTTTGCTGTTTTTAAAAAGTGGATAAATTTGCAGCCTATATTAAGTGTTTCTGGAATCAACAGGAGATTCAAATAAATATAACTGAAGTATAAGATAAATAGTTACTACTCAACAAATAACAATTTGGTTCCACGTCCTCACAAGTTCTCCCGAAACTTGTGGAACTTTCTTCTAATACTCCATTCAAACTTGTTCAATTATTAAATCCGTACTACAATTTGAATACATTTTGTTTTAAAATTTAAATGTATTTTTATTCCAAATTTTTTCGCAGAGGACTTCACATGGAAAAACACAGCCAAAATAAATTCATGAATCATGATAAATTTGAATTATTTTACAGAGAAACTTTAACTTTTTTCCTTCTCACATTTGGCATAGACCATTTCTTGCTGGGAAACTGGAAACGCCTGTAAACATGAACCCGCCCGCAAACAGGCCATTTGATCTTGGGCAAACATTTCGAGCGGGTCAACACGGAGTACACGACGATTTCGTGCGACCTGTGACCCCAAGGCAATCCAGCCGAGAACAGTGTGCGACTATTATCCTTTGACCAGTGGCCCTAGCCATAAATTGGCCACATACCCGGGCTCTGGCCAAGGGTCGACAGCGGGTTTACTACGCCTGACCGCCGATATGAATGTTGGCCAGAAGGACTTCGCTCCTGCTTTGTGTGTATGTAGTCCAATCAATTTATCACTCGAACAGCGTCAAGGAAGCAGCTTCGACATGCACAAACACCAAAAAGGAAAAATAATAATTTGCCCTCCATTAGAACATTTATAAACAAAGGATATTAGGAGGGACATGGTGGAGGAGGGAAAGAAGTGGGGAAAAGACAAGGTATTAGGGCACACGTTATGGGGCTCATTGAATGTGTCGCCAAAGATTTAATGGAGCACGAGAATGATGGCAGCCAAGGTGAAATTGCTCGGGCCACGTCCGCTGACCAAACACAATAAATCATAAAAAGGAGTCTGCCATCGGGTTTATTGATATTGCATGTCCTTGTTTTTGTATTATGATTACACAGTTGCGGTCAAAATATAAAGTCTAGTTTACATTTTAGAGTAAAACTATTTGGCTAAAAAAACAAAATTAGGTACTTCCAAAAATATAGGTATTTAAGTTAAAACAAACGCTTATGTTCAATTTAAAATAAATAATAAGCTTTTATTACTTGAGGTTTGTATATAGCATGCACTTTACTGAGATAAATATATTAATTAAATATCAAATTTATATTTTAAATAAAAACCACTGTGAATTATTCTGTCGAACGCAACTGTCGGTATGTATTAAAGACTCCATCACAGGCATTAATATTAATCAAGCTTATGCACTATCCCCACTGTCCAATCACATGTGTGTGAGTAAGTAGTACGGAGGAGTGTATATATAAGAAATGATGATCATCGGTTGGATGGGAAAAGTTTTGCGCTCGCCTTATTGACTTTCAGCTGTGGCCTTATCAATACATTTTCTTCTCCGCAAAAGTTTCACAATTTATTTGCTTCGGGAACACTGGACAGCCTGTCCTGCTCACAACTAAATTATGTTAATTTTGTTTTTAGACGTCCCGCCCCGTCCCGCCTGCACTGTCCCATAACTCATAACTAACAGCCAGGCGAAAGTTATTCCAGCTCAGCCAGATTAAGCATACGCAGCGTGGACATTGGACACTGGACAGGAAACGTGCGCATTTCACATACCGAATCGCATCATTTGCAGCATTTAGTCAAATGAAAAACGAGTGCAACAAATCACCAGAAGGAAACAGGCGCATTTTCGGGCGACCAGTTAGCAGCCTGACAAATTGCCCCTCGGCTCAGAAGGGAGGAGTTGAAAGCATTGTTTATTTGGTTTTCATGTCGCGCATGTTAAATGCAAATTATTCAGAAACACTTTTAGCCTGCTCCGCCGCCCCCAAAGGTTCTGCAAATGCACTCAAAAAACTGCTGAATATTTTTTAAAACAATATAGACATTTTAACAAAAAAAAAACTGATTAAATTACAAAATTGCTTAAGCTTTTCTAAATATAAAAAAATCAAACAACGATTTATTTATTTATAAAAAAAAGGATGTTTAAATAAATATCTGCATGTTTGTAAAATATGTAAAGAAGGCAAAAGAGCGTTTGAAGCTTTTGAAACTTGGATAAACAATAAGAAACGAAAACAGTAGGTACTCCAAAAAGTCAAAAAAATTACATGTTTATTTAGTTTGGTTACACATTGACAATATTAAGCCCTTTGCCAATTTTGCTATGTGTACGCCTTTGGCTTAGCACACGAATCCTGCGGATTGACCCAGGACTTCCACGAAGTGCCCGGTGTTTTGTGTAATTCCTGACATTTTCTGTATGTGTGCCGCTTCGTTTTTTTTTTTAACAAATAAGCTTCACGCGATTATGCAAATTCAGTGAATAACAAAGGCTCAAAGGGGACGAGGAACCTGGTTTGTTAGGCATTCGAAAGGTCACTTAACTTAACTTAACGCTTCACGTAAACCGCGACTCCTATGAATAAATTTGCAATTTGAGTTCTGAATTTCGAATTTCGGCTGGCAAAGAGGTGACTGAGCCAAACGATGTGTGCTGCTCAATCATCGCATTTAAGGCTTAATTTAATATAATACCGCATAACAATGAAAATAATAATAAAGTGTCATTTGGCTGGCTCCCAAGTCTTGCGCGGGTTATATATGGCAGCTGGGAATGTGTGCATTATGTGCATTTGATATATTTCTTAATAAAAATATCACGCAAGTCCGACACTGTCACCCATGCACCCGCACACATCCAGGAATCCTGGAATCCAGCTGCAGACATCCTGCTAGATGGGTTGGGAGAGCTCATGTGTCGCTTTGGAAAATGAAAAATGATCAAAGTGAGTGTTTGGCTCAAAGAGGAAAAAGTGCTGCACCAGCAGCTGCTGCCCTGCTGCTCATGTGGGAACGTGGGGGGCGTCGCCTGGGACATCATCAGTTGCCAGTGGTAATTTTTAGCAACTCCCCAGTGCCAGGACATCTGCGGATGCCCACTGCATGGGATGTCCATTCAGTTAATGCGGGCAAACAAAGCAGCACCAGCTGGATCGGGCGACATCAGGGGCCCCATCTGCTGCAGCGAGTAATCAGCAGTTACACTTTGGTAAAATGTGTGTAAAATGATAATTACTTCTATATACTTCAAATTTATATGAGAAAAGATTATAATTTAACCGACTAAGAAAATAATCGTTTACTTCCTTATCTGATTTAAAACTAATGGTTCAGGCCATGTCAACTGTGACAAAAATTTTGGGCTGATTTTTTTTATTCGAAAAAAACTATAATAATGTGTACATACGGACAGTACCTTGAAACCCTTTTAACAGTTTTTCGAAATTCCGCACCGTTTTCGATATTTTGGGCTTGAAAGTTCAAAATTTTGTTTTTTTTTGGGTTTTGGCGAAAATTGTATAACTCACGAACGGCTTGACATATATCGACGAAATTTTTTTGAGGTGCAAAAGAATTGTTTTACCCTTTAAAAAAATATTTAAAAATATGTAATTAATAAATTAACTTTTTAAACAAGTTGTTTAAACAAGTTAGTTTTTAAAAGTTTTCTAGGGCAACTATTGAAATGAAATTTTTACACAATAATCTTCGAACTATAATTAATGTGTTCCAAAAAGAAAAAATTTGTATATTTACCTCGGACAGTTGATATCGAATTTTTTGTCCCTCCGCGCAAGGTTCCCCCATGCAAAACGCGAGAAAGCAGCACAGGCGTCGTCGTTGACCGTCGTTGACGCCGACTGCGCTGCCGGCGCACAGTGGGGTATTTTTCAAAAAAGTGGGACTTAATTCACACAGGCTAAATAGACTCTGCCTTATATTTTTCTTGTATTAAGTTTATAAAATTAAACTAAAAAAAGTTATTTTTAGACAAGGCTTAGTGTAATTTTATTAAAAAAAAAGTTTTTCATAAAATTTTTGATGTTGAATTTTCTGACTTTTTTTAATTAAAAATTCATATCTTAGGAACTAAAGCAGATATTTTTAAAATTTTAAATGTTTTTTATAGCTAAAACTTAAGGCTTTCAAATGAGTGCTCAAACGTGGTGCTGTTTTTACAACTTTGATCTCAAATATCTCGCTTATCGCACAAAATCGCACGATCAAACTTTTGTAAACATACATATTAGTGACACTTTCAAGTATAATTAAAAAAAAACGATCGCGTGCGGACGCGTGTGGGTCAACTATATGTCCATGCAAAGCAAAAAAAACCTCACATTTTGTA
Source organism: Drosophila oshimai (assembly GCA_018150695.1). NCBI lineage: Eukaryota > Metazoa > Arthropoda > Insecta > Diptera > Drosophilidae > Drosophila > Drosophila oshimai. Next base: position 414,141 of record JAECWM010000278.1, read on the forward strand.
GACTATTAATATATATATTTTTTTAAATCCTAAAAATTTTGTTTGTAAATTAAAAAAATTACCATAAAATTAAAAAAAGTTCAAAGTAACGGAATAAAAAAAAAAACACACACACATTCTTTGAAAAATGTTAAAGATATAGCGCCTACAAAATTCACCAAAACGGAAAAATATGTATCTTAGGCATTAACTAAACACTAAATCTGAACTTTGAACGTAGATTGTGAAGCCCAAAAAAATCATAAAACTATAATTTAAACAGGGTGTGATAGAGAATTTTATTTTTTTTGAATTGGTATGACTCACCTATTTGAAATCGAAAAAACACTTTTTGAATTAAGTCCCACTTTTTTGAAAAATACCCCACTGTGCGGCGTCTACCCTGACAATTCTTTTGCAACCCAAAATTTGGCGATATATGTCAAGCCGTTCGTGAGTTATACAACTTTCGCCAAAACCCAAAATAAAAAAATGTTTGAACTTTGAAGCCCAAAATATCGAAAACGGTGCGGAACTTCGAAAAACTGTTAAAAGTGTTTTTAGGTACTGTCCTTATCTACACATTTTTATAGTTTTTTTTCGAATCAAAAAAATTGTCCCAAAATTTTTGTCACAGTTGACATGGCCTGACCCTAATATGAATTTATGTTATATAATAAATTGTTGTATGTTCTACAAAAATTTTAGTTTTAAGTGACAAACAAGGAATATTATATTGGTTAAGTTAAGAAACTCTCATTTTGTTTCATTAATTTCTTAAAACGGATACCTTAGTCCAGTCAATCTAGACATAAAAATGGCTTTAAATAACATTAATTCGGACAGAGCTGAAATTTGGTGGAGGCCTTTGGTTAACCCCAAGGAACAAATTGTGAAAAGTCCCCATCGATCCCAGGTGTGCTAATTGAGTTATTCAAGGTCACAGGTAAAAATTTTGGGGTTTTTGTACTTTTTTGGGTTTTTCTCAAAAACGGTACTCTTGAAATGCTCTATACAAATGATTCATATGATTTTTTCTGTAGGACCCACCATTTTTCAGATATCGCGCATGTAAGAATCACGTTATACATAATATGCACACATACGCCACGTATACACACAGTGTATGGCCTTTACAAGTTTTTTGTATATCTCGAGTTGTAGCCGGCCGATTTTTGTGCATGATACCAATTTTTTCTTCTTACAAATCAATCTTCAACATTGCCTAACTGATCTGGTGGATTCGATAACTAATTTTTCTGCAAGAGCTCGACAAACACAAACTTTCTGAAATTATCGGCCTTTTAACCGACTTTTGAACTCTCGAAAAATTTTCGATGAAAATAATGTTTTGTTATAATATGTTTGTATTCACAAATTCAATCTATTTATTGTCAACAAATTCACATCAAAATACCACTCTTAGCTTGCCACAGGACCAACGACTTGGACGTGGTAATAAGATGGTCCCATTTTTTTATTTTAATGTTTTTTTTATTTTATAATTTTATAATAATAATATTTAAAAATAAATAAAATACAAAATACATATAAATTATATAAAATAAGAAATAAAAAAAGAAATATTAAAAAAAAATACAAATAAATATAAAACAAAATAAAATGAATAGTTTAAAAAAAACTAAAAAAAACGCTTTTTAGTAAACTTAACCAAAAAGTAAAAAAATAATGTTTAAAATGTTTAACGATAAAATTGATAGATTCCCTGTCGGAACAACAGGCCGGCAAGGTTGATGGTGTTTAAAGCGTTGGGATGCAATAAATCTGCGTGCTGGAATATAATTCGCACTATATTGAATACAACTCCCACCATATAGATACACTAAATTTACATGCAGGATTATAATTTGTACTATATCAATGCACTAAATCTGCATTTTAGAGTACACGTAGCAAGAAATTATCTTCATTTGGCATCCCAACGCTTTAAACACCATCAACTCTGCCGGCCCGTTGTTCCGACAGGGAATCTATCAATTTTATCGTTAAACATTTTAAACATTATTTTTTTACTTTTTGGTTGGATTTACTATAAAGCGTTTTTTTTAGTTTTTTTAAACTATTCATTTTATTTTAATTTTTTTTTGTTATTTATTATGTATTACCTTTATAATGCACAAAAGTATTAACGAGAGTAATTTACGGTTCTTTTACAACAAAATAAAAAAAATACAATTTGTTCTTTTTCTAAATCTTTAAACTTTAGTTATATTTCAAATAGTTTATTTTAAAAATGTGGTGTCATGTTTTCAATAGCGGACATTGCTGGAACTACACACGTTGCTGTCGCCATCTATCTTTGGCTGCGAAAGCTTTCAAGAGCTTAGTGGTGTTACGCAGCCAGATAGCCAGCCACAAGTGAAACTAATATAAAGCCATTAAAAAAATACAATTTGTTCTTTTTCTAAATCTTTTAACTTTAGTTATATTTCAAATAGTTTATTTTAAAAATGTGGTGTCGTGTTATCAATAGCGGACATTGCTGGAACTACACACGTTGCTGTCGCCATCTATCTTTGGCTGCGAAAGCTTTCAAGAGCTTAGTGGTGTTACGCAGCCAGCCAGCCAGATAGCCAGCCAGATAGCCAGCCAGATAGCCAGCCAGCCACAAGTGAAACTAATATAAAGCGTTTAAAAATACAATTTGTTCTTTTTCTAAATCTTTTAACTTTAGTTATATTTCAAATAGTTTATTTTAAAAATGTGGTGTCGTGTTATCAATAGCGGACATTGCTGGAACTACACACGTTGCTGTCGCCATCTATCTTTGGCTGCGAAAGCTTTCAAGAGCTTAGTGGTGTTACGCAGCCAGCCAGCCAGATAGCCAGCCAGCCACAAGTGAAGCTAATATAAAGCGTTTAAAAAACAGATAATTTAACCAAAATTGGACCATCTTATTACCACGTCCAAGTCGTTGGTCCTGTGGCAAGCTAAGAGTGGTATTTTGATGTGAATTTGTTGACAATAAATAGATTGAATTTGTGAATACAAACATATTATAACAAAACATTATTTTCATCGAAAATTTTTCGAGAGTTCAAAAGTCGGTTAAAAGGCCGATAATTTCAGAAAGTTTGTGTTTGTCGAGCTCTTGCAGAAAAATTAGTTATCGAATCCACCAGATCAGTTAGGCAATGTTGAAGATTGATTTGTAAGAAGAAAAAATTGGTATCATGCACAAAAATCGGCCGGCTACAACTCGAGATATACAAAAAACTTGTAAAGGCCATACACTGTGTGTATACGTGGCGTATGTGTGCATATTATGTATAACGTGATTCTTACATGCGCGATATCTGAAAAATGGTGGGTCCTACAGAAAAAATCATCAGGATCATTTTTATAGAGCATTTCAAGATCTACAACTTTGTCCCTATATATTTTTCGATAAACCGTACCGTTTTTGAGAAAAACCCAAAAAAGTAAAAAAACCCCAAAACTTTCACCTGTGACCTTGAATAACTCAATTAGCACACCTGGGATCGATGGGGACTTTTCACAATTTGTTCCTTGGGGTTAACCAAAGGCCTCCACCAAATTTCAGCTCTGTCCGAATTAATGTTATTTCAATGTCTAGATTGACTGGACTACCTTTGCCTTACTTTAGTTAACGAACCCAGTTTTTTTTCGGTGTAAAGTAAATGCAGCTGAGTAAGAAAGGCATCCTTAGCCAGCAAGTAATTAGTTACCATGCATTGATTTTTATCCTGCTGCTGCTAAATTTCGCTTGACAAATTGTTAATACGTCAAAGCGGCTAAAACAATGAAACGCTCTCGCTTACTTTCATACACTTCGTAAAAGGGGAGTGGGTTCGGGGACTCTGGCAGAAAAGCGACAGAATTTATGGTAATAAAAGCAGTAGACATTCCCCACCCCCCATGACAACAGCACCAAACAAGCGTCATAAAAACTCATATATATGTCTGTATATGAAGGAGTATGGTTTGGTCTGAAAACTCGGAATGATTGAGAAATATGTGCAGACACAGCTCATTGAAGGCGCCAAGCCACGCCACGTCACAACAGAAACTAAACAAGAGCCATAAAATAAGTATACGCCGCGTATGTCGAGCGTATAAATCAAAAGAGAAAAGCTGGGATACCTGTCAGTCTGAGTAGGTGGTCCCTGGAGTTTACCCTTTTTTATGGTTAAGCCTGGAAAAAGTTGCTTTATTAACGTCAAAACAATTACAAAGTTAACAAACGAGTTAAAGCGAAGGAATATGGAATCATAATTGTTTATTGATTTTGGGAACTGTCGTTTTTGCTGATGTTAAATTAAGATCACTTTGACAGTTTTTTTGGGTACTGTACTTAATTTTTTAAAATTGTAAGGCTAGGTAAAAATATTGAATAGGAATATAAAAAAATTGTCTCAAGATTCTTGAGGCTAAAGGGACAAATCTAATTCGGGTATGTGACATTTTAGGCGTTATAGTGTGCTAGTCGTGTAGCAAAGGGGCCGATCCAAATATTTAAAGAAAATTGAATTTATCTAACAGGAAAGAGTGAAACTATTACTGGATTTATACGTAGCCCATTTCATGCAATCATTTCATGAAATCATTTCATGAAATGTGTGTACAAACACCATTGCATGTACTCGCTAGGGATGATTGCATGAAGCAAGTAGGCTTTGCTAATTTGATTACATGAAATGATTGCATGAAATGGGCTACGTATAAATCCAGTATATGTAATAAGAATTAGACAGGCTGCGAAAGAGTAGGTATTATATAGGCGGTGCTCTACACAGCGAACATTGTCTTTCTTATCAGGCGTAGACCTTGGACTATGTAGATCGTATTTTGCACGGTGTCTTGCCAAAGCCAACTTTATAACACGGTTGTTTAAAAAGATATGTATGAATGTATGCACTTGTGTATGATATACGACAACAACAAAGATCTAAGGACCAACAAATGTTTATAAATAAATTAAGTCAATAAATTCAAGTGAATGCAAGTGAGCTGTTGTTCCAATAAAATTAAATCTTTGGACACCTTACGAACAACTAAATATTATGAGATGTATGTTATCGCGCGGTCCAAATTTAGATTAAATACCTGATGAAAAGTATGGTTTTATTGTCTCGTCGTTGGTGCACGACACCTCAAGGCCTCGGTGGCGCAGTTGGCAGCGCGTAAGTCTCATAATCTTAAGGTCGTGAGTTCGAGCCTCACCCGGGGCAAGTACTTTTTTTTTTATTGGTTTGTTCTTAGTTTGAAAAATTCTTTATTGTCTGGATCATTTAATGTTTACGTACCGCACTTAAGAGCTGATTGGTTTCATGGGTTGCTATATGATTTTTCATTGGCAAATAAACCAACTCATAATGATTACAAATTGATTTCTTATGTCTTTAGGAGATAACGAAAGGGATTGGGCTGCATCTGGCAGCAGTTAGCCAAGACAAACACATTGCAATAAAGCAGGACTCGCGGCAATCTGGCAAACTTGGCAGCCAATCAATTAAGCGAAGCCATAAGCTCTGTTATTTCTAAAACGAATTTAAGTGCCCCACAATTGATTGGCAGCTGGCCAGTGATGGAGTCCGAGTTCTTCAGATATGGGATATATGGGGAATACAATAAACTGTGGACTGGCCTTCGGCTAGGGTTATATTTTCTGGCGCAGTGCGGAGGCTCCTGACCTGGGTTTTTTAAAAACATTTTACCACTCTCCCATCACCTTCACGCCTTGCGCTGCAACCGCAATTTGCACTGGCACATGGAGAAAATTTAATTTGTTTCCTGCATATATCCTAGAGGCGTTTTGTGTGTCATGCATTTTTACACCTTAATTTGCGGCTAATTTGCATATTGTATATTTTCGCTTGTTGCGCAATTTCTGTTGCAGTTGCAACCAACGTTTCCTGCCCGGTGTGTCCCATTTTTCCCGTTTCTCTTTGGCGTTAAAGTCAGCGGATCCGCGCGCCGAGTGAAACTTTAGAGCGGCTAACAAGCGTAAAATGCAATTTTGTGGGGAAAAAGTTAGGACACGGGGAATTAAAACTGAGAGCCAGAGCGATTTAAGCCAACTTATCTTTCTACATTGTAATCTCCAAATTATAAAGACAGGTTGGACTTACCTAGTCGATATAATGGGGCAAAACTTATATAAAGAGCAATAAAGGGCTTATCTTATAATATTTAAATTAAACTTTTAACCCGACCAATAAGACCATAAAGTATTTTTCTATTTTATATTTCTGATTTCTGTTCTCTCCAAATTTTGCAACAATTATTACATAGTTTTATTTATAGAATTTACATGATTTCTTTTTCTTGACCAACATTTAAATGCTATAACTATATCGTGTCTATTAAAGTATGTACAATAAAGATCCATTTTAATTTTGGCTTAGGTTGGTTACTGTGTTTTGTACTTTGTTTCGAGAAACAAATTGTTAAGTCGCTTTTCTTAAGGAATCTACACTAATCCGTACAGTTACAAACACATACGCTGGATATATGACGATCTAGAAATGTACACTCATTAATGGAATACAGTATAATTCAATTAGCTGAAGTTATTAAATCCTTTCTTAAAACAATAATAGTGCTTTCAAATTTTTTTCTTTAAATTGTTACCAAACTTTTTTCCGTATATCAAAACAAATTTGCCTAAGAAACTCTAACAAAAAAAAGGAAACTAATTAGAAGTGACATAAAGCTTTAAATTTTAAACCTTTTTAAAATCCGGAATTTACGATTAAAGTTTTTTCAAGCAGTGTTTTAAATTTATTTAGAATTTATTTAAACTTCTAGAATAACAATGAGGTGCAATCATTTTTCCCAAAATTTTATAACTATTTGTAGAGCACAAAATGCTTTATTTTTGATTCGTATTCAGATGCAATCAATATCTTACACTTCTTATAAATTCATAATTTCCTGTTCATTTTACATACTTATTTTGATGTTTACAAATTTAATTTAACAAAGTTTGGAACAAATCGGAAACTTCTAGAACCTGTTTATTTAATTTTCTTTTGTTGTTCCGATAGTTGCGTGAATAAAAAGGAGCCAGCTAAGTGAATTATACTGAACTTTGTTCCTGGACGGTAGATGAAGCCACCCTCCCCCAACCTATAGGCACCCGTTGCCCCAGCATCCGCACCAAGGAATCTTGCCGCCCGTGTGCGAGCTGACCGAGATCTTGCGGCGATTGGAGCGCATGCTGAAGCTCGTGGAGGATTCGCGGGAGGAGGCGAAGCTGTTGGAGTTGCGATCAGACAGCGAGGTGACCGTCTCGTGGTTGCTGTCCTGGTGGGAATGGTGGCTGTGGTGTGGATTGCTGCTGATCACCATCCCGCTGTGCGGGTGGTGGTGGCTGTGGTGGTGGTGATGGCCTCCTCCGCCGCCGCTGGCCGCACTGTTCCGGTGCACTGTGTGAACAGTTCCCTCCGAATGTCGCCTGGAGCACTTGGTCCGACTGACAGTGGCTGTCATTGCGACCGGATCACTGCCCTCTTTGCGATGGTGATGGTGGTGGGTGGTGCTGGGCGGTGCCGAGGCTGTGGCTCCGACCTCGGGGTGTCCACCAGCCACTGTACCCGTAGGTGCTCCCATTGAGTTGCTGTTGGTGCGACGACGAGAGGAATGAGGCGAGCTGGGGGTGCTGTGGCTCATCTTGAAGGCCTTTATGCTCGGGTGGGCGAGCACGGTGCTCAGGTCCACGCAGCTGGCGGTAGCCATGGGGACGCTGGTCACGGGTGGGCCCAACTCATCCTGCTGAGCCCCCTGCCCGGATCCACACACTATGGACACCCGTCGCGCCTTTCGCCGGGCCAACTCGTCCATCTGAAAGATATTGGTGGGGTAAGTATCAAATTATAATGAAGAGAAAAAACTTCGTCGATTGGTATTTTTCCATTGGACTTTTTAAAAATAGTACCGTACTTAAGACAAATTTTAAAGGGATAATCTTTTATGTACGATGTTTCATTATCGTTGAATTTAAAAGTTTTTGGCCAGAAGTTTATTTGTTTTTTGTGTACTCACGTTTCCAGCAGCTGTCTGCTCTTCACCCACTTCCCCCTCCGTTCCCAGGGGATCCACATCCAGAGATCGGGTTAACTGCGATGGTGTCGAGAGGAAGATGGCCCTCTTGGCGGCCGCAGAGGCGAGTGACTTGTACAGGTGACTCTTGTTGGGCGGCAGGCCGACAACGCCGGAAGCGGAAGTGGTCGGAGGTGGGGGCGGTGGTTCTGTGGGCATGGTTGGCCTGCGGGCGGGGGGCAGTGGGGGTGGTGGCTTTAGCGGTAAATTCGGTTTGACTGCAATGGGCGGTCTTTGGCCATTCGGTGATTGTGGCGGCACTCCTCCTGCCCCTGCCGCCTGGTTGACCTGCTCGAATCCCAGGTAGGTGCACTTGTCGGGAAACGGAGTCATGGGATCCGGAATGTACGGTGCGGGACTGTCGGTATGTTCCCTCTCTAAGGATCGAGTGCGTCGCACTAGCTTACTGCTCCCACTATTCCCCGACTCACTGGACGTGGTGACCGCTATGGTAACCGTTCCCGTTTCGGTTTCCGTTGTGGCAGGTGAAATAGTCGGATTTGTGCCGTCGTACTGCAGATACAGATTCATCTCGGAGCGATAAGGTTTCTTTGCCCGATCGTCGTCCTTGTTGTGATTGTGGCTTAGGTTGTCGCGCGACTTGCTCTTCTCTAACTGGATTGCTAGTATGTCCTCCGAGATGGTCTCGATGTCGTTTAATATCGACTCCAAGTTGACCGAATCCGTCTGTGAGTATACAACAGTATTAAATTATTATTAACTCTTATTTTTTGCTCTAGTTACGCGTAAGCACTGTAAGCTTTTAATATAAAAAAGTTAAGATAATAAGAGGACAGGGAAACATCTATTTCGTTACTTCAAGTAGAGTATGTGATCGAATTTCTTTTAGAATTTTAAAGCTAAACATGACTTATAAATTAAATTAAATTGCCAAAATGTAATGATCTAATTTTCTAGACATTGGGGGAATGCTAAAACATTTATTGAGAAAAATACAAATCATTTATAATTATTTTTTTATTTGGATCGGAAGTAAATAATACCAGGAAAGGAAGCCTATCTATGGCCAAGTCATATTGGAAAACTATATGGATGCTGATGGGTACAAATAAATTTGTTGGTATTAGGTATAAACAATTAAAGCCTCTTCGTTTACAGTGAGCTGTAGTGAGCTGGGTTTTTTGTCACAGCATTAAGAGCTGACAATGGAACAAAAATTTAAGTAAGTTACTTGTAGGTACTTGCATTAAAAACCTTCCAAGATAAATCTTACTTTGAAATTGTTAAACTTGGTTTTATTTGAATGGACACATTTTGTTTTCCCTGAGAAAGTTGAATGCAAAAAAAAAAAACAAGGAAGAACGCTATAGTCGGGTTTCCCGACCACAAGATTTGCGATATTCATTGCCCTCTTTAAAGAAGAGGGAAGAAAAAAAAACAAAAAAAAATACGTTAGTCGCTAGCCCTCTTCAAAAAAAAGTATAGCCTACTTTCGAGCGCGAAAAAAATATTTAACGCACTTGTATACACAATTTCTTGAAAATGGCCAGATTTTTAAAATTTTTAGATATTTGGATAGATCTTTTCAATATTACTTTCTCTAGCATTAAAAATGTGGACACCACAGAGTTTCGCGGTCTGTGGGCGTAAAGAGAGGCGTGGTCAGGCTTTGAAACAAACTTGATCTGCGCTTTGCTTATAGAAGTCTGTGTGCAAAATTTGGTGGTGCTAGCTCTTATAGTTTCCGAGATTTCGATGTTTGTGCGGACGGACGGAGAGACAGACAGGCATTTGCTCGTTTACAGTATTTGCTTACTCTTCGAGTATCGCAAATAAAAACGTGGTTAAGAACGAAAAAGAAAAGTTTAAAAAATTAAATTTGACATTTTTTAAAGCAGGTGAAGACCTATTACAAATTTAAAAAATCAGCCAATGTCAGAGCAAATATTCAAATTTACATAAATTATTATTGGACTCTTTATATTAAAAGATTTAACTTTTTTTAGGTGAAACCCTGCAAAGGTAAAGAATAGGTTATAACAGACTTTTCCAAACTGCGCATGGAAATTAGATTAAAAAAACCTAACTCATAAACGATAATACTAGAACATCAAACACTAAGTCTAAACTAATCTGACATAATTCGAGAAATGGAGTGGAATGACTATGACACGAGGATGATCGTCTGCTGGCCAGAGGATCCCTCACCTGACTGACGTTCTCCACGGACTTGGCCACGCTCTTGGCCTGGGTAACGGCCCTCGCTTTGTTAGCCAACCTCAGGGGCGAAGTGGTGGTCTTGGTGGAGTGTGTGGTGATGGTCATCACCGGCTGTGTGAAGGCCGTGGCCGAGATGCACGCATTCTGGCCGGGCCTTTGTGCTGTGGCGTAGATGGGTTCAGCGGACCTAGCCGCTGGAAGCGGAGAACACCTGGCGGCGGCAGCTGCGGCCAGAGCAGCAGTGTATATGTCCAGGACACTAGAGCCCTGATGCGGACTCACCTCCCCCAAACCAACGGCAGCGGCCACATCCACCACCGCCCGATGCAGCGAACAGTGGGCTGGCTGTGGACGCTGGCGGCTGCGCTGGTGGCTGTGGGCGTGGGCGTGGCAATGCGAATGGGTGGCGCGCCGGTGACGAGGACTTACTTGTGGAGAGACCCTCCGCTGATAGGGCGTGGCCAGGGCATTGTTCACGAATATATCCGGGGGATCTCGTATAGGCGGTGGCGGAGATCCCGGAGGAAGATCATCCGGTTCCAGATCCTGTCCCTGGTTGGCCAACTTGGTGTTGAGCTTCAAACGCGGCTTGATCGGCGCAAAGAAGTGCTTGGGACTGTTGAGCGCATGTTGCGTGGCATTCGTGGTGATGGCCACCGTTTCGATGTCGCCACTGTCCGCCAGATGTGGTGGAGCGTTCAGGGCGATCTTGGGCATTGTCTGCATGGTGGGGGTGGGCACAAAGGTGGTCATCGTGCTCACTGGTGGCAGCGTGAGGAACTGGGGCGCAGGCGGAGGAGAGCAGGACGGCGACGCCAGGTCGGAGTACTTCCGCTGCGTGAAGGGCGACTGCAGGTTGTAGTCCCAGCCATTTGTATGCCTCATCGTCTTGCCGGTGGTGGTACTCGAACTGGTCCCCAACTCTGGAGATGGCGTTTGGGCTGCAAGGGTTTCAGTTGGTAAGTTTTCTTAGTTAAAGACAATATTCATGAAAAATAAATTAATTTGTTTTGTTTAGTTAGTCCAGTTTTTTTATGTTCTAACTTAATGATAATTATTTAAATATGATACCAGCTTAAAAAGTTTCTGTCTTTTTTAAGCCTAACAGAAAAAAAGGCCAATTTTTGTGTCCCTTTTAATATAAATCGAGGTCATTTTTAACCAACTGAAGTCCTTACCGTAATTATTGTTGCGTTATGTATTTTTCTATTTATTTGTATTTTAAGAACATAATTATCTCTGAAATTTAAATTCAAATTGTCACGATTGGCCCGCGAATAATATAACGATAGTCCGGTTCCAACAAAGAATATGTTTTTTGTTCGTGAGATTTTGGTAGCTTAAAAAAATTAAAGCCAAAAATTACTAAATGACTAATCGATCTTAAATGTCAAAAACCTGTTTTTAAATCGGTACATACGTTATTTAATCTTGTATGTCAACAAAAACTGTACTGGTTGTGGAAAAAACAGTTTTATTGAAAAGACATTAGTAAACTAAATAGGGCCATGCACACATGTTTAATATAAAGTAATTTTTAGGTTTCTTTGGCGGGAACACAAAGTAATTTTTAGATTTGTTTAGATGGACACTCACCCGCATTGCGTCCGCCCAAGTGCTGTGACAGGATGTTCTCGAAGTAGGACAGTGGCGGCACCATCGCCTGCAGGTCGTTCAGCTGGTTGGCCACCAGTTCGATGGGAGTCAGTGGAGTAAGCGGTCCCATCATGCTGGGCAGCGTGCTCTGCGATCCGTGGGGGTCCGGGGTGCAGATCATCAGGTGCTCCTGCTGCTGGGCCAGCATCAACTCGGGATTACTCAGGGTCTCCTCGGAAACCACCGACAGGTGATCGAAGTGCATGGGCTGCTGCTCCTTGTTCTGGTTGCTGCCCTCTTCGCTCTTGGATGGAGATGGGTGGATGGGCACCTCCGGCGGCAGTGGTGGCTTGAGCGGCGCACAGGAACCACCCTCCTGGCAGCACTCGTCGCTGCAGTGGCCGTCGTCTGCCCCGCGACACGTATCACATGAGTCAGAGTCCTGCCAAGTGATAAATCATATTAGAAAGGAGCACAAATAAAGTCTAAGACAAACGACAACATTATGCCCTATTTACACTGCAGCCTTTACCATTGCTGGCAGCTTTATGACTAAAAATATGTTTATGCTGTGCCGTAAACCGTGGAAAATAGCTCTAGTCCTATTTCAGTGGAACAAAAAAAACCTAAGTGAAATACGTTTTTATACATCCGTATTTTAAATAATGCTGAAGATGGGAGCAAAAATATGAACAACATGTGCTTTCATTTTGTAAAAAACATGTGTCAAAATAGTTCAGAATTTGTAATATCTTGAGCCAGTATAAGCCAAAAGAACAGAGTTAAATACTTTTGTAAGACTTAAAACAAAATTAACTGCACATATTAAGTACTGTCCAACTGAATAATTTGGCAACATAAATAAGTACATCTTTATTTAACTTAATTAGGCATAAGTAAAGACTTAATTTATTAAATTTCCCTCAAGCTTAGGCCTAATTTTATGACTTCAAAATTTCGGCTTTCAGCTTGTTTAATATTTAAAGCTTTTAAATTTAAATATTTCTCTGATATTTAATTGTGGATTTTTATTCTTATTTAAATGGGCAATTCATAAAGTATGTACCTACTTTTTAACAAGTACATAGTATAGTTGTTATCTATCGTCAAGTGCATTAAATTGAATTTTATAAATGTTACAATATTTTGTGGTAAACTTTGGACACTTTTAAGAAAAGAAACTTAAAAAATGAACGGTGCGTCGTGCCACTTACATCACTGTTTACATCACAACCTCCGCTCCCCCGCCCACCGCCTCCGCCACTGCATCGGTAGGCGTGGCAGGTGCCGCCACTGCCCCCGCTGCCCCTGCAACCACCGAATTCGTGCTCGCTGATCTTCGCCTTGAAGCGCTTGTTTAGCCTGTCGCACTCGTCCCGCAAAGTCCAGATTTCCCGACGCAGTTTCTCATTCTCCCGCCGCAGGCTTTTGATGTCCGACTGCCCTGTAAGAGGGTAATGATTCGGTATTAGTTTGAATCACCAAGGAAAAGTCTTAGGTAGTGGGATTTGGCCGAGTCTAAAGAGCAGCACGTGGACATCACGCAGAGCTGTCAGACCTTTAGACACCTCAAATCGCATTGTTTACATTCGCTTATCTTATGTTTTGGCAATGAAAACATTTTTAATGAATATTCCGACAGATATATCTGAATGGTGGGCAGATATTTATGTACGAGTAGGTGCGTATAGAGATATTTCTTTAGCTATAAACTGTTGGATTATTTTCGTTTCCTTAGCCACCATCTAATGTATTTTTAATTGGCTGTTCTCGGGTTGTTTTTTATTCCATTCATTTAACGATTATTTGATTTCCTGTTTGCTGGGGTATATGTATCTTATTTTATGGCACATTACTGGGCCAGCTTTTGATCAGCTTTTAGCACATTCGTACCTCGTTCCACTTCAGCATTAATGTTAATGGTGCGCAGCCTGAGCTCCTCATTTTCGTATATCATGCCCCGCGATGACTTTCTGTCCAATCTGAAAGGATCCAATTTGGTTTAATTTGTATGTTTAGGCACTCCTTACATTAAACAACTAAAACTAATTAATTGCCTTCGACTGCTAAGCGGTTGCCATGGCGAACGGCAGCCAATCAACATTCCAAACTCTTTCCCAACTTGGTTTATCAAAAATATCTAAGTCCCCAGAAAATGCGGGTCGTTCTTCAACGAATGCTGTAAGTCAACTGAACCGGATAGCTGTCCAGCAGTGGTACCAATTGTTAGACGTTCTCTTCGACTATATGGCTGCGGCCTTTCAACACTCGCCACATATAAATAAATAATAATAAAAAAGCAGCGTTGTAGGAAAAATAAATATAAATATATCACCGATTTGGTGCGCTTGGAGGTGCTGCTAAAAGAAAAAAAACACTAAGGAAGAGGAAAATAAGCAGAGCAGAGCTATAAATTACAACAACGAAGCACAAATAAATAATTTTATCCAATCATCGGCTGTTGGCATACGTAAAAAATAAAGGGCAATTTTTTACAAAAATTTGTTAAGCAAATAAACAAAATCGGGGATCTTCCAAAAGAGTATTCCAAAGTTTCACTACAATTTTCCATGAACTTCCTCTTCTCTGCAGATCAAATTAAGCATTTTAAAAGATCTATTCAAATCCCAAATGATCCATAAATATGAGATTCTTTGCAGATTTTCCATAACTTACGTTTTTTATACCAAGCGATTTGACACTGCTGTCTGCGTTGAGAATTTTTGACAAACTGCCGATTGCTTGAGAGACCCCAGCTCTTAGAGCCATCGCAAATGCTTGCATAAACAAATATTTATGAACACAAATGCGTATACAGATATATATTCGACCGTATATATCTTGTCTGGGCGACTGTCTCCCATATGATTTGTGGAATGCGTAAAACTGAAAACACCGCCCCATATTTATAAGGCGTCAAGCGTTTTTTGTCTTTAAATATTTGGTCGACACGCTTAAGTCAGCCAAGTGTCATTTATATTGTCTGATTGAAAAAGAGTTTAAAGTATTATTTCGAACACTGCCAAATATTCAATTCTCTTTTGAAACAATTTTGGAGCAATCCATAAATGTCTTGCAGACTTTTAGGCGCCAATGATATATAAATTGTCTTAAATTGTATTTTGAATGTTAAGACTACTTTTTAAAGGAACTTGTTTCTGAAAGTTTGTTAAGCTTCCGCAACGTTTAAATACATTTCGGAAGCTCTTTATAATTTTTGAGTTTAAAAGCTTTAAAAAAATTTTTTTAGACACAACTTTTTAAGGACAAATTTTTTTAATCTTTCGAACTATTTTGACCTTTGTTTTTTAAACTGGCGTTCTTTAAACCGCTTTAGGAGATATTTTCTCGATTTTGATTAAACTTATAAAACTCCTCTAAAGTCGTTACGATATTCAGCCATAACAGTCAAATTTGTAAGCTTAAAGAAGTAAAGTCTTTTTAAGTAACATTTAACACGTGCCATAAAATTACAAAGTGTCTTAATTGTTACTTGTATGTTAAGTTAATATTGTTAACAAATAAATTGCTTGTTAATTTATAATTATTTAATTAATTATAATTATTTTCCAGAATAACTGATATTTGCTCATTTGATCATAAGAAATTATATTTGAAAATATTAAGATTTAAATCGCCTAGAATCCGACGGAACGATATACAAACGAACATCTGTAGTAAGGCACATTTAGTCCAGTCAATCTAGACATTGAAATAACATTAATTCGGACAGAGCTGAAATTTGGTGGAGGCCTTTGGTTAACCCCAAGGAACAAATTGTGAAAAGTCCTCATCGATCCCAGGTGTGCTAATTGAGTTATTCAAGGTCACAGGTGAAAATGTTGGGGTTTTTCTCAAAAACGGTACCGGTTTATCGAAAAATAGTTAAGGACAAAGTTGTAGATCTTGAAATGCTCTATAAAAATGATCCTGATGATTTTTTTTTTGGACCCCCCCTTTTTAAAATATCACAAATAAAAAAATCACAATAAAAAAAATACACACCCCCCCCCCCACTAAAAATATAGTATCTCCACATTTTTTTTTTTTTTTTTTTTGTTGTTAAATTTTTTTTTTTTAAAATAAAAATTTTTTTTTTTTTAAAAAAAATTAAAAACCACCAAAAAAAAATTGTTGTTTTAGTTATTTAATTTTTTTAAAAAACCCCAAAAAAAAAAAAATTATAAAAAAAAAACCCCTTAAAAATATTTTAAAAAAAAAAAAAAAAAAAAAATAAAAAAAAATTTATTTTAAAAAATTTTTTTTAAAAAAAAAATAAAAAAAAAAAAAAAAAAAAAAAAAAAAAAAAAAAAAAAAAAATATTAAGATGGTCCCATTTTTTTTAATTCACCTGTTTTTTTTTGTTTTATGTTTATTCGTATTTTTGTTTTAATATTTCTTTTTTTATTTCTTATTTTATATAATTTATATGTATTTTGTATTTTATTTCTTTTTAAATATTATTATTATAAAATTACAAAATAAAAAAATAACGTTAAAAAAAAAAATGAGACCATCTTAATACCACGTCCAAGTCGTTGGTCCTGTGGCAAGCTAAGAGTGGTATTTTGATGTGAATTTGTTGACAATAAATAGATTGAATATGTGAATACAAACATATTATTACAAAACATTATTTTCATTGAAATTTCTTCGAGAGTTCAAAAGTCGGTAAAAAGGCCGATAATTTCAGAAAGTTTGTGTTTGTCGAGCTCTTGCAGACAAATTAATTACCGAATCCACCAGATCAGTTAGGCAGTGTTGAAGATTGATTTGTAAGAAGAAAAAATTGGTATCATGCACAAAAATCGGCCGGCTACAACTCGAGATATACAAAAAACTTGTAAAGGCCATACACTGTGTGTATACGTGGCGTATGTGTGCATATTATGTATAACGTGATTCTTACATGCGCGATATCTGAAAAATGGTGGGTCCTACAGAAAAAATCATGAGTATCATTTTTATAGAACATTTCAAGATCTACAACTTTGTCCTTAACTATTTTTCGATAAACCTGTACCGTTTTTGAGAAAAACCCCAAAATTTTCACCTGTGACCTTGAATAACTTAATTAGCATACCTGGGATCGATGGGGACTTTTCACAATTTGTTCCTTGGGGTTAACCAAAGGCCTCCACCAAATTTCAGCTCTGTCCGAATTAATGTTATTTAAAGCCATTTTTATGTCTAGATTGACTGGACTAATTATGATTCTGACTAAAATTATATAGGTATAGGTACTTAATACTAAATAAGGTCGGGAAATTTTTTTTTTATTTACAGTGCAACTTGCAGACTTCAAAGGCTTGTGAAAATTTGCTACAAAAATCGACAATCAAATCGTTTATAAAATGCATACCTAAAAGCTTTATTTTTAGGATTCCTTTTCTTTTAGTTCCACATTATTAGCTTTCTTAGAATTTTAAATGATTTACAGTATTAAGTATAAAATCGGCAAAGATACAACGCTTTCAAAAAATCTTGTGCTGTCATTTGACTCAGTTGTTGATCCTGATTTAGAATTGTATGTTCTGGAAAAAAATTTACCTACTTCTGCAATCAAATTCTACTGTAAAATAAAATGATAGCCCTTTAAATGCATAACCACTTTTACAATCTCTTAAGTATTATAAAAACTTGTTTGCCAATAATACTTGAATTCTAAACAAGATTTGTAAAAAAATGAATAACAAATAAGTTTTTTATTTGCGATACTCGAAAATACTGAAGATACACGAAGATAAAAATACTGTAAACGTTGAAAATGTCTGTCTGTTGGACCGTCCGTCCGTCCGTCGAGATTTCGGGAACCATAAGAGCTAGAGCCACCAAATTTTGGACACAGACTTCTTTATACCCTAGACCGGTCAATTTTGACATTGAAATAGCCTTAGTTCCGACAGAGCTAAATTTTGGTAAGGGCATTTGGTTAACCACAAGGAACAAATTGATCGAAAAATAGATTAGGGCAGAGTTGTAGATCCTGAAATGTTCTATAAAAATGATCCCAATGAGTTTTATTGTAGGACGCACCATTTCCCAGATATCGCTGTTGTAAGAATCGCGTATTACACAATATGCACACATAAAGCATTTCAGGATCTACAACTTTGCCCTAATCTATTTTTCGATAAAACTTACCCTTTTTGAGAAACCTTTGACCTTGAATAATTCAGTTTGCACACCTCGGATCGATGGGGACTTTTGACAATTTGTTCCTTGGTAACAAGGTAAACCAAAGGCCTCCACCAAAATTTAGCTCTGTCGGAATTAAGGCTATTTAAACCGATTTTTATTTCTAAATTGACCGGACTAACCCCTCGCAGATTAAGTTTGGTTTCAACCCCGACAACGCCCACAAACCGCGAAACTCTGTAGTGACCACATTTTTAGTGCAAGAGAAAAGTGGCCTTCATAAAAGTTGTTTGTCTTGAAAATATATACACAGATAACTAAAAATTTTGGAAATCTGGTCAGTTTCAAGAAATTGTGTATGCAAGTGCAGGCGACGCTTTTTTTGAAGAGGGCTAGCGACTCATGCGTTTTTTGTTGTTTGAGTATCGCAAACCTGATAGTCGGGAAACACGACTATAGCGTTCTTTCTTTTTTATTAGTCCAAAAGTCGATTTAGATTTTTAAACAACGCTTTTAAGGGGGGTCACTTGAGTCAAAAGTAGGCATTTTGTGAATTTTAAGAATAAACACTCGGGGCAATATGTTATACCCATTTATTACTATCCTTCAACTACAATTGTATTTTTGAACTCGATTGGCGTCTCTGGCGGTGCACCGGTCGCGTGGGGCGTCCCGCGAAAAAATGCTCCTTCCGTGATAATGGAACATAAATGGAACAAATCCTGATTGTAATGAATTGGGTTAAATAGAGTTCGATTTTAAAAAAAATTTTGTTTAAGTTGTGGCCTTAAAGTTCCTAAATGCTTAAATCGTGATTAAAATCTTGACAAATAAAATGTGGCCTCGTATTTTGAATTTAATTCTGAACAGAAAACATGGCGATATCCATTGAGTTTCCCAGTTAAAACCTTTATAAGCGTTTAAGTGAAAATAAATGCTGAGCGGTGAATTTCGGACTAGCTTTCAATTAAAGTATACTCTCAGGAACATAAGCAAAAAAATAATTGAAAATCTACCCCCTTTAAGGCTTAATGCATGTTGAGTTTTCATCAAAAAAAAAGTTTAAAAAATAAAATTATATTGCTTATTTTAGTCAACATTTTTGTGAGTTCAGTATTTCTAGTTCCGCTTATTTTTTTGCAATCCAGCCCTCGTTTCTTGATTATATTTCTTGAAATTTTCAATGTACACAGAAAACGCTTTGTGGCGTCACAGTTCCCTCTGAATATACCAAACAATAAAATCGATAATCTGATGATCGATAGCATAGCAAACTATGGCAGTTTTATTGATGTCTACACACACAGGAACCACTATACGCAGGCACTAAGAAAAATACACAGATTGTAGATAGATTTGCATGAGTAAACATTTTTAGCAGCTTTGTGTACAATTTTGTATTGTAAAATCAAGTTGGACAATGTACACGAACCGATGATAAACAAACTGGAATTATTTTTAGTTCAGCTGGCCATAGCGAATATTGTTTATTTTACGACCGCTAAAGTGTACGGATATTAGGAAAAATGTTAATGACTTTTGTGAATATCCGAGGGCCAGATGTCCGCGTCCGAAAATATAGTTAAGTGCATTTGGCCAGACATTGGTAAAGGGTGAACAACAAAAACCATTCGAAGGGAAAACAAAAGAAGAACTTCTTAGGATTTTCGCTTACTTAGCCGACTTTTCCGAGCGTTTGTTGCTCTTACTCTTGCTCCTTTCATATTGAGTTCGAGTTGTCTTGGCGCCTTTCATTTATTTAAATATGTAACTAGGAACGCTGGTAAGAAACTGGCCACACTTTTCGGGGCTTTTCCAAGTTTATGCAATCACCGGCGAAGATTTCACTGCCGCAGCATTCTCAAAGTCGTTGTCACATCAATTTCAATAATTAATTATAGTTTTTGTTAACAGCCAGCCGCTTGACAATATGAGAAATGTGCGAACTAAAAGTTAATTTCACCGCAACAAAACCGCACGAGTCGACTATGAACCGAAAACTGACAGTTGGGCGAGATCAGTTTTGGCCAAAAAACAAAGCGACTAGAACAACAAACGCCGACGACTGGCATTGAACGCTGCCGCCAAGAGCAACAAGCTTCGTCTGCATCAATTTTTATTCAAATTAAAAGAAAAATTAAAAATGAAAACGAAAAGCGAACACAGCAAAAAAGTTTCATAAAGCAAATTCGGGCGAGTAAATCGAAGGAACAACAAATCATTGTTCTCAATGAAATGTTCGCATGCTGTGTCGAAAATTCGTTTATAAGATTAACAAAAGCCCCGCAAACCAGTCGAATAAAGAGCGCAGAAAGCTGAATGGGCCACACCTGCAAAGGACAACGAACTTTGGATACTCTCAGACAAACACCAATTAATCAGTTTAACCTTAACTGATTGTTAGCAAAAAGATCCTTGTGTTGTACGTATATACAAAACTTGGCTGATTTAAATTGTTTCGTTCCATTATTTTTCTTCTTAAACACATTTTTTATTGTTGCTTAGTTTAATTTCTTCGGGAGACTTTTGAGAACTCAATATAATTATCCATATTTTGATATCCGTTTACGCCCAAATTTACCAATTATCGAAACATGAAAATATAAATTATATTCCTAGAACATATTTTAAAACTAGAGAACTAGTCTTTTGTTTGGTAAATCTAGGAAGAGTATTTACAAAATAAAAAGTTTTTGACGAAGTCCCTCAGTCAGCTTTTTCTCTTTTTTCCAATGATATTTTCATAAATTATTAAAATGTTAATTAATTAAAAAAAAATCCATAACAATTATACAAATATTTCTATTTTTCTTTTATTTTTTTCTTTAACTTCAGGCATTGCTTAACAACAAAATAATACGATTTGCTTGCACAATTAATTATCCATATAATTATGTCAATATTGCTTTTGTAATTTTTTATTCTTGAGCACATTGACTAAATTTACTCGCAAATTTATTTGTTGAATGAAATTTCCGGCCTGATTTTTTTGTGGAGTCTATTGGTATTAATAACAAAGGAAAAAATGGAAATTAATCAAGTCTTTAATCGCATTCCATGTCGCATTTGGTTTGAGTTTTGTGGGCTGAAAACGTTGTAACTGGGTGCAGAAGAAATTAATTTATTTTGCATGTAAGCAGCAGATGATAGAGTAAATTAACAATAGCCGCATTTTCAATTAAATTAACATTTTATTTATAGAGATCGAACTGGAATAAAATGCACGACCAGAGTGCTCTCTCCTTGTGAAATGTGTCGCGACATTGGCAGCCTAAATAAAACAAGAAAGAACGCTATAGTCGGGTTTCCCGACTATAAGATTTGCGATACTCATTGCCCTCTTTAAAAACAGCTAGCTAGCCCTCTTCAATAATGTAGCCTACTTTCTGGCAATCATTTTAGGCGCCCTCTTAAAAAAAATTGTGCCTACTTTTGGCAATAAAATTTTCACGCATTTGTATACACAATTCTTAAAATGGTCGATTTAAAAAATTTTAGATATTTGGGTTATTTTATCAAAAATTTGTAGGGCCACTTTTTCTAGCACTAAATGTGGACACACGTTTCCTTTTGCGTAGGGGCGTGGTCAGGTTTTGAAACAAACTTGATCTGCGCCTTCTTTAAGTCTGTGTGCAAATTTGGTGGTTCGTTTATAGTTCCCGATCTCATGTTTTCTACACACAGACAACATTTATCGTTACAGTATTGCTTACCTTCAAATAACTATATCTGTCACCCACACAAAAACGGATCCCATTAAATCTTGGACATTCATGTGCTTTTCTACGCACCAAATTTTAAAAATAAGTTCCACTCAATCGGCTAGGTGCTCTCTAGTTGTGTATTCATTATGTAAAGTTCACAGGGTGGCCCTCACTTCCAATAAATAATATTTTCGTATATGAAAAATGTGTGAGAACCCGCTTATTTATCAGCCAATTAGAAAATTAGCAAAGGTTAACTAAGCGCGGCAAAAGCATAAATATAATTTGAGGAGCCCGGCACCTCCTTCTAACTCGTGCCAATTTGTTTCAAAGCTAATCGCCGCTGTCATTTACCGCCGCTGTATCTATTGTTTATTTTGACATAAATTTGACGGGGACAGTTTAATCTTAAACGTTGAAGTTATTTCCCGGTTTTAGCAAGATATTTTCTTAGGCAATAGTTTTGGTAATTCATAAAAGTACCTTGTGATTTCGGAATGCAAATAATATTTATGGCTCGCTAATATAAATGTCGACGTTTTTGGATTACTTATATTAGATCGAAGATTTTTTAAATATTACCGAGGTCCAAATCACCTTATTAATTTTTCAAATAATAAATTGATATTATTTCTACTAATTTTAAATATTTTTCTTCATATAAATTCGTATAAAATACAGATTCAAAAAATGTATATTTTTATTGAAAGTTTGCATTGATCATAAAAGCTCCTTTTGCTTTGTTATGTATAAGAGATCCTTCCCCTCTTAACAAGCTTTTCCACAAAGCTTTTTCTCTTATATTTTTGATCGCTTACGAAAGAGAAACACCCGCGTTTGAGATTTTAGGACATCTTATTTCTAGAGCTTACGGCTAATAAAAGAGAGTGTTCAGTTAAGTTTACCTGGTATTTAGCTTATAGTGTGCATGACGTCTTCGTTCTCGGAGCATAGTCGTGCATTAGTTTTCCCGCATGTGAAAGAAAAACCAACAAACAAAAAACAAAGTACACATAAAGTAAAACAAAAAAATGTACACAAAAACAAAACAACACAGAAATGAAGAAGGGTAAAGATAACAGAACGAAAAATAGGGGGTAAAGACAAAATCATAATAATGAAAATGGAAAATTATTTTGTTGCTTATTTGATTTTGTTTTTGTGTGAGTGAGTTTTCCTTCACTTTTTTTGTTTTCAATTTTTTGTTTTGTTTGGTTTGCTTTTGGTTTCGATCGCGTTGTTTACAAGTAGCTGAGAGCGTGTTTATTTAGACAAGAGTAGGGTATGTAAGCGAATTGAAAAACTACACACTAGAAAAACCTGGTCTGAAAAATAAGAACCAAATTTGAATTCCATTTACATTTTCCATTTTTATACCAATTATTTGATATCCTTTTTATAGCCATCATCTTTTTGTTATAAGTCAAAAAGTCTTGATCCTAGCCGGCATTACAAAAACAATACTTAGTGACAGGCGCGGATCCAGGGGGAGGGTTTGGGGGGTTCTCGGGAAGATCTCGGGAACCATAAGAACTAGAGCAACCAAAATATTTATTTATTACCCCACGCATATCATTTTAACGCCCACAAACCGCGAAACTTTGAGGTGTCGACAATTTTAAGGAGTACCTTCTTCATTTTAAAAAATTCCAAAAAAATTGTTTGGCTTTATCTTGAAGATTAACTTTTTGAGAACGATTTCATAAAGATCTGAACAGTAGAAAAAAGTTACAGCTATTTTAGCCGCGCGCCTCATCACCACCAAACTAAACTTTAAACTTTAAGCGAGAATATCTAAAAATGATTTTTTTTGCAAAATGACTTTGCGGTGATATGGATTGCCGAAAAACAACTGAACCGATTTTCTTCAAATTTTTTTTTTTAAATGCTCGTAATGAATTTTTGTGAAAAAAAATGTTTATTTGCCGAAATTAATTTTCTAGTGGAATTTTATCGACAAAAAAATCAAGAAAAAAAAGTTTGTTCATATACACCAAAATACTTTAAACTAATGCATTTTTTTACTTTTATGGTTTCGGTTGACCCGTTTGGCCAGGAGCGCTATCAGCGTTTAGGAAAAACAGCCACGCCTTAAAAACTACCTCACATTTTTTAACAAATTTTTGCACAAACATTGTCTACAAACTGTTCAATCAGCAATTGAAATCATTCATTTTATAATCATTTATTTCATAAAAAATTGCTACAAACCTAAAAAAAATCCAAACCTTCCTGTTTTTTTCCACCAAGAAGGTATATAACCTCTTAGTGCAAGAGAAAAATGGCTTTAATAAATGTTGATTTTATTGAAAATATCTAGCCACTCTAGAGATTTTTCGCAAATCTGATAGTCGGGAAACCCGACCATAGCGTCCTTTCCTGTTATGACTGATTTTAAACCAACTTATACTTTCAGACATTTTAACAAAGAACTTGGCCAAAAAAAATTTAAAATATAAAACAAGGCATACAACACTTAAATAATGATACAAACTATAGAAATGTATAATATTACTCGATTTATTTTAGAGTAAGAAAAACAAGTTATCCTGTTCTGTACCAAACCGATATTGCTCATTCAAACTAGTTCGACATTTTTTCTTTAGTTAATCTTAAATTTAAAGTTTACCTACTGTTTCGTATTTATTTCTTATTTACCAGTGATAAAATCAATTTAAAAGCAAATCAAAGAACTCAAATTTTTTTATTTTTCGCTTTCTTTGAATTTTGAAATATGTTTTGTGGCACCTTTAAGATCTTGGGTTCAGCGGGTTGCCGTGTGGAATACTGATTTCTGTTTTAATATCTAGATGTTCAATGACATTCCGTTTTTTATGGCTTTTGCGGCGACGCTGTCTGGGCGGCTTGTGGGTGGTGGGTTACACAATGTACCAGCGCCAGGATGTATGCTACACACGCACAGGACGCTACCCGGTCCCAACCTCCTTATCGACAACAACAACCACAAAGGGCCAGACAAAAAACTGTAGCAGAACACATTTTTTCTTATTCAAAAGGGTAAAGCATTATCTGGCATAGCAATTGATTTATCGATTAACTTGTCAAGTACACATTGTCATCCTTCATTAATATTTACATGTGTTACAATTCAGCCTCGCTTCTTGAGAGCCTCCCCCTCAAATCCCATCCCCTTCATACGGCCAACCCCTTGGGGACTTTTTCTTTTCTTTCGGTTAGCATTGAAAGGATTTCCTTTGTCCATTACATAACTGGCACACAGGACCCAATATAATGGAACATATACATTCGTTCCAGCTAATTTATGGCTGGGCTCGTAAATTTATCAAGGTAAAAGAAAGATATTCAAAAGACTATACAGATACGTTTCAATTATATTGAAAAGATGCTGACTGAAAGAAGATAAACAGCCAAGTTTTGATTGAACCTCCAAGTTCCGCCAATTTAATTGCTTTCACGATGATATATGTATATTTCGCAGAGAGAAAGAGTGAATTTATCTCGTTTATGAACTTACTCAGTATCGTAATAAGAACTCATAAATATTTTTGTTAACTTTAATGCTATTTGGAGGCGAAATTTATGTCCGCCAACAATTAGCAATTAACCAGCCGCACATTAAAATATCAATTCAAATAATCGTAATTCACTCGCATTAAAGATGATCACCAGGTGATTTTATGGGTGCACTTTTGGACACATGTATATAATAATGTGGAGGGGTGGATGTTGGCCACGACACCCACGCGCGTTTGGCGGGGACAAAGAGATACGCACTGCCAGATACAAGATACTTTCTTCGGACGGATTCAGATACGATGTGGCCTGCGAGGCACGCGACTGGGAACTGCAACCACTTGGCTTCAGCATTGAATTTTGTGTATTCTGCGTTTTCGTGTTAAATATTTTGCGTAGCCACAGTTTATTTGTTGTTTCTTTTATGAGAACGTGTGTGTGTGTGTGGCTGTGTGTGTGCGTTAGGGGGCAGAGGGCGGTGCATTCGAGCGGGCCAGCATACGGCATGCCAATAAACTGCCGGAATGTGCGTGAGCTGCTAAACCGTCTGCAGACAGTGGGCTGTACAAATACCTTTACTGGCTATAGTAATGGATTGTTTTTCCTTGAATTTCACTTTAAAAAAGTGGAAATGATAGTGTTTACATAATTTCAAATGCTGAATTGGATTTGCTGATAGGCATATAACAATTAACAACAATTTTTTAGACGGTCTTTATGGCATGTGGGCGAATTTGATGGACAAGGAAATATTACGAACATTGGGCCGTGTACCAAGGCAATACTTAGCCGCAAATGAAATTCTTCCAAATAAAATTCTTCCATTATAAAATTTATAGCCTTGCGCCAAACTAGAAGCTAGAAGCTATGTAAATAAAGCTATTTTTCTGTGTTAAGTGTTTTTTTTAGTGTATGAAAACTGCTCATTATGGTGAGAAGATAAACTAACTGCCTTAGAATCAGGCAAATTTTTAATTCTGGTTTTGAAATAAAAAGGTGTCTAAAAGTATGCTTTTAAATATTTGAAACGATAGAGTTCGCTAAATAAATACCAAATACTTTTAACAGCATATTTTTAGACTCCTATTTAATTAAAAAAAAGACGGAATTAAAAACTCTCCCTCGATTTCAGCGGCATCCCTACAAGTAACTTTCACAGGAAAAGTTTTTACAAGCTATTTGATTTTGTTTTTTTCAACATTGATCTATAGTTTTAAAATTAGTACAGTCTTAATGGAAATGGATGTTGGCTTTGAGTATAAAATCTTATTTTATGACCAAAATTTAACATAAACTCAAAATCTTTGTGTTTTATTAACATGCTAATAGTGCAAGAAATTTAAATGTAAACTTAATGTTTTTTTTTATCATTATTTTAAATAATTTTCTTCGAAATGTATGTATATTTTTGTAGATAAACTCATTGAGAAAGTAAATTAAAAACTTTTTCTACCATTAAATTCCACAAATTGCAAAGTCCTTGGCAACATATTAATGCTAAGCACTGACGACTCCAAAAAGAACAGAAAGAAGTAAGAGAAATAGGGGATAGACAGACATATAGGGAGAGAGAAAAGAAATGATGCGTGAGACGGGGGGCAGCGAGTAAACAAAATGCACAAGCAAACTCTCGGACAAATAAGCAAAATGAACAAGTTTTCTGTCTATTTTTTGCTGCCGCCTGTTGCAGTTTATGGTTCTATTATGGGGCAGTGTGCCTCCTGGTGGTACATGCATGTGTACATATTTACAGATGTGTGTGGGTCACTTTTTATGCCAGACGAACGAGAGGATCTTTCGACCGAGTATGAACGATTTCATAAATACACATAATGCCGGCACCCTTTGGGGCACAACTTGTGATGTGCGGCTGCAGCAGTTAAAGTTTTTAATGGCCAACATATGAATTTTCTAATTTGATGGGCGAGGTGCGGAACGAAGGGGCTGTCAGAGATTTATCTTTTATGGGCCATTGTGTATTTAATTTTATCGGTCTTTTCCGCAGACTACAGCGGCTTATGTGGAATCAATAAATAAACAAATTTAATGATCTGTTGGAGTCTTCAACCACTAATCGAAATGGGCACCAAATTTAAAAGATTTTATTTTCACAAATTTTTAATTAACACACAAGTGGTTGCATTGCACAGAAAAAATTGTCCATAAAAAATTTAAATGTATGTATGTATTTATATAAATCTTTCTGGCTTTCTAATTCAAAAATAACTTCATTAATTAAAACGATAAAGGTAATTTAAATTAGGCAAAGCTTATTAAATGTAATGATTTACTCGTGTGTTAACCTCCCCCTCTTAAAAAAACTAGATCAAAATGTCGTATATTTATGTGCTATATATATTTTATAATCAGATTATGTCCTGTTAACAAATATACTTTTCTCTGAGTAAATTTCCACTTTTTAATTAAAATTTCGGCCTGACAAATGAGCATATTTGTGTTTTTACTGGGTCATCCGCAGTCGTTCCAAAAAGGTGAGAGAGTCGCGTTTATTTTTAGCAGCTTGACACAAGTTGTAATGTTTGGACGGAGCAAGAAAACGCAACGATTCCAAACAAAACCAACAGGAATTTGTAAACAATAAATTACAAATTAAATTACCATATGCCGGCAATTTGCCGTCTTTGTTGAGATTTACAGCGGCCAACACTTTGCGATTTGTTGTTGCTGCGAATTATTTCCCAAATAAAATCAATGCGCCAAGCAATTTGGATTGGCTCCACGCGATTCGGTTGCGCTAATTGAAGGCTTTTGGAAAATGGGGTAAATACTGGGTGGAAAATTCAGATCAATGCTGGCCATTCCTGCCCGATGATCGATGAACGATCAAGGTAACGGAAGCGAGACCAATTTAATTGCCCCCACAAGTTTGCTGGCGAATCGTTAACATAACACACGAATCGATTCATGAAATATATTTTTAAAAACACCCACAAACGAGTTCAATGAGCCACATCCGCATAAAATAAAACCAAGAATGATGTTCAAACGATTTTTCTATTTGCCTTTCATTCATTCATTACTAATTGCTCTGACTAAATGATGAATATGTTTTTAATAATTGAAACTGAATTATGAGCAACACGCGGATAAACACACGGGCTGGGGGCCATTGCTAAAATAATTTTCTGCCCAATTAAAAATGAATACAATACATTTTCTCTGCCTCTCTGCTTAAATCTCAGTTCTCCTCTGTGAAAGACAAATTTGGCTGGTATCCCGCTGATGGAAGCAGGCTGAGTAAATCGGGTAATTGGGTAAAATCGTTTTCAAGTATATTTTATGGCCTAATTGGAATTTATTTTCAGATAGTGCTTTTTCGTTTGACCCGTAAATACTTGTACTTTTACTTGTTTCTCAATGCAATTCTCTTGTAGCAAAAAACTGCATCTACTGTTCGTTTGTCTGGCCCCAAAAAAAACATTATTATGAACAACAACGGCAAAAGGAAATTTCTGTTTAAATTCAATATTGAACTTTAATCCCTTAAGCCTTTTTTACTAAATTGTTTTAAAATGCTAAAAGATTTATTAAAGTTAATTAAAGTCCTTAGCTATTGAGCTTAACGTTGATTTTAATTTTGGATAAGTTATCGGATTTCTGTTAACATTTGATTGCATTTTGTGGCCACTAATAAATAAATAAACCAGCAAATGTTACTTAAAGTTGAAGTACTGAAATATATTTAAATGCTAGGCTTGGACCCCCAATTGACTTCCGAAAACTTCAGCTAAACCAATTTCGAACTGACACTCCTTGGGGATATTTGTAGATTACATGAATAGTTTTCGCTTTCTCTCGCTCTAAGCCAAATAAACACGCTCGGGTTACTCACGCCACGAATTAAAGCCCGAGCCAAAACACACGTATGTACGGTAGTGTGGGTGTACATACTCTGGTATAGGTGTGCAACCTACTTGCTTTTGTGGGCGATGAGCCCGACTGCGTTGATTTCCGCTGATTGCCGTCGCTGTTGTCGCCGTTGCTGCCGCTGGCGCGTCCGCTAATTAAATTGTCATCCAAAGAAATGCCGTCGAGCCAATGCATGACATTATTTGCCTTTGTTGTCTACACTCGCACACCAAACACAGCACTCGCTCTAGCACTCACCTCACCCGCAGGCAGGTGGATAAATCACATTTCAGCAGCAGCTTGGCCAATTGATAATTTCATCCCAAATCGCTGACACTTCATTTTCGTTTACCCTGGATTCCCCTGCGATTCTTTTTGTATTTTTCACATTTTCCCTTCACGCTCTCAGGGCATTGGCAGTTGACATTTGTTTGTTTCCACAACCGCTCACAAACGCACACAGCTAATAATTCAACAAGTATTGAATGGCCGTTTAGACCTTTTCCTTTGCCACCTTCTTTTCTTCTTCGATTCTCCGTTTCCCGTTTGCGCCTTTTACTTTGGCTTTCACTTGCGATTGGCTTTCAACGGCACGCATACGCCCCGTGTGACATAATTAGCACATTGCACTTTAACACTTGTCACCTGCTTGGATGCCAAGCAAAGGTATTTCCGATCACTTTTGGTACTGTGGGGAGAACACAAAAATAAAAGTACACTGGTCATTGAAAGGTTTTAATTTTGATTTTCGTAAACGGAGATTTTGGAATATATTTAATAATCAGTAGTGATGTATTTTATTTCGAAGAAGTATTTAAATATGGCTAGAGACCCGTTTGATTCTCTGGTTTTGACACAAAAATTAAGAAACATTTGCTACCGAATGAGAAGTTTTTTTGCTTTTGCTTGAAGCCTTTTGTCTAACCGGATACTCAGCACGGAGTAAATTACACATATGATAACCGATAAAATTTCTATCGATTACATCGATAATTTTAATCGATTGATCTCCGGTTAACACCACTAATTTATTGTTAGAGCCCGAGCTAGCCAGTTTTTGTTTACCGAAAGGATGAATAGTTGTGCCTTCGATAGTACTTTAAAATTTCAAACGATTTTTTCGATAATTCCAATCGATTTGCTGCCCGTTTACGCCTGCGACTTGTTGTTGGCCCTCCGGCTAGCCGGCTGCTTCTGACTGAGAATCGGACGCTGACCGGACTGGCCTAGAGATATAGAGATATAGACAGAGACAGAGAGGGCAACGTCGGTGGAGACAGCGTCAGCGACTGTGGCGCATTTCCAATCGTTTCGCACATTATTGTTTCCATTGTGTTCGATATTTGTGTTTTCTTGTACTTTTGTTGTTCGCACACACACACAAATAAGTTTGCCTCAATTTATTGTACCTTCGCCTGTTTATTTTATACAAGTCCGGGCGTTCTAGTATTACGCTAGACCACCAGATCTGAGGAACAGAGGGAAACTCAAATAGTTAGCCGCTTCTGGCCAATTTCCTATTAGACATGTCGGCAGATACGATTCGTGTGCGTGTTTACCCCAGACCACGTATTAAACGTGAGCTCATTGGGGGCGGGTGGAGATAGATATTACCTGGCTGCCCTTCGGGGGTATTCTGCGATTTCTACATTAGCATTGGGCAAATGGAAATCGAACGAAATTCGTGGAAAATAAGAGTAAATCACCTACACGTTGCACGGGCCCTGGCCCCAAGAGGCTTAATATTTGTAAAATCCACAAGACAAAAAGTCGTATTATGTCGAAAAAATATTTCAAAATTTCGGAGCCGAGTCCACTTAATAAATCATTCATTAAGCACTGAAACTGTCTCTCGCCTTTAAAACATTATGTCAAAATGTGTCAAACAAGAATTTAAGCATTTTGAAAACATTTGCCTGAATTTTGGAGGGGTTTTTGGACTAAAGACATGGGATGGTTTTATCGCTCAGATAATTTGAGAAAATCAAAAGCGATTCCGAATGTCTTAAATGTTTAATTGTTTCAGTTGCTCCACTGCCGAATGTTTGTTTACCTAGTAGCATGTGTAATTTATTTAAAACATCTGACTAAACAATCTATCCAGTCAATGAATGATACACAAAATGCTGGATTTTTTGATTTTTTGAAATGGCGAGATCGATGATCGGCTTTCTCGAGGTCACACAGCTCTTAAGCCAATAAAGATAAATTTAAAGATATATTATAATAAATCGTTATGGCTTATTCCAAAATACATTTAATTGTAAGCCCGAAGCTGCGTTAAATAATTTGTTTTTCAATTTATTTTTTGTGCGGTCTCAACCAGTGTGCACTTAATGGCAGCTTGTCAACAGTTCAAAACTGATGGCTTGCTTCTTTCCCTCAATTTAGTTTTGAAATATTGTATTTGCTGGGTAATTTGAAACCAATTGTTTATAAAAATAAATCGAGCGGTGAAAGCCAACGAATTTGTTGTTTAGATTTAAATTTCAACAAAATCAGAAATTTAAAACTTTTCCGAACTGATTTATTAAAAGAGACGTCACGGCTGCAGTGCATTCGTCGATGCCTGCGTCAATCAGCGGTCTGCACTTTCACATATTTTCAATGATAAACACGATATTTGTTTTGGCAGGCTTTGCTTATTTACGTTTCAATCAGAAAACAATTTCACTTCCGCATCGCCAGCGATCGCGCCACGCGGCGTATGAGTAATATTCCGCCTAGGGGATGGATGGGAAATAAGGCACACACAACGTCCGCTGGCGTTGAAAGACCGACTTATTCTGCAGTCGCATCGAACCCATTGCTCCAAACAGCTGTCTTCCAGTCAGCCAGACACCCCGCCTCCCACATCCCGCCCACGTTTCCCCCACCTCCCCACCTGAGTGTGTGGGTGTGCGGGTGTGCGTAGGCCGTAAGCACTGCCAGACATGGTGGACGCCTGTGTTAGTGGCCCTCTCCAACGTCCCTTATGCTATGGAAAATTAAAAGAATCAAAGGCAACGGCAAAGAGCAAAATTAAGTATTTAGTTGTAGTATCGTATCTAGAGTAGACATGCATACTGGCTTGCATTCTGTGCGGAACCCAAGGGGTCGGGAAACACGAAGGCGGCAGGCGGACTGCCTATGAATTGTCTTTTGGGGTTGCACAAAAATGAAATTGTTTCTCAATTGACACAATATACCCCTGACGAAATTACAAAATAATTAATTTATGATCATTTTCTTTAATTTAATTGGTGTTCCTTTGTATTTTAAAAAATGTGATGGAATTTTACCAAACAATTTTAACAAATGAAATTAAATATTTTATAATATATTTATTTCGATTGAAAATGTTCAATATTAATATATTTAATTGCAACTAAGACTAAAAATTATTTTTAAAGGTGCCTTAAAATCAACTTTACCCAAAAAATGTTTAACTTAATGTAGTAAATGAGTATTTAACATATACAAAACAATGTCAGAGGTGCCATTTGGCTTGTTTTTCTTCTGCATAGGTCAGGTTTAAAAAACTAATTTCGGGGAGCTTCAAGTCCTTCATATTCAAAATTTATGGTTTCCAAAAAAATATTTGTTATTACTTAGTCTGTCCAAAATAGATATATAAGGTATAAAAATAATAGCTTAATGTATGGTTCACCCCAATCTGTTAGCGTCTCAGCCTCTGTTTCCATGTGCGTTTCTGGGTTTATCTGTGTGTGTGTATTCTTATGTCAAAGCTGAATGGGAAGAGTAAAAATAAAATGTGTAAGAGCCAAGATAAAATGCATTGTTTCAGGAAGGCGAAGAAGAAAAAAGAAAGAAAATACTTTTACACAAAATGTGTAAGAATTATTAAGGGTGATGGTGCATGCAAGGCAACGGAAATTGCCCTTAGGGTTGTCAGCCCCTATCAAAAGAGTTTCCTTATCATGGAGGCTTACTAAGTATAAACTTGCTTAGCAGGTAATCAGTAAAATTGATTTGTATAAATCGATTTTAATCAACTAATTATATTCATATGTATATCCCAAGAGCTCTAGGCAACCCTGTCCTATCTGATTGCCTGTTTCCTTGGCCTCCTTGGAATTGCGGCAATTAACACATCAATGTACGGCGATATCGATGGTGGTGAAGGCACACAACCCACTTCCAGCCCCTTTTCCACACCCACCACCCACCACCCACGTATGTAGCACCATCGCCTCCAGAGAGGGAAATAAATTATTCTATTTGAAAGCTTTTAAAGCGTCCACACTCGGCTAAGGCTGCTGGCATTAAAATGCATTTATTTGAATTTCTTGTTGATATCGAAGAGCAGAGAGCAGAGAGCTGGCAAACAAACAGAACCGACGCCCACTTGCAGTATTTATTGTGTTTTGAATTGGGCAGAGGCATAAACTAACCTTTGACGCTGCTGGCTGCTGGCTGCTGCCTTCAGTGTTCGGTATTCTGCAGGGAGGAAAAGCCCATTCTCCCTTCAATTTTTTCGGTACCTTGATAATTTATTGTGTTACGTATACGAAGCGTGGGCGGGCAATGAAATTGAATTGAAATCGCCAAGGCAGAGGGGGGAAATGTTTCATAAATGTTTCCAAAGGACTCCAAACCCACAACAACTGCAATCGTTTCGGTTTGTTTCGAACTTCGATTGCGGGGTAATTTAATCCTTGTATCGCAGGGGATTACTGGTTTGTGCTACCTCAAACTCAACGAAACGGTAATAACAATTATTTATTGAAAGGCAACAAGTGCACTTGTTGGGTGACCTCCCTGCCATAAAGCGGGGGCTCCTCACAACTTTCGATTAAGATAATTAGTGGTAAGGGGTAATGACTGCTTTAACTGTTAACATAATGGCACTCATAACTATGCAAATATTTCAAATTCTTCTTCGGAGAACTCTAAATAACTTTATAGACAATAACTTTAAAAGCAATTATCGTTAATTGTGATGGCCATTTAAATTTAACGCATCATTAACAGCAAAGGAAAACAAAAGGAAATAAAATAACAGAAACAGAACCAAACGGAGAGCTTTGCAAGAATATGCAAAACAAGCTTTGGGACAAAAGCTCTGCCCTCAGAACTATAAGCCAAAGAGAAAGGAAAGCCAAGAGAGAGGACTCTTTGTTGGTGAAATTCGATTTCGCTGGCTCTTTAATACGTTGCCTACTTTTGGGCGTCAGTTTTTATGACCGTTGACCCACGACCAATTGCCAGCTGAGCGCGATGACAAATTTAATTACCAACACCCGAAATAATAAAAGAAAGCCCACCAAAAAAAAAAACAGAGACATGAAAATATGAAGCGAAGCTGCTGCTGACTGGGATGCGATAATCCAAGTTCAATGGGACGTACGAAATTTATGGGGATTATAAAATTGGCGACATGCCTTTCACTTGCGACAAGGTCAAGGCTTAAATTTGATCAAATTTAATATGAAATTTAACCCGTCCGATAACTATTCGGGATTAAGTTTTGAAGTCCCCTTCATCGGCACATGTTGCGCCCGAGGAACTGATACTTGCCAGTTGGAGCTGACAAGTGTCCTGAATAATTTATGACTTGCCCAGTTGCCCAGTTTCGACTGCAACATCTGCTGCTGCCACTGCTACCTCATCTTCTGGATGTCCACGGGCTCTGCATTAATTTTAATTTGTTGTGGGACTCAAAATCTTCAAGACATCAAGCGGGGTAGCGCATTCCCCGCTGGTTAGACAGAAGTGTTGAGAGCATTCCTTTATGCCCATCGCATCCACCCCTCATCGACCATTAGGTTCAATTGGAAATTTGTGAGCAGCATTTACTTTATTTCGCATTATTATTGCTTGGGGTGGAATCAGAGTCAGACTTTGTTTGGGGTGCGCAGTTGTGCGTGCATCATCCGCACCCTTTTCACTTTAAGCAATTGCTTTGGCAGGAGGATTATACTTGCACCAACAAGTGGCAATTGAATGTGGCCATCAAAATCGCATGAAGTCGCTGATATTGTTATTGGATGTTAAGTGAAGGCTTCGTCAAGGCTTTCCGCTCTAACACCTCGGATGATCATTCTCAGATGCTTCTTCCGATTTAAGCAAAGTCAGCTTTGTGAGCAGTAATTCATTCAAAGCATTCACTTGGTAACATTTTATAATTTGCAACATTCAAAAAACATAATTTTTTATATATTTATTTAGCCAGTGATACCATATATGGTTGTTTTTGGTGGAGTTTAAACATTTTACGCTTTTAAGATGCAATTAATTTCATACCTGGTTAGTCAAAATTAAAGTATTTGAACATTTAATAGTTAAAAGATTTTTCGAGCAGTGCAAATGAAGTGGTTAAACCTTGAAATGATCACTAACAGCTGCTGTGTACATATTTATTTCGCTCCCACAATGCAAAGCAAAGCTTAAGACTTAAGAAGTTGACTTTGTGGATCCTTGTCAACGAGTCCTCCTTAAAACGTTGCCATGAAGTGAGGACTTGGCTTGAATTTCTCCTCGCCGTTCGTCGTTTTCATTACCTTTTTCAACTTTGTTTTCATTTCATTAAGGTGGCAACAAAGTCGGAGAATGCTACTAATTGCAATCAAGGCGGCTTCAACTTGTTGCTGCAACAACCTCTTCAAACCAGTGCCACATGAGCTCTAATTTTTCGCCTGCTTTTCCTCTTCCCCTCTGGGCTGATTGACGAGTTGACTGGCTAAATTAATGGATCATTGAGTGCATGGCCAATTGCAAGCCACCTTAATTACACCTTGAACTCGGGCTGTAAGTTATAGAAATGTACTTGACATTTGTAATTTATTTCACGCAGTTATCAGCCGCAAAAACCTTTTAATTTTAATTAGAAGCAAACACATTTGAGCCCACAGAACCCAAACAGAAACGGAAAATGCCAGCGCATGTTTGCTCGGCCAAAAAATAAGGTAAACAAGCAGCAGAAAAATAAAATAAAAATACTTTTTTTTGTATATATTTGTGTATATTTTATAGCTCTGAGCTGAACAAACAGAGCAACAAAATCAACAAGCAGGCGACAACGCTTCAAAAGCCAAGGGCCCCTTTTATTACCTTTGTCAAATGCACAAATAGCCGAAAATCCAAAGCCACTGCCGGGTCACCAACTCCAACTCCACCCCCAATTCCCCTGGAATTGGCACAGCTAAGCAATTCCGGTGACAAAACACAACAAACGGCTCAGGCAAATTTACACATTCTGCCGACCAGAAAAAGTATGCCCAAAAAGGGTTGAAACTCAAATGTAGCGAGCCAAACATCCAGACATCTAAAGGTACACAATAAAATATTATATCGTAATAAAACCCCAACGCCCACTCCCAGATATACATAGAAGAGAAATGGCTGGCAGGTGTTGAGCAGGGGGAGGGCTCTCATAGTGGCAGATAGCACGATTGAGCGATACTTTTCGTATAATACGTATTCCTTGGGACAGCAGCGAGGCCCGGACAGGCAGCGCAATATGTATTTAAGATTTATTGGAGATTTATGCCCGGCTTTTGCCTCGGTTAGCAGCTGCTGCCTCACCATTTCCTACGGCTCCTGCTCTATTTTCATTCATTGCTAACAAGCAATTTAGCATCTCAGCGGGGAAAATCCCCTCAGATACGGATATGTGCTGGGTTAAGTCGGCCC
The DNA here is from genome assembly GCA_018150695.1 of Drosophila oshimai. Classification (NCBI taxonomy): domain Eukaryota; kingdom Metazoa; phylum Arthropoda; class Insecta; order Diptera; family Drosophilidae; genus Drosophila; species Drosophila oshimai. The sequence continues at coordinate 450,824 of JAECWM010000278.1, forward strand.
AAATCTGTGAGCTAACCGATAAGCTCTTTGGCTCCAACCACATTTATAAGTACGCCTTTCCTATTACAGGAAAATCAATTTGAAACCACAAAAAAATATATATTTTTTAAATTATGTAATGAAGCACAAAGTGTAAAAAACATGACTTCATGCAAATAAGTAAGTAAAGTAATATAAAAAAAGTGAATAAATAAAGATTAAAAGACAGAATTATTTTTTTAATTGTTTGATATTATTTGAGCCTGTTATTTTGCTTTATTATTAACAAACATAATCAGAACATTTGCATTTCTTATAAATGCAATGTGAGAATAAAAAAATGAATTACTGCTTTCATACTTATGATAAAATAAATTGGATTTTACTTAATTTAATGACTCTTGCTTTGGAAAAAAAATTTATTTTATATTGTAAAATTTTTTTAAATTATTGAAAAGAGAAAATATTACAAAAAAAAGTACAATGTGTTAAATGAACTACGATTATTTGCAGATCTGTTCCACCGAAAAAAACAATTATTTTCACTTATTTTAATCCATTTCTTTTTACTTGGACTTTATTTATAAACTATCTTAACTGATTGCTGTTTTTAAAGATATTCAATGAAAACTTGGGTAATCAGAAACCAGCAAAATGTATGTCATTCAACAATGTTAATTTTGTGCATAATGTTGGTTTATTTGCACACCATAACACAGTGACAAATAACACAAAAAATATGGTTTCCCCAAAAATGTAACATGCATTTCCCTTACCTCGATGGCAAACCAAAAACGTTGTCACTCCACGTCAGCACATTATTAATTCGCTGCTTCCGTTCTGTGTTTTTGGCAAAAAGTTAGCAGCAAGTTTTTAATTAAATTTCACTTATTATTAGTATTATTTTCGGCCAGCCTTTGCACTCGTCATCGCTGTTTTATTTGTTGCCCTGAAAAATATACGAATGTGACGTGTTCCCTCCCCTGTCCTGTATGCTGCCGTACATTTTGCTTTTGTTCGAAAATAAAACGAACAACAAAATTGGAAACAAGCAAAAGTTTTAACTAATTCCGATGGGTTGGCCTGAACAAACGAAAGCGAATCCGAACAAATGGCAAAACGTTTTGATGAAGGAAGGCAAAACTGAAAACGAAATTTATGTCCGGATGTGTTTTCAAAATTGGTCGTATTTATTTTTTAATAAATTTAGGTATTTAATCATTAAAATAGAGCATATAAAATAGAATAAAATCCATACAAAATATTTTTCATTTTTCGCTTGTTCACAAATCACACACAAAAAATGCCTCTAAAAGAAATGAGAGTTTTTAGTTTAGTCGCCGAAGAGTTTCTTGCCCAGGTCCATCATCCTGTGATTGCGGCAGACTCGCAGAGCATCGGCTTTCTTGAGCACTTCCTGCACATCGCTATTGACGTCCACCAGTTGGGATAGGAAGTCCTCATATGCGGATTTCACGTTGGCTGGCAGGGTGCCGATCTTTACCTTCTTGAGGGTTTTCACAATACCCTCTGCCCAGCCGGATTCCAGGGCGAACTCGGAGAGCCAGGGCACCAGAGGAAGTACTGCACACATGGTCTGCATTCCCAGGAACCACAACTCCGACAGTTCCGACCAATTGCCCTTGTAGGCAATGGAGACGACCAGGGCAGTGGGATCATTGCTTTCATCAATGTTGTAGGCATCCCACAGGAATCGGATGGTGGCCTGGATGTAACGGCAGATGGAGAAGTCGTTCTGCTTCACCTTCTTGGACTGCTGCTTCAGTAGCAGCAATCCTAGGACAGCCAGATTACCATGGATCACCAGGTTATCGGGGGTATCCTTTAACTCAGGCAGATTCTCCACCACAAACTTTAGCAGATTGGCAAAAGTAGCTCCGTCCTCAGCTTTCTTGGGCTCCAAAACTGTAAAGTTCATCAGGATATTGCAGAGAGCGACTATAGCACTCCTGGCCACCTTCATCTCCGCCTGCTGTTCCGGAGTGGGAACCGGATCCGGCTCATTCATCCTCTTCAAGCGTTCAGCTCGCGGAATTGGCGGCCTCTTCCAATGGGCAATGCTGAAGTAGAACTCCAGGGTTTCCAGGAGAACCTCATCCTGTTTGTGGGTAAAGAGAACCCGTCTGGCCTCATCCTCGACAGCAAAGTGGCACAGGGCAGGCAGCATGATCCTCAGCACATCTACGGGCTGTTCACCCTCCCTGGTTCCAGCTCTCCAGGTCTTCAGCTCCTGGAAGCTCTCATTGGCCACCTTTAGCATGAAGGGCAAGAGTTTGTAGATGGCCGGTCTCATGGCCGTAGTCTCCTGAGCTAACCAAGCGGACAAAACCTTTACGATGGCAAAGACAAACTTCTTGTCCCTGGGATTGGCACTTTCCCTGATCTTGTCCTGGCTGACTCTCGTCAAAACAGCCAACACCTGGTTGAAGGCACCCTTAAGAGCCGTATAGGTGGTCTGTTTTTCCTTGGGTTCCAGGTCCAGCTGGTCCGTAGCCATATACTCGATGCACTGCTCCAGAATCGAGAAGCAACAGGTGAGAAGGTCCGCCTGCTTAAAGGTGGTCTCCAGTTTCTTTTCGTCCATTTGCATGCGCACCTCGATGGCTCCCAGTTGGAGGAGCTGCAGGAAGAACTGCTTCTGTTCGTCCATGAAGGCCCATTGGATTCCCAGCACCTGCAGAGTGGTGGCTATCAGATGCAGGGCGGGATCCCTTTGCTTGGGACCAATCTTGGCCTTCAAGATGTCTCCACAGCCCTTAAACAAGCTCTCCGGCCAGATCTGACCCTCCAGCGAATTAATCACAATCTCACGGCGGCAGGTGACAAGAATATCAGCCAGAATGCGGCACAGCTCGTACTTCCTGTCCGTGTGATCGGTTTCCATGTCCAAGGCAATCCTCTGGATGAGGGCGTGGAAAGCGGTGGGATCCTCCGGCCAAGAGATCACGCCAAACTGCTTCACGAGGAGTACAATCAGGTGCAAGGCCTCGTCAGTTTGGAAACTCTGGGCGGAGTAAATCTGGGACATCTTGGGGATAGCACCAGTGGCCAGAAGAGCCTGCTGACCCGGTTCATAGCTGGCGATGCTCTTGAGGCAACTGTACGCCTCGCTGACCACAATCAGATTATCCTCGTAGTCCTCGTCGTCAGCCTGCTCCACGATTTCCAGAAGAGTGGGTATGGCATCGATGATGTCCTTGTGGGTGGCCAACTCCTCCTCCTGACAGAAACAGGTGAGAATCGAGAGAGCCACACTCTTGTACACCAGTGGCGGACAATCGTTTGGCAGTTCCTTGGACACGAGCAGCTTCTTCAGAAAAGGAAACCCTATGGCCTCAAACAGCAGCTTCTTGCCCGCCGCATTACAGTCCTTGCCCTTCACCAGTTTGGTGACCATAAAGAGGGCCGCGAATTTTTCAGTGTCACTGCGAGTGCCCTTCAACAGGCTGGCGCACTTGCGCACGGGCTCCGGCACGTCCGTCATCCTGCGTTCCGAGTGTATATCCGGGTGTGTATCTCGCGGGGTGCCTATGTACGGCCTATATATTTATCCGCTGCTTGGATATATGTGTGCGCCGCGGCCTTCTATAAATATCTCCTCACACTTTCACTTGGCTACAGCTTTCCCGTTGGTTCTTCGTCTGCCGGATACTTTATTCCTCTGGGTTCTGGGTCTGGGTTCCGTGTCTTTGCTCGACGACGCACTCTCGCGCACTGATCGCCGCCAGCGGAAAACTCGCGAGTGGCTTTCCCAATTTTCCAAAAGCTGTGCAGCTGTTGCTGTTCGAACGGGGGAAACCTACACACAATTTATTTATACACCGATCATACTCTTCACTAGTGCAGGGGATCTGTCGTTTGCGGCTTGATAGGGGAAAATGTTTATTAATAATATACAAAGTTTTATTTTTTGAGTGTTTGTGATTTTATAGTAAGGAAAATTTCGTTTAAAATATTTTGATGGAACTAACCATTGTTGGTTGACTTCACTACTTTTAACTACAAATAAACAAGTAATTTGACTTCTTTATAATAGGTATGATATAACATTTTAATAAGTATAATATGTTTACAAGTAAAAAGACTGAGCTCATCATTAATACAATCATTATTTGCGATACTCGAAGAGTAAGCAAATACTGTAAACGATCAAATGTCTGTCTGTCCGTCCGTCCGTCCGTCCGTCCGTCCGTCCGTACAAACGTCGAGATCTCGGGAACTATGAAAGCTAGAAGTACCAAATTTTGCACACAGACTTCTAGAAACAAAGCGCAGATCAAGTTTGTTTCAAAACTTGACCACGCCCCTTTTACCGCCCACAAACCGCAAAAATCTGTGGCGCTCTCATTTTTTATGCAATCGTTACCGTTCTAAAAGAAATATAATGATTTGTGCACTGTCTTTCTACATTCCGAACCATTTTATGCTCTACTAAATAATAAAGAAGTTATAGAACATTTTGGTATGCCTTAAATCTAGTCTACATACATACTTTACATACACATTTGTAAAACTTTCAGTACGTAGCAACCTGGCAATAGGTGGCGCTAGTTTGATGCCTTGGGTAATATATGTAAATATATAAAGACAAATTGTGTATACAAGTGCGTTGAAAGTTTTTATTGCGCCCGAAAGTAGGCTAAATTTTTTTTGAAAAGGCGCTAAAAATTAATTGCACTCGAAAGTAGGCTACACTTTTTTGAAGAGGGCTAGATAGCTGTTTTTAAGGAGGGCAATGAGTATCGCAAATCTTATAGTCGGGAAACCCGACTATAGCGTTCTTTCTTGTTTTGTACTCAAAACAAAATTAAAAAACATTGGTAGTTTCAAATAAATAAATGGTAATTGGAGATGCCTAAAAATCGGGCTTTCAATTTAAAAACGTGTCTAAAACAAAATAAAAAACACTGTTCAGAGTATTTGCTGTTTACCGAGGTTTGTCAACTTTCTTCAGGCTATAGAATTCGAAAATCATTTGAAATCAAACGGATGACCAATGCAGTGCTCTTTGCTCTCGGCTTTTTCTTAACCGTTTTTCTACTCTCGCTCTTTCTCCTCCCGCATTGCGCTCTCCTAAGTATCATTGTTTATATTTAGAAAATGATTTTTCGTTTTTCCGACTTTTTCGTGTTTACGTTTCAGTCAAGTGTGAAGTGTTCGCTGCCGGCTGCATTTCTTCCAGAATGTTTTCAATACGTATTTGCATTCTCCGCAGCACATAAGCTCCTATGTGGCCACAAATATCTAATAAAATATATATCTTCTGCATATATATGGGTATGTCTGCATCAATATCCAGACATATAAATAAACCATTCTGTGGAGCGGGCTTGGACAAACAACACGAGTATATTTTTATACATAAAATTATACATTAACTTAGTTATATAGACACATTGTTATTCGCATATTCGGATCGGACATTTGCATATTTAATTTAAATGCATTGCTGGCTGCTTTTTAACGCAGGGGTCAATGAATTCAATTGCACATTACGCTTTGTTTCCAATTCAATTTATTTGTGCAGCATTCATTTTAAAATATAGTTTTTGTACTATACACTTGCTAATTTGTTGTTCGTTTTTGATAAATGACATGACACACTGTTATGTTTCTCATACCTTTTGCTACCAACTTTGGTCTAAAAGCAATTATTAACCTTGTACATACAAAAATTCGTTTTCAATTGTTTTTTATTATCATATATTTTCTTGTTTGTTTGTTCAGAAAACAGCTGTTTTGTATATTTTACACGACAACGTCAGCGAAAAATTCATCATGTGGGCTATTTATTTTTTGGCATTAAATTCTTTTAGCACCGTTTTAGATATTTTTTTGCTAATGAGCCATACAATCTGACAAATTTACGAATTTCTCCTCCGCAGCAAGAGAGAAATCTCTCGCTATTTTCCGCTCTTTCCACAAACATAGAGCCATTAAAGCTCTAACATGGAAAATTCGGTCATTTGGTCGACATCGATATCGTATAGATCATAATGCAAATGTAAAACTTTATCCATTCTGGATTATTTACTGGCACACAAAATGCATATTTGTCTGGACCAGCAGCCCGCTTAATTTGAGCATACCAAAAAATATATACCTATGGTATGTACGTATTACACATGTGGATGCACCAGCAATCGACCCGCACAGCACCCAAATCGGATCCCATATCGCAGCTATTGGTTTTTGTTATTATCATATTGGTGGTCCTGCCACCGACATGGGCCAAGTGGTCGTTGAATGTGGTCATATGACCGTTTTTGGGGAAACGCGGCTTAATTGCGTTACTAGCAATTTCAATAATTGGGTTATAGCGAAATTGATTAATTTTTACATTTCACTAATTATGTGCCTGGCAAATCCGCTGCTATTGTTGTTATTATAATTATAAAGCGGAAATATGCTGGCCGCCCACGGGTGTTTGTTTGCTCTCATTTTCATGCCCAGCTGCACTTTTGCGTGGGTGCTCCACACGTCCCACTCTAGTTGCCTACTTTGGGGCGATTGTGAAAATTCCGTTTATACAGGCATACGAGGAAAGTTAAAGAGGGAACTACGAAAATGTCCCACAAACTGGCTACTTATTCGAGCCCATCACAGTTCTCTTATCTAACTCGGTACATAACCAGGAAAAGGCAACATCAACATCAATAATTGAAATAAATCGCTTGACAAACGATGTTCGGCCCAGCACCAACAAACAAACTGAAAAAAAGCAAACCCCACAAAAGAAAGGACCACAAAGCAGAGAAAAATCCCAGGACAAGTAAGAGCAAAAAAGAATACACTCTTATCACTAATCACGAGGCCAAGTCGAACCAAACCAAAAAGTAGAAATTGACCCCTCGGTTAAGGAGGTGGAGTAAAGTACACCCAGAAAAAACATGCTGAAAACGCTAACAAAGTTTGATATCAAATTTTTTCCTTTTTTAACTATTATTTTTATACACAAATTGTTTATTTGTTAATTGTTAAATAGTTTTTTTTTTATCACTGGGTAACCATGCTTTGAAAAGCCTTTGAAAAGAAAGTACTTTTGCAAATGATTTTGTTTCAATAAACCAGTCAATTTAACCTTGATATTAATATTATTATTTCTTTATTTTGCATCCTAGCAGTAGCGTAGATAGGGGGGGGGACCAGGGGGATCAATCCCCCCCCTTGGGTCTGAAATTATAAGATGATATAATCTCAAAATTGAAAAAGAAACACATTTTTACGTCATATCCCCCCCATATCAAAAAGCTATCTACGCCACTGCATCCTAGCACTACAAGTAAAAAACTCTTTATTTGATGTGCTAGTCACGTTGTGTTATAACATGGTATTACAATATTCTTATTCTAGATTACAATTTGTTTTGATTTAAAATTAATATTTATTTGAAAAATATAAGTTGACCATAAATATGATATTTGTTTTGAGATGCGCTAAGCGTGGTGTTAGTTGCCTTAAACAAAATATTTAGCCCTTGTTGAAATGCCAGCATTTTGGTTTATAAAAAATCCATAACATAAGGATCCAACTGAAGAGCTCCAAATATTGCATGTTTTGTCTCTGTGTGAGGACAACAGTGTATAAAGATCCACCACCAATCCCCTAGCTACTCCCTCGAGCTCACACTCGTCCTTCCGCTTCCAATTTCGCTTCCGACTTCACACGCCGCCTTTTGTGCCAATCGAAGGCACCGAGCATCGATTTTCGGGCCACAGTTCACAGTTTGCAGAGCTGTTTCGAAATGCTGTGACAAATGATTTTGTTTATATTTTCCATTTCATCGAAGCCTGCGATGGCGACACTTTTGCGGCCAGTCGACCTCCTACACCACCAAAAAGTTCACCCCGACCCAAAATCCAATAGATAACAATGAGAAAGTTTCGACTTTTAGCTGGCCTAGAGATCATCAACATTGATTTCAACTTTTCGGCGGGCGGGCGTCGTCAATAACATTCAGTGATTGTCATCATCACAGCAGCTCCGCCCAGGCCAAGTTTGTTTATGGGCGTGGCACTGGTCCAATTTGCAGCCAGGAACCCACAAAAAATAAATTGTCTGTCATTACGAGCTTTAAGTTGGTCAACGAATCATTTCGCTTTCGATGAGCTTGAGTTCAGACCGAGAACCATTTAAGTTCAGCGAATTCGTGGCAGACGGAAATTAATCTTTATAATGCCATTGAAGCCATTTTATTCTTAATAATGGGATTCTTTAAACCAGCAGCTTGGTAAATATAAACTGATAATATTGTTTTGATTTGTGAGAGCCAATATTTGTCACCCTCTGTTATTAATATTGATTAAAGTGATTATATATTTTGTAAGCATTTTACTTGTTGAAGGTTTTAACAGTAAAGATTTGCGAATCACTTACCTATTTAAATACAAACTTATTATACATATATTACAGCTGAAAGTAACTAAAAAATGAAGCTTTAAATGAAACTAATAATATTACTGTATATTACAATAAATTTAATTATTTTAATTTTATTTGTTAAGTGAGTTAAATTTAATTATTTTAATTGTATTTGTTAAGTGAGTTAAACCAAATAATGGGTTCTAATAATTAAATTGATTCTTAAACGAATTTTTTTTAAATACCTAGCCTACCCACAAGTTTATTAATGTTGTATTTATTGTGTAATCCGAAATCGTTTTTTTCAAATCTCAGCGAAAGCTACAAAATGAAAAACACTTATAAAAAACCCGCAGCTGTGCCCACATGAAAGTGAACCACCAAGGACTAAAGGCAGCCCAAGATGAGTTCAAAATAATCACTCATACACGTGCACATCGTTGTTCCTCCTGCTCGCAGTTTCGATTTCCCTACTTTTGGACCTTTTTTGCTGGCGAGCGTGTCCTGATTGTTTGCGAAGGCTGGCACGTGTCAATTTATATTTAAATTTAAATGCAAAAACCGAATCAAAATTCCTGCGCTCTGAATAGAATTAAATTTCAAAAGGCGGCAGCGACAGCAACAGCACAAAACAATCATATTTTCTAAAAGGCATCTGCTGGCTGTAAACGGTTTTGGCTTACACAATATTAATGGCTGATTAATGTGAGCGACAGGAAGCTGCGGAGTGGAGCGTAGTTTCCTGAAGGATGTAGCACGTTAACCGATTCCCTCGAAACGTCTTCGAACATATCGACTTTCGTGAAGAGTGCGTGCACTTAGAGACAAATATTTTTTAAAAATCACATTAAAAATTGATTAGTTTTAGATTAATCCAATGTATGTTCTGTGACCAATATTACAAGACGATTTTGACTAGGTACTTCACATTGCAAAAGAGAGTTTAAATCACTTAAAAATTATGTGTTCTAATCGATATCGCCAACCGAGTCAGTCTTTCTGTACAAATAAAACAATCCCGGGAAATGTTATCTATCCCTAAGCCAATATGTTTTTTTAAGTTGCCCCACCTGGTCCCCGAAGTTCTGGGCTGCTACAGTTCAAAAGATATACAAAATGTATTTATTTAAAAATTTAAGTATGCTCACCAGAAACAGTAAAAACAATTACATTAAAAGAAATGCTTTCCTTAAATTTCCAACTGATTAAGCCCAAAGTACAGTGTATTATTAAGCTAATAAGTTCCTGCAACATTTCAGATTATAAAAATAAACTTTAAGTCTGTTTTTCAGAGTGTGGTAAGTTCGGTCGTCATCCCGTAGAACTTTTGTAATTGTGGCTCCATTGTTCACTTGAGTTGTATTGTGCGAGCAACAAGAGAAGTGGCAAAATTGGATGCGGGACGATGGGAAATTGGGGGTCCGGGAGTCAGCAACAAATTATGCAAATCCCTTTTGAATGGCTTATCCTTCATGAATTTATATCGAAACGGAAAGCCAATGACGACGCGGCTTTAAGGCCTCGGTCGGTCATTGGAACAATAAAAGCTCATTTGTTGCTATTATCATTTCACTAACAAATAACAAATCATCGAGCAAGCCGGCCGTTATCCTTGGGTGGCACTTGTGGGTGGTGGATGGTGGACCGGGTAACCCGAAACGTGTTCACCTCAACGGCAAAAACAACAACGGCCTGCACGCTGAGGCTGCAGAAACTGCTGCCAATAAATTCTGTTAATAAACCAAAAGTTGTTAATTTAAATGATTTATATCTGAAGAGGAGAAAGCGAGAGAGAGGAAGGAGCTCAAACCGGAAGTGGTGAGGGGGAAGTGGAAGGGACAGAATTCCTCCCAGTAGCCAGGGCAATGCGCTTGTTATTGCTGAGCCTCAAAAATTCTCGTAATTTGGCATAACCTTTTGGGCAGAGCCACAGGGCCAGAGAGCCCTATTTGCCTCCTGTTTGTTTGCTTGAACCCGATGCACAGCAAAAAATTTACCTTTTGTTATCTTTGATTAAATGACAGTATTGGGGGTGCTCCAGGAACCTCTTCCAACCAAAATTCTACCCCTTTTCTAAGTTCTAACCGCATTTGGTTGGAAGAGGTTTCCGGAGCACCCCTGTGCGATTTAAAATTTTTCAAATAAAAATTTCTTGTTTCAGCACAACGAGATCTTTAAAACAAAATCTTTAAAAAAAATATATATTTATTTAAATTTTACATATGTTTTTAAATCCCTAAATCCTTAAAACATTACAAATATCAGTGGAAAAAACTTTTAAAATAACATCAGGCCTGTTTCGGATTAGACTTTTAATTGGGTTACTTTAATCCGAACTGAACAAATTCGCTCGTCTTAAATGTCTGTAGTTCAAATAATAATAATAATAAATAATTAAGATGTCAATAAATAGCCATAAATGTTTGAATTTTTCTCCGTGTAGCCTTGACTTCCCCTTCGGCCGGCTGATCCCGCCTCCTGCGCAAGTTTTGCGTGGTCGGGCAATAGGTCAAACTCGGTGTGCCGTTGGATGGCTGGGATGCTGGGTGCGAGGAGATTGGGTGGGCTGTCCGTTGCCGTCAGCTTAAACCAATTTACGTAGCCGATGTCTTCATCGCAGGCCGTATCCGAGGGCCGAGGGTCTGGATCCGTAAGTCGTGCGCCTAGTGCCGTGTGTCATGAATTATTGCGCCTCCCGCAAGCGGCACAACTGTGCGTATGCGTAATTTAGCTAAGCGGGCTGGACAAGGCCGCCTACGGCCCTCCATCCACGCCCCCTGTCTATGCGCCCCCTCCATTCGCTTATACATTATACATAGATACACGTACATATAGATATTTGGGAATCAAGCATTCTTGGGCCGAAACAAGCATAATACATATATACACCCATAAACGTATATATAAATTTATGCCCTTTTGTTTGCAGTCGAAATTATTTCATTTGTTTGTGTTTATTACGGCCAAATCTCGTCCAATGCCGAGCCACGTTTGAAGGAAACATCGTTCATTTTCCACAGCGTTTACTTTTAATGGTTCGTCTGTTTTTTCGGGGGATTTTCCACATCTTAACTTTGGCCGAGACCTACAAATATTTGATGCTCCAGAGCGCCAGTTGTTTCGGGTTTTATTGATTGGCGGTGGCGTGCCTGGTTTATGGTGCACTCCTTCACCCCTTCCATTTCCATTTCCATTTTCATCCCCTGCCCCGTTGATTGCTGCCCTTGTTTTTGCATGGCTGTCAAGCGTGAATGTTGCGCTACATTGAAAGGGATTTCTCGGCATTTAAATGGGTCTCCGTCTCCTCATCCAATGGCTTAAGCGTGTTATTTGTCAGAGGGTCAGCTTAGAGCTTTGAAAAAAGTGTTTTAATTGATTTTATATTTAATAATAAGCTAGTTGTAAAATGCTTTAAAGTCATCGGTGTTGCAGAATTAATTCTATATATTGAATAAAGCTAAAAAATGTATATCTTGCACGGATTTATATGAGTTTGTATTCAATGTTTTATCTACTAAAATACTTGAAAAAAATATATTTCAACACTTAAATGGTTTTTCAGGAGAATTAAAGTCAAAAAGAGAAACCTTAATTTTGTTTTTTACTTATTGATTTCGTTTAAGTTCAGATCAGTTTATTGTATTAGAACAATTCGGTGATAAAACCAAGTAAAAAGAAGACGCCATCTTATTATTATTTTTGGTTCAGAATGTTTGCATAATCTAATACATAAATAAAATGTGTGAATATATTTCAAACTTTCATTCTTTTATCTCAACTAAAAATTTTCTTGAGGTCTTAAGATTAAAAAGTTCGTTATACTTGTGCATGCTTTCTAGCGCCAAACAGTAGCACATATTTTATTAGGAAATATCTGTTTTCCAAGCTGTGGGTACCATTTCCAAAGAAAGCAGTGAACAGAGCAAAAGTTTTTAACAACCTTAAAGTTCGACATGTTCAATCCCATTTCCGTATTTCTTAAAGTTTCAGAGATCCTGATTTTCATTCAGACGCACTTCTTAACTGTCATGAATAAGTGCAAATTTATAAGTTTTATGAAAGTAAAATTTTACTTTTAAATCTTTTGACGACCTAAAAATTTAAATGAAATCGATAACACCGTAACGTTCACGTCATTATTTGCTTAAAATTAAGAAAAATGTTTTATTTGGTTTGTGTTAATATACTATGTTAAGAAAATTTAGATGGTGGTTCTTTCGTCGCCTAAACGCCTTCTAACTACACCTACATATGTATGTATGTATGTACATATGTCCCATTCCCTTTCTCTACCACTTTCCCTGGCGGATGTTTCGACTATGAGCAACTAATTTCCTTAGATGAGGCAACCGCAAATGGAAGAGCATCCTGTTGCACATGCATTAACCATGGCATTCACAACATTATGCAAACTTACACACACATTCTATACTGAACCACATATAGTATACATATATCTAGGCACAAGGAGCTCATCAAGTCTTCCGGTTTGTCGAGGATGTTCACATTGTTTATGCTCCGGAATAAATGAATATAAAGCATTTAGTTTACAGCTGCCATTTGACAACCACTCGCCCCAGTTTCTGGGCAAGCTGAGCAGGGGTTGGAGGATTCGTTGTTGGTTTTGCATTTTCTTTTAATAAAATACATGAATTATGCAGAATAGTTGATGGAGGCAAGAGACAGTCGCAGATGAAAATGAAGATGACTACACTCCTAAGCTGCTTTCTCAACTTTCTCCTCAAACCACTTGACATTGAGACGCACACATACACTTTATTGCAGGAGTGCAGTGAATACAATAAAACAATATTTATTGATAAAACTTAAAAATGTTTTCAAAAATAATTGCAAAATACTCAGGCAATTGAACTAAAAAAATGAACTTTTTAAAATTAACTGTTCATTCAGCATTTATCCGTTATTTGTGTACCCCAAAATAAAATCGAAAGAAGCTTTTTTAAATTCAATGCAAAAAAAAAATTAGTAACTATTGTTATTATTATCTTATCATTTAATATAACCTTATGTTTAACTTCCTATTTTTTTATAAAAAATTTCAATTTTTACCCTAAACGATCACCCACTGTATTTTCATAAGCTCTTGTCATTGAAAAGTTCGCCTGACGAACCGAAAGTTCTTCGACTTTTCCACCTGCTTTGTATGCAAACTCTGAAAGATTTCCAATGCCAGCGCGGAATTTGCAATTCAGCTCGTAAACTTACTGATTTGTTTGCCACAAAAAAGGTGGCGGGACTTTCGTGATGAGTCAAGTCCCGCCTTTCTCAGTCGATTTCCACAAAACGCAAAGTCACGGTCAGGTCAAGGCCGGAGGTGAGCTCCAGAAAAGGGTTTTTCTATGTTGGTGTGGGGGAAATAAATTTGCAATTGATAGCCTGGACTGGCTCGTAATCAGTTTAAAAGGGCCGAATCTCAATTTGGCAATTGAGTTTGGCTGGCTGTGGCTCGGCGTTCACACCCATAATCCAATCGTTTGAAGCGCTTTTATGGATTCGACATGTCAAATCGCGTGCAAATTTGTTTGAATTGGTTTTCCCCACACTTCTATGTTCATTCTCCATGAAGTACACTCGAAAAAAAAAAAGGTACTACTGGAAATGTTCCATATAAGTTTCATAAATTGGCAACTTGTACACCATTCCCGTAATAGCATTTGGTTGGTTTTGTTGTTTCACACTGCTAGTCTCTTTAAAATTTTTTTCAATTCTGTGGTGCGTTGTGTGACTTTAAATAATTTTTTTTGAAAAATATTTTTTTTTGTGTAACACCCCTGCAATCAAATACAAAACCCCAGGGAGCCCAAAGGCTTTCTCGTGTCCATAAGCACTTTTTTTGTTTGCACTAAAGTGGTAAAATACACAGGGTAGCTAAAAAAAGACAGCAGCCAATGAAAAAGAAAGTATTCAAGTCGTGTAATCTGGGAACTTCCTTTGATACGGTTTGGTGCAAATTGGTTTTTTTCCCAATTTCATTTTATTTACTCGCGGCGACATGTTGCCGCCCATATTTATTGCATAATTTTCAGCATATACACCACACACACGTTGGCCGTACATTGATTGTGCAAATAAAGAAAGTCAAATACTGCCCGGCACTTCAACAGCGTTGTGATTTTCGCTTCCAGGGCAATCAAAATGACAGCTTCGTTTTCGGTTCACTGGTGTGTTTTACTCATTTCATTATCAAAAATAATGGGTATTTGACAGCATATGGTTAAATTAAAGGGTGTACGGCTTAAATACAATCAGATACATACATATGTTCATAAGGGCGGTTTTTTGTAAGGAAACATACTCTTACCCTTTCAAATGATATATTTTAATGTGAAACAAATATACATATTTAAAAACAACAAAACTTTAATTAAAGTTTAAGACCTCGCGAATTGGTCTCAAAGCTTTCACAAAAATTACTCATACGAAACGTAGGCCAGTAGTAGTTTTGGCATACCTACCCGAATTCTGTCTTAAACAAGAACTTTCACTCCTAAAAAAAAGGGAACGAATTTAAACTTTTACAAAGTTTGGCGAAATATTTCTAAGCCACATAGTCATTTCTAGGCCACATTTAAGAAATTGTTGGGTAGCTGAGAAGAGGTTTTCATTTCAAACCACATTAGCTTTATAGTTTTTAAGAGTAATTTAGGTTTTCTATTGGTAATCTCATTTCGTAATAATCTAGTTTGTGCCCTCTTATTTCATATGTGCGTTTCCCAATTTACTTTATACCCTAATATTAATGCAGGTCAATTCAAATAATGCAACAGCGAGCAGTCTGCTTAGAATTCTTTGTAAACAGAAAGTGGGTTTGAAGATTGTACACATAAATGCTCAAAGCTTGGTCAGAAAAATGGATGAGTTTAGGGAACTATTTGTAGGATCAAATGTTGATGTGGTGTGTCTTTCAGAAACATGGTTTGTAAGTGGCTACAGTGACGTCCCTTTTGAATGTGATGGTTATGTATTGCATAGGTCCGATAGATTAAATCACGCAGGTGGCGTAGCAATTTTTGTAAGCAACAAATACACTTCCAAGCTTGTTAAATCAAATCCGATTGAAGGTAGAGTTGAATATTTGTTTGTAGAATTCGTAGATCCTAGTTCCAAGTCAAAAGTGTTAATCTGTTGTATTTATAGACCCCATCGACTGATCGAATATACTGATCTTTTAGAGTCCGTATCAGAAATATCTGTGGCGTACGAAAACGTAATCCTGGCTGGAGATCTTAACAGCAACATGATTAGAGAACAAAGTGTACAAAATGACTTTAACTCACTTGGCCTAAACTTGGTAAACTGCCAACTACCTACGCATTTCACAAGTACCTGTAGCTCTTTGTTAGATGTTTTCTTTGTTAGTGTACCGTTAAAAATCCTTCTCTATGATTTTATGATTTTATTTCTGACAATTCAACGCGATTATTTAGCTATAGGGACTATGAATCAATCAATTTTAACAACCTACTAACCGAATTTGACAATTATGACTAGACAAACATATATGACTTGACTTCGCCACAGGAACAACTATTATTATTTAACTCTAACATTCGACGGTTATTTGAACACTGTGTTCCATTAAGAACAAAAACACAAAAACCAGCCGTTCAGCCATGGTTTAATTTGGAAATTAAAAAACAAATTCGCCTGCGGGACAATGCCTACAAACGCTGGAAAAGATATAAGACTGAGGGCCTGCACATCATTTTTAAACAATTGAGGAACTTAGTCGCAAACTCGATCTCTTCTTCCAAACGTAGATTTTACAACAATAAATTCGCCAATGCAGAGACTCCTGGGCAAGTTTGGAAGGATTTGAGAAGCTTGGGCATAGGAAAACAAAATGCGGTGGCTAAATCGGACCTTGATGTAGACGCCCTAAATAAGAAATTTTCAGAGGTTCCCTCTATCATTCCTACACATAATATGTACCTGAACCCAATAACATCCTGTGATATTACTTTTAGCTTTATGTGTGTACGTCCATGTGATGTCCTTGAATGTATTCTTAAAGTTAAATCAAATGCAGAAGGTCTAGATGTTAGAATGTTAGCCCCAAATTTATAAAAATGTTGCTCCCAAAACTAATTTGTTATATAACCCATATTTTTAATACAGTCCTTACCACGTCAATGTTTCCTGATTGCTGGAAAATTGCTAAAATTTTGCCCATCCCAAAATCAAAAAATGAATTCAGACCAATCTCCATCTTGCCTTTCTTGGCAAAGGCCTTTGAGCAATTAGTTGCCCTGCAGATGCAAACTCACCTGGAGAACAATAATCTTCTAAGTTGTAAGCAATCAGGTTTCAAAAAGCACAGAAGTTGTACAACTGCCATCTTAAAGATATCCGAAGACATTCGCCAAAAAATCGATGACAGCAAAGTAACCCTCCTAACACTTCTTCACTTTAGCAAAGCATTTGACTCGATAAATCACGAAATACTCTGCACAAAGATTCGCACACTGTAAAATTTCTCCTTAAGTGCAATTAACCTTATCCGTACATATCTGACAAACAGGGTGCAGGCCGTCGTCTCTGGGTCGCTAAAATCTTCATTTTTGCCTCTCACACAAGGAGTCCCGCAAGGCTCAGTTTTAGGTCCACTGCTTTTCTCGTTATATGTAAATGATCTTCCTAAATGTATTTCTGTATGTGATGTGCACCTATATGCAGATGATGTCCAGTTATATGTTAGCCGTCCCCTGAGTCAAATTAGTGAGTGTATTAGAATTAGCAACCATGAAATTAAACAAATAAATAATTGGGCTGATGCGAACGGGTTAAGGCTAAATCCATCCAAATCAAAATGCCTACTTATTTATAAAAAACCAATTAACTTTAGCTGTCTTCCAAAGATTGAGGTAAAAAATGTTGAAATAGACTTTGTCAAGCGAGCCACAAATCTGGGAATAGAATTTAATTCCACCTTAACGTGGGATGATCATGTTAATAAAGCCACAGGAAAAGCATATGGCATGCTCAGGCAGCTGTCATTATCTAGAACCCTTATTCCACAGAATATCAGGATGCTTCTAGCGAAAACCTGCATAATTCCAACTTTGTTTTACGGAATTGAAGTCTTTGGATCCTGGACAGCAATAAGCATGCGAAGACTAAAAGTTGCCTTCAACTCAATTGCGCGATACGTGTTTAACTTAAACCGCAGGGAGCACATTACAAGCTACTCCAATAAGATCTTTGAACTAAGCTTTGAGTCATGGATTAAGTCAAAAACCCTGTTATTTCTGCACAAACTCCTGACTAAAAAAGAGCCGCAATACTTAATTGAGCATGTGCAACTGGCTTCGTCAGCCAGAACAAACAACATTGTCTGCAAAAGATTAAAATTGGCGATGACGGAAAAGCACTTTTTCATACAGGCTGTTCGCTATTGGAATGACCTCCCAAACAATATAAAAAGATTACGAAACGAAACGCACTTTAAAAATGAACTTATAAACTATTTAAAGGGCACAAGCTAATTCTAGTTCTTATTTTAATTTTAATTTATTATTCTTAATGTTAATTAAATAATTCATTTCTTTAATAATCTGTAAATGTCAAAATGATTACTGTTATTGTAACGTAATGTAATGTAATTGTACTTCTAGTATTTAAGTTTTATTGTATCAATCACAAAGTATTTAAGTTTAATGTAACAATCACAGAGTGACCGATGAATCTTAAAAGACTTAGTCTTATATCGTCGGGATATAAAAACGAATAAAATTAAATTAAACTGAAATCACTTTTCTTAACATAAAGAAAACGTTTATTCTAGAATAAACATTTTAAGAAACATTTTTTGCATAAAAATTTGAAAACTCAGCATTTTATAAATTACTTTAAAAGCAAACATTTAAAAAAAACAAAGTAATTGGGCATCCAAAACTTTAAAGCGCTCTCCTGACCTGAAAAGTGTAATTTTTAAGTCGGTGTAGACGATAATGCAAAATATACTGGACTAATCGTTTTGAAATATTGCACAGCACTTCTTTAAATGGTTCCCCAGTATTTGCTGTTTTTTTTTTTATATTTTTTTTTTTTTTTTTACGATTTGACTAGTAATAAATTATGCTTTTAAGTTAAATTTAAATTTACTATATGCTTTTAAAACTAAAAACAAAAACTGTTGAGCATTACCACACAAAACTTGTCCTCAACTTAAATTATCAATTTAAAAAAAATGTTTAAATGTTGTTTTGTTCAATGGAAACTTAATTTAAAAACTAACACATGCTATATCGCAACAAAAAAACCATTTCAATTTACCTGATTTTTCACCGATTTTAACTTTACCAAATCGAGCATCGAGCACTGGTAAAGTCAGCAAAAATAGTCCTGATGAGATGTCTAGCAAACATCGAAACAGCGCTGTAGGCTATAAGCTTGGGAGTGTGGCATAAAAAGCCGGTATTAGACTTATATTACATAAATCTAAACCGCCTTTGACCTTGAGTCCGCTAAAAAACGTATTTTACCCTATCTTAAAGTAGGTTCCTTAGCTCCCATTTACAGTAAAAGCGCACTCGTACAAATAAGAAATGTCCATGGCGCAAGCGATTTTGCAAGATCTTCGAAAAGTGAAAAAGTCGTTCGAGTGCATATATGTTATATGAATGTACAATGTACATATTTACGACTTTATATTTTGGCAATAATATCGAATAAACGACTTCAGAAAAACGTTTTGTTATCTAACAATAAGAACGTTGCTTTATTACTGCAGAAATACCTTAAAATAAGAGTTGGTTCTTCTCATTTTATAAGTATATCAGTGTCGATTTGCTATAAACTAGACTTATAAATGTGTAGTCCCGTGTAGTTGTGTGGGGTTATATTTGGGTAATATACAGTATTTTATGAAGAGAGTAAGCCAAGATCTATTGAAGTTGTTTTGCGTCAGTGGGCTTGAAGTCTTATTGCGTCCTCGTCCTCATCCTCGACTTCTCCCTCTCCCACCAGCTCCACTTTCATGCTCTCGGCCAGCATAACTGCGTTCTGGTGGAGCTTGGTCTCCTCGTGCTGGCGCATGTGGTGCAGCAGGCGGAAGTCCTTGTGGCAATAGTCGCACCTGTATAGCTTGATGTCCGTGTGGATAAGCTCGTGCTTGGTCAGCGAATGAGCGTAGGCGAAGGCTTTGTCGCACACCTTGCACACGTACGGCTTGATGCCACGGTGAACACTAGGTGAAGAAGCGGAAAATTATTGTCGCAATGTTTATTTAATAGACATAACAAGTGATAGATGTGCTTAAAAAACTAGGTTCTAAAAACATTAAATTTCTCTCTTAAAATAATAAAAAATAAACTGTTGAAATTGATCTAAATTTTGCAGTTAAGATTTAAGTATTATTCAATTTTCGCTTTATTTCCATGGCCTAACTGTGGGTCCTTGCGATCAGACTATTATGGCCTTTTACAAAACGAACCATTCTTAGGAGGCTATGCTACTTACTTTTCATGTGACTTTAGGACACTCTCGTAGAAGAATTGCCGACTGCAGAAGCTGCACTTAAAGGGCTTGCTGCCCGTGTGAGAGTACATGTGCTTACGCAGCTGCTCGCGCACCTGGAACTTGGCATCACACAGTCTGCAAAGAAGAGGGGAATCATTAGGGCGGTACTACTACTTGGCAAACAATAAATTGTACTATATGTATATAAAATAGTATAACAATAAAAGTCATTATAAAAGCAGTTGTATGAATTAATGAAACTACAGTTCATTCACCGTTTGCAATATTTTTTATAATCATCAAAATAAAGAACATGACAACTTTCCTTCAAGACAGATTTAGACTGAAACAGAGCAATAATAGGAGTCTTGCAAATACTTTTAGGATTTACACTAATGTCACTAATTTAAAGTCGTCAAATCAACACAAGTATTTTTGAGAAAGCTGCCCTAAATATCAGTTATATACAAAGAAAAAGTTAACTTAAGCATGTTAGAACTTACTCGCACGCGTACTGGCAGACGGCGTCGTGTCGCCGTCGATGCTCCATCATCCTCCCGCGCTTTTCGTAGAAGTTTCCGCAGACATCGCAGATGTAGCCGCCCTTCTCGGTGCCGTCGGATGTGGTTAGCGAATTGAGGCCGCGGCGGACGCGTCCTCGGCGGGCCTTCAGACTGGCCTTGGCCGCCTCCTGGAGCGCCAGCTGCTGCGAGGGCGTCTCCTCATACTGCTTTTCGGCCTCCAGCACGATCTCGCCCTGGTCGGGGTTCATGTCAATGGTGTAATTGTCATCCAGGTACTCGATGGTGTCACCCATACACTCCTGCTCCTCACTGGCTTCCACCTCCAGGAACTCCTCCTGCACCACCTTGTCGGCGGTGGTCTCCTCTAGGATGTACATCTCCTCGTCGCATTGCTGCTGTGAGCCATCCTCCTCCTTGATCAGCATATCATCTGAGTCGTCAAGCAGGCCCAGCTCCCGGCAATAATCCTCGATCTCCGCCTGCTTGATAAGGGCCTTCTCGCGAAACTGATAGGCCATGTTAAGCTCCACTTTGCAGGACTTGCAGATGCCATCCGGGATCTGTTCCTTGTCGTTTAACTGGAGTGAGAAGCTGTTTGTTATTTTTGAACATTCTTGCAATTCACAACTGTTTACCTTGCTGTAAGAGACCCCTAAGAGTTGGATCAACATCTCGTTCGGCGTCTCCTCGCCTTCCTCGCGTGATTCGTCCAAGCGCTGGAGTCGCGCACTGGGTTCTAGGCACACCCGGCATGTCTGTGGTGTTAGCTCGCCGCGCATTCTCGTTTCCTACTTCCAATTTAATTAAAAGAACCGCTCGCACAGTATTTTAGTGTTAAAATTTGTGTTGCTAAAGTGTTGTGTAAAGCGACTGAAAAAAAGAAACGCAGGCGTCGCCATTTTCTTTTCCAGGGCTGGACATCGCCAACGCAGACGCTCAGTGGTTCATTTTACTGGTTCCACGCAGCAGGAAATGGCACATCATCATTTAAAAAAAAATGTTATAAGTTGGTAGGGCTAATGAGCAGCTAACGACCAAATAATAAATGGTAAGGAAATTAAATTTACAATAACTTAGAATATTAATACGTACATTTTAATAAGGACTGATCTAAAATACAATCAATATTCACTGTTCTTGACGTGATTTTGAAATTGATTTAACATGAAAGTTCCAATTTTTCAATTTGTTTACTTTTTGTCGGCCGATCAGCTGCTTTCACATCAGCTACATTCAGTATAAGCAGCGCATAATTTTTTCCACTGATGCCAATTTCACAGACCAAGAATGACTTTAAAACCAGGGATTAACCAGTTGCGTTCTATGGCAGTAGCGATAACGATATCAACAAGGTCAACATAATTATTTTGAAGGTTTTTACGAAATTAGCCAAGTGGATTCTGATTTAATTGGTAAGTTGCATTACAATTGTTGTTAACAATTAAATATTTATTGTTGAATTTAT
The DNA here is from genome assembly GCA_018150695.1 of Drosophila oshimai. Classification (NCBI taxonomy): domain Eukaryota; kingdom Metazoa; phylum Arthropoda; class Insecta; order Diptera; family Drosophilidae; genus Drosophila; species Drosophila oshimai. Next base: position 472,655 of record JAECWM010000278.1, read on the forward strand.
CAAATACAACGCCGTGTTTACATTCGCGAGTAATGGCAAAATTAGTCCATTTTGCACCACGCCAGTCTGGCAACGCTGCATATTTTTCGAGACGCAGAACGCAAGATATTTCTTATCTCTCTTGTAAAAAAAATGGATTATTCCATTTCGATCGGTGCCTATCTAATTGGAAAATCGCATGCTCGTTGGCAGTAGAGCGCGCCACGCACTTTCCACGCCCCCACGCCAGGTGTTCGCCCGAGGGGAAAATGGGAAAGCAACATTATCTGGCCTCCGTATCTTCGTCCGTCAAAATGTTCGTCGCGCCAGTTATCGACTCCGCAATCTCCATCTCCTAAGGCACACACTCGCACGCACACCAGCACATACGTAACCTTCCAGCAGAAGCGTTCCCAATCTTGCCCAGAAACCACAATAACAATAACGACAACAGCAGGAGGGCAGCAGCAGCAGCAGCCGAAGGGAAACGGAGGCGCCGCTAGCACTAGCACCTAACATGTCCGAGAAGCACGGCCAGCTGGGTGCGCAGTGGACGAAATCAGCGGCGCCAGCAGCACAAGCCTCCAACACCATCCCCATACAGCTCCCAATTTCCGTTCCCATTCCTCTTCCCCACCAGAAACCCAACACTCCCCAGTACCAATGCAGTCTGCAGCCAGCGGATATAGCCTATACCGCGGCTCGATTTCAAGCACCTGTCATCCAGGCAAAGGGCTCACCTTTGACGATTACGCCCGTGGGCAGTGGCGGTGGAGTCCTTACCGCCCCCCAGATCTCTCCCACGAGCCACCCCCATGTACCTGTAGCAGTGGCCACGCCCAGCGGCTTTGTGCCGCCTCCGTTTCCCAGTACCACTTCCGTGCTCAGCCCGAATCCCTTTGCCACAGCAGCTGGAAATGCTGCTGCCGGACTGGCCTTCGCCAATGCCTTCACCTTTAACACAGCCCAGCAACTGGGCCTGGGAAAGATCATGCATGCCATGGGTGGGACCGCAGGAGGAGTAGCACCTGTGGCAGTACCAGTCACAACTGCTCCAGCAGCAGCTGCAGCGCCCACAAATGTTGGTCAAAGGCACCCCAGCGAGGGCCTGCCAGCGGCCAGTGGAGTGATCAACTCCACCATTGCTGAGAATGTGATGAATGCATTGACCAATTCCCACTCAGTGGGATCTTCAGTGCCCAGTGAGGAGAAGATGCGGAGGGTGCAGCAGGTGATCGAAGCGAGCTTGGAGTGAGTAGTAAACAACAAAAGCTTTAGTGTTTTCCCTGCTAATTCATGCGGTTTCTCCCATCCAGCGACAACGCCAAACTGCAAATATCCCAGATCCTCGAGCGCGTTTCCGGTTTGAAGCCCATTGAGAAGCTATTCCTTTATCTTCGACTGCCTGGTGAGAGTGCGGACACAGATCCGCTGAGGCAGCCACAAAACCCGCTGGGAACTCGCTCCGAGATTAACCACACCATCAATTGGGTGCGTTCCCATTTGGAGCACGATGCACAGGTTTCCATACCCAAGCAGGACGTGTACAACGACTACATGTGAGTGTTTATTTTGTTTTCTCTAAGAGTTTACGAAGTTTGATAAAAAGTTAACGAACGCACAGAGCTATCAAACAGAAAGTTGTGTTTATGAATATATCTGATCCTGTTTTACCTAGCTATTTATTTATAAACTAATCATTAACAATTTTATTTACCATAAATCAACCAATCAGTAATGGCCCCATATGTCAGTACTCAACAAGGCCAATTCTTATCTACTTTTAACGAATAAACATTGTAACATAATCCTGGTGCTACAAAACCTTGTCTTATATCTTTTTACCTACCATTTAGAGCCTATTGCGAACGCCTGAGCATCAAACCCCTTTCTACTGCTGATTTTGGCAAGGTGATGAAGCAGGTCTTCCCGGGAGTGCGTCCTCGGAGACTGGGGACGCGAGGCAACTCTCGCTACTGTTATGCGGCCATGCGGAAGACCACCAAGCTGACGCCCCCACAACTTCCGCAGCTGTGCAAGAGCGAGCATATGTTGGGGGACGACTCCGCTGCAGACTCCAATCAGCTGACCAACTGCTCAAGCATGGGTGGTTTACCATCGGCAGAAGGCGACACAGAATGCTGGGATGTGGTACGCAGCTGGGCAGAAAAGTTGCTGAACACCAAGCTAGAAAGCGTGGCAGATCTTAGTTCTCGCATTAGGAGCAATAATGCCACTGTTTCGTCAAAAAAGTATGCACCACGGGAACCCAAGGAAAAGAGAGTTTTAGTGGTAAGTTGGTGAAGAATGTTCTCAAAAAAGTAAATCCTAATTCTACTCCCGTTTGTAGGACATTGGCCCACTGAAGAAGCGCCGCAAAAAGAAACGCAAGGGCTCCACATCCTCGGAATCCAGCTGCAATCAGTTAGTTACTGGTCAGGACGCGGGCAGCAGCCAGGAGGCCAGCGACGAACAGCTTCTAAAGATCAAGCAGGAGATCATAGACTCGCCAATTCAGCATCAGCAACCGAACATGGGCTTCCTGCAGCAGGTGACGCCCATGAACTTGGCCACGGATCAGCGGAGCAGCAACGCTGTGCGCAACCTTACGCCCAAGATCATGGAAATGGGCACGCCAGTCTTAGTGCTCGCTCAGCAGGAGGCCTCGCCCACAGGCATAGTGATCAAGGATGAGGTGGAGGACTACACCTCAAACATTTTCTGCAAAAAGGTATTGAAGGCGCAGCAGACGAAGGGATTCTGGGCCAATTCCCCAAGTAGCGGGACAACGGGCGGTGGCGGTCTACTGGTACCGCCTACGATCACCACCACCTCGGCTACACCTCCTCCGCCGAACTCTGGAAATTCTCCGGTTCCCGGACCTGGACTTTCCATGGGTCCGCCCTCGCAGATGATGAACGCCAGTTCAGTGAGCCCGTCAAGCAGCTTGGACACCACTCCCAAGGTGTCCTCCCGCAACCAGATGATGATTATAAGGGCCAAGCGCTTGATGGCAGCTGAGAGTGCTGCCCTGGCAGCCGCTGCCGAAGACTCCGGACTGCCCGAGAACCTGGGATTGCCTAGAGAGCGGGTAATCAGCATCTGCAACATGGACAAGCACGAGCTGGACGACTACTTCCTGCCCGGCGAGGACGAGGAGAACTCTGAGGAGCCCGACAACGAGCTTCTCCAATATTTTCAGATGGGAGACGCTGAGGAAAAACAACTGAATTCCTTGGATGCTGCCGAACAGAACAGGAATCCACAAGAGCCAAAGACGATGGGCTCTGCGCCGGAGGCGATGCCCGCTCCTGGTCGCGGAGCAGCAGCCGTCGTCGCCGCAGCAGCAGCGATGCTGGCGCCGGTGCCGGCGCCCTCAGTGCTGCCCGGTCAAGCGGGAGTGGGTTCTGCCTCAGCGTCTCTGGCCCTAATGTCAAAAAAGCATCAGCAGCAGCAACATCAGCACCTGCAGCAGCAACTGCAGCGCTCCAAGCAGCTGCCCATTATTAGCAACAACAAGCGAAAGATCAGCCTGAGCAACGCCTCCAGCAATGGTAGCAACAAGAACTGCATTTTCCTGCCAATCTCACCGAATACAAATGGATCAGTGGCTACCACAGCTGCTCCCGGGTCGGTAAATCCCAGCCAGAATTGCTTCGCTAGTCCGGGTTTGGCCAGGATGAGGCAGAGACCAAACTTGCTAAGCAAGCAGCAATCACTGGACTGCGACAACAGAGATCCCATGATTGGAGCTCACCGCAAGGGTCGCGGCTATGTGTACAGCTATCCAACAAGCACGTCTGCCTCCGCGCCACCTAGTCCCTCGCTTCTTCAGCAGTGGATGGTGGGCAGTTGGTCGCTTAGTGGCGGGAGTACCTCCGGCTTCGCGGACAGCAGCCATAGCGCTGATCCGCTGGTGAACCAAAATTCGATGGATCTGGAGACGAGTCTGGCCCTGACGGGAGGAAATGAACTAGACACGTCGGAGATGCAGCGCTCGCAATCAGTGCCGTTGTCTCAGTTGCAGCGTAGGAGTAGCCAACAGTCACCTAGCTTACACTTCTACTCGGAAAACAGTAACAGCCAGCAGTCTGTGCCTCTAAAGGATACAGGATTGCTCTACGAGGAGGTGGATGTAAACTCTCTGATCTCGCCGAGCTTTAACAGCATGACGCAGCAGACGGCGACCACCTGCAGCTCCTCGGCTGGCTCATCTTCCGGCTACAGCAGCGGCGGCTCCGCGGGAATAGTTTCGCGATCGGTGCCCTCCACTCCGTTGCCACACCAGCAGCAAAACAGTCTTGCATCCATCACTGTAGGAGGAGGAGCAGTACCGGGTGGAGGAAGTGTGGGAATCGGAAACGGAAACAGCTGCGGAGCTGGGAATGGCTTCTTCAACATCTCGCCCTCGTTCAACTGGGAAGGATCCTGTGGAAATGGTAATCAGGTTGCCTATGGCCCACATTCTTACAGTGCTCGCAATCAGCTGGACATTTCTAAGTCCATGCCAACAACGCCCATTGCAACGCAACGTTTTCGCTATAGTCCCGCGGAGATGGGCCGCGATTTCCTCATCAATGGCAACACCATTGACAGTTTACCTTCATCCGCTTTTGTCGCGGGCGGGGGAGCTACGGATCCTTCGTTGGCTCTGAGTGCGGACACCCTGATCGATGACAGTGCGCCCAGCAGCGCCGATGTGGTGGAGGCAATGATCGGTGTCACAGACATACTTGACGACTTTTAGAATTTGCATGAAGAGAAAGCTCAGGAAGAGACCAAAATACCAGAGCGAAAGGATGAGGATGAAGGTGAGGTAGAGGGGAACCAGGTTCAGTCTGCTGAACAGGACGACGCCAATGTGGTGGCCTGTCTGCTGCAGCATGTTGACCAGTTGTAGAGCCTCCAACCCTCCGCCTCCTGATATTTTAATGTCTCTTTACTTTTTTGTTGTGTTTTTTATTTGGTCCTCAACGAATTGGGGTTCCTGTTTCCATTGAATCGGATTTTTATTTTTATTAATTTTAAAACTTTTGTCTTTAAACTAGGACTTAGTTTTGAGAAAAAAATTAGTTTTAATTTTATCAGACTTAAAAAAGTTAAAAAATTTGTATTTTGTTAAAATCAAAAACTAGACTAGACAGGAACCTTTATACCTTCTCCAAAAAAGAGCTTTCTCTTCATGCCACTCGCAAGCTAAGAAAAATCCAACAAAATCCTATCTTCCCTCTGTCTTAACTAATCAACAGCTTAACTGTGCCTCTAATTGGTTTCAGAAGTGTGCAACAGCATTAGAGGTCTGTGCTTGATCCGACTTCTTTAATCTAACGTTACCCTCAGGCCCTCGTTGTATGTATGCAATTGGCATATTGTTATTATTACTAAACATTATCATTAACATAATGATGACGATGGTGGGGCAGCAAATCGGTTGCCCCTCGCTGTATGTAGTTGCATAGTTTTATTGTTGAACAACATTACAAATGAAACGAACTTAAAGTCTGAATGAAGGAAACGTGTGCAGCGGTTTTAAAAACGAAAACAAATTTACAAAATGTAACTGTAAACGAATGTACACCTAGAACTATAGAACTTAACCTCGGCGCTCGACGAGTTTGTCTTCCTGCGACCCTCGACTGTACATATATAAGTATCTGCTATATATATATATATTTCTAGAGGAATTTCCACACGGATTTTAAAGGGGGTCGCAGTGAACCAGTCTCAGTTCAATGTTGTCAAATTTAACTGTGTGTTTGTATGGTGTTGTAAGGTATTGAGAGTAATGAGCTTCGTCAATTATTCATCCATTTATTGGCCTTCTGAGCGTAGTCCAATGATTTTACTAACCCAGCCCCGATCTACATTTTCAATTTGTTACCCTCTATCTTTACCTGTCTTTCTTAAACGCTTTGATTCTTCGATTAGTTTTAAGTGTTTGTTTGTTATACCTGTTTTTTAATTTTTGTTTAATTCACGCTTGGTCGGTCCGATCTACGTTAAGTACTTTAGTTGTGTTTTCAATGGATCAAAATGCGATGTCTGTAATTCAAGTTCTCTAATGCTTGAATGTCTAGTTGTAGTGTCGTTTCTTGTGCCCAGCTTATCAGAGTCTGTAATTCTGTTTTATCGCTTTGAACAAAGTTAAGCTCTAACACTTAATCTTTATTGTTCACATTTCAAATGAATGTTAGTTTGTTTGTAAAACAAAGTAAAACATCCCCGAACCTATTTTCGTTCTGAAACAAAATATTATGCTCCTGAAAGCAGAACATGTTTTTAAAAATATAAAAAAAAAATCATAAATGTGCCTCAGGCTTTATTGTAAAACAATTATGTACCGCAACAACAAATATTCATACAAACATACAAAATACATTAAAAAATTAAAGTGAAAACAAAGAGAAAGTTAGCTACGTATACACACATAAATAGATGAATAGAACGTTATACGAGTATAATTAAATATACACTCATTTACAAAAAGCAAGGCTAGGGAATCAAATGAATTTGTCAAAACCTCAGATTCAACTAGAATTTCATATAAAGTCAACAAAAAATAAAAAAAAAACCCAGAACTGCACCCATAGCCTAGAGTAAACATTGTCAGCTAAATTCTAAAATAAAAACAAAAATTTAAATTATTTTTAAGCACCACTTACCCCGCAGTCCGCTTTGAACAACAACCAACAATATACGAGTAAAATAGCAATAGCCCTAAGTACGATAAACAAATAAAACATATTGTAACCGGGAACACTTTAGATGATACACGTATGCAATTATACAGAAACAATGCATTAAAGTTAAACGAACCAAAACTGTACTTTTTTATAAGATATTTGAATGACATTAAATACAGATAACAGAAAAAAAAAAACATTTGCACGGGGCTATTTCTCAGATTACTACGCATCACAGAAAGTTCACATTTTGGCCAAAAATCTGGCCTTTCTTCCACTGCGTAGCTAGGAAGGTGAAGTTTGGCCATTATGTTCTTAAGAAAAAACAACATTTAAATTTTTTACTTTTTTTTTATAATATGGACAATCTGAGCCAAAGCTGCAAAATATTTCCTATTTTTTAGTTTTTTTATTAATAAAGAAATTATTAATAAAAAAAGAAAATCAATAAATCGAAACCAAAAAAATGTTTAAAACCCGGGCTTAGCTTATTTAACGTTTTTACAAAATTAAACATTTTTTTTAAATTTGAATTTTTTAATATTTAAGCTCCTAAAATCAACTTTTACAAAAGCCTTCAAAAGTATGCAATATATTTTAATTAATGAATTTTAGTTACCAAACAATAAAATTCCAGGAGTTTTGCATAACTTTTAACGTGTGCAAAATTTCCAAAAATGGACTTTGACAGTTTTAACTGGCTTTTAAGCTTGTCCTAACTTTCAAATTCATAAAAAAACAAAGAGAGTAGCACAAAACCCGCGCCCCTGAATGATTAACTGATTAAATAATTTGTTTTAAAAGTTTTAATCAAATCACGAAGGGTATTTTTTTGCAGGCTTAAAGCAAAGTACATTTTTATAAAAAAAAAACCAGCTAAACTTATATGTTTTTTAAATTTTTAAAAGATGTGTGTTAGTTCAAATATTATATTTATTTGCGATACTCGAAGAGTAAGCAAATACTGTATACGTTGAAATGTCTGTCTGTCCGTCCGTCCGTACGAGCCCCTAGATCTCGGGAACCATAAGAGCTAGAGCCACCAAATTTTGCACACAGACTTCTATATACCCCACGTAGATTAAGTTTGTTTCAAAGCCCAGCCACGCCCCTTTTAACGCCCACAAACAGCGAAACTCTGTGGTGCCCACATTTTTAATGCTAGAGTGGCCCAAATAAGTGTTTGTAGGGGAGACCGGGGCTAGTGTGCCGAAGGGGTAGGTGTGCCGAGTGCCCTTTTTGAAAAGAGCTTAAAGCGCAGTGGCGTCATCAACACTTTTTTTTGTTGAGTATAAGGTCGCTGTTTTACCGACGTAATTTGGATAATTTAGGTGTTGCGGTTTGCCCACGAGCACACTTTTTCTGTTTTCGACACCGGTAAATTATTCATGTTATTTTTCCTTATATTCTTTACAAACAATTATCATCCGATTTCCAAAAACGTGGTACCGCTGGGAAGGGTATTCAAAACCCTACAAAATAGTGTGATTTTTTCCGTGGTAATCTATGTTTTGTGTTTATAAATCGTCATTTTTTCGACACAAATGCATTAGGGTAAGTGTGCCGAGTTTAGTGTGGGGCAAGTTGGCCGAGTTGTAAATGTAATGTAGAGCAATGTGCGCTTTCATTCGTTAAATGCTAACCTTTATCGAGCAAAATAGGGCATTATATGAATATCGATGATTACAATTAAAAATATAAGAACATGTAATGATTTTTTACATTAAAAAAAAAATTTTTTCCTAAATATTTTTTTTTCAAATAAAAAGACTAAAAAGTAAAGTGGGAAGTTTTTTTTTTACAACAACATTGTTATTGTAAACTTGTTAACTTATATACACTAACTTTTTCAATCAATAAACATTACACGTTCATGAATTTCATGTGTTTAATTGACTTAACCAAACTCGGCCTACTTACCCCGGCCCTGGGGTAAGTGTGCCGATTTTTTCTGTCGCAGTTTTTTAGTTAGTTACTTTTCCTTGATTGTTTTTCATTCATAAGAAAATTCACAGATGTGCTCAAGGGTTCTACCTCAATGACAACGTTTCCGAAAAAGTTTGACCACGAAAATAAAAAAAATTCCTAAGTCCAAGCTCGGCACACTAGCCCCGGTCTCCCCTATCGAAAATAATTACACAGTTGTCTAAAAATTTTTAAAATCTGGCCATTTCCAAAAATTGTGTACACAAGTGCGTTAAAAATTGATTGTGCATAAAAGCAGGCTACACTTTTTTAAAGGGGGTGGGCTGGCGACTAGCGTTTTTTCTTGTTTTGTTTTTTTTTTTAAGAGGGCAATGAGTATCGCAAATCTGATAGTCGGAAAACCCGACCATAGCGTTCTTTCTTGTTTTTATTTGCTAAATAAGGTATGAATAAGGTATAAATAAGGTATGTGTGAAACTTCTGGTAATGTTTCGTATTGCTGTAGGCAACGACATTTTGGATGTAATTTTCAAAAAATTTTCCAATATTTTACGAAGTTTTAACTTTAAAAATATGCCATAAAAAAACGTACAAAACAATTTGTTTCAAACGTTGGCATAAAATAGCTAAACAAGATCCCATTAAAGTTTTATTAAATTTCTTTAAAAAAAAATGTTACACAGTGCGCTGTTGGAATCGTTTCAAATACATATTTCAATTGTTTGCCGGTAGAAAAAATGCATCCTCGTATTTTCAATCGAAATTTTGGACCCCTCAATGTGCGACTTAGTTTTAGACTAAAACCAAAAATTAAGATCGCATCTTCAACATTCAAAATGTCAGGTATCAAATTTTGTGAAGATTAATAGTTTTATAAACAAACAAAAATTTATTTATTTTAATGGGTGGGCAAAATACTTTGCAAAAAAGGCATATTTTCCACATTTTTTTTAAATTAAGAATGAGAAAAATGAGAAGAAATTTTGAAATTAAAAAAAAATATATTCATTCAGTCATTTATATTCATTCATGACCCTCAGAAAGGTGCGTTCGCGATGACAGCACAATTCCTGACAGAATCTTCGGAAATGGATAATTGTTTGGATCGACTTAAAAACTTGGGACAATATGTTAGAGATTGTGTAGAAATTTATGAGACAATAAATCCATTTTTTTAAGCTGCCAAACCCACCTAACCCCTTAAGAGAAAAGTCTAGAGATGTTTTTGTTTGGTACAAGAAGTTTTTGTTTGAATCTATAGGCGTATCCTTAATTGGTCTATTAAAATAAAACCGTTTTTAACTAAGTAGAAACCAAAGTACCTAAATTAAAAAACTGTTTTGGCCGATTTTATCCGTTCGAGTTATAGAATTGACGATAGGCATTTAAAAAATTGTTTTGATAATGTTTTAAGAAGAGTACACACAAAAAAAAAACTATGTAAAAGTAACGATTTAATGATGAAGACCTCCCCGACCTAGGAAAAATGTTTAATTTCCCAGGAAATAGTAAAGTCTCTATAAATAGTAGAGTGACTATTTCATAGAAACCATACTATTTAATGGGACTTTAACAATTTTTACTAGGTCAGGGCGGTTTTCATCATTAAATCGTTGGTTTTACACAGCAAAATAGTTTTATAATCAAAAAAAATTACAATTTTGGTCAAGCGTTTTGTTCGTAATGCGAATGGGTACATGGTTTGACTCCAATTTTTGCAAAGTTTGTTTATGGTTGGTTTAGTTATTTAGTTGTATAGTTTATTACTATTTAGTTTATTGTTATTTTGTTTATTATTATTTAGTTTGTTATATTATTGTTACATATGTTATAAAGAAATTATTATTAATAATTACACATCGCATATTAAATTAGAATATATACTTACAAATTCACCTTGTCAACACCAGGAAGTGAACCAGGGACCCAATTGTCAGAGGCGCGCGCTCTTACTTCTAGGCTACAGTCGCATGATATGCTACTGCGCGTAAGAGATCGTTTTGTTATTTTTTTATTTGAGTGAGAAATCAAAAGACTTGAAAGACCCTTTTACCGTGTTAATTTAATTTTTTCTTGAAATAGTGTTATTGTTTTATGAATAATATATGGAACGGGGAAAACACTATATTATACTAAAAATGGCTCGAACCCACAGGTTGGTGAGCTAATGTTCTACCACTCAGCCACACACCCAACATTTTTTGGATGGCGAAAGGTTTTGATGATAACTATGAAAATAGTTCACTTACTATATTGGAACAGTACTTATTGCGACAACAAAATACATGAGATAAATAAAAATATGTTTTTTTACTATTATAGTAGTAGTTTCACTATAAAAAAAAAACAAAATACACAAGAAAACTTAAAATATTTTTCTTATAATTTTTATAGTAGTTTCACCACAGATTTGGTCAGAAGGTAAAACAACAAAATACACAAGAAAACTGAAAATATTTTTCTCATTATTTTAATAGTAATTTCACTATAAATTTAGCAAAATGGAAGAACAACAAAATACACAAGAACACTGACAATATTTGTCTTATTATTTAATTTGTAGTTTCACTATAAATCTGGCCAGAAGGAAAAACAACAAAACACACAAGAAAACTTAAAATATTATTATTATTTTTTTTATAGTAGTTTCACCACAAATTTGGTCAGAAGGTTAAACAACAAAATCCTTGAGAAAAATATAAATATTTTTTTTACTATTTTTATAGTAACGGGACTGTAAAAAAAACAAGAACAAAATACTCCAAAATGTATTGCATAGTAACGTAACATTTTTTCTAGCCAAGAAAGCAAAAACAAAATACATGAAAATTTGTAGAATAGTGAAGTTACAATTTTTTTATGTTAGACTTGGACAAAAAACCAACAGCAAAATACATGAAAAATAAAAAAATTGTAAAGTAACAATTATTCTAGGTTGACTTTGCATAGTTTATTTTTTTGTGTGTAACGTCTTCAAGTCGATTTGACCGATTTTTTCGTTAAAACCAGTTTTTACATTCGGAATACTAGTAAGGCCACTCGGGAAAAGAACACATTATTTTAAAGATATGCGACGTTTAATAGAGAAAAATACTAACAAATAATGACAGAGAAGGCTACATATTTAAACAAAATCTTTGTTTAAAATCCCATAAAACAGTGCAGTACTTACTTATGATCCAAGACAGTAGTCTTTTTCCAAAAATCTCAACCACAATTTTTTTTTTTTTTTTCGTTTTATTTTAACTCAATTTACCTTCACACATGATGGTGTTTACTGGTAGTATACAAAATGTGGTCCTTCAAAGTATCGGGCAGTGTAGCAGTCTATACGTCTATGCCTGGAATGAGTTTACCGCTTGCGAGCCGTCCAAGTATCCAATTGTCAGATGGGTGGAATCTTTTAAGTCTTCTTCTGGTCATAGGTCTGGGTAGTGTCAGAGCAAGTCTGTTTGTATGTGAGAGGAGTCTTGTTCTGTAACGGGTGGCAGTGTTAGTGATAGATGTACAAACAGGATTAATTTTGAGATCTCAAAAAAAAGTCGTGTTTCGTGTATAGTACGGGGCGTTTGTCATCTGTGTTAAAATTTTGGCTTAACAAGATTCAATGAGTTTTTTTTTGACGAGTGGAAGCGGTTTCAAGGTGAGCCGACGGTTTAAAGTGAGTCCGAGGTATTTGATTGAAAGAGTGTGCTTGATAGGAGTTCCATCCAAAGTCAGCCAATACGTATTGAGTCTGTTCAGCAAAAAAGAAGCAGTTGGGACTTGGCAGGATTAACAGCGATGTTCCACCTCGACGCCCACGCTTCAAACTCGTTAATATTTCCTGCACCATGTCCGTCGCCTCTCTTCTGAAAAAACTCGTCGCCAGAAAGGCAGTATCATCGGCATACGTTGCTGTGAGAATGTGTCTGCGTCTAGGATACAATACAACACAGGACCCAGCACACTTTCTTGTGGGATTCCAGCATTTGGGGAATTCGTTTTTAGTCGATAGCAGAAATAAATACACAAGAACATGAGAATAAATTCTCAAACAATATTTTGATGAATAATTTACACTGTTCAACAAAAGGAGGTCGATGAAAAAATACATTTGTGCGACTATATAGGTCTGATAAATATCGGTGTGTTGAACACGACCTCATCCGTGGAATTTCTACATCACCCTCAGTTTTCGAGAAAAAGGATATCCACTAAGCCACTTTAGGGCGGCACTGACTCTAATGATAATTTTCCTATAGTTCACCTATTTGGCTAGAGATCCTCGTACCCAAATCAGCCAAGGGATTATTTAACTTTATTTAACTTTTAAATTATATAATTTAAAAAATCCCTTTGCTGATTTGGGTATGAGGATCTGTAGCCAAACAGGTGCACTATAGTATAATTCAGTACGTCCGCTATTTAGAGTCAAACTTACCCTTAAACAGCTTTTTTTTACACTTTGAGATAATTATTTGCGATACACGAAGAGTATCCGTCCGTCTGTCTGTCTGTCCGTCCGCACAAACATCGAGATTTCGGGAACTATAAGAGCTAGAACCACAAAGTTTGTTTCAAAACCTGACCACGCCCCTTTTTACGCCCATAAACCGCGAAACTCTGTGGTGTCCACATTTTTAATGCTAGAGAAAAAAGGCCTTTATAAATGTTGTTTGTACTAAAAACATCTACCCAAATAACTTAAAATCTGGCCATTTTCAAGAAATTGTGAATACAAGTGCGTTAAAAATTTTTATTGCGCTCGAAAGTAGGCAAAAATTTTTTTTGAAATGGGCGCTAAAAATTGATTGCGCTTGAAAGTAGGCTACACTTTTTTGAAGAGGGCTAGCTAGCTGTTTTGAAAAAGGGCACTAAGTATCGCAAATCTTATAGTCGGGAAACCCGACTATAGGGTTCTTTCTTGTTTTTTCTTAAAACGGAGAAATTCTAAGGATGAGGTCGTGTGCTAAAACAAAAAAAGAACATATCGGGGAGGCATTTTTAAAACAAATCCCAAGGTTGTAAAAATCACAGGATCACAGTAAAGTTTCTTGCTCTCCGTTGTGTATCAATTTTTTCAGTTAGCTGCAGGTTGGCATTGCAAAAACTAAAATTTTTGTATGTTTTAATATTTTTTATTAAACGTTTAAGTTTAAAATAATAATATGCAATTAATATTTGTTAAATATACATAATAATACCTTTAATTTTAATATGCGTGTGTGTGCTTTTTCTGTTTCTCATCTCTGAAGTTTTTACTTTTACGATCTCATTTGTTTTATGAATTTTACATGTAAATTTAACTATATAATAATTATTTATTTTATATGCATTTTACATGAGATTTTGTTAATAGCGCCAAATTAATATTCCATTTGCTACAACTCTGGTTATTACGCCACGTTTGTGTCCGAATTAGCTCGGACTCAGTATAATATTTTACGTATAAAAATCATTTTGCGCATTGATGTACTTGTTTCTGTTCTTTAATATCGTTATTATTTTATTTACTCATCTATTAATCCGTATATTACACTACGCTAATAGCACATTTGAAATTCCCTTTATTCGCTATAAGTACTGTTAATCATATAAGTTGTATAGTTCTTTATGTTTTTGCTAAATATTGTTTGTTTATGCTGGTTTATTAAATGCTTGTAAATCATTTACTTCTTTGTTTACGGTTCAATTGGTTTCCTGATATTTTTACCTCCACGCTGCTCGATCGTATATAATATATAAGTATATATATGTATATATTTTGTATATGCCTGCTATAATATAATATAATTTATAAAATTGTTGTTTATCTCGCTGAGGTGGAAAATTCATTAATTTATAAGGTTACTTGTTGTTCTGCTTCTTTTGCTGCTGCTGCGGTTGCGAATGCATGTTGCTTGTATACGTTATCTAATTTCCTCTACATCAGTTTAGATTTATTGTTTTGCGATTAATCTGTTAAAGTTTTGTATATCCGCCGCTTGGTACCTGAGCACACCCAATGCTCCAAATTTTAAAGATTTGAAAATAAAAAAAATACGTTTTTAAAATTAACAAACAAAAGTTATAACGCTTGTGCCGTACACGGACTTAACCTCTATGACCTAAACGTGCTGCTCAAATATTGAAATATTGTAGAAACTTTTAATAAACTTTATATACCTTCGATTAAAGGAAGAACATTTCGTAACATCCTCCTTCGTCTTGAAAACAGGATTGGGTAAGGGTTGAGTGTTGGTCCCAATTCAACTTGAAGAAACTGTAAAAGCTTATATTATAACAAAACCAAAAAATAAGGAAAATACAAAAACAAATCGGTGTAATTAGTTGACAATTTTATTTTCAAATAATAATAAAGATAAAACACTCAACTTATGGGCAAACGTAATTAAACAATAATGAAAATTAAATACATAATCATAATAATTGGTAATTGGTACAAAGAGTCAGTAACAGTGTTCATCAGCAGTTGGGTTTATTCGGGTTCAACCTTATAACCAATTACGGAAAACGTCTCTAGCCTAATTAGAATTCGCAATAAAATAAAAACACACTGGTGACAGTAGAGCTGGTGGATAGCAATAATCAAATAAAACAAGGCAATTGGAGAGCTGGGCTATACAATAAGTTAGCTATGCATACACAATTCATTTAGTTAAAATTACAAAAAATCTTCATCAAATACAGTATAATTCACAGGATCCCTATCAATCCGTTTACAAATAATCTGGCTAAAAAGCAGCAAAGCATTGCATACTTTCTGTATATCTCTCTGTTCCATTCAGCAAATTGAACTAAATTAGTTTACTAAATTAATTACTCGTTGTGGTGGTTGAGTTGTTGTTAATGTTTATGTTGTTGTTGGGGGGCAGCAGCTCTCCCGTTTGGCTGCGACTGTCCATTGACCAGTCCCAGTCCTTGCCTTTTGGCCGGAATTTGGAGGATTTGTGGTGGTGTTGCTGCTGATGGTTATAACTGCTGTGGTGCGGCGATGATTTCTCCTTGGGCGATTTCCCGGACTTCCCCAGCAGCGGCGCAGCCACTCCTCCCGCATTACTGGATGTATCTAGGTTCGATGGCCCATTGCCCGCCGCATCTGCCGCAGTGGGTGGTGCTCTGGAGTTGGAGTAGGCCAGCAACTCATCGCAGTCGTATTCCCAGTTCCTCTCGCAGAACTTCTTCTTATAGTGCTTCTCCGAACTGCTCTTCGACTTCCGTTGATACTTTAGTGGTATTCCGCCCAAATCTCCGGATAGAGGGTGTCCACTGGCTAAAGGAGGCGTGGCCACACTGGCTGCACTGGGACTCGGCGTCCTGGGCAATCCAAAATCCGACAGCGGCGGCGACTCAATGGCACTGGGATCCACCGGCGACACAGTTTTCAGGGAGCTACCAGCATGCAGGGAGGAGGATGCAGAGGATTTGATGCTGCTGTCGCTCAGGTGATCGGACAGGTGGTGCTGCTGTTGGTGCTGGGCCTGCAACTGTTGTTGCTGTTGGTGGTGATTGCTGCTCCCAGTGGCGCTGATGTTGTTGTGCTGGGCATGATGGTTGTACAGGCTGTTGCTGCTGCTTCCACCACTTCCAATAGGCAGCTCCAGTTGCGATGAGCTGGACGAGGTGGACAAAAACGTGCGCACCGCATCCGAGTTGCTGCTGCTGTGCGTGATGCCCGAATCTGGCGATGTGTTGCAGCTAATGGAAGCCGGAACCGTATCGCCATCAATGCTCCGCCTGGTTTTATCCAATTCAGTGCTGGCAAAGGCCACCAGGCGATCGAAACCAGAGCTGACCCGATGCTGCCAGTGGGATTCATCATCTGCGGCTATAACATCATCTAAAGAAAATTAACAAAATTGTCGTTAGTGTTATCTTATTAAAACTTAAGCTTTAAGTGCGAATTATTCGATTTGGTTTTGGTAAGGTTGCGAGTTTTGATGAATTTTTGGGAAACGTCAGTCTGGGAGAGGTGGTAACAATGATAATGGCAATAACGCGTCGTGTCCTAAGCTTTATTCATGTTTATTTTATTTTCTTGGTACAGTTGCGTTGCGTTTTGCGTGCAGGGAGATATGTTTTCTTGTTCCTCTGTGTTCATGGGTGTTTTTGTGTGTTTGGTGTAGTGTGGTTAATTTTAAAACAAAGGTGTTACATAATGAAAGTAAAATAATTAATATTAATGAAATCAAAATTAAAGAAATAAACCAATTAGGCGCAACAGAACTTACCTCATGCTCGTTAAATTTCATAAATTTTGTTCAGGTTTTTAATTATAATTTGGTTTTTGGCATATAAATTCTGTACTTTTAGTAGGTAAATTATTAAACGCAAAAATTAAAAGTTGTCTTTTGTAGGTTTCTGATTTAAAATCATTGTTTTTCATCAGGTTTTTTGTACTCTGCTTATTATTTATGGTTTTTAGAAAATTGTTTCTTTTGCCCAACAACAAACATGTTTTCGGTTATGCTTTTCGTTTGGTTCGTTTGAGGAATTTTGAGGTATGCAAGTCAATCAATTCAATTCAGTTCAATGCAAGTCAATTCAATGCAATCGATCATTGGTTATTGGGGTACTGTGGGGCAACTACTACTACTATCGGCCAGAACATATCCGTTCAGATTCTGATTACTATGGGCACCTGATAGTTTCGGTGGGCCAGACAAAGTCGTGCGAAGGCGACGTCTGGGATCGTAATTAGTTATAGTACGTTGCGTTGCCAAATCGTTAACTGTATGGAGTAGAGCATAATAGAAGGGATAATAAAGAAGGCTGGATAAGATGGGACGTATTTTTTGTTTTTTTTGGTTTGGTTGTTTTTGGTTCTTAGCATTACCAATTTGCATTTGCAGTTTTTGTTCAAATTTTAGTAAATTGAAAATTACTTATGCATTATAATAACATTCCAGAAAGTTGCTTTTTTTGGGTTAATTTCGAAATAAATGTTGGCTTATGGGGGTGTGTGTTGTATGTGTTGTATTTTTATGAATGTTTTTACAAAGAGCTATTCAGCTTCATGTTATGTTTTGGTGTTTTTGGGTGGCTCTGGGTAACATATTATATATGTAATAGATATATATGATTGATCTGGCATGACGCTTAGAATAAAGAGCAGCTAATGTACTTTCAGCATGTTGAATGTTGTTGGCTTTGATTTTGCGGTCGTGTTTTTTTATTTGATACGATAATGTTTGTTAAAATATATAAAATATATATATATATAAACTATAAAAAAAAACCCAAATAAGGACTTGGGAAATATTGATAATTGGTTTGCATTTCACTATCGGTAAACTCAAAAAAGGGTATTGTTTTCCAGTTTTGCTTGTGTTTAAATGTTAATAATAGTTCGTTATATTTGGTTTAAATCTTTGATGTTCGCCGTAAGTTTTCACCCTCTAAAGTTTACAAATTTTGATGTTGATGGCAGAAATAAAAATATAAAAAGCAATACAAAATCATAATCAAATAAAACATATTATCCAAAGTTACTTAAATGAAAGTAAGCAACAACTAGAGAGTGTTCTACAAGTGTAAAGGACAAATACCAAACTACGATGACCACACAACAAATAAATGAATTGATTGTGTTTAATGGAAAAAGATGATAATAATTTTGTTGCGAGTTATATTTACAAATGGTAAAGTGTAAGTATAAACGAAGGGGATAGTATGTTGTCTGCGAAAGCAAATCAAGCCGAGTCAGAATGAAAATTGGAATTAGATCCTGAGCTAGAGCTGGAGCTGGAACTCGAGGATGAAGATTCGCTATCGGAACCGCCATCATCGCAAACCACTTGCTCCTCTTCCGGCTCAGATTCGGAAACCACTTCCGGTTCCGGCTCTGCTTTCTTCATGGTTAGATCTTCTGCCACCATTTGGGCTAGTCGAGTTTGGTAATTGTGCTGGTGAAGAATGTGTGGCTCTAGCGTGTGGGCTACGTGTGCTGGTGGTGGTGCTAGTTGTGGTGTTGCATTTGTGGGTGCTGATACCCTGGCCGAGTTCGTGGCTCGGTCTACAAATAGCTTACCATCGTCGGCGGCATTGGGATTGCGCTGTCCGCCCAAAGTGGGCGTGGTGCTGTGGCTGTGACCGTGCCCGTGACCAAGACCATGTCCGAGATGCGGCACTCTCAGTTGCTGCTGGGGCAGCTGCAGGTGTTGCTGCTGCGACTGGTGGTGGTGCAGCATCTGTTGCTGCTGTGGGTGATGCGACAGCTGCATGGGTCGCTCATCACCCAGCAGCGAGTTGATCTCAGGACTCATTAGTATTGGCGGCTCCACCAGTAACTTGCCACCATTGCTGTTGCTGCGGCGTCCACATGACGACGATGATGACGAGGGCGTTGGGGAGGGCGTGGTTGCATCGTGAGCTGGAGGCGGCGGCGGTAATACCTGCCCATTGGCGTACAGGTGGGCGTGGTGCTGCTGCTGCGCCGGTGGCGGTTCGTAGTGGGCCAACTTCGAGGGACGCGGCGGTTGCTGGTGCGGCGCCAACGGTGAACTGCGTTTTAGGCCAACTAAAAAAGAAAGAGGTGGTTAACATAAATATTTTGTAAAAAATTTAAAAAAAAAAATGTATTTGGAAAACTTTAAATATAAATTTTGAGAGCAATTAATATTTAAAACTAAAATGTTAGTCTTGTCTTTTATTTACTTTAAGGATAACATTTAAATGGTGTTAATATACATTGACTTTAATTTCCTAATCGATTACTTGTTGTTAAATGTTTTTAATTAAGGCATGTAAGACGTAAACAAGTTTTTATACCCTTTTAAGGCGGTAAAAGCTACCCCAAGCTAAACATTTTGCAAATTTTATTTAAAATAAAATGTTCAAGTTACTGCAAATTTGTTCAAATACCGTTTTTTCAAATTATGTTAAAAGAGGAATATTTTTTTCTTGTTCTTCTTGTTTAAAGTTTTCTAAGGATTTATTAATTTAAAATCCAGCGCTTTAAAGTTCTTACGTTCGACTTTGTGTGGTGTCCCATTTAGGCTGGCTCCATGATGATGGTAGCTGTGAGCTGGCGGCGCCTGGTGAGCATAGTGGGTGGCCAGTTCCAAGCCAGAAGGCGGTACTCCCGCTGAAGAAGAGGAGGCGGCAGCAGCTGCGCGACGTTGGCGCTCCTCGGTCTCCTCCTTGTACTTTCTGGCACGCACATGATCCTGCAGCGAGGCAGCGAGACCTAATGACCAAAAAATTAAATTTGGATATTTGATTAAAAAAATTTTCTTTCGTTATTTTGATTCATAACAATTTAATAATGATAACACAATTAATAAATTTTATTTTCCGTAGAATATGATGTATTCCAAATATCCATTTTTAAGAAATACCAACCGTAAAAAATGTACATAGTTAGTTATTTTCTCAAATGCAAATTTACAATCAAGGCATTGCAACGGATATTGAGTTTTCTTGTACTCTTTGAGCAAAGAATCTAATTTTAATGCTTAATTTCATTTATGTACCTTCGAGTGGCGGATTTGCGCCATTGAGACGCGGTCCCCTTAAAGTTGCTGCTCCCGCCGATCCTGCGCCCTTGGACTGCTTCTGCTGCTGCTCTTCGTGGAAGTAGGCCTCTATGCTGCCCTTCAGCTCCGCACGTGGCAGGGCCACCGGCTGGTAATCCCGCCCAGAACGAGGCACCGAGGCGTGTGTTGTGGGGGGCGCAGTTCCTGCGTTCGCTCTTCCACCGCCCTGCGCCTTCTGAACGTAGGCCACGTGTGCCAGGGTGGCCAGATTGCTGTTTGCTCCGGCAGCTGCAGGACCCACACCTCTCTCCTGAGCATAGCTGGTGGGATGTGGCTCTTGGGACTCCTCGGAGAGCGGACGCACATGTACTCGCTCCGGTCGCTGGGCATTCAAGTTGATCAGCAGTCGATCGTTAGATCGCTCGTTAAGGAAGGCTCGCTCCATGAAGCTAGCGCCTCCGGTGCTCATGTTCACAGCTGCATTGATGATGCTCTGATGCGAGATCTCTAGCGTGCGCTCAATCTCCCCGTTGACCAGGTCTCCAATGGTCTTGCCCGAGGTGGGAGCTCCTCCTTGTCCGGAAAGCGGCGGAGTAGCCTGCGGCGTCACGTGCTGGCTGAGCTTCTCCTGCGACAGATGTCGACGCAGAGCCATCTTTGCAGGTGACACTTGCGTGTAATCCGGCTGCGAGGAGTTGGAGCTGGGCCTGCTGGGCGGACGGATACGATAACCGCCGTAATCCGAGTTGGCAGAACTCGCCCGAGGAAGCAGCTCCAGTGGCTGCTGCTGTGGCTCCACTATTAACTGCTCCCGGCTGCCCGAACGCTGAAGAAGGTTGTCAGCAGGCGGTGCCTTGAACTCATTGGGATGGGGATGATGCTGCAAGTGATGCTGCTGCAGGCGATGTTGCTGATGGTGTTGCTGCTGCTGGTGGTGATGATGCTGCTGTTGCTCCTCCACCCGCATGTGCTGCCTTTGAGCTGCATGAGCAGCTGCTGCCAGCATGAGTTGTTGTTGCTGCAGTTGCTGCTGCTGCTGGACCATGTAGTGTTCGTAGCTGCTTGAGCTCACGGAGCTGCGGCGTCGCTGGTAACCCAAATCCGCTGGAGTTGGCTGCTGCCCAGCTGCATACAATGCAGCCATATGGGAAGGAGGAGGCGGTGGTGCTGGCGGTGCCTGTCTAACCGGCGAATACTTTGGCTCCTTGGCTGCCTGATACTTGCCCGATCCTGAGGCCTTGCCCACTGCCCCTCCGTAAGCCCCGTATGGAAGATTCGCTGGCGGTGGCGGCGCTGTGGACGCAGTGACTCCTGCCCCTGGCCCCGGCAAAGGTGGTGTTATGGGGGATATAGTGGTATTGGCATTCAGATGCATCAAGCCCTGCGTGGACACAGTAATGATGTTGTGCAAATTGTTGGGCAGCGACTGGGCGGGATTCATCGCCCCAGCCTGCTGCTGCTTTGATCGCTTGGGCGCCGGACTGTGGAGAGGAGAAGGCGATGGCGACGAGTCCACTGCCTTGCTGCGTAGCTCTTGATCCTCGTTTAGGGCGGTCGTAATGATGCTCTTTAGCCGATCCTCAAAGTTGGCCACCTTAGGCGACTCCTGTTTTCGACTGGCCGAGAGACCTGGTAGTTCGCACTTGGGCAGCAGTGAAGGCGGCGCTTGGGGCTGTTGTTGTTGCTTGGGCGCTGGCATCAAGGTGCTGTCCTTGTAGTGGTGGCCAGATGAGGACTTAATGCTCACTGGTGCAGAGGGCTGCGGTGGTGGGGGTGCCTCCGAAATTACCTTGTTCTTGCCGTTCACTTGGTAAGAGGGCACTGCTGCACCTTGGATTTTGCCAGCTTCGATTTGACGGCAGGTCTCCACGATTTTCATGGCCAGCACTTCTGGATTGCTTTCCTGAATCTTGCCCACATCGGGAACCTCAGGCCACTCCTGAGAACGCGCACGATGCTCGCGACTGCGACGGGAGTTCTTCACATTGTTCAGTTTATTGTTTTGCACGCTCAAAGAATTCGATGTGGAAGAGGAAGAGGATGATGTTCCGCAGGACACAATTAGGTTGGTTCCCTGTGCCAAAAGCGTGGCTGCTGTAGACTTTTCCTCCGCTGACTTCTGCAGTACCGTAGTCTCCTGCTCGATGTTGGACACCTGGGCGTACAGTTTCTTACGCTGGCTCAGGGTATTGGCAATCTCCTTCAGCACCAGCTCCTGGGCCGTGGTCTCTGAGAGTTCCGGTGGCACTTCCAGCTTCACCTTACCATTAACCGCCCCACAAAGCTTCTGGTACTCGGCCAGGTTCTTTAACTGCTTGTTGAGCAGCAGTTTCTGTTCGCCCTCGTAAAAGGTAACTTCGTTCCGCATCCTGCTGGCAGTGTGCTGGAGATCCTTGTGTCTGCCCACAATCTCTTTCGCCTGGGCGATCAAATCGTTGGGCGAGTTCACATGGATGCCCAGCTCGTTCATTCGTACTTTTAGCAGAGCAACACTGTCATCGATCAGCACCTTTATTTGCTTGTCCAGCTGACTGGCACGGTTCTTCAGCCTGACCATCCTCTCCTGCTCCTGGGCAATCTGCTTCTGAACCTGCGGGACATAGGCACTCGACTTCATGTGCTCAATCATCGACGTGTACTGAGAACGGAACACATCCAGAAGGATCTGCAGGGCATAAGGCGTATCCTGGGGCGCTGCTGGAATATCCAACTCCGTGTGAGCCATGTTTTCAGTGAGTAGAGCCGTTAGCTGTTGATCCACGGTTCCAGGAGCGGCTGGCAGCTTCTTTGCCATAGAATCCTGGGCGGTACTTAGCACCGTTTGCTTGTGCAGTGCTTCCAGGCCAACAATCTTCAGGGATTTCCTGCCCCGTGCCCCCTTTTTCATGCGACCCTTGCGACCAGGACCGGCGCTGGCAGCTCTTGGTTGATCCTCCTTGGAGCTGGACTCCTTGCTGGTTACCGCAGCCGCCGCCGCTGCTGCTGCAGCCTCCGCTTCCCTCTGGGCAGCTGCTGCAGACTTGCTAGCTATCGCTGCCTTTCGGGTTAACTTCTTTCGCTTTTTCTGTGTGGTAGCTCGTGCCTGGCGGCCAATTGCTCCTCCACTTATTCCACCCCCATTGCTGCCGCCATTGCTGTTGGAGTTGTTGTTCTCTTCGTCATCCGACTGCGAGCTTTTGCCCTTGGAGCTGCACCAATCGGACCACACCTTCCTGGTCATCGGGCCATTTGAGGCGGAGGTGGTATTTGTGGTTGTTGTGGTGTTGCCACCATTGCCATTCGTTGCCTCACCATCGCTCTCCGTACTGCTTTCCATGTCCAGGCTGCGTTGCTGCTGTTGTTGCTGCTGCTGCAGTTGCTGGCGTGTTTTAGAGGCAGCTTGATGCACACTGGCAGCCGCTATTCCCCCACCGCTAACATTGGCCGGAGACTGGGATTGATGACGCTGCTGTTGGGCAGCGGTTACGGATGGTCCGTTCGATTGCTCCCGTTCGCGCTGATGGTTGTTATTGTTGTTGTTGGCGTGATTGTTGCTGTTGTTATGGTGATTGTTGTGATGGTGCTGACCAACATTCGCTTCACGCTTGGCGCGATCACGTGTGGTCCGAACAGTTCCTGAAACAAAAGAATGTCACATTCGACTTTAGTATGAAATAATAACCTAATTTAATTTGGCTACATGGCCTTACTACATATTTTAGACATAGTTTTCGAATTTTTGTATGGAAGGCTTAATATGTGACTTAAATATTCCGGTCATTAATCCTAAAACTAAGGAATTTTGCTTTAAATTAATGCATTTTTTTGCAGGTGTATCTTTACAAACAACGAAGTTATATATTTTTGGTTCAGCATTTTTAGGGCACGTTTGAAAATAATAGAAAGGTTTAATGTTGCAAGCTTTAAAACTGAGCAAGTAAATTTCATAGAAAAATACGGGAGTTTCCTATACACACTTAAATTTTCTTTAAAACCTTGCCTATCTTAGAAAAAGGTGGTTAAAATAACTTAAAAGTTCAGACTAACTAACTAATAACTAACTTAATTAAGGTTTTGAAGTGCTGCTTAAAAGTATTAAACATCTAAACAACATTAAAGTAATGATGAAATCTGATTGGTAGCGATTGATTTGATACGATTGCGTGATGTATATTTAAAAAAGTTGATGTTTTCTTTCCAATGATGATTGATTGACAAAAATAAGACATAAGTAGGACTTCTTTGGTTTTGACCGAGACTGATTGATTGATTGGGAAAATATAAAAGAGACTGCAGATATTGTCATGAAACAGAAAATGACTGTTCTTGTGTGTTGTGTATCTTGGTTTGATTTCCGATTGGTGCATCCTTTTTCTTCTTTGTCTATCGTCCTTCTTAACTTACCCACACTCTCGTGATCGTTGCCACCTTTCGTTTTCAGGCGCTGAAAGTATCGCTCCAAAATGGTGCGATCGATCACATGCAGATAATACGACACAGGCTTGCAGGTCCAGGAAACGGAGCCCTTAAGGGGCGGAATCTCGCTTACGTGCATAATGGTGCCAATGTCGCTGAGATTTCTGTAAGAAAGAAATAGAAATAAGTAAAGATATAAATAAAGCGTAAAGGCCAAGTTCTGGTTTTCACTTTCACTGTTCTTGATCGCTTTTAAACATTCAGAATCTTTTACTTTTTTTATAGATAATTAACAGTTTTAAGTTTTCCGTTCGTTAACATAAAATCGAACTGAATTTGTGAAACCAGAAGAAACCATTGATTTCCTACGATTGCCTACCTGTCCGTAATACGAAAGTTAAGCGGACAAAACGACTTGGAGGACACGACACGTGCTCCATCGCGCAGATCCGCGAAACGTTCCTTAAGCTGATGGTCCACCGTCGGCCCAAAGGCGAAGTTATTAACAAAAACCAGAGTCGAGGAGGTGATCTTCTCCCGATGTTCATCAACCAGAAAATCTCCCTTGATCAGCTTGTATTCGCAGAAGCGCTTCCCAAACCATCCCATATACTGGCGGAAGAACACGTCCATGCGTTCCGCATATCGCGCCGGGGTGTCCGCCTTCTCTATGCCAATGCAGGTTTTCAGAGGAAAAGATCCGGCCATTTGAAGGACCACCTGGCCCACTCCCGAGCCAAGATCGATGAATGTGTCCTCCTTGCTGACGGTGACGTGCTTGAGCATCTGCTGCACCAGCTCGTAGCTCGTCTCGCCATAAACCTCCGGCGAGAAGGGCTCGTACTGGTTGAGCTTATCGGGATCGAGTACGGCAGCATTGTAAACTAATTGCAAAATATGTCTAAGAAGGCTAGGGTGAGCGAACTTGTTTAGTCGCTCGGCGGGCAGTGAAGTTCCTTTTTCCTACGAGAAGATGACGTTTTCGATTATTATTTAGAATATATCATTAAATGGTGTATTCATAGCAAATTAGGCATGAGTTTTTGTTGTTGAACTGCATTAATATAAGGTAATATTGCGATAACATTTTTTTTTAATCTTTATATATTGATTACTAGTTCTAATATATTAAAAGCCCACTCTATGGCCATTACATATTTTTTTTACTGCTTGAAAATTTTATTTTCTGAAAGTTTTGTCTTGCTGTGAATACAACGCGATGTAAAAGAAAACACTCACCAATGCAACGATGCTGTCGACGGCTTTGTTAAAGCGATCGACCAGACCGGTCATAGTCTTATAGCAGGCAGTGTCAATTTGATGGAGATTGGTCTCCTCGAAGGCCGATGACATCGATGGCAGTTCATCGCAGACGAACTTAATGGTGTCGATAATGTCGATGCCATTATCGTGCTTGTCCTGTCCGTGTCCGATCTGCAGGGGCCAGGCGAAGGAAATTACGTCGGAGGAGCCAGCGGGCGAGCGTAACACCAAGTCCTTGACTTGAGGTGTGGCCATATCTTCCGCTTTCCTTAGCCAGGCTTTTATTTATGTCTATTTTGTTTTTTTATTCTTCTGTGTGTGTTTTTTGGTGTGCGTGGCAAGGGGCGAGATCGGTTTGGTTTTTAGGAGGGAGTTTGGGCTCTAAAACAACTTCTGCTTTTTGTTGTTTCAGTTGAATTTGTTGTGATAGTGTCGTTTGAGATTTTGACTTTTGATGAGACGATTTTGGGAGTGAGCTTATGATGGGTGCAAAACGATTTGATGATCAAAAATTGGCATAGGATTTGTGTTTTTATTTTTTTTTTCTGTAGAGGCGTTTGCGTTACGGTCAACGGTTACGATTATGACTACGGGCTACGTTTATTTTAAATGTTATATTCTTCTGGTTGTTGTTGACGTCTTAGGAACAGTGGCAGCGTTGGGTAAATGTATTGGGCTAATAAGAATAATATTATGCTTCAACAACTCTTGACGTTGCGTTACGTGGCGTTACGTCGCGTTTGCTTTTAACGTTATTGCTGCTGCTGCCGCTCTGCTTCCTCTTCTGCTTCCTTTGCGACCACTTCTCTTTCCGATTCCCGTTTCTCTTCCTCTTCCTCTCACTTCCGCTCTTCCTCCAGCAGCAGCGACAAAATACAAAAGTAACTGATGATAGTTGCGTAGTTTGATATTTTGCTGGATGTTAAGAAAACGATGCATTTTCTTCAGTGTGCGGGAACAACATTTTCCAAATGTTTTCCTTTCTCCCAATAATTCTTGTTTCGAATTCTTCTTGCTGCTCCTCTGGTTGTTGCATTATAGACCCCCAGCGTTCCGTTTCGATTCAGTGCGTTCCGTGGCACTCGCTCGTTCCCGAATACCGTTGCGCATATTGCACGCGCCTCGGCCCAGTTTTGGCAAGTGTTTTAGTGGAATTTGCCGCTTTTATGTTTTTACAACACACACGTTTTAATTTATGTACAGTTTTGAAAGTGTTTGAGTCTGTAAAAAGAGAACAAAGAAGAGAGAATGGTAAAAACATAAATAAGCAACATAATCAAAAATAATTGTATAAACAAAAATGAGGGGTCAAGAATTCGATGGGGTTTATGGTTAGCGAATGTTGATAATGCAATTTAATGCCTAAATTAATATGGTTTTTATTAGTTGTGCTAAGGGTAATGTGGTGGATAAATCTTACGCTATTTATTAACGCTAATCAAGATTTAAACACTACAGTATAGTATTATTAAAGCTTAGATTTTTTAATATTTTAGTAAAAGTGTGTTCACTGGTTTTTCTTTCGAAAGTTATTATTAACAAATAACTCAAGTATACTTTAACCAATTTTTAAAAGAGTTAATTACCCCACTCCAACCGCAGCAAATCTCTTCGTTTATCACAATTACCTAGCTCTTATAGTTCTCGAGGTCTCTACTTTTATCCGGACAGGCGGTCCGGGTCCGACAAACTGAATAAAAATTGCAACGATAACAAAATACACTATTACTCTACGCATAAACACGTTGGCTTAACAAAAAATTTTTTTAACCTTTTTATTCAGTTTTTAACTTTATTTGCTTGTAGCACCTTAAATTTATTCCCACGCTGAGGTTGGTTTTGGCCTGTCACTAAGACATTTCATCATTGATATGCAACACCTCTTTCCCTATGAGTTTTGCTTTATTTTTTGTGTTCAGGGTGGCTTTCGTTATATTTGTTTATTATGCTAATTAGTCATGCCAGGCACGTTTCAGGGCTCTTTTAATATATTTTTTTCACTTTGTATTTAATGTGATGCCATTCATTTTTTGCTTCTTCTATTTTTGGTGGGCGTAGACGCAAGTCAGCGACAATGTGACTTCATTAGCATAAACAGCGTTGACGACAGCATTCCTAGAAGGGAGTAGTTCGAGGAGGGGTTTGTGAAAAGCCCGCCAGGGAAATCGATAACAACCCCAAGTTACGAGGTTCAAATTAAAGAATAACTGAAAATGCCCGCCACTCGTGAATTTAAAATCGTTGCAAAGTCGGCTTTAGTAACAGCTTAAAGCTGTAATAAAACCTAATAGAGAGGGAGATATGCAGTCTACCGTTAACATTTCTGGCTAGACAAGAGTCACATTAAATTGAATGGGTTTTTGGCTTGGTACAAACTCAGATAAATGAGTGTATACATACATATATAGGAGTATATGTTCTAACTTCGTCTGGCAACTGCAAACAAAATTGCAGTACATTATATATAGAAGTGCCGTTATGTGGAATCGCATCGTTGTTGTTTATGCATGCACGTGTGCGCATCCAGTCAACCTCTCCACTTCGAAATATGTATCTATATCCCGTGTGCGTGTGTTTGTGTCTACATGTGAAACCATGACAGCCCCAACAGACGGCCAGACAAAAGCTCCATGTGGCATCTGCTTACTCCCCGTTGCTCCTCCCCTTTTTGCCACAGCCCCCACTTTTCCAAATACATACAGATTTCGCACACAGGTCGCCCATTTCGCCGGTCAAGCCGACAAACAACAACATCAGCTATAACAACGATAGCGACAGAGACAACGGCAAATTTATTGTTAATCAATAACGAGCAATGAATTTTATTTTCAGTATTTAAGCGCCATTCGGCACTTGCTGTCTATTAGACAGTGTCTAAGGGAAATGTGCGTGTGGCATTGAAAAGCGGGTGATAAAATGTCTGGAATTTAGTTGCAAGGGTAGGAAAGGAGAAAGTGATGAGAACGAACCAGAATTTAAAGGAATTGAACATATTAATTGTTATATTCTAATTGAACTGTTTACATAATAAATATGTAACCTCATTTAGGAATATTCAAAACCCTACACATAATGCAATTTATATGAAGTACTTTGTCCTTAATCAGAATAAAAATGAACAAATTAATACACAATTTTATTTGCATAGATAGAAATTTTTACTTGCTAAACTTTGGCTCAATTTAGTTTAGACATTTTTTGTTCACCTTGTTCACTTTTGTCAATCAGTCTGGTAGTACTAGTAATAATAACACCTGATCTGTTAATGAACTAGTCAAAATGCACTATTCATTTTAACATTTTTTAAGGGTAATAAAAAAGTATACAAATAAAAATTTATTTAAACTTTTCTCCGGCAGCGGATCTGAAAAAATTTATAAAATTGAACAAGTTGTCAAATTGTATTTAAATGAAACAAATTTGAAAATTATTATTTTTTGCATTTATAACAACCAAATTAGCAAATGACTTTGTTGTCTTTGGTAGTTTTTAATTTTTTGGGATTCCTCAGCTACATTTTTGAACGGTGTTAAAAATCTTTTCCCGTTTTTGGGCTAAACAAAATAAGCCAATTTGTCAATTGAACCTACAGTCTGTCGCCAAAACCGTACGTTGTCGTTGGCTATAACAGTAAACTGCGGCTTGTAACCAAAAAGTCAAAGTCATTTCCATTAGGGTAGCCAGACAGACGTCGTCGCAGGATCCCATTCTATAGCCTATATCTTTTTGGGTTCGGCTGCTGTCTAGCCACAATAGAAGCATGTGTTCGTGGTTTCGCATAATTCTCACGAAAAGATACTGAATAATGCTAAAAGTCTGTACTTTGGGCAAACTTTGTTTTCAACATGTTAGAATAAATTGTATTTTCAAGCCTTTTTGTTGTCTTTCTCTATTTCGTTAACATTTTCCCCTACTCATATTAGGATTACATAAATTTGCAACAAAATGTGCACAAAGTAAAAAAAAAATAATTCTTCTATTAGACACCGCTGCGCTATTTATACAATGTTTTTTTTTTTCTTATTTTTTTTTGCATGCCCGTGGAGGCGTGACACACATTTCGCTGCTCTAGTATACACAAACATATACCGAGAAAAGTTGACACAATTATGGGTCATAAAGAGGAAAGATAATGTGGATATAGGGGGGTAGGTGTATGTGTAGCCATCGGCAGAACGCGCTTTTAATCAACTTAAAAAGCACAAACATTTTTCTCTTTTTCTTTTCTACACCTAAAACACTTTACAAAATTTCGGGTTTAGTAGGCAAACTTAACTGTCTGTTTCAGTAAGCTTTTTTCGCTCAGTGTAAGACCTATGAACACAAAAATTTCCCAATCGTCTTTGTTTGAAGATTTTTAAGATCGGATGACTATATCCTATAGCTGCCCTACAAATGTTTGATTAATTTTTTGTTTTCTGTTTTTTCGATCAGTGTAAAACGTATCAAATTAAAGCCGAAGTTAGCGTTCCTTCTCGTTTAAAACTAAAAAGGAGACATTAAGTTCTTAAAAATAACTGAAAATTTGTTTGAGTAAGAACAAAACTTGGATATATTAAGCTTTCTCAGTTGTTACTAAATAGAAAACTTTTTTGACTTCGCGGTTAAAAAAAATTCAAAATGTATTAAACTATATACCTTAAACCGTTTTTCTTTTAGTGTCGACGGTGACAACGCCCACAAGAACCGCTTTTATTATTATTATTTACTGGTTTTTTTTTTGCAATATTATTTGCGTGTTTTGTGTTCTGTATTTGCCTTTCTTTTTTTATTTTATGGCTCTGCTGCCTGCCACGCTGTCTGCCTTGTTTTCAACTCTCCCCCTACCAATTTCTCAATGTGATATAGCAAACTAAAATAATAAAAGCAAATTGCCTATAAAACGTGAGCTATGTACATTGTACAACAGTGCTGAAAATGTGTATTAATAGCGAGGGAAGGAGGAAGGGTGACTAGTTTTATTATCATGGCGATTGGTGTTGTTGTACTGGCGTAGTGTGTCAAGGTCAGCAATTGTGGCAGCAATTAACAAATTTGTTAATTATTCCGCCACTTAACATTCTCTGTCAGCTAACAGTTGTATTTTCTATCTTTGCATTCCGTTTTAAAATTTTTTGCTTTCGTGTTCTAACAATAAATATTTTTCTATAAGTATTTGCTGATGCAGCAGCCTTTGCTTTTGCTGTATTATTTTACCTTATTTTTATTATCGCTGCTCCCATGGTCGCGTGCTGTAATTGTTGTTGTTGTCCCAAGGTCAAATTAGTTTACGCTTTGATTTCTCGCTAATTATTTGCTGTATTGCACAAATACCCAATGAATTTTACAAGCTTTTTTCCTTTTTGTTGATTTTTGTATGTCAGCTGCGGATATTTGTAAATCTTTAAATATTTTCCTTATTTTTTACTTCCGGGTTCAATTTTTATGTGATGTTAATAGTCTTTGGTGTACATTTTGTTTGTTATTCTTTAAATAAGAAGCCTTTTGTAAAAAATTGTGATTTTAAATTAATTTCGCAGGAATGGCTTTTTTTTGGAACTCAAAGTTTATAGAATTCGATTATAAAACACGAACAAATAAAGTCTGTTTGAATATTTAAAGTTATCGTTGTCTTTTTTCTTAGGATCAAAGTCTTATTTATTGTTTTTCAACTGCATTGAGGTCACCTATTATCAATTATGTATTCACGTTGTATTATTGGAACACTATAGAATTCAATGATATTTCCATGAAAAACAAGCGCATGGCTTTGATTACTTTTTCTTATTTTCTACTGATAAGGTCTTTCCATGTTAAATATGTGCATTTAATAAAAGCTCGACCTGTTGGCATGTGGAGGCCATCAAATGTTTGTTCTAAGTCCATAAACAAACAACAAAAAACTGATAAGATACGAAATTCTTTGACCTACATACAACGGTTTTATTAAGGGGAAACCAAAATGAACAAGAATACAACTTGTAAAATAACCATGTGACATTAAAACCACAATGGGGAAGTTTCATATTTTTTCCAGCAATTCACGAACCAGGCTGCAAGTCAAACACCTGCCAGGAAGAAAAACAAAAGATCGGCAGGTTTTCGGTTTGGTACGTGCCAGGGGGAATTCCCTTCTTTTTTTTCGAGCTCCCCTTTTGAGATCCGTTGGGAAGGTCATCAATCGCAATGCGTATATATAATTTGTTGTCCTGCGGTTTTGTGAAGAGAAACAGCTGCATCTTACAACCACATGTTAAAGGGGGAAAAGCTAGAGCTTTTGTCTTGAAAGTGCAGTACAAACATGTGCAAGAAATTCTCGGGAGACACTTTCCAGGGATGGCAACAATCATTGTAATTAAATACACATAAATTTAAGATAACCTTATTTCGATTGACTCTTTGAGTGGGTAAAAGCTTATAATGTTTTATTTGTAAAATATAACTTGACAATGGTGAAAAAAAATGTAAAAAAGGCGAAACCAATAGAAATGGAACGCAAAGTGATAATTATTTAAAGAAATATCTATTTATAATCATAAATTAAAACAACCATTTCGATGAAGCCGATTAAACAAAAGGATCCTCAATAATTAATTTACAGATTTCTTTGACCACACTTTAGGCAACTTTTTAATTTCTTTTGTTTTGTTTAAATTTAAGCATGAAAAATTCATGTTGTTCATTATCTTAGCATAGTCAATGTCACAAATGCATTAAAATTAAATTCCAAAATATCTTTAACTTAAACCTTTTCAGCTAATAAACACCAAATAAGAATCATTGAATTTTAGCATTGCATTGTTGCCAAATTTCACTCAAATACACACCATTAACGAATTTTGAAACTGCCACACCCAGAACTTGAAATGCACAAAGAATCACCAACAAACCTTAAATAAAAAATAAAAGGTAAAAGGGAACACCGACGACCCCACCCACAAAAGTTTTTTTGTTTTCCTACCAGCAAAGGTGAACAAAAGTTCAAAAGAAGAGCACAAATTAGACAAGAGCTCGGAGAGTAATCGATTTTGAATTACCATAAAGCTCTTGGCAAAGAAAAAATTGTGCACTTCAAAGCAAAAGAACAAAACTGAAGCCTTAATGGAGTTCTGGCCTTAAAGTATTTTAAAGCACTGACGTAAGACAAAAATCGGAAATTTGAAGGGGAAGTCGAATATTTTCCCAACGAAAAATCACTTTGAGCCGACTTTTTCATACTTTGCTTAACCGCGGGGTAGGGTGAGTCGGAAAGCCATCAGAAATCCAGTCCCAAATTTCTCCCCCAAACTCCAAAAAATTTGAAAAATGCTAAAAGCCATGACAAAAAAAAAAAGGAAAAGAAAAAGCGGAGGCAATGTAGAGAAATAACTTAACTAAAGCATGGGTTGTGAAAACCCGAACTTATGTATAAAATATACAGTAATGTGGGCGGACTTCTATGGGGGATCCTAAAAAATGCAAAAAGTTGTTGAAAAGTTGGCGCGTACAGTTAAAGGCATAAAAACGCAGACGTTGACTGCGGTGCCCTGCAGGATGATGATGCTGATGACTTTTGCTGAAGGAAAAAGGTCAAATGTGGGTAAAAGTTGGGCCTGGAAGTGAGTAACTAGAGAGCACATGCGTTTTATTAACTATTTTCGTTCCTTAACTATTTTTGATTTCAATACTATTTACTTTTGGGATTACGGAAAAAAGTTTAATATTTGCAATCTGGTTTCTTCGATAACATAATGCTAGCTCAAAATCCTCTTGAATTAGGTACTGTCGACAACAAACGTTTAAGAAGAAGTAAGATGAAAGGAAAACAATTCTGGTAGAAGTAGGTTTTGGCCGTTAAATAATGCCATAAGCTTAATCAATAATGTTGGCAAGACATATAAAAGAGAATGCAAGATAAGCCTCGGGCTAAATCGCTCTAAGAAATTTAAACCCAACCATGTGCCTTGTTTGTTCTGTTTTGTGGCCAGGAATTTTCTTTTTAAGGCTGATTAACAATAGGTAAAAATGGGTAATTTCAAGAAAATAATAAGAGAAGGCAAGGAAAATACTTTTTGTTAATATTTTGGGAAAAATTGTTTGGTGCATAATATGCAAAAAAAAAAAGAAAATCAAAAGAAGCAAGAATAATTTAAAATGTTAAGGGTGTTCTAAGCCTATAGTTTTACTTTAAATTTCTTTCTTTTTTTGTTAAAGTTTACAAAACTAAATTAAAAATGGTTTATTACAAAATTTTATATTGACTTTAATATTATTTTTATTATTACGAATAGTTAACTAATAAATTGTCAATATAAAAATGTGAGAATATCAAGTTATGTTGCTAACATAATGCACGTTTTGTCAAAGCATAGTGCTCAGCTCAAGTTAATAGATGGGGATGAAGAAGTCAAACAAGAATGTGTATTAGCAACTAACAAACAAAGTTCATTAAAGCTAAGCCCCTCGTCGCAAATTCCTTTCGTTCGCACTCAAATGGCTTAGCTAAGTATAATGCTTAGCAACAAGAGTTGGAATAACAATAAGAAAACAAATAGAAATTTAAAGCAAATCACTAAATTTGTATTTAGTGATTTCCTCTTTTTCAGTTTCATAAAAGAATTTTTCTGTTGAACAAGCTCTAAAATGTGGGCTTGAAATTTGTTGTAAAGGCTCTTTATTTTCTGTGCGATTTACCACTATAATATGCATCTTAGCATCTGGTGAGTCTCTGAGAGTTATTCACTTATTAGGTTATTCATTTCTTCCTTTCTTATTAGGTTATCACTGTAGTTAATTTTATATTTAATAGTAGTGAATTTCTACTAATTAAATAAAGTTCAAAATTAAGATACCCCGATTTCAAAGGGTATGAAAACAGCTGCAGCAATAAGTGCGGGTGGTTTTCAGTTTGGATTTTGCAGAAAACTGATGATGGGATGGTGTTGCTCTTGGTGGTAATGGGGCGGTTTTATTAACACAGACGACTAGTCGTCTCTTCCGCTTTAGCTCGACATCTCTTCTCGACCTCTCAACCTCTCCATCGTCATCGGCAACGTCATCATCTTGTTTATTTTTGCGCACAGGGTTGCTGATTCTGGTATTCTCGTGCTCATTCTATTGCTCGGTAGGTGGAAATTGGTTGGGCCTGCCACTCTTTTGGCATTAATTGCTTTATCGATTTTTTACGAGCAGTTCCCCCAAGCAAACACCACGCCACCCCCTTTTGACTGTTGTTGTTTTTAGCACAAGGACGTGGAAAATAAAACAAAGCTGGTGAATTCCACTCGTTTGTTGCCCTCTCTCTTTCACTCGATGTATTTCTTTCCCCCTCTTTCCGTCTGCCTTGGTTACTGTGAATGAATGCTAAGAAGCACTGGAAAAAATGGCTGTAAATAGAGGGTGAAAGAAGAAAGCGCAGTGGAAAACTTGGAAAGAAAATGCACTCGGTGAATAACGCTATGAAAAAAGCGGAAAAAAATCACCTGCCGCAATTTTCAAAAGGTTCGCAAACAACTGCGAGAAAAGCAAAATAAAAGCCGGAGAGAGAGCAAATGTAGGCCAACCCATTTTCCCGCCCACTCGGAAAAACCAAAACAGCGACAGAGTTGCCATCCCAAAGAGGGGGAAAAAAAAGCAGAAATGCATGCGAAATGCAAAATGAGTTCAGCGCCGGCAGAGAAATAAAGCTGCAACTACAGACCGCCAGGCGGCGCCTCAACAAAAACTTCTCTGTTAATGCACAAAAAAAAAATAAACCAGCAAAGTAGAAAAATAAAAAATAAAAAAACTGCAGTAAAAGTGTGTGCGAGCAAAAGCCCCCAAAAAACGAGGTCAACTATTTCTGCAAGTGGAAAGCGAGCAAGAGGAGGGGTGGGAGTGGGAGTGTGCAGCAGTCGACTGCATTTGTTTCAATTGCGTGCTTAGTTAGTAGGTTATGTTTATTTAAATTTGCATAATTACTAGCACCATACCCACCACTCGCCCACAAAGTAAGCATAAACATGAATATACGCAAAAATGTTTTCACTTTAATGTAAGTATTCTCCATTCGAATTGATTTAAAGTTAAGCATGGCAACGCCACTCTATTATAGGAAACAATTGAAAATGAGTCAACTAATTAAATTTAAAAAACTCTATATATAATTACTTTGTATTTATTGAGTGCCCTAAATTTCAACAGCGAAACGGCGTAGAAAATAACTACCAATATGAAGTATCCGTATGCAGGGGTTATATACCTTTTTTTTTTTTTTAAAACGAAACATTTTTTTTTGCTGAATCCTAAAGTATAACCCCTAGAGAACATTTTCCCAAATTTTCATAGAGATCCGAATAGGAAAACAGTGTTTTAAGGCGCGGTTCGTCACGTTACATATACTCAACGTAAAACTTTGAATGCGATTATCTCGAAGTCGTGTTTTTTAAAAAGTGCCAAATATTCTTGAAAAGAATCGTTCACGAACTAGATATAATACTATACTAATACAAATTTTTTGGTTTTTTGATTTCAGTTGACCTGCTGGACTTCCATCGTGTCCACCGCAAGCCTCTGTAAAAAAAAAAAAGGGTTCCGAGAGAATTGCCATAACTTTGTAAATTATTTATATTTTTTCAAGAACAAACGCTTATTGTTTTAATAAAAACATGTACTATCAATAAATAATAACTTTAGTTTCATAAAATAATTGCTACACACCTGAAAAAAAATTCAAAGTTCCCTAAATTTTTTCGCTCAAAAAGGTATATAACCCCTTAAGCGAATTCAATTAATTAATATTTCGAAACGATGCTTGTACACCTTCTTATACTAAATCAACCAGTTTTCTCTACTATGCCACCGATTCTTTAAAGCCTTCAAAGCATAACTGAAGTGCGGCACCATTGTAGCGTGCACCAAAAAAAAAAAATAAACGGGATATTAATTAAAACTAATAGCCTGCAGGCTTCAATTATTAAAAAGAATAAATTTGCTAAAGAACTGTCCAACTAATATGTCGGGGACATATCTGGAACAGGAATGAAGTAGATGATAAAAAGCATAGAGAAGAAAACGAACTAATTAAAAATTCGCTTGAGAGTTTTAAAAATGAAATGAGCACAAATGATTTTATGTTATTAACAAATACATAGTTTACAATTTTATCGCTTAATTATAATCAAAATAATCATAAAATTATTATTTCAAAATAAAATAAATGATGACAATTTGCATTAAAATTTCAAACAAAACTTTCGTATATTTAAAAAAAAAAAAAAAAAAATACAGTAATAGTAATAAAAGACAGAGAACGTTACGTACATACTTTTCGAGTAACGGGCTACAAATATAATCAACTCCACAGAACCGAAACCCAAAAGCAACCTTTTGGACCCCAATAACATTACTAAAACATGCTGAAAATACAAAAGAGAACAAACACAACTCAAAGGAAATGGCGAATGCCTTAAATAAATAAGAGAGAATCCTAGCTAAATTACAGAGTTAAAAGAAAATAATGTAGAGCAAAATAACAACCTGTACTACACAAAAAAAAATATAAAGAAAAATAAAACAACCCAAATCAAAAGAACAACGACAACACACACCCCCAATCGAGAACAACAAAATCAAAAGGGACAACGGCGGAATGGAGTGAAAACCCAAGAATAGAAAGCGATGTTGCCAATTTTCACCGTTCTAAGCACAGACAGGGTTGCCCAGTAACTTTCAGAAGCTCAAACGACCGATAAAAACGGAATGAACAGTGGAGGACAAAAAAAACTATATAAAACAAAATAGAAATTGAAACATCCTTCCTGGGTAGCGTTTTGTCAGGTTGGTGGTTGCCCAAACTACTGATGAAATTTATATGGGAAAAGCCAAACAATGGTGGCGCAGGGGGTGGCTGTGCGGCGTGTGGGGGTGAGTTTTCCATTGCCAGAAGTGCAACAATTTTCTATGGTGTGTGTGTGTGTGTATAGCCGAAGAACCTGCCACAAGGGTTGCCAACGAGAAATGCTCAGGACTCCGCAGTTTGCCCTGAGGGTATGGTCGAGGTGCAATGCTCTACTGTCAATGCAGAGAAAACTAAATTTTTAAATACAATTTTGTAGACAACAGGGAATTTATTTTTATTATTTGTTTAAGCGACTTAACGAATTGGTAATAACAAATTGTTATCAATCAGAGATTGTATCAAATGTTAAAAAGTTCAAAGTACATTCCCAAATTTCACCGGTATTTTTTCTCCGTGTAAAGATATGGGAAGAGTACGTCGAGCATTTCCGGGTAAGTAGCAAAAGCGCCGTAATAAAATCTGTCTAACATTATTGGGTGGTTCGGGTCGAGTTGAGTTTGTGTTTTGGGTTTGGGGTAAGGTTATGGGTCCTGATGGTCTGGAGCTTAACTTAGTGGGTAGAAAAGTGGGTGGCAGCGCTCTTGAAACATTTGCTGTTGTTCCTGCCTGTTGACAGAGGAAAATAAAGTAGCGATAAAAAAAAGAGGGTTGGTTTCCGGAAGGAATGTTAGATGAAATATGGTAAAAAATGTAAATTGAAAAAAATTTGTTGTTTGAGGTTGAGAAATTTATAGTGAGACGCGCAGAGAGAGAGAGCCATAAACTAAAGCAAAAGAAAAGTTTAAAAATAAAATAGAGGAAGGCTAGGTACCAAGTAAGTTGAGAAAAGCGATTAAATTTCATGAATTATGGCTAGCACACACAACTATAGGATGGGAAGCTGTAAGCCGAGATGAGTTACGATAGATAAAACGTAACCAAAGAGTAGAAAGTTTAAGTTAAAAGCGAGTCCAGATGCATATAACTAAATGTGTGAAATTTGGCAACCTTGGGTTACATTAAAGATGCGATATTCGTCAACATTGCTTTTGGTCAATTACTCATTTAAATATCCAATCCAGCAGAGAAAAAATTAATTTTCATTTCACATTCATGAACTAAAAATAACCAAATCAAATACAAAGAAAATAATTTATATGCGAAACATTTGTGTTTGCATTTAGCCAAAAAATGTGGGGAATGGGATACAAAAGGAAACATTAAAATTAAACACACAGCAGAGCAGACGTTGACAGTTTCAGTTCATTGAACCGAACTTAATTAAAAATCAAGTTGAAGGTCGCTCTCTCGATTCAGTGTGTGTTTTGGCCACAAAGAAAACAAGCCGACCCGACTTGTATATTATAATTTAATTTAAATGTTAAACGTTTTCGAGCCAAAATCCAACAAAACAATAAAAAAAAAATACGCCAAAACTGGTAATTCGGCAAAGGTCAGTGAACATATTTTACAATAATAATAATAAAAACAAAAAACCAGACACAACAAGTAAGGCCCAATGAGAGACGGAGAGGAAAGTAAAAAGGTTGAATCGGGGGGACTATCATTTCGATCATGATCATTTCTGAGCAATGTCTCACGAGAAAACCTGTTTTAATTGAAGCCAAGATTCGGCGGCTGCTGCCTGAAGTTTGGCAACAGCGCTCACGCAACAAACGAAAAAGTAAAGCAAACAAACGGTTGGCAACTCTGCACCGCCAGCAGCAGACTCCCAATCAGAATTTCAAACATTTTAATATGAGAAACGTGACGCAGAAACAATAGGAGAACAAGAGGAGAAGGAAACGGCAGACAGGAACAATTGGTAAATGAAACGACAACAGCAGCATCACAAAAAAAGAAAAACAGCAGCAGCTTGAAGCACTACAATTGTGGTCAGAATAACAGACAATAAAGACGTAATTTGATACGATGGATTAATCATCTTTTATATTTTCAATATATAAAATAAACCCTAATTTTTTAGTTAAAAGGCTTCCCAATTGCTGTACCATTGGGTATTAAACAGTACAGGGTTTTATAATTTTTGGAAAAAAAAGTTTGTCATGCATCCAGTCTTATGTCATTAAAGTTATATAATTTGAACCGTTTTAGAACCGTAACACAAGAAGAATTGCTTTTAATTTTAATAGGTTTAAGCTTGAAAGAGACCATCTATTCTTTAAGCTAAATCTATTTTATATTGAAAAGGCTGCCTATTAATAGGCGAGAAAACGGCCAGTTTCAGTGTCATGTAGTTGAAAGGAGACATCATTAATTTGCCAAATATTGTTTATAAGGACACTTTACAATAGCGATCTTCCTTGCAACTTAACCTTTTTACAAAAGAGCTCTAAGTAAATGAGTGAAACCAAGTATTAAAATAAACGTGAGTAAATTCTCAATGATGTTTTCGCTTACCGTCTTTTAATAATACCTAAAACGCTCATACCTAACATTAAATACCTGCTTTAAATAGAGATTTCAAAACAGCCTATTTTTCTTACCAGAGGTGTAGAGAGATGCGCGCTGACAGCCCCACGGCATTAGATCGCTTTTACTCGGTGAGTTACTATAGATGTGAAAGAGTTGAGTGTGTATGGGTGACAGGTGTTCGTTCGTGCGTGTCTGCGTTTGTATCTGC
This sequence comes from Drosophila oshimai, assembly GCA_018150695.1. Lineage (NCBI taxonomy): Eukaryota > Metazoa > Arthropoda > Insecta > Diptera > Drosophilidae > Drosophila > Drosophila oshimai. Next base: position 512,780 of record JAECWM010000278.1, read on the forward strand.
GATAGTGCTGGTGTTTGCATTTGCGTTGGTGTCGGTAAGTGCATAGACGACGTAATAGCAGCATAACTGCATCGAGTGCCAGTCACGTACGCCACACAGTAAGACCCCAAAAAAAAGAAAAACAGCCCAACAAAACAAAAACAAACCAGACCAAACAAAATCAAACGCAGGTGTTCATTTTCATTCGAGAAAGAAAAAAAAAATATATATGTATAGAGAGCTTCTCAATTTCAATGCAATTTACTGCAAGCGCGGCTAACAAGTGTCACATTAAATAAGGAAATGACAACGAGTTCTACTTGTCTACTTTTGTTGGCTTTAGTTCGGTTATGCAATGCATTTTGCCTTGGTATTTTTACAATGCTCCAACAACCTATTATTATCATTATACAGTCGGTGACTAAGGTTTTAACTCTCGCAGCGGGAACTTAAAGGTCATTGCTTGGGGTATTTGGTATTAATATCTCAGTGTGCGTGTTTGCCTTAAGGCTTCATTAATTTTAGCTTTGAACTTGCAACTTAAACGGAATTTGGTTATTAACTATGGCTTGTTCGGTGCTCCGCTGGCTAAAGCATTTTGCATGAGGTAATCGCAGCAGTTTAAATGCCCCTGACAACTAGTTTTGACGTATTCGCCAAGGTCGCAATCGGTTCTTTTGTCTAATTTAAGCTTAAACTTACACACACATACATATGTACATTGGTTCTTGTAAGTTCTTTGAAATCTTGAGATAAAAGAAAATATATACACATGTGTAGCGTTCATACAAATTTTGAACATGGATTGTAGCAATGGGACAATAGATGGGAATTTATATTACAATATCAGTGTTTTAAATATTTTTATTAAGTTTGAAAGTTTGTTTTAAAAATTATTATACAATATATTAATAATTGCGTTTTGTAGAGATCTTCAACTTGTATGCTTTTTCCGATTGCTTTCCCTTAAACCCCTTTTGACACGTTTCTCGACTGTTTATCAGCAAACGTTTATTGCTTTGCCCTGAATGAAGGGGCTCTTGTTTGGATGGTTTTTAAAGCCTTCGACTAGTCAGTTGTAGCAGGGCTTCTCATTCTCTTTCTGAAATGGCCTTAAAGGCTGCTAAACACCCACACACACAGGTAAATATTCCATCTCTGTCTATGCAACTCATTCCGTCTCTTTTGTCGTCTGTGTTTTGTGGGTTTGTTGGCTTTTTCTATGTTGTGTGTTGGTGTTGGAGTTGCTATTTGTGCAGGGAACGTGTTTTTTCAGACGACCAAAAACCGACGCGGCCTATACATAGCCAAAGCCGCAACAAAAGCAACAACAACTGCTCAAAAACCTGCAATACATTTCATGCCCTTAGGCTAAATACGTCGCCGTGTGTTTGTTGTTGCTCATCGCCAGTATTCTCTCTATCTCTATCTCTATATCTACCTCTCTTTCTCTGTCCCGCTCTCTGCCAGCACTGTTGTTGTTTTTGTCGCGCGACTTCAGCGTCGACGCTTGGCCAACGACCTTTATCACGCTCACACACACACGCACTCATACACCGCTGCTCTTCTTCTTCAGCTGCTCGCTCACTCATTTTATAACCCAACAAAACTTACAGTGGAACATCTATAAAATAACTTTAAACAAGTGAGAATATCATATGACAGATCAAAGGCCAATTAAAATCCAAGCAGTTTTTTCAAATAGAATATGTAGTTTTGAAGCTGTTTAATTTGTAAGCATTCAGCCCGATAATAATGGATCTTTAAAAGAAACTAAACTATTTATTTTACCCCAGACACACTAGAATATTCATAGCTAAAACATTTCTTGCTCGAGTAGTCTTAAACGCGAAATTAAGTTTCAATAGCGCTTTACGTATAAATGTTACTTTGATTTGTCTCCATAAGTCAAACTTCCACACCTCAAATTTGTAAATACAAACTCAAGCTTCATATTGCTCATTAACTAAATTTCTTTAAGCGCATAATTACGCGTTGGTAATTATCAACTTTATTAACTTTAACTGTAAGTTTCCACCATAAAATTTTTAAATTGTTTAAAAAAAAGAGCAATCAAAAAAAAAAATTGATTTCAAATTATTGTGATTATAATTCTTCATTTAGACAAAGGTTTACATTCATCATAATTTTCACAAATTTGACCTTTTTATTGCAAAGGTGACTCTAAATGATTTGATTATATATATATTGTGAAAAAATTGGGGGCCTTAAAAATTTTTTAGAGCTAAAGAAGTACGACTGTAACTTTAAGCTTAGTCAGACGCTTTTAGCTTTTTCTCGGCTCTGCTCTCTCTCACCTCGTTCGCTTTTATTCGTGGTTGCGCTGCCTCGCCTTCTTCGTTTGTGCGTGACTTGTGCCCCTCCCCCCCTACGCCCCTTTTTTCCCCTCCCAACCCCCATTCCACCCCCGCTCTTCTTACTGGAGCGTCGTCTGCAATTTAATAACTTTGAGTTTGGGTCTCATTTGTGCCTCTTTTTTTTCGCACACACGCACACACACCAGCTTAGCAACAACCTGTCTGGCACACTCGTTTATTATTATTTTTTTCTTTTTTTTGCATGCGTCGGTTGGTTGCTTCAATTTTTTCCTCGATTTTTTTGTATATTTTTTTGCTTTTGCCTTGGCATGTTTTCCAATTAAAGTGCAAGCGGCGGTGGCAAATTTTTAGTTTCCTCTAATGCCATCTCTTTTGCACGCGAAGCACCTGTAAGGTAAGTGTGTGTGTGTGTGTTTGTGTGTGTTGTAATCGCCGCTTACAATTTACCGTTATGCGCCGGTGTAATATGAAATGCCAACAACAAATGACAGAAAACAGTTGTTTGTTTTTTTCGCTAACTTCGCGTTTTATTTCTTTAGAACGTTTCGTGAGCGATTTTTATCGCACTTTGCACGCACACATGAAATACATTCACAGTGGCGCCATCTGCAGACAGAAAATATAAAAATGCAATTTTATACGCAACATTTTTGTATACCTACATTAGTTTTAGTTTATTTTTGTGTATTCGTTCGTTGCTCTTTTATTTATCTGAACTTGGTACCGCTTTCGTGAATCACGCGTCGTTTTAAAAAGCAGGTCAACCGCACCTTCCACCTCGTTTCCCCCTTATGTATGAGACACAAAAGCAACAGCCAAACAAAAAAACAATAATAAAATTGCCAAGCGAAAAGAATTCGCCATAAACATGCTAAGTTTATTTGACACAGATTTTATATACCTGTTAAATGTGTATAAATATTCACTGACGTTTTTTCTGCTTCTGTTGGGGGATTATTATTTCATGATCAATTGAATTATTTTTTAAATGTAGTAACAAATTACTGTTCTTGATAAAACAAATGAGGCACACAATATGTACACACGTTAATAAAGGGTCAGGCCATATGAACTGTACCTACTCATTTTCTGGATATGAACAAAACCTATAAAAATGTGTAGCTTAGGACAGTACCTCAAAACACTTTTGAAGAAAAATTCATAACTCTTGAACGGTTTGACATATATCGACAACATTTATTTTGGGTGTAAAAAAATCTTTTTGTATTCAAAAAAATAAATTTATAAAATTTCATTTGTAATTAAACATAATTTTTATCAACAATTGTTTAAACAAATTGGTTTTTAAAAGTGTTTTAGGACAGTTTTTGCTTTGAAACTTTCGCATAAATATCGTCAAACTATTATTAAGAAAGTTGCAAAAAAAAAAAATGTTTGTACTTTTGCCATGGCAAGTCGGAATCGCATTTTTTGTCGTCATTAAAGTAATATTATCGTCACCTGTGGGTAATTCCTGATAGGAGCAATAAGTGCACAAATTTATCAATTGCGGAAGTAATGTTAAAAAGTATTAACAATTTTTAGTTCCAACTTAAAGCAAAAATCTATGATTATTACTGTAAAACTGATAAAACCCTTTTTTTTTAATTCTAAATCCGCAATGAGTAAACTTTCTTTCCCACGATTGCTGGGTTTATTTCCATTGACTCATTTTGAGCATGGAAAATAATAAAATCAGAATTTTAATGACGAAACCACCGACATCAATCGGATCCATAGAAATTCAATAAGTATAGTAAATATCCGTGCAATTTAGTTTATCCCATTGCTCTTGACTATTGTGATTAAAGCTGTCATGGTTTAATAACCTGATAGTTTAATGTACACCGTATGGATCACAACAATTTGCGGTGGATTTCGCTGTAAGTAAAAACCAGAAGAAGACTAGCAAAAACAGCTGTAAACATGTGAACCACAAAAAAGTTATACAGTTGTTAGCGATTGCATGGCATATAACATGTTTAAATGGAAAGTAGTTAAAACTGATCGGTCCTTTAACTATGGACCCAAAACATTGAGAATGACAGAAAAAGCAACAAAGTCAACTATGTCCTCCAACGCTTGGGAAGTGTTTGGTACTTCTTAATCAAAAGGGGCAAATCACCCAACTCCTTCCAGCTATAATTGTTCAATCGATAGTGCAGGTATTATTATTAAATCAACTGTCATTTCATTACATATGGACGTTATAAAAGGGAACCGCCCACCACAATTTAAACGAATTCCATATGCAAATCGAGGGGAAAATTAAACATCTGGCAAATTGAGGAATAACTTAATATTATATTCATTTAATATGGATTAGTTGATTGCTAGTTAGGTGTAATATTATTCAGAAAGGCTTAAATCTATGGATCGATAATAATGTAGAAATTCAGTAAGAAATAGAATTACACGTTCTTTTTTTAACTTTACACTCTTAAGAAGAATTTCATAAGGTGCGGCTTAAGCAATCTATCAAAACGTGAAATAATTACTTGATTAAATAATAAAAAAATGACAAAATTACAATGGACAAATCTGTGTACACAAGTCACTGATTTACTCGCAGGGTTTTTAAAGCCATGGGTTACTGATAGTGGTGAAGAAATTCACTACTTTTTCATTTAAATTGAATTTAACCATCTAATTTTTTTTTTTTTGGTAGCCCAAAAATCTTTTTTTTTATCTGTTTATTTTATTGTATCCATGATATAGGGTTGTTCATGGATTAAATCGATTTTGGACTCATTTGTTATTTGTTTTTCCCCTTTAGACCTGACCTACACCTACCTCTTTTTCACTCTCTCCCTCAGCTATCTCTTTTTCCCTTGATCACAGAGTTGCTCAGCGGATATTACGCAACACATGCAAAATGGAAACGAAGCACAGTCACAGCTAATAAATAATGCAAATGCATTGCAGTGGCGGAGTGGAACGGGTTTTCAGGGGGGAAGAGAGGAGGGGCGCCAGGCAATTGAACTTTTGCTGCAGTAACTTTCTTAAGACAAACAGCTGTTGCTGCAAAAGAAAGAGACAGCCAGATAAGCAGCGAGCGAGATGGGGAGAGTGCAATAACTTTTCGCTTGTGTCCCGCCACATTTATTATCGCTTTATTTTTATCGCATAAATAAAAGTGCAGGAGCGTAAAAAAGGGCTTGTCAACGGCAAAGTCGCGACGTCGAGTGGAATGGAATAAAATGAATGAGTTCAGTTGGGTTGAGTTTAGCTGAGAGTGAGATGGGAAATATAAAACCAAGAGAGGCGGGTAGCGAAAAGTGTGTGCAAAAAGTTTAAGGACATGTTTGTCATGTTTACATTTCACTTCAAGTGCTTTGCACTTTAAGAACTTTACCTTGGCATTTTATAAAAAGAGACTGGGAGGTCAGGGGCGGTTTTTACGAAGGGTTAACTTGCGTCTTCCTGTGAGTTTTATATTTATGATGGCTTAGCACGCGACTCGCATTTTATTACACTCAGCTGCGTTTTGTTTTGAGAGAACTTCCGTGGACTGGGGAAGGTTAAAACCTGAACCACACCCAACTTATAGAACTGTCTGCCCCAAGACCCTCGTTTTTCCGTCTTGCTTTACCGTTTAATGGTGTTAATAGCCTTTTGACAAAAATGGGCGTGTTCGGTAGACAGTTTTTGTTGTTAGCCTTTGTTTAATGCTGATCTAAAAAGGGGGCAACACACTCATTTACAAGGGGTAAAAAGGTGCGAGGTGCGATCTGATAAGCAAACGCGACCAGAAACCACAGACAGCTAAAGAAGTTATTGGTCTGGGTAAGGATTTGTGAGTTATTTGCTGTTTTATTGGGTACTAAAAAACCTAGGAGTTACTTTAAATTTTTATTTGTATTTATTTGTTAAAAAAGAAGAAATTACGGAATCTTATGTAACGAAGTTATAAGAAAATTTTTTTAGTTCTTCAACTATTTTGTAGTGTTTATTGTTAGTTTTTTGAGTAATTTTCTAAGTAAAATGTTTAATAAAAGTTATTTATTTAAAAAATGTTTATAGAATCACGTCAGACTTACTGTTTGTATACATGTTGTTGTTTTAGCATCGTAGAACGTATAAATTATTTCTCAGCCATTTTAATTTTTATTGGTATTTAAATTAAAAAAAAAACATTTATGAAAAGTATGTAAATTTACTGGAGGAATTAAGGTTAGCCAGAACGAACATCACTTTTAAATCTACAATTTAAACTAAGTAATATAAATAAATAAAGTCCCTGACACTGATTATTGGTTATTATTATAATATATTGTTAATTTACAGTGCAGATTTACTTTTTAATTACACATTTTGTTACATTCCCTTTCGCTTTAACTATTACATTTCCCAAATGGTTGCCTCACTTTAACACACATAACGTACAAATTAAATTGACCTCTCAAAAACACACACAAAATGCACCTGCAAATAGATATACACATAGAGCAACAAAAAACTAGCAAAGCATTTGAAAATTAATTGCAAAAGCCATTTGGGCCGGACCTCCGACAACATTTTGCATTCGGAAACCAGAGAGTGCGGGTCAAACGAAGAGCGAAGGAAACGAGGGCGTTGGTCACTTAAACGGAAAAATTGAAAACTTAAATGCACCAAAAGTGGTCGATAACGCCACGAATTTAAATGCTTCAAAATATTTGCCGGCAAAAGATTAAAGCGCACGCATACACACCCAAATGTGTGTTTGTGTGTGTGAGTGTCTGTTTGTTCGGGTTGAATAAAGCAATTTCAGTGAGTGGCTGGGTGGGTTAGTGGGTGGTTGGGCGGTGGGTGGTTTTGTCGACCGTGTGGGGTTAAATGCCATAAATAACGAAACAGGCGGCAGTCAGCATATAAAATACAACCCAAGCACATAATATACAAAAACAGAGAAAGAGAGAGGGCTAGTGGCTGGGAGAAAGGAAGAGAGAAAGAGCCGGCCGGGGAATACAGAAGCACACTCACAAAAAGCTTAGCTCGTGTGCGCCATTTTTGGGTGTGAGAGCCGTAGAATAAGAGAAAGAGAGAAAGACAGGGAGATGTGTTGCAGATCTAGCTATCTTTCAGCCAAATCTGGCCGTTTTGTCAAATTTCAATACCTGATATTTTGTATACTTTTTAGATGAGCAAAGATTAAATAAAGTTTTTAAAGTAATTTGCCAATTTGAAACTATGAATTTAACTTTATGTAATAATATAGGTATTGTTAAAAATAAATTACCATTTTTCCTTATAAATATTTCGTTGTTATATAAATATCTAATAACAACATATCTGAGCCCTGTCTTTAAAAGACCGTTACAAATTATTTAAAAAGCCACATTTTAATCAAAATAAATTAAAGATAATTAAAACTTATAACATTTGACATATTTATATTCAAATTTTTTATAAATATGCAGAAAAAGAGTACATTTTTATTTACACCAGCTGTTAGCTACCTTAGAAAATGTTTAATGTATTTTTCTAATATCAAAATAAAGGTTTACAGTTTTGTTGTTATTTTAAATGATGCTGGCTGAGCCACTTTGATTTACTTAGTAATCCACAGCTGGCAGCACTAGTTTTCGAGTGGCGCTGACGTCGCTGCCAGCAGCCGAAAAAGGCGAGGGGGCGACGGTCGGGAGAATGAAAATCGATAAAATCAAGGGCAGACAATGCTGATGCCGCTGTCGACGTCGCTGCCTTCGTTAGCAGCGCACGTGAGGCTGCTTCTTCTGCCCCTTTTAGGTGGGTGGGCGGTGGCGTCGCTGCTGGCGTCGGCAGAAGCAGCGACAGCAACCCCCAAGGCAGCATTATTGTGAAAGTTTCAGACTGCGGGTTTGTGTGTGTGTGTTTTTGTGTGTTAGCAAAGGCAGTAAAATGAAATGAGAAAGCATGAAAAATAATCATTTTGTGGAGTTGCTCCCACACCCTCTTCATCCCTCCTATCTCCACCTCCCTTAAATCCCTAAGAAACTTTTTTTTTGGGCGGTGCCTGGCAAAATATTTCAAATTGCAGAGCAGCAGCTGAAAAAGTAGAGTCCTTAGGGGTTGTGGGCTATTCTCATTCAAACAGCCGGTGTCAGAATACTAGACTTGATCTCTTAAAAAGAGCTCATTTGGAATTTTTAGGACATCATGACTTACACAAGAACGCACTAAGAAGGAAAACTAAAAATGTACTATCCCGTTTGCTTAAAAAAAAATGTATTATTAGTGTAATTTTAAATTTATTCTTAAAGTACAAATTTTACTAAATCACTGATATTTGTTAACAACCTATAAGACTCTTTAAAGTTATAATTTAATTTTAATATAAATACAATTTCTATGCTTTGTGTAATAAAACTGTCATACTTTCATTGATCAATTCTGAACTGAAAGAAACGAAGAAATGTTTGCTAAATAATTAGTTCGTTTTAAAGTTAATCCTATGAATCATCATTTAAGATTAAAAAGGGGATTTGAAAAGACGCAACCATTTTTTATTTTCTTAAACTCAAGCTAGCCTTCGTATTTCCAAAAATTTAAAGATAAAACATTTAATTTTTAATAATTTGTGTTTAATGTTTAACTCTTAATTTGTAGGAATTTTTATAAGGTATGATTTCAGTGCTCAAATTTTGGTCAAAAAGGTAGAATGGAGAGGTGATGTTAAAGCTATTATCTTGGCCAAAACTGTACGATGGGGAAGTAATGTCGCCCCCTCATCCTCACTCTCCATTTCTCTTTCGCCGTTTCTGTCTTAGTGTTGCCTTTTGGGCGCTGTCAGCGGCAGAAAGGACGAAGATGGCAGAAAAGGAGCAGCTGGAGGAGCATGAAGAAGCGGCTTCTGTTTCGCCTGCTTTTATTTTCGGTTCGCAAAACTTTTTTGGGAGCGAATACGAGGGTGTTGGTGATGGGGTGTGGCTGCCCTGGCAGGATATTGTTCTTTGGTATAAGAAGAAGGTGCGCCATCAAATTTAATGTGTGGACTAATAGAAAATGGCGTCTGCATTTAAATTTACCCCAAGCTTTTGGCAAGGACGTCAAGACGAATTCTTTCCTTTCTTCCTTTTCCATTTCTTTTGTCAACTTCTTCGTTGTTTTTGCATTATATTAATGTGAAAATGTCAGATTCATGGATGGAGGAGTGTGTCTTGGGGATTGGCTTTGAGTTGGCCCTTGTTGTTATTGGTAATGTGATACACATCAAGGCAGAATGGGCGTGGCGTGTTCTATCTGTGCTGCAAATTTAATATTTTTGACTAAGCTTTAATAAGTGGTGGAATGTTAGAAAGATAACAACTTTAAAAACATTCAAAAAATAAATTAACTGATAATTAACAATAGTTGCGGAATATTTTTTGGTAGCTTAAAAAGTTTTTTTAAGCTACCAAAAAATATTCCGCAACTATTGTCCATAATATAATTCGTAATAAATAAACAAAAAATTCGCGCAAGCTGACAAATTAATTACAACAAAATTGATTAAAACTTAAATTATTGTATTTAAAACTATATACCAGCCCACATTAATAAATGTCATGAAACCTATGTATATGTATAACTAATGAAATTCTAAATAATATTATTATTGTTATTATAATATTATTCATAAAATTTAAAACTTAAAGCTATTTTCAAATTACTGAGCAGAGAATCAAGTGTTTTCACATCATCAACCATTAGCTACTATCTTGGTAAACCCAAAAGTTTTTCTTTTTGTTTCATGGGTAAGCCATCAGAATTTGGGACACATAATTGGCCATTAGGACCTGTCCACAATCTCCCTCATATTTCATCCTGTTTTCTTTTTCACTCTGTCTTATCATCACAAATTATCGCAAAACACTTTAAGCTTTGTTAAGAGTTTCAAGTATCTAAATTTAGCTTTAGTATTTAAATTGTGAGTAGATTAAAGAAGCTAAAACAACAATTAGTGAGCTAAACTTTTGTGGACTTTTCGGCAAACTTAATTATCCTTGATATCAACAATAAAGCTGTAATCAAATTTAAAATAATCAAGATTCCACAAAGTTGAAGTAATTTATGTACATTCGAGAAAAGGTTTAACTTGGAAAGCGGGGAAGCCATCGCAATCTATCTTCATATTCAATGAATTAAATTATCGGCATCAAAGTGAACCAGAGCAAGATGGCTTATACATGGCTTTGGAGCTTTAATCTGGTGCACAAAGAACAAATTTTTCCCACTTTAAAAGTCCGATAAGTCTGATAAAAATAAAGTTCAGATATTCATATTAGGTCTTTCAGCATGTATGGGTTATTTTAATAACTTCAACTTAAGTAATATAATTACTTAAAAATTATGATTAGTTTAAATTTGTATAAAATTTGCCACAAATTTTTGTATTTCAATTAACATCTATAGCGTTTTATATCTTAAATGGCTTTATTTTGTTATGTCTGGCATATTTTTTTTAAATTCAAACAGCTTGTCAAGTAACTATTTATTTATTTTTGTGTGCGAAGTGCGGCAACAGCGCAGCGTCAAGAATGCCAAAGTAAAAATGGGCGCAAAAACTAGTTACACACATACAAACGCACAGCTCCTCCAGCAGCAGACAAGATGCCAACCCACCCAACCGCCACCCACTGACCTGGCACGTTTCCCCCACCTCTCCCCCTCTTCCCCCCGCTCAGCAGACACTTCCACCCCCCAACCCAATCCCCACCAAAAGTTGAGCTTGGGGCGTTGTTGCCGCATTATTTTTATCAAAAATGTTATCAAAATGTGCGTTGCCAGCTGCGGCTAAAGAGAGGAGAGGGATTTTGGTTGAGAAAAGTGTGCTGAGCTTTTCACTGTGCGAATGAGGTCGAATGGTGGGTGGGCAGTGGGTGGTTTTTTGCTGGCTTAGATGGGCACAAGAAAAAGTTGAAAATGAAAATAATGACAGCGTTGACTGAGGAAAAGGGAGGGGAATAGGGGGAAAAGAGGAGAAAATGGGGGGGGTGGTAAATGTGTAGGCGGCATTTGAGTGGGCGCTTTGGGGGTGGTAAAGTAGGTGGTGTGTTGGATTTCCAGCTTTTGTTCGTTGCTTTTTGTTTTGTTTTGTCTACGAGAAAAAGTTGCAGTTAGTGTGTGTAAATGTCTGTGTGTTTGTGTGTGTGTTGGCTGTGGAATTTTGCGCATGTACAGCGAATACATAATACATAAGTTATGAGCTTGGGTATATACACACAACGCAACGTAAATTGCTATCGATTTTCTCTGTTGCCATGTAAGAGGAAGGAAACCCGAAGGGGGCTCGGGGGGCTGAGGGGGCAAACAGGGAACATAGATGAGGCAAAGAGCAGAATGTGTGTGCCATGTTTATGTTTATGGCATTTTAGCATAACGGCAGCGGCAAAGTAACTCCATCTATCTATCCAAGGCAGCGGATACCACAGCATCTCAAAGATACTAAACACATACAGTTGCGGTGAAAATAGTAGCGATTTAGTTCATAATTGTGCGTTGAAAGGATATTGTAAAAGATGTTTATTATGAGTTAAATGTAGTTATTCTTACTTTTAATATAATTTTAAATATATATTTTTTACAATTATTATTTATTGATTTATTCTCTTCTACCAAAAAAGAAAGAAAAAGAATTAGAAAAAAATAATATTTCTACAAGAAAATCCCTTAAAATGTTTAAAAAACTTACGGTTCATAATTTATATCATTTAATAAAACTTTTTTAAAAAAATGTTTTAATTTTAAATTTTTTTATCACTTCTTACATAAAATTTTTGAAATAAAGAACACTAAAATTGTTCATATTAATAAATTATTTAATGTTGTGTCAATTATTATGCGGAACGCAAATGCTACTATCTTGACCGCAACTAAACGTGTGTGAGTTGCTACAATTGCACGCTTTGATGGGTACAAAAACCAAGTAGCTATAGTTGAGAGAGAGAGGTAGCATCCCTGTATCTGTCAGAAACTTTTACCTATCTTAACTTCTCATCGAACCACACAGCCGTGAATGAAACAAATAAGGAAATTTTATGCCTCGACTAGAGTAAAGAAAAAGTTTTTCTAAGGATTCCTCATCTATTCCATTTTGTTCGATATCCTTAGCATCTAGCATCTATTTAAGCACTAATTAAGGTTGAAGTCCCTGGTTATTCATTCGCTGACATCTTGGAATTATGGGTTTGGCAAACAAGTATGGCAAAACTGAAATAACTTTTAGTTGTCAGCTTTTGACTTTTAACTGTTTAAGGAAATATTTAATAAGTTAAATTAACAGTTCTATTCTTTAAGCCCATTTTATAAAGTATTAAGCTTTCATTGGTTTAATCAAATATTTGTATATATGGTATTATTTAACTTAAGTTTAAATTAAGAGGAATGAAAACATTATATTTTTTTTTATTGATTATGTGGGTTTACTTATATGAACTCAGATTTCTTTTTTGTGTAAGTTATTTTCCACAAAAACAGAAAAAATCGGCATTTCTACAAACAACAACAATATCGTCGGTTTTGCTCTTGGTTCCTTTTCCCTTTTTCTCCTCTAAGAGTCGTTATTCAAACAAACTAAAGCCCAATCAGAAAATAGGAAACAGCCTGTTCTGACAAGGAGTCACATGCCAAAATCCTTGATAATTCAGTCAATCACGCCATTTGATCAAAGATTACGGCTCCAAATGGAAACCGAAGAAGCCCTCGATTTTCTCACCTAACGTGTTGCACGAAAAGGGCAAACTAAGGAAAATATATATATATTTTGCAACACTCTTTGTCTATAGAACGTGCCGTTTTTTTTAAAGAGAAGTGGAAAAAAGTAACACAAATAAAAGGCAAGACTATCTCATTTAATTCTGTAAAATATGTAAGAATTTTAAGCTACAAATTAAAGAATTAAAGAAAAAAAGTGTTTTTATTATAAAAAATTAAAGATTAATCATTGCCCTTTTAACTAATAAGGCGCTTGTATACTCAATTTCTTAAAACCAGCAAGATTTTCCAAATGTTTGATACCTGTATAAATATTTTCAACACAAAAAACATTTATCAAGGCCACTTTTCCCTAGCATAATAATTGTGGGCATAACAGAGTTTCGCGGTTTGTGGGCGTTAAAAGGGGCGTGGTCAGGTCTTGAAACAAACTTAATCTGCGCTTTGTTTAAATTAGTTTGTGTGCAAAATGTGGTGGTTCTAGATATAATAGTTCTCTTACAGATTCTTAAAGTGCACTAAAGTCACTGCAATCAATAACCACATCCAGAGACCTGAAAAATAGGGTATAAGTAAACCCTATTTTGGCAGACAGCAGCCAACGTCATTTTGTTAGTTTCGCTTCCTATTTCCCTGAAAGGTTCCATACGACCGGGTCCCCCTTGTATTTTTATCTGCTTTATTTTTCGCTTATTGCAAGACTTACTCACTCTGACAGGCGACGCCAGTTTGTCTTGGCTTCGCTTTCAAACACATGTTTTGCTGCTTTGGCTTTTCTTTGGCAGCAGCTGCCACACTGGAAAATCAGGCAGCAGGAAAATCTAGAGCAAAACAACAAATACAGAAAACAAAACGCTCTTTCTGTTTGGATCCTGCAAAATCAAAAGGTGTGGCCGAGGGAGCGAGAAAAAGGAGAAAAAGAATTAAGCAAACATTTATCGATTTATGTGCCACGGCGAACTTAAAGCTTAAACTGGAACAGCACGAAAATCGCGCGCGTCATGCGTGCAGGAAAAACATCGCCCAAAAATTGCCAACCTCCGAAAAAGAGGGGGTTTACAAAAATATATATATACTTTGTCTCCCTTGTTGATTCGATTTTAAGCGAAGCCCATTAAACGACGAAACAGCACGAAAAATTGAAGGAGGGGACGAAGAGAACGAAGAACGACCTCAATTTTTAACATTGATTGGAGCCGATTCAATAAATGAAATATATGTAGAAAAATATATTTAAGGCCATGTTGGGCCGATAAAATTATATTACCTTTGTTACCGAGAGCAGTCAAAGAACCCTCCAAAACCCTCTGCCCACATCGTCACTTGAAAAATCCGAAAAAATCCACCCACATACACTTAAAACCCACTTCAAAAGAGAGTGAAAATGCATTAGGCACACACAAAAACTGAAAACTGGCAACGACGCATTTAAAAGTGCTCTTGGACTAAAACCAATTCTTTACCATAAGAAAAAATCCTTAAAAGGAATAGAGTTTAAGATAAAATATTCACATTTAAAATTAAATTATATAAGAAATCTTACCGTTCATTTAGTGGTAAATAATGATTTTATTAACTTTAATAATTTGGTAGATTAAAGCAATGTGTGTTTTTATTTTTTTAATATATTTATAATTTATTGAAAAAAGAGCAAAGCCAAACAATTTTTATGTTCAGTTTCCGTTATTTTTATGACCAAAAGCCAATTCTCTGTATCTAATGTCCCATACAAAGTTGCACATCAAGCGTATCTGAACAACAAAATAAAATATAAAGCTGCACAAAACAAGAGAAAAAGAGAGGCAAAGGAAAACCAATAAAGGCAACAAACATAGCCGGGCCAACAACTTCACGTAAACTTCATTTACTGTCTGGTTGTGGCCCCCGGTTCTCCCACCCCAATACCCTTCCCCCCTCTCGTCCCTCTTTTCTCTTCTTCTTCCCAATCCACCATTTATTGAAAGGCCTGCACGCAGTGCGTTTTTTTGTTTTTCCCTCTTTTTTCTAGCTCCAACACAAAATTACTTTTTGTGGCTTGACTGGTGAGGTCTCTCTCGCTGCCTTTATCTCTCTTGTATTCCTCTATATCTGTCCTGCTCGCTCTCACTATCTATGTACACACATTACAGCTGTGGTCAAAATAACAGAATCAAAAGTCTATTCTTTTTCTGTGGTTAAAATAACAGTCAGTCAGCATAAAAAATATAACTTAACCCTTTGTAAAACTAGTATTAAATGTTTAAGTAAGACTGTGCTTTTATGTATTAAATTTTCAGTATTGAATTTTTTTGGACCGAGACTAAAATATATTTTTATTTTATTTGTTTATTTCTATACTTTACTTCTGAACTTATTTAGCACTACTTATGTATCTACATTAAGTAAGAATCTGTTTGCCAAAACTGCACTGACTAAAATTTATTTTTAAGGGAAGAAAAGTCCATCCATTTTATTTGAAAATTCCATTAGTGAGAACAGTACAACTTTTCATTATACATTTTATTTTACTCGACAATATTTAAACACTACCACTAAACTGACCACAACTGTAGCTTTTCGTTTATCTTGCATGCTCTTTCTGTTTGTTTTTGTGTGTGATAGCTTTTATTTAGTTTTTGTTTTTCTTGTTTTTCTTTTTTAATAAATGCTTGGGTTCATTCAACTGTCCAAAAAAAACCTATACACACACAGGCAGAGATAGATAAATAAAAATACAGAAGAAACGAAGATCGAAGCTCACGACGTGCATAGAAAGCAGAATGAAAACTTTAAAGCTTCTTCATTTGCCTTCAACGTGTTAAATGTATTTCTTTTTCATTCCCGATTTTGTATACATCTATCCAAGATTTTCATGCAGCTGCGTTCGAACTACTCTGTTCTAAATTTATGTTTAAATTCTAAACAGTCAACAACGTTTTACAGCAGGCCATTTACCACACTCACCTCCCCCACAGCTTCCCCCATCTTTTTTCCCCAATTCCCACTGCACTCGCGTTCTGAAAAAGTTTTTCCTTGTTCTTTTTGAAATGTATTTATCTATTTTCGTTTCGGTGTCCGTGTGTGTGCGTTTGTTGTATTTATGGCATTGTTTCGCTTTTGAGTTTCCGCCATGAAAGTGCAGACCTCCAAAATGCAACTATTTCTGTCCCACATACATATTTACACAGTAATTCGCACATGTTTAAGTAAGGATGCTGATACAATGGATGAAAATATCTTAGTAGTTATTGGATACATCTCAAATAATGATGTATCTTTAACCGGGGTACCATGTTTTTTTTGTTTTTTTCCGTTTGTCTTCAGCGTAAAGTCGTTTGAATTAGAGATACACTTTTTTTTAATAAAAAAAAAAAACATTTTTACAAAATGAACGAAAATAAAGCATTAAGGGTTTTAATTTAATAATTGTTTAAGAAGAACGAAATCCAACACAGCAGTTATCTTAAATGCAGTTCATAAAAGTATTTTATTTAAAATGTATACAATTTACAAATTACTTTAAGTTTTCTTGGGGTACACAAAAACACTTTTAAACCGAATCCTTAATAAAGATTAAAAAAAACATTGTTAAAGTTGATCAGTGGAAAAAAGAGTCGACAATAAAACATAAATTCATGATCCCGGCAAATTAAAAGATTCATATGGGAAAACTGCACCAAAAAAGCTGTTTTAATCTGTGAAAGAGAGAAGACTTCACCAGGAAGCGCAGCGGAAGATAAGAAAAGAGTTAAAGCGAAGGCGACAGAGAATGGAGTAAAGAAAAACACCTAAACAAAAAGAAACCTTTACTAGTACAAATAAACATTCACTGGCAACGGTATCTCATTTTCCATACACACATACATACAAATGTATGCAGGCATCAAAAGCTGCCAGCAGGAAGAAGAAGACGGCTTGAAAAGAAGAAGCAGTAGGCGGAATGGAGTCCGGAGTGCAATGGCAACAACAAAATAAAACAACAACAGCAAATGAAGGAGATAAAGTGGGAAGCAAAAGCTGTCTGTTTTTCCTTTTTAGTTTATTTTTTTACTTGTGATTATGTGTGTGTATCTCATGCAGCGTCCGAAACCAAAACAACAAAAATCTTCGTACAGTAAACGTTTGATCCAGTGAACAAATGAGTACCAAGGCAGTTTTGTATAGTTCTAAGATTTTGATTGCTGTAATTATTTGAGCATATATCTTTAATTTTGTTAAACAATCGCACCGTAAAACACATTAAGATGTGTTCAAAATTATTGTACGTTTTTAGAAGCATTTGTTTAAACGTTCATATGTGGTTTTTGGTCTGCTGCAATGTTATTCACTTATGTTTTTATATAAAATCATATTTTCGCGGTTTTTACAAAACAACTTTAAAAAACTCGATTTATTTATAAGAAACACAGTATGTACTGTCAGTACTGATTTCCTTCTTGGAATTTTTGCAAAACAAAGAAAAAGCTAAATTCAATTGGTAAAAGAGAAATTAATTCTTTTCTCTCCACTCATATCTTTCTTCTTTTTTTTACTATCTGTCACTTTCTGTGTATGCAAAAAATAATCAAGGCGAAAGAGACAAAAAATAAACTATTGCAGCAACTTTTAATTGACGCAAAACTTGCGGTCAGCCTAAATGGCTTAAAGGCCAAAGTCGAAATGGCTAAATGGCACGCATGTTCCCATAGTCTCCCGCCCCTTTATCGCCTGCAAATCCAACTAGTTGGCCATAATTGGTTTTTGGTTTTTGGGTCTTTGCCCCGCAATCAACAAGAAAAAAGCCTCTCTAACTTTACTTTAGGCATTTGTATTTCTTTTATTTATGTACCAGTGCGTCGTTGTCATTTGCCTTGATGTTTCTTTAATTGGATTTTTTGACTGAAACTGACAGCACGAATAACTTTTGATGACAGAGAAACCATGTGCCTAAAATTCTTATTGGATTCTTAAAAGATAATATCCGAAAGTACTTTAATAATAAAACTTTAAGCTGAAGCTACATCTTGTTATTAAACACATTTAAAGCTGTTGTCAGTATTTTAGCACTATGATCCGAATGTGTCAGCTATAAACAGTTAGATCGAGAGTAAAAAAACATGATGTAGTAAAACGCTTTTTACCTTAGATGTAAAAACAGCAGTGCACCCACTAGGCTAGAGATAATTTTATTCAAAGTTATAACATAAAGTTTAATAGTTTTTGAAAATTTTAAAATTCAGTGATTATGTAGCGAACCTCGATTTCCATGATCTATAGTATCGAACTTTTATTTCCTATATGACACTGTCGTTTAAACGAACGCCCACTGTATTCCCACTCGCACTTATAATTAACTGCCCCAGATTCTACAGTATCCGGCACATGGGAAACCGATAAATAAATACGTTTGGCTTTTCCCAAGGTTTTGTATTTCTCTTCCGCTCTTATCAGAGACACAACAAAAAAAAACACAACCAGTGAACACACTTTCTCACCCTTTTGTACAAGTTAAGATTACAATTTTCCTTTGGTAAGCAAAATAAAATGAGCGTAATTCCCTGCTCATTTGTTCCTAGTTTTAATTCTTGTTTCTTGTTCGGTTTCATAAGCTTACTCACATTTCGCGCACTCAGCGCTCTGCTGCTGCTTCTTTCTCTTCTTCTCCTTCTTCTTCCTCGTGCTTTGTCAAATGATAAGCCGTTAGCCGACGCCTCGCTCTCTTAAAAGTTCTTGGATTTTATTTTATTCTATTCCATTCGTTGTTGTTGTTGTTTTTTGTGGTTTTTTGGTGTTAGTTACATTCCGTTTTAAAAATGCTGAGAAGGGGAAGACGTGGGAAAATGATGTTTGAAACCGCAGTTCACTGTTTAAGCACTATAATTAACTTTGTGTTGTATTTTCATTTACTTATTATTATTTTCGTTGTCAAGCGCTGCAAGAAATATAGAAATACATAAACGATTACTTTTCACACCGAAATTGCTTTTAATTTTTATGATTTGCTTCTATTTATTTTCAGCTGCTGCTTCTTTTCTTTATTTTTCTTTTTTTTTATGTATGCACACACACACACACACACACACGCGAAAAAACTCGCGGCGGCTGCTGCTGTTTCTTCTTTAAGCAGCAGCCTCTTTTTTCTTCGTTGCTTTCGCTCTGCTCTTCGCCTCGTATATTTTATACAATTTTCTTTGTTGCAATTTAAGCATTTGTTTTAGCACACATGCACACTAAACACACACACGTACACACAGAAGCATTCACAGCAATTTTTATTTTGCTGCTCTTTCTCTTTCACGCCGCACTGATTTGCCGCCTCGCTCTGCCACACACCAGCTACTCACGTAATTCAGCTAACTTTTCGTACATACTTTGTGGTTAAATCGCACAATTGGCTTATTTCGATTTGCTGCGAGAACAAAAACGAGTCTTGTATAATTAAGAATTTTTTCTCCGATTTGCTGCGACCCCAAAATGTTTCAGTACACACAGACACACACACACACACGCGCGCGACGAAGAGGACGACGCAACGACACGTCCGTTATGTTCGGAGTTGGTTTTTCAGCTTGGCTGAAAAGAAACAAAAACACAAAAGGAAGAGACGGAGAATCCCTAACGGGTGGTCGAAAATCACCTAACGCCTGCTGATATCGAATATTCGATAGAGGAATGGTAAAAAAATATATTCAACGGGCTTATAAAACGAGTTAAAAATATTAAAATTGTTTTTATTTCCAGGACTTTTCCACAAAAAAAACAATGGGAATGCAATCTGCGATGGTACGATAACTACAAAATGGCTAAGATTTTGTAGCATTCAGCTTTTGTGTGACAATCCTAAGAACATATTAAATTATGAATTTCTCAGAACTGCGTTGCAGTAGCCATTTCATAAAACGGATAATGTAAGTCTCAAATTTATAAAAAAAAGTGTTAACATAAAATAGTCACCTTTTTAATTAATAGGCCTGTTCCAGTTTTCACTTTCAAAAGATTCACACGGATTCGAGTTTCCCAGACCTGTTCTATTCACTTCCGAAAAATCGTCACGGAAATGAATTTTCCACCGTTAACTCTCTGTTAACTTCCGAGCGAAACCTCACGGAAACTGTTCGCCCGCCGTTTGGCTGACGGATTTAGATCCGCAAGAACAGAAATTAGTTGTTTAAATTGTTGCGATAAGTTAACGTGGAAATGATTTTTTTTCCTTGTTCTTTGATGCTTTAAGGGGTTATATAGCTTCTTTGGCGAAGAAAAAGAGTAAAGTTTGGATTTTTTAGGTATGTAGCAATTATTTCTTTACATGAATGTTTTTATTTTTTGATAGTACACTTTATTAACAATGTTTGTGCGAAATTTCGTGGAAAAATATCAAATAGTTTTTAAGGGGTGGCTGTTTCCCTTAGAGGCCTTTTTTTGGAAGAGCCTTGCGATGACGGTGATTGGCGGAAAACAACTGAACCGATTTTCCTCAATTTTTTTTTTAAAAGTTCGTAATAAAATTGGTTATTGATTGAACGATCGTTTTTGTTAATTTTTTTTTTGTACACACGGGAAAGTTTTTCGCAAAAAACGAACTTTTTGGTCACTAAAAATTTCACTAAAAAATTAATTTCGGCGAAAAAAAGTTTGTGTTCGTTCAATCACTTAAAAATTTTATTACGAACATTAAAAAAAAAATTGAAAAAAATCGGTTCAGTAGTTTTCCGCCAATCACCGTCACCGGTGATTTTTTCAAAAAACACCATTTCGAGATATTCGCGTTTATAGTTTCAAGTTTAACTTTTTTTTAATGTAACTTTTTTTCTACTGCTCGAATCTCTATAAAAGTTTGAGAAAATGTTCTTAAAGAGTTGTTCTTTAAGATAAAGCAATAAAAAATTTTTCGATTTTTCGAAAATAAAAAAGGTATATAACCCCTTAAGAACATTATTGCATATTTAAATTGGTTGACAACACAATATTTGACCTTTTAAAAATTATTTTGTGGAATATGTTCAGAATATGTTCGATTCTAACCTTCCGCATTTTGACAAATCCGCCGCCCATGTTCTAGTTTCCGAACGAATTTGAGAGAGAAAATGCAAGGGTTGTCATGGTACAAAAAAAAAAAAATTTTTCGGGATTTATTTTAAGCAAGCCCTTTTGTGCTCGTGTTACTATGGATAGAACGGTATTTTATCTAAGTTAAATTTAGAAGAGTTTTTGTGCTTATTACCGCTAAATTTAATGTAATAATTGTGCAAAACGTGTTTGGTTGGAACCTTTCTTATCGCCTTCGGCAAAGTCTGGTTTCACAACACTGCCACCAGAACAGATCGAATAAACTAATATTTAAAAAATTAGTATTTGTGGCCGCAAATGCTTGTTTCTTCTATTTTATGCGTTAAATTAGTAAACCATTTATGCCCATGGCTGATGGACACCAGCAGGCAAAAATTTAATCAGCCCCAAGGCAGCAAAACTCAAACAAATCAAACGCCCTTGTCAAAAGTGGGCAGTTGCCAGTCAGCTGATTTTGTTTGGGAACAAAGGGAAATTCAAAGGCAAATACCCAAATGAAGAAGGGAAATTCGACAATGTTATCAAATCCGCTTCCGAGTGAAAACTGGAACAGGCCTGTATATAACCGCCCATAAAAACAAAAAAAGAATATATTGATATTGAAACGTTATAAACTTGCAGGGAAATTGGAAATACTAAAGATAATTTGAAATGTTAAACCGAAAGCCCATCACTTGCATTCCAATACGATTCAGTGGAACCCATAAATTAGTGAGCTCGATTTCAATAGTAGACGTGGGCACACTGTTTTCAGGACATGTTTTGGTATTAGTAATGCAAAAAATGAGGAAGCAAATAAGCACTGAAAACTGGGTTTAATCAAAATGTTTTCAGATGCATTTTTAACAACACAGCTTGTGTCATATTTATTTGTAAAAATATGTATAGTATTTGTCTATAATTAAAATTGGTATATTTCAGTGGCCACTACCACTACAAGGTACAAGATACAAGGTATCTTTTTGACGTCGAAACACGGTCACACTTATTTTGTGTTGATTTTTAGCGGTGGTCGCGTTTCGCTCCGTGGTCGAAACGAAAAGTAAAGTGCACCAGCAACTGACAGCCAAGTTAAAGGGCAACAAAATAAATGTAAGAAGCGACGCAAATGTTAAATTTTTAATATCGGTGATTGTTCAGTCGAGTAACGAAAATTTTCGCGAGGTGCGCAGAGCGAAAGGAAAACGGACGAAAAGCGAAGTCGAAGAGGAAAATCTAATACACAAAAAGTGAAAAGCCAAATTGTTGTTAACATCGCGCGTTTGGCTGATAGTTTGTGTGTGTGTGTGCGATAGTTGTTTTCTTGTTTAGTGAGAGAGGAAAACGAAAAAAAGGGCGTCGCAGTTTGAAAATTTACGTGTGCATAAAAATCAAGCGCTGCAGCAGCCAAAAGGGAGAGAGGCAGAGAGAGTGAAAAGCGGAGAGAGTAAGCGGGGTGGCTGCACTAAAATAACTGTTGTTGCAAAGGTGAGTGCGTGTCGATTATTGTTTATAGTTCTTAGTTCTTTATTTAGTTTTATTTTTAAGCTCAATCCCACGCACGCACGTACTTACCTGATGCACATGGACTTGTTGTTTTTATAATTTTGTTTTTAAAAACCGAGAATTGTTCACAAAATCCCAAAGATCCAACTATGTGTTAAAAAAGGTTTGCATTTTTTGGTCGGCATTATTTCAAGAGCCAATTTCTGTCCCAAAATGTAACACAGTGTTGAAAAACTGACTTTATTGCTGTATGTAAAAAAAGGAATAATTTGATTTCCGGACCTACAATAGTTTAAAATTAAGTTGTCAGAGATCATATCAACTTGGAGAGCATTTTTAGACCCCCGTGCCCCATAACTCCGCTACTGGAGCGACACGGATGACCTGGCTTTCCCTTTACTGCACTTTGATTACTATTTGTTAAATCTCCCACCTTCCCCCCACATATGCATAGCACAATTATCGTTAATAGCAGCAACTTCAATTCATAATAGTAGAGAATGCGTTTGTGGCATGGCAACAATCACACTCGGCTTCACGTATCATGATCAGTTCACTTAGCTGCACATTTTATGTGAGATCGTCTTAAGCAAGTTTGTCTTTCTTGCATAGCCTCTCCTTCCTGTTTGTTGTTTTGATTATATTTGCTGGTTTTGTTGTTGTTCGGAGACAGGCACGGTTGAATCTACAACAACACGTTTTTGTCTGCAATTGAATTAAATTCAACGGGAATGATAAATGTAAGCGGACTGAACATAAAAAGAATCGTCATTTGTGGCGAGGCTAATTCTACACAGAAAATAACTGGTGCATTTTTTGAAAAAATAAAGCTAAAAAGGCAAAGTAAAACAAGCATGTCTTCAATAATGCTTTACAGAACTTAAGTTCCTGTTTAAGTAAATGGCTTTGTTCCTTAAAGGAAATGTTTAAAAATGTAAATAAAATTAAATAAATTTTACATTTGCTTTTTATTAAACGTATATTTTTTGACTATTTTATTGGTAGTAAAAATATTAGGTTTTGAAAATTAAATCAAATTAAATAGGATTCGTTTTAAAAAATATATTTTATGCTTTCTTTCTCTGTAACCTTCTTGCTCGCACTCGTTTGCTTTGCAGCTATTTTTGGCACAGTGTTTATATTATTTATTTAATTTCGTGTGCAGATCAACCTTCTCCTTTCTCTTCCACCAACTGATCTCTTTCTGCCTATGACAACTGATGATTTTATTTATGAGACTCTAGGCTCTCACATATGAAAATCAAATATTTCATTGAAAAATAGCATTTACCCAAAAATATTTAAACTACGCGCGCTCGTTTCGAATTTGTTTAATTTAAATTTTGCCACGAGCATGGAAAAGCTTTTGCTTTTCACGTTGTTGCCAACGGCGCCAGAAACACTTTGCACACAAACAAATCTGAATACATTAGGAATTTTGAAAGCCCACAAGAGTGCGAAGACCTAAACATCAGCCTGTGATGACGTCAAAGAGCAGGTGGGTGGTGGGTGAAGTGAGAAAGAGATGGATTATGAGAGAGAAGATTAACGCTTTGTACTTGTAATTTGGCCAAAGCTATTATTTGGCGGGAGGATTTCGAAATACGCGGATAGCTTGCGTGAAAGTAAGAAAAATCGCGTTCATTAACTTATTTTATAAAATTAATGATAGCGATTATCTTTGGTGGTTAAAAGCCATGAAAAGTAGCATTTGAAAGAATTATACTAGTTTTTGGTAATAAATTATTGATTACCTTGGTTGCAAAGTGCATTAGAAAATGATTAAGATTATTACATGATGTTTGTATACAAAATGTATTTTACAATGGAAAATGGTTAATAAGTTTACCCTTCGAAAAATCGATTATGTTAGGAAATTAATTGTAATTTAATTTAAAATACTTTATAAACTTAATTTTATGTTGTTTTTGCAATTGGTTATTATACAATATAATAGTGCTGACAATACTTTTTTGAATCGTGTCAGCTGATTAAGTTTAAAACCAAGAGCCAAATACCCAAATTCTGTTCCACTTGAAGTGGAATTTTCCCCAAATTGAAAAGAAAAAATACTCTCGTCCAGCTCTTGTTCAAGACAAATGATTTTCCCCACGATCTTCACATATCCTCACTACACATACGGGTTGTCCGTCAGCCCCTCAATGATTGATCAATTCCCTTTTTAATCATTAATTACCCACATTAATTAGCTTTCTCTTTTACTGCTGGATCTTTCTCACAACCTTGATCAAAAACAATTTCCAAATTAACTTCCCGATAAATTATTTTCGGATATGACCGAGTCCCAGTTTCGTTTTGCGACTTTCAATCCGCATTAATCTCCGAATATCGTGCATTATGCAATATAATCAAAGCATAAAAAAAGAGCACGAAATCACGCAAATTATTTGCATATTTAATTAAGTTTATTTAAGCGAAGGCAAGCGCATAAAGAAACAAGCCGAGGGAAAATTGTGTTGGGGTTTTATTTTGTTCTTGAACTTCTCGCTAACCGATTCGATTTGTTTTTGTTTTCCCCGATGCTATTTCTTTCTGTTTATTCTCTGTTGTTTTGGGCGTGTGCCCAAAAGAGAGAGGAAAAAGAGAGAGAAAGCAAACGAAAGAGGAGAGCCATGTGCGAACCCGGCTCATAAAATGGTTTTTGTCCTAGCAACAAGCGACGCACCCAACAAAAATATTTCATTTTGCGGTTAGTCCTTTTTAATGGTTATAGATTCTATGCAAAGCCCTGGTTTTGGTCAGCAAGTAAGAAACCCCCGCAGATAACCGAAAACAATCTCATTTCCCCCTCTAAAATACAATAATCATGTTCCTTCTGTATAAGTGTTTGATACTTTTGCTTCATATGATTAGATTTGTCTGGGAATTTGTTCGCACTCCCTTGCTAATCGTTCAGATTACGTTTATTAATCCTAATTGACTGATAAAAGAATGTTCAATTTTCTTTATTCCACATTTCTTAATTTAACACAATGTGCAGCGTATAACAAACGTTGACTTTTCGAAGAATTCTGAGCTAAATACGCAGAAATGGATGAGGGAGTGCCATAAAATGGAATTTCTTTAGTAGATTAAAGTTCAGTAGCCAAGCTAATGATTATGGCTCTCATGATGTCAGGCATGCTAATTTAGATTTAATACTTTTACAGAAAACTTTAGCTTACTAAAACTAAATTTTTTGAGATTTGTTTATCCATTTTTGATGATTCTTGTGAATTTGCTTCTAAATATGAGTCAATAACATGAAGAAGATTTTGTTATTAAACAATAACAGTTTAGAGATTTGGGGAAAGTTTTTACTGGTGTGTTGACTTTTTGTGTGAATAAATGTATCTGTATCTCTATTCTGGTGACTCATTCAAGCGCTATCTAGAAATGTGCTATACCAGATGACCAAATATGACACTGACCTTATAAGTTAAACTACAGCTTTATAGCTTGTTATTTTTGCTGTTGCCGCTCTGATGGCCCCACACATAAGTTTCAACAACTTCCGTTGTGAAAATTTACACATAAATTGTTAAATTGTTTTGCACAAACAAAAAGAGACAAACAATAACAGAAACAGCAGTTTTCACTTTCACCTTTTCAGTTTTGCCCGGCTTGTGTCGCAAAAAGGGGGAGCATACATATGTACGGGAAATGGAAAGGGTTGAGGACTTGTCAATCAATAATTTAATATTTTGTATACGAAACGTGAAAAAGACAGGAAGACAGGGCGACACACCCCGACAATGGATGAAAATGCCAGCAGTTATGGGAACAAAAAAGTTGTTTCATTTGATTTTAATGACGAAAAAGGAGTAATTACATTTTATTTTATTTTATGGTTTAATATTTTTGTGACATTAATAGTAAGATGACTTAACTGAGCTATTCAACTATTTATGTTTTCTAAATGTTTTACTATTTATGATAATTAGTTCAATACTGAAACTTATTTAATGTCATGTGCATCAGGGAATATAAAAAAAGGGATTGAGCTTAAAAATATATTTTTAACCATCAAAGTTGTCCTTTGTTTTGAGTGTATACATCTGGTTGAAAACAATTTAAATTCATCAACCGAATGCGATTTAACGTCAGCGGCAGCCACAAATGAATCATTCCGCTTTGGGGACTTGGGCGGAAGGTGGTGCAAAGTGGGTGGAGATTGGAACCCCACCTCATGCTGGGCTGTTCTTTTCTGGCTCCTTCCAAAAGTTCGGCTCGCTTAAAACGTGTTTCGATCTCTTTCCTTTGTGTGTTCTTGTTCTGGGGTTTGGTTTCTGTTTCCCACTCAACAAAAAACAATGTCCAAATTAAGCATAAATATTTTTGTTTGTGTGTATGCCAAGTTTTTGCAGCGTGCTTTGTGTTTTCCTTTCCGGTTTTCTCGGTTTTCATGAGTTTGATATTTCAAGCACGACACTCGCAGCGATTCATTTGTTTATATTATTTGTTTTGCATATTTGCGTTTTAGTCATGCGAGTTTTTTGCTGACGACGTTTGGTCGTCGGTCAATTCATTGAACATTCGCTGTAAAAATGTTAAGCAGTTTGATCTTTGTCCCAATATTCGATGAGTAATATCAACAACAGCTGAACAAGCTGTTGAACCAAAAAGAACATGACAAGCAAAATTGTGAAAAAATCTCATAAAATGTGATGAAGAAATAAAGAAGTGTAAATGGTGGCTAAGGGGAAATTTGAAAAATGTTTGGGATAGCATAAGAATTACACGAAAATCCTATGAAGGAAGGTTTATAAAATTCGACAAGTCATCTTGGCTTAATGTGCTAATCAGTTTAATATAAAATTGGCTGACAAGCAGAAAAAATTAAGTAACTATTGATATGAAGTTAATATAAAAAGTATCCATTATTATTTTGGTGTACGCTAATGTCTTGAGCCAAACAACTTCAAATGCTTCTTTAATATTTATTCTGAAATATTACTTTGCTTTTCCTAAAAACAAATATGAATCATCAAGAATTAACCTTATTCAGTAAAGGTGTCGGATTTTTCAAGCCAAGCTCCAAGGTTCATACAGCTTAAAGTTCAGCTCAGAGTATCTCATTTGACAAATGCCATGACACCATAAAATTTATGTCCGAACCCAACTCAACCTCTTTGGTTCTCCTCTTTCTCCTCGCGTCTCTGGTTGCCATCGAAAATGTTGTTGACCCGCAGCAAGAGTCAATTAAGCAATTCGCCCAAAATGGTATGATAAAACCATCGGCTTCGGGGCGTGGCTGATGTATGAAAAATAATTATATGCTTAATTTCATACACTTATTTTAAGCAATTAGTTAATGTGCAAACAATAATTTGTATTATTTTTTTTATTATTTAGCAGATTATTGTGTAATGAGTAAAACCAAATTAATATGATTGAACTGACAATTGACTTTGAATAGCTGACATAAATGGAGACTAAAGACGATATGGTATTCAATAGATGGCTTTGGGGTAAACCAAATTAAAAATTTTGCACGTGCAAATACGTATACCTAAAAACTAAACTTAAATATGCTTAAAAAAAATTTTGATTGTGGCAAAGGTGTTGCAAAAAATGTGCAATGGTTTATTATTTTTGTTACATTATGCAATCTATTTCTCATACCATTTCACTAACATTTTGATCATCCGATAGTGCAAAATTTGCCTGTAGGCGCGGTCAGGGCTTTAGTTTTTCAATTAGCTTAAAATTTTTACACAAAAAAAGGTAAAAAAAAAAACACCTACTGATGCTAGTTCTGGTATGGAAACATGCCATAAAATAGTTTAAAATGTGTCATAAGTTATGACCGAAACATCGGCTGGCCCATCAGCGGTATCTGCCAAGTTTCAGCAGCATCATGGCCCCACATGCTGGACTCGTGCTGCGAGTATCTCAAAGAAAGTGGCACAAACCAATTGCGTTAATGGGAAGCCGCAGCGGAAGAGCTAGTCCCGCAGAGAAAAATGGAGAAATAGCACCACAGACTTGGCCAGAAAGCATTAGATAACTGTCATAAAGGTAATTGCCTGGCTGACTACTCTGTCCTTAAGTGAAAAACTTTTTCTTTACCACAAAAACAGCATTGAAAAATGGCTTCGAGAGAAAATTGAAAAGCGAATCGATTGGAAAATACCTACTGCTTGGTTTTTGCCTCTTTTTTTCCTTTTCCCTCTTAGTGATACTTTGAAATCCAGCTTTAAAATGACAAAGCAAGAAACATTAATGACAATGACTGTACAGCAATAAAGATTTTATTTTCAACTGAAATTCAGGTAGTAGTTTATGATACAATGCCCAAGAAATTGTACCAATAACCAATAATAGTGCGATTTTTGTTTAAAAGTTTTCTGTTACACTTTTAAATCGCTTAAAATTGTGTTACTTGTACTTTTTGTTTAAAATTGGTTAGTAATTTTTCAAAATAATATTTTTTTAAGTTAAAATTCATTTAATACTTTCTTTACTTTTGTCCAATATTGCCTATTTTAGTTAAAACCTTTTACTCGATTACTAGGAAATGCATTTGCTATTTTACAGGAAACGGTTTGGGCATAAAACGTGTCCAGATAATATATAAATTAAGTTATCTATATATGTATGATGTCAAACAAAATGACGGTGTGTAAGAGTCATACTGTGGCACTCTCTATATACCTCCGTGTCTGTATATAGAAATAACAATATCAGGTTTCTTTCATTCGCTGCCCTCTGATTAATAAGGTGGTGAATCAAATTGTTATATTTACACACTCGGTGTAGCACCAATTGGATGTGGGCTTAGCCAACACCTGAGGGCTGATTAATGTCAGGTGTGTGGGCTTCTTGTGGACATTAGATAAGACCTAAGCACGGTCAATTGATAGCCAATCTTGGCGAGAAAAGCTAAAGGCATGAGTTACTTTTATTTGTCAAAGAAAAACATGTCTGATAGAAGGAAAATAAAAAATGTTACTAAAGAAATTAGCGAGACTTGGTCATTTATGCAGTGGAATTTTTTTTTACCTCTCTGTGAGTTGTTAAAAAACGCAAATTCATGCTTCGTGTATAGGAGCGGTTTTGTTTTTAATTTGATTCCGTTTGTTTTAGAAGGGGTTAAAAGAGCGGTTGGTGGATCATAAATCAAATTTTATCTCTATATTTTATGATGCTTGATGATTTCTACCTGGAATGTTGTCTAGATATTATAATTAAACTCTGCAACATGTTGTTAGTGAAAAAAATACATGGAAATATTTCCATTTTTATTGTTATCTTGACAATTTTGAACTCGTGTTACCCACTAATTAATCCAGATAGTGAAATAAATTTCCCCTTTTACTTTTCCAACTTACACAACATCAATGGCTGATTGATTGATAAATAAGGTTTGTAATTAAAATACAATTGCTGATATCTTTCATTGGCAGTATGAAAATATACCTATTAGGTATCCATTGCAGCGATAATAAGCTTATTGGAAATGACAAAAGCGTTTCTTTTCTTTCCTTATTTGCGGTTGTGGTTGTCGATTATGGCAGTTCCTAGTGCGCTTATCTAAACCAAAAAAAAAATACAACGTAAAAATGTTGCGCAACATTTTTTGTGTTTATTTTTTCTACCCTGGTAAAGGGTCTTGTAGTTTTTCAACCTCTTTTCAATTTCAATTTAACTTAAACAAATTTACGCTGATCGTGTTTTTTAATTCAGAAGACATATTAAATAAATAGAATTAACTTTGTTGATCTTAGGAAAACGATATTCTATGTATAATACAAAGAACTGCAATCTTTATTCTACAATGCTGTGTAATACAGTAAAGATAAATTAAATAAGAACTTAGCAAGGCAAGATGATTTGATATCTCCTTTTCAATGTCAATGACATGTTCTTAAGTGTATAAAAACTTCGAATAATCGACGCTTACTTACTTTCTCTTTTTTAAGTGTAGTCTGAATCACGACTAGCACTTGACACCTGTCAGCTGCGCTGCCACCCGCTTTTACACCCCCTTTTACCGCCTTTCCCACCACCCCAAATTTGTGTCTCGCAACAAATGAGAACAAAGTCGTCAGCCCCAATACAAGAAAACTGGCAGGGTACAACTTACCTTTGCCTTGTCTCGACCGGCAATTTAAACACCTGCAATAATAAAACACAACGCAAAATGCTGAAACAACAACGCCAGTAAAGCAACGTCTATAAAATATACATTGACAACATTGCGTCTTGTTAAATTGTTGAGGTAATGGGCCAACAGTCAAAAGTTTACTCACTTTTTTGTTATTTTCTTTGGCCGCTTTGTTGTGCCTTTATGGGTTTTGTTGAGCAAACTTTGCAATTCTTCGTGGAAAGTTCAATGGTGGTTGGTATACGACTTACTACCCTGACCTGCCCAAACAGTTATGATACTGGCGGCTTTGGTATTCGATGCTCTTACATAACCGTGGCAAAGAGGGAAAACGAGCGTGACATTGAGCCAAAAATTTAAGTAACGATAAGAAAGCATAGGTTATGCGTGGTTTTAAGTTCACATTTGAATGTAACTTTAAGTTTTGATTTGCTAATTATTTCTGTTGATACTACAAATGTAGGGATTAAAATATATTTGTCAACTGTAAGTAAATTGTTTAGTAACTTTACTGCTAAATGACATAGTAGATATAAATAGTATCCAACTGTAAGAACAGATGAACGTAGTCTTATTGAATTAAAAGGTGCATCATGAGGTCATTCGAGTTAAAAATGTTCCAGACAACCGAGTACGACATTATTTAAATGGCAGAAATGTGGACCAAAGTCTATAAAACCAACCACATTCTGTCTAATGATAGAATTACTCACAGTTCATAGAGGGTTGTGGGAGGGGGGGGGCACTGGAAGACTGGGTGAGAATGCAAACGAGACCGAGAGTCGGTCGTGTAATTACTTGTTGACTGACTGTCGTTGTCTGTATGCATGGACTTATAATTTAATGCGGTTCTTTATTTTTATAATCCGAGCGTGCTGACCTTCACAAAAGATAACCAGCTGCGCTGCCAAGTCGGAATCCCGAGATGTGGTACTAGGTGTGCATGTAACGTTGTGGCATTTCAGTACCGAGGCATCAGCAAATGTCTTGGCATAATTGAATCTGCATACTAGTATGTAAATTGTGCAAGTATAGTTGTGGTCAGAATAATAATAACAAACTATTTAAAATTAAAAAACTGTTGAACACTTCTTTGGGAAAATAATTGTAAAATGCGGGACATAGCGTTTTTTCTTGTTTTGTTTTTTTAAGAGAGCAATGAGTATCGTAAATATGATAGTCGGGAAACCCTTTCTTGTTTTTATATTCGGTACTCGTAGAGCACACTAAATTTAGTTTCATATTTATAAATACACATTTAAATGTGAATTCAAAATTTTAGTATAAAAAAGCAACAATTTAAACAACTACAGTATTCTTTTTCGTCTTAACTAATCAAACAAAGTAGAACTTTGGACTTAATTGGGTTTTTTTTATATTCTCCCCTTTTATTTAAGTTAAACATTATAACCTTTTTGCCTTTTAATCTAAAATTCATTAAGCATTTAAAATATACTGCAACTTAATTGTACAGGGCGTCATTCATAGAACTCCTTAGGGCTAAATAGCTTACACTTAGAACTTTTTTAAATCTACGTCTTTTAGTTAAAAAATAAAAATCATTCTTTTACTTGAAATAAAAAAGTTGCTATTATTTTGAGGGTTCCTGTCCTGTGTTGATGCTAATGTACTGTCATATGCCATAGGTCTGATCTTTGATCAATTATCTCTGAACTTTAAACGCATCCCACTCCCCACTCCTGACTAAGTGAAAAACAAGCGGAAGTGCCGACCGATTCGACTTGTTATCCATTGATGGATTTTTTGCGTTCATATGCACTCGAAAACAGACAATTGATAACCGAAATGACTCATAGAACTGGCTTTTCTCTAGGCCTTTCCCTTATCACTACAAATGGCGACTTGTTCTAAGCAAAAATCTCAAAATGAGAAACAACTGCGATGGAGATACGACAGATTCATTCTGCGACAGCATGAGTTTTGAAGTCGTGAGTGCAGTGACCCTGAATAATTTTTCAATGCGCATTGCAAGATTTGTTTTTAATTCATTTTACTTTCTACTCATGGGAAGGGTTGATATGCATACTCAGAAATTGTTGATTAGTCAATTATTTGCACTTTTTATTATTAATATTTTTTTTAAACGCATCATTTGTCTTTATACTGCTCAGTAAATAAACATAAGTTGTTGAATGAGCACTTTCTTTATTAAAGGCGTAAATTTTAAACTAGGAAAAAAAAAACATTTAAATTTTACCATTGAAAATCGAATATTAATTGTTTTTTTTTGTTTAAAAATGTGTACTATATTATCGGAGAAAGGGCAGTCCCAATTCGTCGTGGACTTCCTTTGTTTCGGTTAATATATAATTTCAATGCGCTTATTGTTATTTGTTTTTGTTTTGTTTTCTGTTTAAATATCAGTCAGCACACGAACAAAAATCACTGTGAATGGGGGGAGAGGAGGAAGAAAGCGAAAGAGACGCGAGTCGCGGGAATAACAAAAGCACGAAAAACAGAAGAAGGTTACAAAATACGTTGATTAAAATTCACAAACAAACCGAAAGAAAGAGGCACAAAGAAAAATGATTATGCTCGATTCACACAGCAAATCGTCGTAGTTAAAGGCACCCAACCAACTCAACCCCCCACCTTCTCCATTTATACATCAGCTGTGGAGCAGTCAAGTGCAGATGAGCATTTGGGTTGAAAGCGCAACGGACTGAGTAAAGTCCATCTTTATCTCTCTTTCTCTGTCCTCCTTCAGTCACTCCTCTGTTTGAGAACAGTGTTGCCCAGCATAGACTGTAAAAACAGTATATAATTATTTGTTAAAAGTATCTTAGTTGTTGATAGTTGAAACAAGGCTGAAACAGTTTAATGATAATTTTACTCTATTTGAGCTCTATACAAATCTCCCAAACAAACAATTTGTTGTAACCCAAAAGGTCTTTATTAAACAAATTATAAAAGTTAGGCGGATTAAAAAAAAGTCTACAAATTATGCATACACGCTAAACTTAAAAAAAAACTATTGTTATTATTGTTTCGTTGCTATAATCATTTAAGGCATAAGTACCCAAAAGCTGAGTTAATAGGTTAGTTAGTTAAGGGGGACATCTGAGTAACTGGCAAAAAAAAAGCGGATTTTCTGAAATTTTTTTTGGCCAAATGAAAAAGCCAATTGAAAATTTGTAAAGTAGGTTTTATAATATAAGATGTGAAGTACAAAATAAAATTTTTTGGAACAAATCAAAAACAAAATGGCGGCTGTGCAGCATTTCTTCGTAGGCCCTTTTTCGTAAAAGGGGGTCCATGGCCGGTAAGCTAACGTCCTTAATTTTTGATCTAGAACAAAAAATCAAGTTTGGCTAGTTTCTTTAACTCAACAGCTATCGACACTCGTAGGATTTTTGCGATATATTGATTTTTTGCAAAATGGTGAGTGATTGAAAAAAAATTAACGTTTTCACGAATAAAAAGTCACAAAATTGTTGATAAAAAAAAAGTAAGCAATATAAAAAAAAAATCCTACGAGTGTCGATAGACAAAGGTATTTTGAATATACTGTCAAAATTTCAGATCGATCGGTTAAGATTTGTTCGAGTTATGTTACCGGCCAACTCAAAAAAGTGGTTTCGAGAAAAACGCGTTTAAACACAAAAGGTTCCATGGGATATACCTGTGAGGCATCGCCGCAGAATGAAAAATTTCGACACTTAGACACTTTTGCCGGACTCTATCTTTTGGTATGTTATTTTTAAGACCATAAAGAATAATTTAAGCGAACAAAAAATTTTTCGATTTTTAAAAAAAGTTACTCAGATGTCCCCCCTTAAGGAACAAGATTAATCATTCCATTTCTAACAGTAGCAGAATATTTTTTACTGTTCTTAGCTAAGAAGCAATGCTTAAGCTTTTAAATAGCTAAATTGATGCCTCAGCTCTGAGGGCTTACAATGCAAAATTATAGACTGTAAAAATGTCTGAACGTGTGCGAGTGTGTGGAATAAGCTTAAAGGGATTTACCAAACGGAAAATTACCCGAAAAATGTAAAGCGCGTAAAGAAAAAGCGAAACGCGAGTGGAAAGTGCTGCTTGTGGATTCTTAATTGGTTCAAGTGAAGTAACAATGGGGTAGGTCTTCAGGCGGGCGTGAAAGTGACATCCATTAAAGCTGATTGCGATCTGAAAAGGCTTCCAGCGCGACAAAGGAAAGCTAAGATTAACCGATTCACTTGGAAAATAACTTAAACACAATGAAATTTTAGATATTTCGTTGGGATTGGTAAATCGGATAAAATGTAATGGAGTTTATTATTTAGTGTAAGGCTAAGAAATCAAAATATAATTAAAATGTAGCGTCTTGAAATAAGAACATTATTGAGCACTGAAAATATTTCAGACTATTAGCACCATAAATTTCTCAGCCAAAGTAAACATTCCGAGGTCGTTCCTCGAACGGCAAAAATATTTGAATTGCATTTTTAAACAAAACAGCGAAAATCGATTTTTCACTCAAAATCTTCAAAGACTAAATGCCCATTAACGGTTTAGTTTATAAAATCAATAGATTTACTCTTTGCATGGATTATCAAAAAACAGGGAATTCCGACCTTTGGGTTTGTCCCAAAAGCGAGAAAAAAGGGTTCTGTTTTTGTAAATTAAACTATAATTCTATGGAAAAAACCAGTTTTAAAATTTTAAGTCAGGCTTGTGATGATTTCCTCAACTCAAGAAATGTTATTAAATGCCTTGATTAAATTTCAAGGCAGGTCTTGTAAACAAAGGAATCTATATAAAACATTGGATTAGGCGTTGAAAACACTTTTGACTTACCCCTTATTCTCTTAAGAATTTAGAGGTGACGTTGTTTATTAATAATTCGACTGGTTGAGCTGGCAACAAGGCAAATAAAAAGGCTCGACGTATAAATGTTTATACTCAAGTAAACAATTTTTTATCAGGTTGGCACCCAACGATATTGACGATGCGTCCTCTGTATTTATAAACGCTCCTCCCCTAACAAACCAACATCATTGGCATGCCGCCCATGACACTTGAATTCTGTACTTTTTTAGACGGAGAGCGGCGATACTCACATAATCAGTCTATATAAGGTTCTCCGATATAGTTAATTGGTAGCTAGGGAGAGAGGGGCATTATCTCAAACGAAATGCTACCATATCTGGCTAAGAAGACTTATATATTTTATACATATCAGAAGGCAAAGCACTTGAAGTGTGTCAGTGATGTCACTATTTTTGGTATTTGAATTTACAAGATGGCTTCCATCAGCCACCAAATGCCAAGAATGTATACAATTATTTATTCCGTGTGCTCCAGTTTTCTTCACACTTGATTATAAAAATATATTCCGATTATGCGCGGATTATCAGCTGGCGGACAGTTGATTCACCTTTAGACTTTGGAACCTAGCCTAGAAAATTTTCTGAAATATTGTTATTCATTCTCGTTTCTTGTCTCATTGCAGTCAGCGAAATTGTGGCCATTGAATGGCAGCATGCAATAATGGACTCCACGCCTAATGCGGCCCATAATCCGAACCAGAATCGAGATTTCCTAACGCTACAGCCCCTGCGTCCGTCCCGCGGCTCCAGCTCGAATCTGCGCGCCAGTCGCTCACCCTCAGCCAGCCGAAGCACCGAGCAAAGTAATTATCAATTATGACTGTTAATCCTCTGATACTCCTCCTCACCCTCAGCCACTATCCCCTCCTCTGGTTCCTCCTTTTCCATTAGTTAGTCGCATAATTGGATTGATTGGCTCGTGTTAAAGCGTGAGCTTCCTGAATCTTATCTGCGGGGCTAATGTCAATCTGAGGGTATGGATGCGGTTGTCGAGCCCGATTTGGATGGGGAGTGCTGCGCTATCAGTGGGCGTCTCATTCAATTTGTGCTTCCGCTCTTAACTAGTTCGCCGAGCTGTAGAAAATAACTTGTGAGGAATAGGAACACTTAAA
Source organism: Drosophila oshimai (assembly GCA_018150695.1). NCBI lineage: Eukaryota > Metazoa > Arthropoda > Insecta > Diptera > Drosophilidae > Drosophila > Drosophila oshimai. Next base: position 549,318 of record JAECWM010000278.1, read on the forward strand.
ATAGTTTGGGCTCTAATTGTATCTACAATCTTGATTTTAAGATTAACATATCTATAGTCTGGAAGTTTCCTTATATGCTGTATTTTGTTAAATTTGTTTATTTATTCTATGCATTCAATGTTAAAATGTTGTGGGTTAGAAGAAGGCTTTAGTTAAAATGGTATAAACTTTAAAAAATGTACTAAAAATATATGCACTTTATAGAATTTTTTGTAAGGTAGCGCAAAAACTGAAACCAAGAGAAAAGTACATAAAATTAAAGATATTAACAGAGAGGTTCAATGGAAAATTTTTCTTTAATAAATTTATTGAGTTTACAGGCTTAGAAATTACCCTGAATTGAGAAGAAATTTTTATTTAGGGCAAGTTGATATCTTTAAACAAAGTATTCCCTTCTTGGGAGTACGCTCCACAAATTCCCACCCCTCCTGATGATGAGCGCTGACTCATCGCCCAGAATCTAGAAACCCACCCAGCCACTCCCACAACTCCAAGTATTCGCAATATTTTCACGAGTTCGGCATCAACAAGCTTACAAACAGCAATGTTTAAATCAAAACAAAAAGTATAGCCCACTTTTAAGTGCCTTCGGTTTCTGTTTTATTTCATTTGACTGTGCCTAACATATGTTTTCTGTTTGATGTCACACTTTAAATGTTTTTGCTTATAATTTTTTTATATTTTCCTTCTTTAGTTTTGTAACCGTTGAATGTAAGCCTGCCCTACTAGCTACACTTGCAAATCGAACAAAATCAATCAGAATCATTGATAAATGTAGGTATACCAATATTAAAAAGAGAATATTATTATGCTTGCTTTATTGCACTACTCATGCACTTGCACCCGCACACACTTGCACTCATTCACATAATCCATTTGTTGCTTATTTTGTTTATATTCACAGCGAGACACACGCGATTTTAAACGCTATTTAAACGCCCGCCACTGCTATCTCTTCTCTCCGCTCTCTCTCTGTCTACTTTTTCTTGTTTGTCTATCTTTCTTTATGGCTCACGCATAGGCTGTCCAGTTGTCAGTAAAAAAAATTAATTATCTCTTTTGAAACATTCAATCAACACACATTCAACACACAGAACACACACTCAGCCAGCGCCTATGGGCATACAACACTTTTTTGAGCTCTTAAAAACGCGCTTCTTGACAAACGATAAAATCTAAAAAAAAAAAAAATAAAAACTATAAATCATTTACCACATTCTAAATATGTTTTTTTTTTCCATTTAAAAAAAATTATAACGTAGACATTTCTAAACTATCCAATAACAAAAACTACCAAAATAAACATTGCCTTTGCAAAAATCAACACAATTAATTTCACTTTCGTAAATTGGCTTCAATGATAAACTTACTTCTTAGCTATAATTCTCAAAAATCAAAACGAATAATAAAACAGCTTTAAATTTAAAAACCAAAACAATATTTACAGCAAACAAACATTAAAAACATGCCTTTTGACAAATTTAATTGAAAACAATTAATTAACTTATTTTAAACTAAAAAACAAATTTAAAAGACACAACATCATTTTATAGAAAAACTAACCAACGACACTACTTAAATTAAAGTCACACAAGAGGTTTCATACGGGTTCCTTATACTTTTTTCCAAAAAAAGTACACAAGCACAAATAACTACATATATTAAGAGTTAAAGTAAGTGTTAAAAAACAACTCATTGCATTACCATCGCACACAACACAACACAACACAACACACACGTGTTAAAACTTTTTTGGAACTGCTAAAACCGCGCCTCATGATAAACCGAATTTAAAAAGAAAAGAACCCCGAAATAGACTTAGCTATAACCCAAAACGTACTTTTCTATGCGCCACAATTTGCCAGTGTCCCGTGAGCGTGCCAGCGAGGCAGCGGCAGCCACTCAGACAGCAGCAGCGACAGCGGGAGCAGCGACTGTCACGACAGCCGGAGGTTCTGCAGCAGCAGGAGGAGGAACAGCGGCGGCAACGACGACAGCGGCTGGGGCCACTTCCGGATCCGGAGCAGCCTCCGCGAACACCAACAGCAATTCCTCAGCCTCATCCAGCACAGTGGCAGCTGCACAGGCGGCTGTCTACAGCGGCGGCAACACGGTGACCGGCAGTTTGGGCAGCGGCGGGGTGGCGGCTCGTGGCTTCCGCAGCCAAAGCCCCACCCACCGGCGGCGGAGTCGCGAGCGCCAGCGACGCACCCATGGCTCCGATCAGGGCGGTCTGCTGGCCTACAGCGGTCTCGTCGGAATAAACGACATGACGGACTTCTTGGGTCCCAATCAAGTCGGAGGTGGAGTGGGAGGTGGTGGCGGCGGAGGTGGCAGCGCTGGAACTGGCAGCGGTCTGGAGGATTCCCGGTTGTCCGGCAACGAGGACTACTACTCCTCCTTCGTCTCGGACGAGTTCGACAGCAGCAAAAAGGTGCATCGCCGTTGCCACGAACGCAGCTCCAGCGTCCAGGCCATCGACCGATTGAACACGAAAATCCAGTGCACCAAGGAGTCCATCCGACAAGAGCAAACTGCCAGAGATGGTGAGTAGATTTCTTACAATATTGCTGAATTAACCGCGCAAATTTAGAAAGCGCCCAAAATCGTACTACAATAATCCAACTTTTTTCCTTAATTTCAGATAATGTCAATGAGTATCTAAAGCTGGCAGCCAGCGCAGACAAACAGCAGTTGCAACGTATCAAGGTATTTTTATCATTATTTTATTCGGTTTAAAAAGCTTCCTACTCAACTTTTAACTCCTCGACAGGCTGTCTTTGAGAAAAAGAACCAGAAAAGCGCACACAACATCTCGCAACTGCAGAAAAAGCTGGACAACTATACAAAACGGGCCAAGGATCTTCAGAACCACCAGTTCCAGACAAAGAGCCAGCACCGTCAACCTCGCGAAGTCCTGCGGGATGTGGGTCAGGGACTCCGCAATGTGGGGGGCAACATTCGCGATGGCATCACTGGATTCTCCGGATCCGTGATGTCGAAGCCACGAGAGTTTGCGCACCTAATCAAGAACAAGTTTGGCAGCGCCGACAACATCAACCAGATGAGCGACGCCGAGCTGCAGGCCGTGAACGCCGAAGTCTTGGCGGGGAACGAACGACTGCAGCAGGTGCCCGGAGCGGGTACCTCGACGGGATCGGGCGGCGGTGGACACAATAACAACACAGGCAGCGGTACGGGAAAATTCAACAGTGACAATGGCAGTGAATGCAGCAGCGTGACCAGCGAAAGTATACCAGCGGGGTAAGTTAAGTGTGGTTTCTAACACTGAATAGTTTATCAGAGGTGCCCCAAAAATTAAACATGTTTTAAAAGCCCTCAAAAAAAGGGGTACATTTTAAAAATGTCGCCTTTGGAAATTTATCACCTTCAATAAGCTTATTTTTTAAAGGACTTAAACACTTGCGTGTTTTTGTGGAACCCCCAAAAAGCGTCTGACAGGAAATAGAATTTAGTTGTATAATTTGTACACCCTGTGATCATTACAACTTCTGTTAACAAATTTTATTTTATTTTACTCAAAGATCCGGAAAAAGCCAGTCGGGTGCCAGCCAATACCACATAGTGCTCAAGACATTGCTGACTGAGCTGGCCGAGCGAAAGGCCGAGAACGAGAAGCTCAAAGAGCGCATCGAACGGCTGGAGGTACTTTTTTTTTTTTTTTAAAGCCAGGAAAGTCCCTGTTAACGTCTAATATTTTTACTCGTGTTCTATTTTCGGTAGACGGGCCAAAAGGAATTCAACAATCTAACCGCTACACTCGAAAGTGAACGCTATCGTGCTGAGGGACTCGAGGAGCAAATCAATGACTTGACGGAATTACATCAGGTTCGTAGTTCACTTGGCTGATGCTTTGGCAGTTTGCCCGACATTCGTGCTCATGCATTGCCGCCTTTGTTTGACAGAATGAAATAGAGAATCTGAAGCAAACGATTGCCGACATGGAGGAGAAAGTACAATACCAAAGCGATGAAAGACTACGTGACGTCAACGAAGTGCTCGAGAACTGTCAAACTAGGGTAAGTTCGAACGTTTGGGGCCTCCACCCTCAAACACAAGCCAAAGGCAAACACATTTTAACCGAGCTCTTGCACAGATATCAAAAATGGAGCACATGTCGCAGCAACAATATGTCACCGTCGAGGGCATTGATAATTCCAATGCACGGGCCTTGGTTGTGAAACTCATAAATGTGGTATTAACGATATTGCAAGTGGTTCTCCTGCTTGTGGCAACGGCTGCAGGCATTATAATGCCATTTCTGAAAACGAGGTTACTATTGAATTACATTCCGAGTTCACACGAATCTAACTAATATATTGCTTATTTTTAGGGTTCGCGTTCTCACCACATTTTTGTCTATCTGTTTCGTCATCTTTGTGATACGACAGTGGCCAGATGTCCAGGACATCGGTTCCGGCCTGGTGCGTCATCTCAAGCAATCGCTGGTGGTCAAGTGAACACGGTCGGACTGGCGGCCACCATCTACCGAGTAGTTCATACGTTCATTAGTTAGCCTAAGTTCTAAAGTGCATATTTTGTATATAGCTTATTGATAACGATTATAACAATTATTTTAAACTGAAATTGTATCAATTACCAATACGAAAACACACTCTCGAGAAACTGTACAAAACATCCATACTCCTACGTCTCTATCACACACCTAATCATAACACAACACTCTCGCATCAAATTTAGCAAAATTGATTTAAATTATGTAATAACTTGAAAATGCTGACATGTCTCCGTACATTACTCAACTATATTTGAACATACATAATTTATGTATAACCTATATTAAATATTTACATTATTATAAAACAATTGAAATTATATAAATTTAAAGTTTTTATAAAACTGGAAATTAATTCAAAAGAAGGGGGTTTGCAAGTCACATTTAGAGGTGCTCCACAAAATGATAACTGCAAAATCTGCCACATTGCAGACAATGCAGGTCCAAGCTGGGGTAGTCGGTCGGTTGGTAGTTGATTGAAGAGATCCTAATCTAAAACCAACAACGTTTTCGAATGACCTTGCCCCAATAGTATTCATTACCCCTCTTCAAACCAATAATGAGGGGCTAAACATCTAAATGTGAATATTATAAATATACCTACTAGTTTTACACAAGTGTGTAAATACGCAGGGTAATTTGAACAGCTGCAGTCGATCCCAGCTTAAAACCAAAATAAATCATCCTACGAGCGACTTTTAATTTAAGTTGGAAAGATAATAAGTTGTTTTACTGAGCACATGCCGTTTGCAGCTGCAGGAGGAAAACTTAAAAAACTTAAAACCTTTTAACAAAAAAAACTATAATTATGCTTTAAACAAAAACATTTTCCCTTTATATAACATATGAAGGACTCAACAGTGAAATATTGTATGCCTATCAAATTCCGCAGTTCTCGGGAGCGGAAGAGCTCGAGGTCAAACTTTTAATTCAACTCAATTTAAAACGTGGGTGTCACATGGTTACATATCTAATCCCAAACTTCTAGGTCCTAGTACCTAAATCCTTGGTGCTCGAACGTTCATGTGGAAATTACAACTCTGCTGATGATGGTAGTCGGGTATGAAATGGTCGGGAAGACTTCCTTTTTTTCAGTTATGTACTTGTTAGAAAATTTTTCAAAGAAATGTTGAAGAGCGCACCAATTTTGTTATTCGAAATTTACCTACTCATTTGACTTTGTATGGAAGCAAAAAAAAGTGAAAAAGAGATCTCCATAGAAGCAAAAATAAATAAGGAAAATAAAATTACTTAACCTCGTTTTATCAATTAAAAAAATTTTGGATCATATTTCTAAGAAGAAGAAACAGTTCAAACAGGCGGAATTCAGTGTATTGATTTTCAAAAAAATAAGATTGACTTAGGTGTCTTTTTAGTCGACCAGAAATATTAAAGAGATCACTGGCATCGTTGGCAAACTTACAGACATATGGAAGTGGGCTGCATTTAGTGATACATTTTACTCTTTGTACACCTTTGAACCATTTCTCAAAATTTTGTAGAGTGGTTGAAATAACTGCTTAAGCATTGAAAACTGAATTTTTTAAAGGGACCGCGCTCCGTTTTTAAGTCCTCAACACTCCGTTACTGTAGTGACAAGTTCGTAAAACGGATCTTAGTTCAATTCAGTATCAATAGAGGATCCCTTTGGCGAAAATATTTGTAATTTCCAAACCATAATGAATGTTAAATGAGCTATTGTAAAAAGTAAGCAAAAATTGACATACCTGCAGTAAAAAAGCTCATATAATCAAAGTCGCCATTAATTTAATTATTCAAGCCATATTTCTTACTAACAGTAATAAAAAACAAGAGGAACGCTATAGTCGGGTTTCCCGACTATAAGACTTGCGATACTCATTGCACTCTTTAAAAACAGCTTGCTAGCCCTCTTCAAAAAAGTGTAGCCTACTTTCAAGCGCAATCAATTTTTAGTGCCCTCTTCAAAAAGAAAGTTTAGCCTACTTTCGAGCGCAGTAAAAATTTTCAAGCCACTTGTATTCACAATTTCTTGCAAATGGCCAGATTTTCAATATTTTTAGATATTTGGGTAAGTGTTTTCAATAAAAACAACATTTCTCTAGCATTAAAAATGTGGACACCACAGAGTTTTTTCGGATTGTGGGCGTAAAAAGGGGCGTGGTCAGGGTTTAAAAAAAACTTGATCTGCGCTTTGCTTATAGAAGTCTGTGTGCAAAAGTTGGTGGTTCTAGCTCTTATGGTTCCCGAGATCTCGATGTTTGTGCGGACAGACGGACTGACAGACGGACGGACAGACATACATTTCAACGTTTACAGTATTTGCTTACTCTTCGAGTATAGCAAATAATAAACTGTGCACATATGAACATAAGTAGATATCTTACTGTGGGGTATTTGTCAGATGAATCAAATTAGTTGAAATTTAAATTCTTTGCTTTGTGCGATTTGTGTGTGCATACGAATGTGTCACTCACCTGTGCTCGAAAACGATACAGTGGACCTTTATGTTCGTAAAATATAGCATATTGACTGTTGAGTTACTTCTTAAAAGGCACTCAAAATAAATTCCGTAGCAGCATCGTTCCGTTATCTGCGTATAAATATACACCATTTTTTTTAGTAAAAGACGATTAATTTATTTTTATCCATTACGTTTATTTTGTTGAATGTAAATTAAATTTAGATTACACTGCCACAGCATTTCTAAACATACATATATATGCATCTACGCCCTAATTGATTTTGTTTTGTTGTGAACAGTTTTCATCGGTTGTTCATTTATTTATTTTCATTTTTTTTTGGGAAAACAATTAAAAGCTAACGTTTAAATTTGTCTACTTGTAGTGGAGGTGGCAACGACTGAAATATAATTTGATCATATTTGACAAAATATTTTTGCTCTGAAAGCGGGGGTCGAAATATGTATTGCATAAATGGATTTTAGTTTCATATGCTTTATAGTAAACTTAAAATTAGTTAAATCGAGAATAATGTACAATATAAAGGCCAATGCCACATAATCAATCATTTTAATTAATTTCATTGTTAATTTTGTTGGAAAACAGATCTCAAAAACATCTTAAAGAGCCCCCTTGGAAAAACGGGACTCTTTTCGTGAATCAGATTAATATTGAGTGTTGCATGGGGTATTGGTGTTTATTAAAAAACAAAATTAACGATTAATCCGCATCAGATAAACAAATAAATCTTAATGTGGTAAGTTGGTTTTTTTCGCTTCGCATTTTCGTTTGAAATTTTTGGTAGGGAATTGCAGGCGGGCGGTAATTAGTAGCCGATTGGGTTAATTGTAAAATGTATATAAAATAAATCACAATTTGTATACGCATATAAATGACGTGTGTGTGTATGTGTGGTTTGTGTCTGTTTGGGTGTTTTTGGGTGGGTGTCCTGGAAGTGGGACAGCGCACAGTCCAACACAAGGTTCGGCTACATATTTATTAATATTAATAATAAACATTAGTTAGTTGTTTAAAACAAAGCAGCTGGCAGCCACAGCATTTGTAGCGAACCCAAACGAAAAACTCCGATCCGGGTTCAGCGTTCGAGGATCGGCGACAACCTACAACCTACACGCTAAGGACTCGCAGCGAACTATCTCGCCTCATATGAGAAACTGACGATCGGGGGCGCTGTGCGGCAAGGCGGCCACGCCTATGCCGCCCTGCGTGGGTGTTTGCAGGAACGCCGAATCGTCGACGGCCGCTAACTCCGTGGCAGGCGTGCTGATTGCTATCGGTTCGTAGATCGAGCGATGTGGTGGCATATCGTCGTCGTCCTTGAAGGAGCCGCTTAAATTCGGATTGAGAATGTTGTTCGATGCGGGCGTGGCTACAGCAATTGTCCCCGTCGCCGGCAGACCCATTACACTGGTACCAGACTCAACATGCTCTAGATAAGGTGGCGCTGCCACACTAATCACAGTCGGCTGGCGGCGGAAGAAGGAGCTACATTTGGAGAAAGGACACACATTAATCTAGGGGAATTTATAAGTTTAGTTTAAATGACCAATATTAATAATCAGTTTTTGTAAAATAATAAATAAAGGACGTTTTGCAAAAGAAGGAAATAATAGTAAAGGAATAGTTAACTACGATTTTTAAGTTCGAGGATTGTTCAAAAGAAATTTTAACTAGATTTTATATAAGACCCATTAAAATTTGAAAAAAGTTAGTTATTCTGAATTGTAAAAAGTCCCTTGTCAAGTTGTATTCCATATAAGAAATAAAGTGGACAAAAATATATATCTTAAAGTTTAGTTTGCAAAGTAACGATTTTGACTTGACAGTAAATTAGCAATATACAAAATACTTTCCTTCAAGATTATGCATTTTTATTAACACCAGTGTACTTGAAAACAAATGCTTACCCAAAGTTTATGCGCGACCAAACAGAGGGACGCCCTCCAGTTAACTGTTGGGCTAGGTGGGCCGGTAGATTGGGAGCACGATCGAAGGGATTGATGCGTTCGTGTGCTCCAGACGACGTGGCCGGGTGTACAGCGGAGTCCAACAGGGCTGCACAAGGAATTCGATTAGTCAATTGAACAACCAAATAATTAATTTCGTTAGCAGACGCACCGTTCTCGTCGTCAGAGCTCTGAGACTCCTCAAATGGATTACGACCAGCGTTCCCACGCCGGAAGGTTCCGTGTCGCGTGGTTCCGGTGACAGCCGCCCCTGCTACACTCGAGCTGCTCCCAACAGTTGCTCCAGCGGTTGAGGAAGCGGAGCTAACCTGGACAGCTTGCCTGCCGTTTGACTGCTGCTGCTGCAGCAGCGGCGTCGTGTCATCGTCTGTATCGGTAACATTATCCAAAGAAGGCTGTCGACTCCGACTCGCACGTGTTACGTCCTTCGTAAAAACCTTGCGTTTGCAGATGGGACAGACACGTCGGTTTTCGGTTAGCCAGGGGTCGATGCAATGTGTGTGATATGCTGAAAGAAATAATAGGTGCTTGCTTTAAAGATTGGATAATCGGACCCATTTAAATTTAATTTATCACATACCTAACCAGACCTACATATTTCTTATGTTCACTGTTATATTTTAATTTAATTGTTGAGTTAAATTTTTTTTTTTGTGTTACTGTAGGACGTGTAAATTAAATACTAACTGTTTTCCCTGCAGAAAACTTACGATAAAAATAAGAAAATTGTAAATATTTTGTCTATATATTTATTGAAAATGTTTGCTTACAAAACAACAACATGGAAAATTTATAGCTGGTCGGATTGATTAATACAAGAGACCTCATTGGTATTAACCTAAAAAACTAGAATTTATACTTACGATGAGAGCAGGGCAGCACACGCAGCTTATCGTCCTCAATAAAGTCCTCTAGACAAATCACGCAGGTGTCGTACTTGTTGTTTGCGTTGTTCTTGGTGTATCGGAGCACTGGCAATTTCTTCAGCATGCTCTTAGGCAGTCGATGGCGACGCAGGCGCCGTTGTTCGCGGATGCACTTGTAGATCATATAGATAACCTGGCCGGCAAAGAAATACAGTCAAAGAAAAATAAGCGATTTCAATTCGGATCTCTCACCATGATGATGAAGCACAGACCAATCAGTATTGAGAAGGGCAATATCAGCTGGGTATTGATGTTGAATGGCAGCTCATCGTTTATGATTAGCACCACCTCGGGCGTATTGTAAGTAGCCAACGCCTTACCTGTAGTGTGGCCCACAAAAACCGAGGGTATTCTTATCCCCGTCGAGTTATCGGCTGACATTTGCTCTAGAAATTTAGTTATTATAAGTAATCTGCACAAATAACTTGATGCTAACTTAATATTCAAAAAAACAATTTTTAAGTAAGATTTCCTAATGGAAATACTTACAAACTTATATAAAAGGTTTCTTATAAAAACTTAGATTTTCATTAGTTAATCTTTCTAATAAAAACTTCGATTTTCATTAGTTAATATTATTTACATACAACAGTAACATTTTTTCGATTACTTCAGCATTACCCGGCTTTGCCCGAGTGCCAATATTTACATTGTTTATAAAACAGCCTTTTATTTGACCAAAACTCTCATTAAATAGTCAACTTCCAAAAAATATATTTTTAACCCGTATTAATGTAACTTGTAGCGTCGCCACATATAGATATTAATAAAGTTTTTAATGAAGCTATCTGGTACATAAAATACTAATCATAATTATTTTTTTTTTTATATAAAATCTTCACTCAAGCCTTTTTTTATGGAGCACAGAGCAGAGGTTATCTCATAGCTTGTGCGCACGACTATAGCGATCTTATTTGTATTGTTTTATAATTTAAATTTTACCCATTTCTATTTCCTGAACTTAAGAGCGATTAAAATAAATCCTTGAACTATTTATTTTTTAGCCTAATTAAATATGTGCGTTTGCTTACCCAAGTCATCGCCTTCATTATTGTAAACAATCACAGCAGAATAGCTCGCGTTCTGGGCCACTCGTACCTTGCGCTCAAAGGTGCACTCGCCACCGCTACAAAATATCCGAAATTAGTTAAATCGATATATTAGATTGCGAATATATTTAACAATCTTAACTCACCGCGATACAAGTGCCACAAATTTGGCAGAGGGTGGGTAATTCAAGTGCGGTGGCCTGTCCAGACCATCACAACCGTAGTAAGGGCGCCTGGCGGGGACCACATACACTTTGAGACCATTTGATGGCAGTTGGGGGCCAAATTGCGCTGGCAGATCGTTAAATTCCTCAATCAACTGCAATTAAACCATAAAAAATGGTTTTTATTTATCTTTCCAAGAATAATAAGGATTCTAAATGAATTCGCAAAAAGATGTAATAAAAATTGCGTTTTTAAGTATACCAAATCCATTATTTTCCCTATTCCATTATGTAAATAAAACTTTTTTGGATTTTGCTCCTGATTAGCTTTTAACCGTTAAAGGTGTTTTTTTTTAACTTATTGAACTTGCCTGGCTTGTTATTTTTCGATAGACCAGCACGTGACCCCTGACCACTGCCGCCTCATGACAGACCAGGCACAAGCCCAGCAGGGTGAGTATGTGGCAACTCCTCTTGGACATTCTGCCACCCAGGACACGACGTCGGGCGAGGATCAAGTATTCGTCTACACTGTTATTGCTCTAGTCTGCTGTGCTCTAGTCCGCTGTTGCGATTTGTCTTCACCATCCGCACTGTTTGCATGTCTCATCTGAGTGCCAAAGCCAGCGATTCTGTGCGATTAGGCCTTAGGCTGTAAAACAAGAAGGCAAATGTAAGTTAACAACTGCGGTCAATAGTGTAAAAAGAGACATGTGATATATTTGGACACCAATATAAATCCTTGTTAGAATGGTTGTAGCATTGTTGACGGTGGTAATGATATAAAGACAGAAAGAAATAATCGGTCATCAAATTCTGCAATTGCTTTTGCTTGATTGATATTTGAACACTATTTAAAAATAACAAGTTTTAAACGAAAACATTTAAACTATATTTTAGTAATAGTTTGTAAATGAAGATAATAATAGTATTCCATTTGTTCCTATTTTAATAGTAAATAACATGAAATTCATTTTTTTTGTTTTTAACTAAATAAAATGCAAAATAACTTTGTTTGAGTTGGTTGTTGTCAGTTGGCATTACACTCCTATAATTTCATCCGCCGCTGTAAGTGAGGACTCTGCGTGAAGGCAACCTGCGGGTATTCCGCTCAGCTCTGCGAGTCAATGGCAAACAAATAGCTCAGCTGATAAGATAAACCGCTTGTGATCGTCGTTTTTTATTTTACGACCAAGTGGGGGTATTGTTCATTCTGCATAAGTGTCCGTTTCATCAGCCAAGCAGCTGTTTTGTTTGTTGACACACCGACTGTCAGTTTAGATTTTCGCAAATGCATTTTACACCTACTTAACAGAACAAACCAACGCATTTAGCTGTATGTCTGTGATTGAGCTAAATTTTCAATCAATTGAATTTATCTTCTCTCTAAAACGCGATTTAATAGTGACCGAGATCTTGGGGGCCGCAGCAGTTGTCAAAACAAATAGGTCTGCTCGCCGGCTCAAACCAGATGAGTCACGAGCAGAGTTCGCTGATAAGATCCAAATGTACATTTAACTAATCGTTGCCAGAACGCAGTTGGATACGCAGATGGGACAGAATCAAACATGCATAATTTTTTTTACGAAAATTAGTAAAGCTGCTAATTGTTTGACACACACACCCTGAAGGTGGTGTGCAAATATGTCACAGATTGTGTATTAAATTTACAATTTAACAAAAGAACCGTCACAGCCATTAGCACATTGATAGACAAGCGGAGCAGCGACTTTAATGAGAACGTGACTTTGTTTTTATTGGATGGGTAAACAATAAATGAAAGGCCGACAGTCGCTGTTCCAATGCGAAATTCAATCAGTAGAGGCGCGTGCGTCTGTGAGAATTTCCCTTAAGGGATTCGAAGCAAACTGCAGCAATGAATCACTAATCGCTCTATGGTTTATTGCATTTTAAAGAAGCTTTTTATTACCAAGTCATTTTTTAGGCATTGATCAATGGTTTTCAAAGGTATTTTCCTTATATTTGTTGAACCCGCTTTTCTCTAGCAATAAAACTGAGGGCCCCACAGAGTTTCGCGGTTTGTGGGCGTTAAAAAGGGCGTGGTCATGTTTTAAAAAAAACTTTATCTGCGTGGGGTGTACAGAAGTCTGAGTGCCAAATTTGGTGACTCTCGGTCTTATAGTTTTCGATATCTCGTTTACAATATTTACAATACTCTATTTCGGAATTAAATATTATCATACAATTCAATCTTACATTTTTTAGTTAAAGAGTAAACCAGTCATGTACTATTTATCTGAACATTAATCAGCAGGTTGAAGATTTTACCAGATTATGGAAAAATTGCTTCCTTAGAATATTGTACATTTTCGACAAGTTAATTAACATGCAACAAATAAGAAATTTTGTATTATTTACTAATTGATTTATAAATAAAATTCAAGCACGAGTGATAATTACCCTTCAGTGGACTGAGTTAAACTTAAGAACTTGGAAATATGTAGGTAGTTTGTTTTAAATCAAAGAAGATCATTAAGGAATTTCCTTTAAACCACTTGAACCCCTGAACACTTTTCCCTTTAAAGCAACAATAAACTCTCGAAGTAAGCAAATAAAACCAAGTCGAGTCTTTCTAAACAAATAATTAGCAATAAAGATATATTTGTTCTGATACAAAAAAAAAATTGTAAACAATGTTACATTACATCGATGTTATGAATAAGCGTTTAGAAAAAAATTTAACTCAAGGACCGCCAAGTATGTAAGTAAATTATCCTGGCTCACCGATAAGATGTTTAGCGACGGGGAATAACGCAGAAAGCTGGTGTATCTGTGTTATATTCGTAATTCCCTTTGTTTCGAGGGCCGATATCAAATTACACATTACACAGCACACGCAGCGCCCACCCACCCACACTCACACGCGCACACCTTGAACTTTACAAGGCATGAATGTGATTTCAAGGTTTTCTTTTTGTAGAAATGTACATGTGCAAAAGGCTCGCGGGTAACAGGTGAAAACCCCCCAAAGGATAAACGAATAATGCGCCCAATTGGAAGCAGCAGCCACAAGTTAATGTACTTCAATTTCGTATATTCGCTTTTGTTATGCTTTTTTCAGGCGTATCTGCTGGGACCTGTGTGGGTGCGTGTTGGCGTGTTCGTTTAATTAACACAACAAAGCAGCTGAGCGAATTCCTGTGTTTTTCCGACTTTTTTCACGTACACTCACTGCAAACTCACTTGCTTATTGTTTTTGGGGCTTTTGGCTAGCAGGTAAAGCCGACTTTTGTCTAACTCCTATATCAAATTTGATTTTTTCAGCACTCGCTCGCCTCCTCACTCGTCGCCATCGCAGTATTGCGTTTTACTTTGTTTTGCTCCTGCTCGGGGATTGCGATTTCCCTGGGTCCTGTTCGGTATTCAACGGGGACAGCACCGATGATGCGTTCTGAGCATGACAGTCGCGATAAGGGGGACACTTTGGCTTCACTTGCTAATTATCGAATATTAGAATTTACATCCGCAGAGCGCCCACACACACACAACTGAGTTACAGGGTGCTGGTGTGGCCGTTTTGGGGCAGTGCGATAATCGGTGTTTCCAGGTTGCCACCTAGTCGGTTGCTAATCGAATTAAACCCTTGTGCGATTTTTTTTCTTATAAGTTTATCGGCGGGCACTTTATATTTATTAATGCCCATATAACATTGGACCAAAAAGTTTGTAGATAAAAGTCTAAACAATTGATTAAAATGTATTTTATAAATTTTTTAAGGCCTGGCACAGCAAAAACGTCCTTAATTTAGCAAAAATGCCGAATATTGACTTTTAAATTCAAATATTCTTGTTTAAATAAAGTAAGTCCTATACTGGTGAATTGCAAAAGTATCTGTCATAGCAATTTAAAAACGTTAAAAAATTGTTGGTATTAAAAACTTAAAAAACTTTTAGTTCGTTGTTTTAATTGCTGACTGAGCAGGGAATTAAAGTCGAATCTCATTCTTGCTATATTTTTTTTCATTTTTGTTTTACCGAAACCCTTTAATTTAATTTTTTTGTTTTCTTTAATGTCTTAAAATAAGCTTTTTTAATAAAGTTTTCAAATCACTCAAACTTAAATAGCTCTGAGAAACTCTTAATAAAAATTATAAAGGGATTTACAGCAAATAAGAATATAATAATTTGGTTTTGATTAAAGTAATTGACTTGGACAGGTGAGAATCGTAAATAACTTATGAATATATGTAAATAATAAGGGACAATGAATTTATTTTTTTAGCGTCTTTGTTAAGGTTAACTTTTGCCTCACCTTCCACTGTTTTTCTTTAACTTTATTTAAATCAACGGATTTCAAAAAATTTAATTAATTTATTAAATGGAACCATAATGCGTTTGGATATTGAAATCTTAAAATCACATTTCTGCATGCTACTTGATCCAGAGATACATTTTTCCCTGGATGGTGTGCTTGACGGGGTTAATCTTCTTTAGGATTTTCGTCATGGTTTCAACCAAACGGTCGCTCGAGACTGGTGTCTTCTTGTTCTTGAACTTGGTGAGCAGCTCAGTGGCTGTCAGAGGTTTGCGCTTAAGGTAGCGACGCACTGCCTCCTCGGTGATGCCGTAGTCCCTAAATAATACAAAGTACAGATTAAAATAAGGTTTCGGTGTGAGTTTAAAGTCAGTACTAACTCGACTTTGCCGCCAGAGAACGAAGTGGGCAACGAGGTGCTGATCTCATTTTTGGGTCTCTTCGCGGGAGTGCTGGTGGGACTGTTGCTTGTGTCAGAACCGGTGAGATCGCTGGGCAGGCTGTTCATCTTGCGCTTGCCGGCCTCCGTCGAGAGCGTGGGCGTGGCCGAACGCGACTTGTTGGCATTGCTGCTACTGCTGGTTGAGGCCTTGCTGCTGGCGGCGCTTTCCTTGTCTTTTTCCTTCTCTTTTTCTTTCTCCTTGGAGGTGGGCTTCTTTTTCGGTGGCCCATTGCTGAGGTCGTCTTCGGAGTCCGTGCTGTCGGTGCTGAAGTCAGTGGATGAGTCGCCGCTGCCAGTCGACTTTCCCTTTTTATCGTCCTTGGATGGCTTCTTCTTCTTGTTTTTGTCCTTGGAGGCCTCATCCTTGCTCTTTTCCTTCTTTTTTTTCTCGCCGTCGGCGTCCTCCTTGTCCGACTCATCAGACTTCTTCTCGTCCTCCTCCTCTTCGTCGGACGTAAGCAGCTTTCGCAGCGCATCCTCCTCGGCCACACCTTTCATGTCCTTGTCCACCTTCGCCTCCGGATCTGGTTCGCTACAAAAGGGCCAAAAAATGTCGTTAGTGGATAGTCTATTAAATTAAAGCCACAGTTCATCAAACACGCGAAACCCAAGGCTATATTGTGTTTTCGACCCCAAAATGAATATATAGGATAGGTTTTGATACATACTCTTCACTGGAGCTGGTGTCGTAGTCCATTTCCCTGCCCTCCTCGTCACCATCGTCCGACTCCTCAAAGGCCTCGTCATCCACATCCCGCTTCTTCTTTTTTTTATCTGCGCCTTTTTTGCCCTTTCCTTTGGACTTGCCGTCATCGCTGTCCTCCTGCTCCTTTTTCTTCTTATCCTCCTCGTTCTCCGAGTCTGACTCGTCTTCGGAATCGATCCATTCGTCCATGTCAGTAATTTTTAGCTCTTTGGACTTTTTTGTGGCTGCCTTCAGCAGCTTAGCCTCCTCCGGATCCTGTTCCTCCTCCTCGTCGCCGCGCAGACGCTTCCGCAGCATAAGGGAAAAGTAGTTCATCACCTTCTTACGCCGACCAAATTCCTGTTCTGCCTCCTCAGCCGACAGGGATTTGTAACGCTGAATGGGCTGGAAGTTATACCACTCGGTCAAAGGATACGCCTCGATGGCACCGTCTGGAGCATGAGTGAACACATAGAAGGCGGCATTCTCGCCCACGCCGCCCTCCCGGATGCCCTTGAACTTCTTCCCAGTCTTGCCGCCTACTTTCAAAATCCAAGGCTGCGCCTCCGGGCGGTATTTCCTCGCTATAATTCCAAATTTCTTGCGGCGCGCCTCCTCGCGCTGATCCCGATTATATTCTGACCCCGCGCCAAACTTGGGCTGGTCCTCGTCCATGCCCCGGAACTCCTTCATATTGTTCTCCCTCTCCAGTTTCACGTTTCGCCACTGGGCGAAATCCACGTTCAGCGTGGCATTGAATCGCATCACATGGTGCTTCTTGCACATCTTGGGCACCCGGATCTTGAACTCCTGCACGTTGGAGGAGGACGAGGCGGAGGATGAGGCCACAGAGGCAGCAGCGGCTGCCGCTGCGGACGTGGAGCCCCCACTAGCAGAACTCTGCTGCGAAAAGTAAAGTGCGAAATGAAGCATTGAATGGGAAAGCGAAGAGAGATGGAACTTACCGTCGACTTTGGCGCACCTGACATGGTAATGTTATCCACTATAAAGCTTTATACTTATCTTATGCAGTTAATTAACAGCCACTTTGATATATTTTCCAATTTACCCAAGTCGCGGGCGAAAAGACAGGCATGCTAGTGATGGGCCTAGCGCCCGATAACATAGCGGTAGCGAAGGGTCCTGTTATTTATCGGGAAAAGAAAAAGTCCGTGAAACTCTTTTAACCAAAGATATTTACGTATAACGTATGTAAATTCCAACCACTCTTAGTTAGAAGAGCACCGCACTACAGAATTGTTGGAATAAAAATGATTTCCCGAAACACTGTGACCGCCATCACCGCGACCAAAATCACAGTTTAAGCAGTGACTCCTTTCCGGTTATCGCTCATCTCTAATATTTAACCACGCAAGTCGCTTTATATTTTGTTTGGGTTTCATTCAACAACGGCACCTTAAATAGAAGAATGTCGCGGAACGTGACGCTCTCGGATGAGCAGAGCCGGCTTAATACGCGTCTGGAGGCGCACATGGTGTACATATGCCCAGAATGCGGCAAGGCGTTTCGCACGCAGGCCGAGTGGCGTCAGCATCTCAACACGGCAAGTTGCAGGTTTCCTTTTGTTTGCGGCCCCTTCTAATTATATTTGCATTTTGCACACAGAAACACGACTATCTAAAGAAAACCTACTCGGACTTTAACTTCATCCAGATCGACGAGCGCTTCCACGAATGCCAGCTGTGCTTCAAGTGGGTGGAGAACGCCCACAAGACCATCGCCCTGCTGCAGTACCACTACTTCATGCATCTGGATCACAGCGAAACCTACCGGTGCGTGCACTGCCGCATGGCCTATACGAGGCGTAGGGCCCTGAATGTCCACCTTTTGGATACCCACATGAGGGAGATCGAGAAATACGAGAACAAACTGCGGCAAATGAAGCGGACGCAGCAGCAGCAAAAACCGGCCACTGTCGCAGAAACGGGTGTCGAAAATCCAGAGAAAACGATGCCGGTAAAGTCACGGGGTCGCCCGAGGGGATCCGTTAACAAGAAGAGCAACGATCTGCTGCAAAAAGCGCTTATGGACATTGACCTGCTAACGGAGTTGGAGAAATCTCCCACACAACCGGCAGCAGCTCTAGCAGTAGCAACTAAGACCAAAGCGAACGCCAGTGAACAGAATCTGGACAGGTGTCTGAATGCCTACGAGGACATTGTGCGCAAGGAGGAGGAAAAGGTGCCAAAATATGACGCTGAATTAGATGCCCTTTGCCAGGAGTTCTTTGAAGAAAGAAGCACCGTGGGCAAAGGAAAAGGAGATGAAGCGCAACAGCCAGCGAAAGTAGAACCGATGGCCCAACCGCAGCAGGAAAATCAGGAGGTGGTCATCATCGAGATCGATGCGCTCGGCAAGGAGGAGGTGGCTCAACTGAAAAAGGAAATGAAGTCAGACTCAATGGGCCAAACAGCCAAGCGTCGTCGCCTGTCCACAACGCCCACCCGCGACTCCGACACGGAGGTGTCTATCAATGGGTTGACAAAGCTCATCTCGTACTTGTGCCCCAAGTGCGGAAAGGAGATCGCCTCGATGGACGGGTGGCGGACGCACGTGTTTAAGAAGCACGACTTCGAGCACATAATCGAGAACAGCTTCAAGATCCTGGAGCCGGGACGCAAGGCTTTGTGCCTTCAGTGCCACGAAGTGCAGCCAACGACCAAGCGGTCCCAACTGCAAAAGCACTGCTTCAAGCACCTGCCATATCGCTCCTACCTTAAGTGCACCATCTGTGACCGCACCAAGACCAGCACCTCGAAGATCTTCAACCACATCCGCTACAACCACCAGGAGGAGCTGCAGCAGAAAAACAAGACTCAGCTGCTTATCAAGCCGGAGCCCAAGTGGGCCAGTCCCAATCGGCCCGCAGCCAAGCCGGACGCCGCCAGCTCCAGTGACAAGGAAGATAATTTTGTGTGCGAGCACTGCAATAAAATATACACGTCCAAGTGGCGCCACGATCGGCATGCCGCCGCTTGCAAAAGAGTCGGATTTGTCCGGCCAGTCTACCCCTCTCCAGTTCCCGGGACCGACGAGTCCATGCTGAGCCATCTGCGAGAGGGACACATTCGCATGAGCGCCATCTGGAAGGCGATGCAACTGAATAAGCTTTAGTTATTGCCTAGCCTAAGTAGTTAGCGTACAAAAAAAATAAAGAGTCCTTAAGTATTATTTGTTTTTACTTAATTTCTTAATTTAAGAAACATCAAAGCAGACAACATTCCTATGTCTTGAAATAAATAGCCACGAGATAAATTGTGCATGTTCTTTCAGTTTAATGAAGTATGTACATATACAGATGTATGAACTTGTAGCTTACTATGAAGGCGAGAAAACGTTTTATTTTTAGGTTGGATCACCATAAACTTATATTGCGAAACAAAATGTACACATTGCTGCAGTAATGGAAAACACAATTTATTTGCCATAAAAGCATTGAAACTTGAAAAATGTTTGTAAAGCAAATAATTAAAAGGTTCACTTGCTTTTAAAAGTAAACCTCGTACACATTATATTTAAAACACCATTTTTATTATTCGTGTACGATTTTTATTCCAAATTTAGAATATTTCGCCATATTTTATTAACTTTCGGATAGTGTTCCGAAATACATAGGAACATCCAGTTTGGCCTTTATCTTATAGCAATCCATTCAGGGGCGACATAGGAAATCCGTGGGTGGCTGCTCCTGTACGGGCTTCTCGCGTTGAGCCAGCTACTGTGACTCATGGACCGGCCCATTATCCCACTGCGCCGCATTTTTAAACGGCGGCTGCGCATGCTCCTGAAGACGGAGTTTTCCAATGTTCTTAATTGTTTTTCACCAGAATTCGCGCTCTTAGACTTAGTGCGGTCGTCGTCGACCTCATGGTTGGTTGTTATGATTACAAGCTTGCGAAGACTTTGGGTTTGCTCTATCCGGTGCATCAGCCTCAGGAAGCGACCGAAATATTTTTTAAGCGAACCTTTTTCGAGAGGTAATGCAAATGGTTCCAATAATTGCCTATTTGTATTCCTGTGTTTTGTACCAGATTCGCCTTGTTTCGTCTCAGGAGCGGGAGTTACTCCAGCGGGTGTTTCTGTTGTAGGTGCTCCTCCCGCTGCTGTAACTCCTGCAGGAGCTCCTCCGGGGGGAGCTTCTTCTGCGGGAGTTCCTCCTTTGGGCGCTTCCACTGCAGACACTCCTTCTGAGGGGGCTCCTCCTGCAGGAGCATCCACAGCAGGCACTCCTCCTGCGGGAGCTTCTGCTGCGGTTACTCCTACGTCAGTTTCCTTTTCTTCACCTGCTCCGTCAGCTGCTGGTGTGGCTGTTCCCTCGGGTGCTGGAGTTGCTGTTTCTTCGGCCGGCGGCTCTCCAGCTCTACGTTGGATTCCAGTTCTTTGCTGAATGCTCGATTTTAGAATATCCCCAGAGTTTTGCGAATCGAAGATTGGTGCTGATCTAACAGCAGGAGCTTTATTACCATTGGGTAAAGCATCATCCACTGCGCTTCTTAGCATGACAAAGTCTTCTTTTCTGACAGTTCTGGCTTTTCTTGTCTGCCAATCCTGATCATCATCCGAATCAGTAGTGTTTGGTCCATTACCTTCGTAGGACTCGTTGTCTTCGTAGGACTCGCTTATGGAACAAAGGTGTACATATGTTGGATTGGATCCGGTCTCGCAGGACTTTCCTGCTGAGTGGGCGGTATCGTAGACGGGCTCACCCACAACTGGGGCGTTACCGAAGTTGCACGTGAAGTATGTTTGCAGCCAGGAGTTGCGGCTCTGCTGAAGGATAGCGCAGCCCACTTTGTCGGAGCTCTCCACTATGATCTGTACAAAGTTATACTTTGGCGGCCTAGCGGGAATGTGAAAAATTTATTACACTTAAATTTTAAAGTTGAGCTAAATTTAACAAAGGTTTGTACATACATACATACATATGCATTTTCCATATTAAGACATTTTTAAAACTTTTGTTACTAAAACAATTTAAACTGGGAGCTACAGTCTTTAAAAAAGTACACTGGGAAATTTATCTTTTTTTATGGGTGATTCTCCTCAAACTGTAATGTTTATGTTTGCTAAATTTTCTGACCGTTGTTCACCTGTATTTTTAATAATAGTATAAATAATTTTTTTGATCGATTTAAACCAACCATGTCAAACATGTCACAACCCGGGCAACCAAACATCTTATTTTTTAGCCAACGGCCAAACTATGATACTTGTCGTTTATTTCTTCAATATATGTATGTATGTACATTGTACATATGTATGTAGCTTCTGTTCTCAGTACATACAATATTTTACATATGTCCAATAACTATACTACAGTCGCTCAAAGCTTATTTCGTACAAGCAAAACCTCAAATTTCAGATCGACACTGCTCCTAAACCAGTAAGGATATCCAAAAAATTTAAACGCAGTATTTAGCAGAAATGCTTAATTCATTAATGAAACGAAAAACCATATTCCTAAATGTTAAGTTTTTCCAATAAAAACAAAAAATTGCCTTATTCGTACGCCAAACCTTATTTCGTACAGGAACTTTGGGTACCATTATTTCATGAATTGTGATTATTAGATTACTTTTTCGTCTTCTATCCTGTTGAACAAAGTTTTAGCTAATTTTTTTTTGACTAAATATATTTGATTTACACTGGAAAAAATAATTATCTATGATTAACAAAAACTCCTCCTCACACGGCGGTTCCAGTTTGAATGTTGGTCTTTTTGCATACAAAAAATAAAAAAACTTAACGGAATTTTACTGAAATGGTTAACGTTGGCACCAACAGTGATAAATCCATAGTCAAACGCCTCGTAAAAGAAAATCAGGCATAAATAATGGCACAAATTGCTCCCAAACCAAATTTGTACTGAGCAGCAGAAGACACGAAATGTCCGTAAGTCAAAATGCTCTGCAAACCAAAATTTCCCAAAAAGGACAAAATTCGCAAATTATACTCAACATCTTGCAACAGTATGTTGAGTTTAAACTTGTCCTCACATATATAATCAAATTTCAGAAGAATTTTATCCTAATTCAGTCCTTATTGGGAAATTTTGGTTTGCAGAGCATTTTGACTTATCGACAAACAGCTTCTTCTGATTTACTTGGCTCGCAGAATATGATCTCGACATATTTGGATAATGGTTTCTATGGGCTCGCAGAATATGATCTCGACATATTTGGATAATGGTTTCTATGGGACGTTTGTAGCCCATTATGTTATCTTCAATATAAGTTAGTTTTGGAACCGATATCTCCAAGTTAACCCTTATTTTACGGACATTTCGTGTCTTCTGCTGCTCAGTTCAAATTTGGTTTGGGTGCAATTTGTGCCATTATTTATGCCTGATTTTCTTTTACGAGGCGTTTGACTATGGATTTATCACTGTTGGTGCCAACGTTAACCATTTCAGTAAAATTCCGTTAAGTTTTTTTATTTTTTGTATGCAAAAAGACCAACATTCAAACTGGAATCGCCGTGTGAGGAGGAGTTTTTGTTAATCATAGATAATTATTTTTTCCAGTGTAAATCAAATATATTTAGTCAAAAAAAAATTAGCTAAAACTTTGTTCAACAGGATAGAAGACGAAAAAGTAATCTAATAATCACAATTCATGAAATAATGGTACCCAAAGTTCCTGTACGAAATAAGGTTTGGCGTACGAAAAAGGCAATTTTTTGTTTTTATTGGTAAAACTAGTTTGCCTTAACATTTAGGAATATGGTTTTTCGTTTCATTAATGAATTAAGCATTTCTGCTAAATACTGCGTTTAAATTTTTTGGATATCCTTACTGGTTTAGGAGCAGTGTCGATCTGAAATTTAAGGTTTTGCTTGTACGAAATAAGCTTTGAGCGACTGTATATAATTGGCCCACCTATGAAACCATTGTTGACCCATTTTTTACTAAGTTTTCTTATTTATTCTTACCCATCTTGCGGACCCTTATATGCCATTATGTCCGACACCGTGGTTACGAGGTGCTCTTGCCACCACACCCCTATTATAGTCTTTAGGATGTCCTCTAGCTCTGGAATTTTTCCTCTTATGCCTCGATAACCCACCGTCTGGCCCGCGTGCTTTGAAGTCTTCGTGTTATGGCACCCGCCGCTCGTTAGGACACATTTTCGCACATTAAACTCGGCCAGGTAGGAGAGTTCCGGATCCCACCTCACGGTGGCCATGCGAGCGGCCGGACTAAGTCCATTGAAATTGCCTTTGGCCACTTTGTCCCGCAGTTTATTTAAATACTCTACTATAAAATCTTGCAGCTTATTTTTTATGATCGCAACCTTAGCGTCAAGAGAGCACGTTGTATCCAATTCCTTTAAAATATATTAAACTTTATAAGCAGAACTGTAAGAATTATTTGTGGAAAAGACAATTTTATGTACCAAAATTGTAACCAATATTTGTAACATAAATGTTGGAAATGTAAAGCCTTTAAGGAAAATATGGAAGAGAAGCTATATTTATGAGTGAATTGAATATGGCATATCATTTGCAATTTGTTTATTTAAAATAAAATTCTGTTTGAGCCAAACTTAAATATTTTCAAAAATATTAAACTTTGTGCAGTTTGTTAAGCTCATGAAATGCGCAATAGGCACCACCAAAAAGTTATTACCTTATTTTCTTAGACTTACTTTAAATTTAACAGTTGTTTCCAAAATATAAAAAATCAAAATCAAAATGTCAAAATGAATTATAAGGTGATAAGATTCTTCATCTTTCCAAAAACAAATGAAACCTTTAAGTTAGTAGGTATGTAGTTTTTGAAACTTTACTTAAAAGGTATTATATTACGTGGCACAGTTTGTATAAATTCAAGTTAAGTAGCTTACGGTTGAAGCGTTGCACGCCACATGTGGTTCCCCATGGGAACACAGCGACGGTTCGCAGTAGTCGGTTCTGTAATTCTCTTCTTCCGGAAGCTTGGTTGTCGTACCAGGTTGTCGTGTGGTCACTGCTCCGTCCTTCTGGCCTGTGGTCAAATGGATGGCTAAGCCGGCAAACAGCAGAATGCCGAGCGCCAACATTTTCGAGCCAGAGATCATGGCGTATTAAAGGTTTTTTAACAACACATGTAAGCTATCAGTCTGTGAAATTTAAATTTCTCATGCTTTAATTTACTTGTTTTATTTGTAAATTTAATAACCTACATATGTACACATATCTGCGAAAATCTTTTAAATTTAATAACCTACATATGTACATATACATATCTGCGAAAATCTTTTGTTTAAACTTTTCAAATCTAAGAAGAAATTGTTAAGCAATCCTTGAAACCAGGGACCGAAAATACATACCTGTTATAAAAAATGACAACTTTGTCGTGATAATTATACCTAGGAGAATTTATTATTTGCGATACTCGAAGAGTAAGCAAATACTGTAAACGATCAAATGTCTGTCCGTCCGTCCGTGCGTCCGTCCGCACAAGCATCGAGATCTCGGGAACTATAAGAGCAGACACAGACTTCTATAAGCAAGGCGCAGATCAAGTTTTTTTCAAAACCTGACCACGCCCCTTTTTACGCCCACAAACCGCGAAACTCTGTGGTGTCCACATTTTTAATGCTAGAGAAAAGTGGCTTAAATAAATGTTGTTTGTATTGAAAATATCTACCAAAATATCAAAAAATTTTGAAAATCTGGTCATTTTCAAAAATTGTGTACACAAGTGCCTTAAAAATTGATTGTGCCTAAAAGCAGGCTACACTCTTTTAAATAGGGCTAGTGACTCTACCGTTTTTTCTTGTTTTGTTTTTTTGAAGAGGGCAATGAGTATCGCAAATCTTATAGTCGGGAAACCCGACTATAGCGTTCTTTCTTGTTTTACTATCACTTTGCACCGCACGGAAGACCAAAACTCCGACCCTATTAATTACACAGGAAAACAAAATCGAATCCACGGATCATTTGCACTTTTCCATAACACTTGGGTTCTTCTGAGTTCAAGTCCCATACAAAATTGTTTTCCATCACCTATAGGTTCCGCGGTATAGCGACGAATAGAAAAGTAGTATGTTGGACCACATTTAGAATTATGTTGCCCATGCCAAAGAAGTTACCATGACATTTTAAGCTGGATTACACATTCAAAACACCACTGCTCTGAACAAAAATCATCCCCAGTTTGAACATTTGTCCATGCCGTTGGAATCTGACATCAAAGTTTAAATCTCAAAAGAGTAAATTTTTTTATTTTTTTTCTACTATATTTTTTCCGAGAAAAGAATGGAGCAAACATGCCGTTTGTAAAATTTTGTGGCACCCAATTTTTTTTATGAAACAAAAAATAAGTTATAAAAAATATCTACCAAGGTAATCCAAAAATGTACAATTCGGAACACCTTTTAAGGCAGTCCTAGTCCTCTACCGTCGCGGTTTGAAAAAATCGATTTTTTTTTGCATAATTTTGAAGAAAACGATCATAGAAATACGCCAGTAAAAGCGTTTCGCGGAAAAAACGTTCCTTCATGGGAATTCGGTACTGGGGAGTCATGCACTCGCGGCCGTTTCCAAGCGCTACTTTGTCTTTAAACGCGTTATCCCAAAAATTTAATGTTTTGAAAGTTATGGTAAGACTTCTACCAGTAATATTCATCGGATTCATCTCATTTTTGGCAACATTATTCAGAAAACATGTCGCTATGTTTTCCCGATCCGGATTTTGAAAATTTTAATTTTTCGAATTTTTACAGCTTTCAAATTATAAAACAAGAAAGAACGCTATAGTCGGGGTTCCCGACTATAAGATTTGCGATACTCATTTTCCCTCTTTAAAAAAACAAAACGAAAAAAAAACGATAGTGTCGCCACCTATGGGGCTACATTAACTACATTTGTATAAGGCATAGCAAAATGTTCTATAACTTCTTTGTTATTTATTAGAGCACAAAATGGTTCGGAGTGTAGTAAGACAGTGCACATATCATTCTATTTCTTTTAAAACCGTAACGATTGCATTAAAAATGTGGGCACCACAGAGTTTTGCGGTTTGTGGGCGTAAAAAGGGGCGTGGTCGGGGTTTGAAACAAACTTGATCTACGTGGGGTATATAGAAGTCTGTGTGCAAAATTTGGTGGCTCTAGCTCTTATGGTTCCCGAGATCTAGGAGCTCGTACGGACGGACGGACGGACGGACGGACGGACGGACGGACGGACAGACAGACATTTGATCGTTTACAGTATTTGCTTACTCTTCGAGTATCGCAAATAAAAACATTGTGAAAATTGAATATTTTTGTAAAATGTTGGTTATTTTTTTCAATTTCGAGATAAAAAAAATTCCGATAATTATAAACAAATTTCACTTTCTTCATTTCTGACAACGACATCGCAAAAACATTGCCACAAAGTCGGGCCTTCAAATTTGAGAAGGACATTTCAAGGTCATCCCAAGGACAACAAAACCACTGGGCAAACTTTTTGATTAAATGATTTTAAAGTCGGCAGGTGTACCAATCAAATAAAAAAAGTTCATGAAATTATCTTCAGTAGTTCTTGCTCAATAAATATTTAAAAATAAGCTCGAAATTTAGGCCTGACGGTAGAGGACTGCCTTAAATAATACAAACAAATTTGTTGGCTTCGAAAACAAACAATAGAAGGATGGACTACCTTAATTCACAGCCCCCTTACAAAATTATTTTTATTTTGTTAAACAAATTATTTTTAATTAATACCACTATTTGCAGTCCCTGCCTTTTATAAATGGTAGGAAACAATTAACTGAATAATATCGCAAAAAAAAAACTTGTTGTTCAAGAAGAAATGTTTTAAGCCCTACGTTGCATGTAAAGTATCCATACATACATGGATAGATGAAAAATACGTGTTTAAGCTAAATAGTTCAGTTTTTATAGCTAAGAGTAATTGATATTAGTTCCTCGTTATGGTAATTGGGTCAGGTTAATTTTATTGTTTACAGTTCTTGTTAAGATACGACACAAAGCGTGCAAAGTTAGTCTTCACTGTGTATATAGTGGCCCGTCGCTCTTTTAGCTCGCGTCGCTGTTGGCGCAGCTTTGATTTGAACAACTCCTCAAGTGCCTGTATGCGTTCGCACATCTCCAGCTCCGCGATGATCTGCGGCCAGTCGTCCACAGCAAATATATCCATAAGCGCATCAAGTCCTTCGGACAGGGCCCACAGATCCTCCTCCTGTGCACATGAAGTCAACAGGAACAACACAATTACTTTGACAAGTGGCTCTGAAAGCAGCGAGCCCAGGGTGCCCAGCATGCGGTTCCAGTTTACGCGGATATCCATATCAGAGCACTTGCTGGCGCCCTCAATTATCATATTCAGGTCATTTTCAGTCATCTGGCCAAAGAGATCCCTGCGCGACTTGAGCAAACTCAGCGAAGAGCGCATCAGCGAGGTAATGGCCTCCATTACAGCTAGATCTTCGGTTCCTTTAAAAGCCTGCTGGCCCAAGTTCATCCACATATTGTAAATTTCACTGTAGCCACCTAAATCATCAGCAGTCAGTACGTTGCATAAGTTCTGCAGACAAATTAGGTAGGACATTCGCAGTTTGGCTACCTTTTCCTTAATACCCTCCTGCTGGGACAGAAGCTTCTCCAGAGCAGGATCCAGAGGCTGAGCTTTTTGCCACAACTTCTCGACCACGTTGTTCTGCTTGATGGTTTCTAAGAAGTTTGCGGGCAATCCACCTGCTCCACTGTCTGCTGCGTCCTCCTCCATGTCGTAGTCGACCACGCTCTCCGACTCCGACTGATCGCTATCCGTATCCCAGTTGCTCTGGTCATCGCTTGAGCCCAGGTTGGTGATTATCTCTGCCACCAGTCTCTGGGCGTCTAGCAAGTGCTCCAGGTTCTTGAGCGCCACCTCGGCATCGCTCTGGTTTGGTTTGGACTGATGTGCGCTGTGGGATTCCGTCATCTCCTCCGTTTCCATTGAGATTTCCAGCACCGGAGCCTCGTTCTTAGACTTGGCACTCTGAATCTCGGTTTTGCAGCTCAGCAGCTGGGTCTGCGGGTCAATGGTGAGCAGCTTATCCAGGCTATTCAAGATTTCCCGAGTGTGCGCGGCAGCGCAGGCGGGTACGTTGCACAGGATGCCTGCGGCCAGAGCGCTCAGGTACAGCTGTGCGTGGTTCTCCGCCGTAGCAGCTAGCAGCTCTGGCAGAATGTTGGTGCTGGCCAGGAGGTTCCAGGAGCTGGAGTTGTTTTCGGATACCACCAGCACCAGTTGGGCCACAGAAATGGCGACCTCCAGGCCGAATTTGCTGCTGTCCAAACCCATCAGCAGGCTGGGTAGAAAGTTGGCCTGGTTAAAAGCTTCTGTAGCCGTGGGCGAGCTCTCGCACAAGTTCCGGAGCAGATGGACCGCCTGCAGGAAGGTGTCCGCATGCAGTTCGTTGAGGAAGCCATTTTTGGTCAGGTCGTAGTCCAGAAACAGGGCCAGCAGGGCGGTCAGTATGTCATTTTCCACGAGGAAGTCGCACACATCGGAGCCAAACACGGAGAAGTTCCGAAAGGCTCCCGCTGCGGCATTCCGGATGGCGCTCTCCTTGTCGCACAGCAGGGGGGCCGCAATCCTCACAAGCTCGCTTCCGCAAATCTCGCGGACCTTCTCCTTGCGCAGCGCCAGGACGGCGAAGGAGTGTAGTCCGTTCAGCTTTTCCTCCACATCCGCCCGCTGCAGGTGCACGCAGATCGCCTCGATGGGCCCACAGCCCTCCTCCGCGCCCTCTGCATCGATGTCCAAGGCGTGCTCGAGATCCACCCCGGAGGGCGTCCGTGTTTTCACTTTTCGGATTTTTCCCATTGCAACAAAGTGCACGTGTTTACCAAGCCGCAGTGTTACCAGGTCTGGCTTGCTATTTGGCCAATCGCAAGAATGTGGTCGCGTTCATAGCAAGTCATGACTTTTTATTTTTATTGTTTTATTTTGATATTATTGGTTGGCTAATGTGCAGAACTTAAAAACGTTTAAATATTGCAGCTCTACAAGTAACAAGTATAAAAAGTGGCAATAAATTCATAGTTTTGTCCGCAAATAACTCTGTAAAAATATGTTGCATTGATGTTCATTAATATTTTCAAATTGAACATTATTAGCAAACCCTTGTATGAGCAAATCTAGCAAAAGCGACAGTAGGTAACTGCTAAAAAAGGGTATTAAAATATTTAGAATATTACCGTAGGGACTTTTGTTATAAAAATGTTTTTAAAAGTATAGTGATTTAAATGTAGTAAAGTTCGCCAAAAAACGAATAATGTACACCTTGTATGGCAACACCTTTTCGATTGTATTCGATAACGCACTAATCGAAAGTCAACTGGGTTGTATTTACATCTCTAGCGGCTGAAAAGTGCAGAAAATTTCTGAAAATTTGTAAATGCAAAGTAAAAGAGTGCGTGCAGTGAATTCTGTGTGCAATGGAAGCGAGTTTAGAGGAGAGCATGGACAGCGAGGGCGCCAGTTCGCCGTCTTTCAAGCCAGAGGAGACGGATTCTCCGCCAGGAGTGGGTCTCAATGGAAATGGAAACGGCAATGGTAGTGGTAGCCAGGAGGCCCCAAATAATGGCGTTGCTATAGCCAAGGAAAAAACTAGCGAGGCCCAGTGGTGCGTAGTCATGGAAAAGTTAGTATTTGAGTGCAAAGCAGTGATTTACCTTGACCCAATTTCAGGAGCAAGCCCTTTAACGCATTCAGCGGTCGGCCCATTGGGGAGCACACAGCTCAGCAGCAGGCGTTGCAGCAACAACAGCAGCAACAACAACAGCCGCCGCCGCAGCAACAACAACCTTCTGGAGCCAATGGAGTGACGGGACCCCCAGAAATCTGGGTGGAGACCAAAGCGGAGGATGGCCGCTCCTATTACTATCATGCGGTGACGAGGGAAACGACCTGGTCACGACCCGAAGGACCCGCTGTCAAGATTATGACCCAGGTCGAGGTTGAGCAGATGGCCAAGCGGCCAGCCGAAGCTGCGAAGGCAGAAGCGAAGGCCGTTGACACGCCAGGCGAGATTCCTCCGGTGTCTCATCTCACCTCGCAGCCGCCGCCGCACCTGATGAGCCAGCCACCACCAAATGCAGCAGCGCCGCTGCTGTCCCAGCCGCCACCCAATGTGCGCCAGCAGCCGCCGCCCATGTTTCAGCCACCTGGGATGCAGCCGCCTCCCGGTTTCGGCCAGCCGCCGTTCTGCATGCCGCCGCCAGCATACGGCTTTCCTGGAGGAGCTGCTCCGGGCGGAGCACCGTGGTTGCCGCCTTGGCAGCAACAACAGCAGCACATGCATGGTCCACCAGGTGGGCAAGATAAGCCGGCAAAGTCACTCATCATTAAGCCGGGCGTTATCGACCCTGCTGTTATTGCTCGGGCAGCCGAGTGGTCGGAGCATCGGGCTCCTGACGGCAGACCCTACTATTTCCATGCTGTTCGCGGAGAGAGTGTCTGGGAGAAGCCGCAAGCGCTGAGGGACATGGAGGCGGCCCGAATGGCTGCCCACTCTGGGGTTGCGCCCGCTGTGGCCTCGGCTCCGTCCGGACTGCCGCCCCACCTGCTCCCTAATCCCATGATGCACATGCCACCGGGTACAGCGCCACCGGGGTTTGATCCGCATGCAGCTTTCGCTGCCGCTGCTGCAGCAATGAAGGCGAATTCGGAAAACACTAAGGCAGCGCAGGCTGCCGCTTTGGAAAAGGAGGCCAAGAAGGCGGCGGAGGAGAAGCGCAAGAAGGAGGAGGAGCAGAAGAAGGCAGCGGCCACTGCCAAGCAGACGGACAAGAGTCGACCGGTGACCAGCACACCCATCGCTGGGACGCCCTGGTGTGTGGTGTGGACAGGAGATGCCCGCGTCTTCTTCTACAATCCCTCGACAAGGACTTCGGTCTGGGATCGTCCGGAGGATCTGATGAACCGCGAGGATGTCGACAAGGCGGTGAACGAGCGCCCCGAGCAATTGAAGACTCCGCAGGAGAAGTCCGCCGAAGCGGATCAGAAATCCACCGAGGAGGCCGCTCAGGAACAGGCTCAAGCCCAGGCTCAGGCACAGGAACAGGATCAGGTGCTACACGTGGAACCGGAGGATGACGACGACGACGAGGTGATCAAGATACGCACCGAGTCCGAGTCCAGTGTGGAGGAGGTGCCCACCAAGAGAGTGCGAATGAGTACGTCCAAAGTTTCCTTTTTTCATATCCTCACATTATTATAATATATTTACTCCAATGTTACTACACTTTCTACTTGAACAACCTTTTCTATATTTAACAAAATTTATAATCTTATCATTATTTTAATGAATTTATATTTTCTTGTAATTTTGTAAACTAGTTTCAAAGTCTAAGCGAGCCGAGGATGCCGCTCTGGAGGCTGAGCAGCGGGCGGCCAAGGAACGGGCCCTGGTGCCACTGGAGATGCGCGTCACCCAGTTCAAGGAGATGCTTAGGGAGAAGGACGTATCGGCTTTCAGCACCTGGGAGAAGGAGCTTCACAAGATCGTGTTCGACCCACGTTATCTGCTGCTGACGTCGAAGGAACGCAAACAGGTATTTGAAAAATATGTCAAGGATCGGGCCGAGGAGGAGCGCAAGGAGAAGCGAAACAAGATGCGCCAGAAGCGAGACGACTTCCGCAGCTTAATGGAAGAAGCCAGGCTGCATGGCAAGTGAGTACTGAGAGCTTTAATTGCCCATTTCAACTTATGTTGTGCACAGTAGATATTTAAAAATTAGGCAACCTACTTACATAACTTACATTAAACCATTTTCAGTTTTTAAACGAAGTCAAAGTGTTCACGTTTTATAAAAAATAGAAAAGAAATTATATTGGGTACATTGTAAGTTATAAGCACAATCTATTAAAGCCGCTCTACAGAGAATAATGATGTAAAATTACGCCATTCAAATCTTTAGTCTGAAGTTTAGTATTAAAACATAAATTTAATAAAAACTTTTTATCAATTCCTGAGTAACCATTTCCATGTCCATATGCTTACCTTCAATCGTTTTGCAGATCCTCGTTCTCGGAGTTTGGCCAGAAGAACGCAAAGGACGAGCGCTACCGGGCCATCGAGAAGGTTCGCGAGCGGGAGAGCCTCTTTAACGAATACATCGTGGAGGTGCGGCGCCGGGAGAAGGAGGACAAGCAGATGAAGAAAGAACAGGTAGGCCTAGGGCATGCTAAAGCACCAAACCCATCACCCTTACGTATCTCAATTTTTAAACATAATTGCATATCTTTATAAATATTTAACTTATATGTATGCCAAACGTATTTACATAATGTGATTGATTTTCTGTTAACTTTTAAACCATAAACAACGTGTGAATCGAAACCGAATCAAACCAAACTGAAAATGAAACCGAATCCGAACCCTGATCGATTGCATTACCCTTGAACGTGTTGGGTTCCCGGTGGTTTGCCACCCGATACCTTAGCCACTAGCTAGCAGGTTACAGCACAAATGCACCACCCAAAACACCAAAATACACAACAGCAACAGCTTCAAGAACCACCTGTACAACCTACTCAACAACCAATACCGCCCGCCGTCTGTCATCGCCGTCCACTGATCTTCCTGACCACGCACACGCTTGCAATATGTGTGGTGAGTTAATTGAAAATACAAAGCAAAAACATTAAAATTTGTTTTTCTGCAATAAGAAACAAATTTGGAAAAAAATAACAAAAATTAAAAACAATCAAAACAAAAATATCGAAGGTTTGCCAAACTGAAAATTACCTGATAATCGTTGGTGTGATTTCCACTTCCCGCCCTACACCCCACGTCGCCCCTCTCGGATGTATGTTGCGATGTTAAGAAGAGGATGTTGCGATGATGTGATTGGCATTGGGAGATCATGAGAGATGATGTTTGAAGATCGCGTTGGGCTCTCGGATGGATGCCACCGAGCAGAAGACAGACAGAGAGATTGTTCCAGAGATCCAGGCGACAGCAATTCGTGTGCAGGTGTCTGCGGCGCTGAGCAAACAGTATGAATAATACTTAATTTAATTAACCCACTATTTTCGTTTTGTTTACAAATAATGAAAACACTCAGCAGTTTGTCATCTGACAGAGGCAAGCCCAAGGAACCGAACTCAGCCCAATCCGGCCTGCGTAGAGCAAAGAGTTACGAGACTTTTATGCTCAGATCTTTGCTCTCGCAATTCCAGGCAGCGGCCGAAAGTCGCTGAAAGGGTTTCACCCTATATCCTTACAGTATACCATATTTTTATTGTAGATCTATCAAATATTGTACCCTTCGGCCTGGCTGAAGTCTCTTAACCCCTCGGCCTGCTAATAAAGAGAGATGTGGGGCTAGGTGGTCCGTTTGCCAGATTTAACGTGCACATTCCTTAACAAGCGCCTCGATTATACAAATATGTATCTTACAATTTACTTTGATGATGCAAAAAAATATCTAGTCTCATCACAATTAATTCATAATTCCAAAATTGAGGCAGTCAACCTTTTACTAGCAGCCGTGTGTTTTAACCTGATTTTTTTTTTCTTTTTTTTTCCATATTTGTAAAAATGAAACTGATTTTAAACTTTTAATTTCAGTTAACCAATTACATCCTAAAGCACTTGAATCATAACTTTGACTCTGCGAGATATACTGTATATATTCCTTTATTTAACAATTATTTTGCCTTTACCAAACCTAATTCTGTTTTTCAACTTGGGGGTGTTCCCGCCCACTTTCTCTCTTGGCCAGCAGTACCCAATCTAATCATAAAATTTCTTTCAGTTAAGTCTTTGACCACTAATCGAAAGCGTTCTCTTGCAGGCAGACAGGATCGTGTAACTATATTCACTAGCATAATAAACAATATCCATAAGCATTAGGTTAGACAACTAAGCCATAGAATGTTAAGTGAAGGGCGCATCACTTCCAGATTTCTAATTCGAACTCTCTGTCGCATTTCTCTTTTCTTCCGCATGGCTGTCATGTCAATATTCCTCTTTCACATACACTCACAAACTCTAGATCCGCAAGGACTTCCTGGATATGCTGCGCGAACGTCACGATATCGAACGTCACACCAGATGGTACGATATCAAGAAGAAGTTGGAGTCGGACTCTCGCTACCGGATCGTTGATTCCATGTACCGGGAGGAGTATTTCGAAGATTACCTGCACATAATGAAGGAGGAAAAGCGGAAGGAGCGAGAACTACGGGAACAGAGGGAACGAGAGCGCCATCGCGAACGCAAATCGGATCGGAGGGACCGGGACAAGGACAAGGACAAAGAAAAGGATAAGGACAAAGGTCGCAAGGATCGAGGACGCAGTCGTTCCAGGGACAAGGACCGCGAGCGCAAGTCTTCTAAGGAAAAGGAAAAAAACAAGGAGGAAAAGCCCAAGTCGGAGAAGATCAAGAAACGTGAAACTCCAGTAAGTCAAACGTCACAGTTCAAAGCTTTTAATATACATAGTATAGAAACACACTTCCATAAAATGGCAGAGCATCTTTCAACTTCTAGAGACAGAAAACAATTTTGTATTTTTTTTTTTTACTAATATTAACAATTTAATATATTTTAGACTAATTTGAATCGTAACTATAAGGTTCTTCCATGTTAATTTACCCGAGAAATCAAATAAAAGCGCTTTTCTGCTTTTTGTAGGAGGAGGGCGAGCACCGGGAGGAGTCCGATAGAGAAGAGCGAGCAGGAAGCGATGACAGCGAGGTTGCTCGCCAGCGGGAAAGCGAGGCTGAGCAGAAGCAGAAAGAGCGCGAGAAGAAACTGAGAGCAGAGCAGAGCATCCGGGAGCGTGAGAAGGAGGTACAACGAACCCTTGCCGGGCATCTGAGGGACCGGGACAAGGAGCGCGAGCACCATATGCGCGAAGAGTGCATTGGCCACTTCACGGCTCTACTAACGGATCTGGTTCGGACACCCGACTTCACATGGAAGGAGGTCAAGCGCCAGTTGCGGAAGGATCACCGCTGGGAACTAATCGAGACACTGGACCGGGACGATCGCGAGCGGTAAGAAAAAAAATTAAGTTTTAAATATTGAGAATAAGACTTACTTCACATTCACAGAAAATTCAACGAGCATATTGACAATCTGATGAAGAAAAAGCGGGAACGGTTCCGCGAAATGCTGGACGAGGTTGGTACTCTGCAGCTGACCAGCACTTGGAAAGAGATCAAAAAGCTGATCAAGGAGGATCCGCGATATCTGAAATATAATTCGGACAAGGGCGAGCGTGAGTTCCGCGACTATATCAAGGATAAAACGTTGACAGCGAAAACTTCTCTAAGGGAACTCTTGCAAGAGTGCAAGTTTATTACCCACAAGAGCAGCGATCTCATCAAGGAAAATCCCAACCATCTCAAGGAGGTTCAGGACATACTGAAGAACGACAAGCGGTAAGAACACATTAAAAAAAATTTTGACACTAAAAAAAGTTGCTTTTTAGAAACACTAACAACTGCTTTTAGAAAAACAAGAATTACTTTTGAGTTGTCAATTTATATATTTTGTGATACCATTTTTCAAAGCTATTTGGTGCTGGATCACATGGAGGAGGAAAGGAACACAATCGTGCTCGGCTTCTTGGAGGAGCTCAACAAACGCGGCCCTCCGCCACCACCCACAGCTTCTGAGTCAACGCGCCGCAACAAGTAGTGGCATCATAATACAAACTGCTAAAAACTATTCAATTTAATCATAACAATTAAATTATTATTTTAGGCTGAAGTTTTGAAGCTTCTACTATTTTAAATGAATAAAATACACACATTAATACCATTTAAAAGAACGACGCAAGCATATATTTTTCATTCATAAATATTTATTGATCATTTATACGTTATGTTAGAGTGGCGTTTTTCATCTATATATTTATCTTGGTTTACTTTTGGTTTTTGCAATTTATAACTCTATATGTACTTATTTACCCATTCGTCGGTTTGCTTCATCGCTACCGTTATTGTTTAATACACATTCTTTCTGCACTGTAGCCGAGTTTTCTAGTATCTAAAAATAAATACAAATACAATAATCCGTAATTTTATTCGTTTTCAAAGCCAGACTTCTATTCCATTTATATGGAAAATGTTGGTACATTAGGAACTAATATCGAAAATAATGTCCTTAGTGTTGCAAACAAATCTTTTTCCTCTCGTTTGTATAAAGTTGCATCTGGTTTTGGAGTTTTTTTGAACGATGCTAACACAAGCTCAACTAATCTAAAACAGTTGATTAAATAGATATTCATAAATTTGTCCACACAAATAAATTTGTTGTCGATGATATTTAAAATACTTTACCAACTTTTGAATTTGTTCAATCAATTTAAGCATAAAAGGTAGTATTAAATTTTTGTATGGTTTTATCGGATAAATTATTAAATTGATTTTCTTTTACAAGTACATGGGGGAAAAACAAAGACGACTAATTATCAGTCGAGCATAATTTAAGAATGGCCGTAAACAAAAATAAGAAAACAAGTCAGGTAATGCATTTATCCTAATATTTTAATCGAAATAAGGTAAGTTCTCTTAATGATCCCGAACTCAAAGAATCTGATAATTCGCCCTCTCCTTTCAGCACCCCCAATATACACACACCCAATCAAGCATGCTATCTATGTTAGCTGGTGTTTCAGTTGACTGCTCTATATATGCTAGAATCTCGTTTCTCTATGTTACGCTACGACTGCTAGTTACTATCAATATATTTACTTGTTGTTGCTCTTATTGATTTCATTTTTCGGATTTGGTTAGGCACAAAGTAACTGGTTTTCATTTTATTTTTAACTTTTTCAAGATTCACGATCGAATTTTACGTCCTATTATTAATTTACTAATTGTATTTAGTTGCTACTACCAATTTATTGAACAGTTTAGTGTGGTACTTCAATATCTTCCCCCATTTAATTATATTTTAATATATTGCTAGTTTTGTTGTGGTTCTCTTTGTCGTGCCATCCACATTCCATTGTTGTGAATTGAAAAATACAGGTGTGTCTTCTATATGTGTCTATATCTAAATAGTAAATTCTTTTTCAATTAAGTGTTTGTTTTTGATATACATTACATATACAGACATACAAAATTGTGAGAAACTGACGGGCGGAAGTTTTGTTTGAGTAAGGGGTGTGTGTAAAGTGCGGAATTTCTCATCCAAATGAGTACGTTTTTTTTGTTCATTCATTCAGGAAATTATAAACTAAGCGGCACAAAAATAAGCAAATAAAAAGGAAAGCAAAACAAACAGAAGTTTCAAAATCATATAAAAAATATATTTTTATTAAATAAAGCAGTTTATGAACTAATTGAAACTTTTACTAAAATCAGCGATAATACTCCAAGTCATAAGGTTAGTAACAGCGTTCCAAAGTTTGTACTCTCGTACAAATTTTCTTTTTTGTAGAGATGTAACGACAAAATTAAATGAAATTAAAGGCTTCGTATATTGTACAAATTTGTATGTGTGTTTTCATTGGTTTTAAATGCAAAAGTTACCAATTATAATGTTTAAATCTTGACCACTAGTAATAGGGCTTTTTCTTCATCTTTTAATATAATATTTAGGCATACTATTTGAAAGCATTCAAAATGCTTATTACAAGTTTTGGGTCTATACAAATACAAATTTAAATGTATGTTTTGGTATAACAAATGTTGGAAACAGGTTTCGATTACGTGGTGGCCTTAGCAACGTGTGATTTATTTCAATTTTGTTTTCTTTTGTTTTTGTTTAAAAAAAGAGAAAACCGATTTGTGGAAATTGAACTACGCGTGTCTCTCGTTTGCTGTATGCAGTTTTTCTTAGCATTTCTGTTGCTTGTTTGTCTTGTTAGAATAGATATAATATAATAATATGTGTGTATATAATACGTTTATATAAATAATTAATAATAGTAATCATAATCATTAATAATTCATCATCTGTTCATATGCATAACTGTTATTCTTGCTATTGTGGTTGTTGCTGTTGTTGTTCTTGTTGTTTTCTGCAGTAGTAATTCATTAGTAATGGTTAAATAAGCGGTTTCTTCTTGGTTGTCAATCAGTTGCCCTTGGTAGCCTCCTTGGCGGCCATAATCAAAGGCGTCAGACTGGCCAATGGACGGGCCAGTTTCAGGAAGGGATGCTGCAATTAGTTAAGAAGACGCTAGAATTAGAGGTTTGCTCAGCAGATCGACTGAAAGACTTACCTTTAACAAGTCCAATGCACTGGCTCGCCGCTCCACCTCCACTT
Source organism: Drosophila oshimai (assembly GCA_018150695.1). Taxonomy (NCBI): domain Eukaryota; kingdom Metazoa; phylum Arthropoda; class Insecta; order Diptera; family Drosophilidae; genus Drosophila; species Drosophila oshimai. The sequence continues at coordinate 588,059 of JAECWM010000278.1, forward strand.
CCAAACACTGGTCGAGGAAGTCCTGAAATGCTGCGGACAGCTTGTCTTTTTCTTTAATCTCTGGCTTGCCATTAGTGGCAATGAGGTACAAGGCTTTTAGCGGATTCTCGTTCAAGTACGGCGGCTCACCCTCAACCATCTCAATGGCCATGATTCCCAGCGACCACAGATCCACCTGCAAGTGGGTAAGAGGAGTTTGAGTTTTATGATTCCATGAACCCTTTATTTTCGAACGAGTCGAATAGCTCATTGTAAAAATTTGGGAGCTGAGCTATACGGTTTAAAAATTTTTTTGAGCTGATTTACTCTACGAGTATACTCGTGCAGTGCTCTAATACACACGATCGACATGATACTCAGTTTTAATTCCGTTTTAATAAACCTAAATGTTTCTCGTGGAGTAACAACCATAAAGGCAAAATAACAATTAATCAGTGCGTTTTTTGGCTGATAAACGGTAAACTGGTTTAAGAAATTGTCAAATAAATACCTAATTTTAAGATGGTTAGCTTACCTTGGGTCCGTACTGCTTCCGGGTGACCACCTCAGGAGCCATCCAGTATGGCGTGCCCACCATCGTTGTGCGTTTGGATTGCTCAGGCGATATTTGCGCACAGAAACCGAAATCAGTCAGCTTGACGGAGCCGTCAAGGCCCAGTAGGATGTTATCACTCTTGATGTCGCGATGTATGACCTGGTTGGCATGGAGGAACTCCAGGGCCTGCAGAACCTCGCGGCAGACGGCAGCGATCTGGCCCTCGTCCATGCAGGTCTCGGTGACTACGTCGGTGAGCGAGCCGCCGGGCAGGTACTCCATTACCACCCACAGCTCTTCAGACACCAGATAACTGTCCAGGTAGTTGACCACGTTAGGGTGCTTGTTCTCCCGCATCACAAGGATTTCGTTGATGATCAGCTCCTTCTTGGGCTGCTGCGACAGGTTCATCTGCTTGATGGCTACCTCCATGCCTGTCGACGATTCAATGGCCGTGTACACGGTGCCCGAAGCACCCTGGCCAATTTTCTCCATCTTGGTGTACTTTCGATTTGGATCGCCCACAGAGACAATGGTGCGGAGCTTCTCCAGGATTTCCTCGTCGGACATCTTCTTCTTCTTGGCGTTGGCTGCCCGCGTGTTGGGCGTGGCTGACGCCGCCACAGCCGCCTGTGGTACGGCGATTTGGTTGCCAGCCGCCGGCAGCGGAGCAGCGGCAGCTGCCACCTGGCCCGCCGTCGGTTCTGTCGTGTACAGATCTGGGGATCCAGCGGAGGCGGGTGTAGGCGAAGCGGGCGTGATGATGGTCGGCAGGGGAACCACAACAGGAAGCGGAACCGTCGAGTTGCGAGCGGAAGACATCGGCGTGGGACAGTGGATCGTTGGCAGGGCGTGGTGTGTGACATCGTCGTCGTGAAACGAGGGAAATGATGAAAAGGAGGAAGCAGAGGAATGGTGATTAGTCGTTGTTGCTGTGGTTGTTTCTGTAGCGGTTGGTGCTGCTGTGGTAGCCGTTGCTGTTGCAATTGGCGTTGCTGTCTCGACGAGACTACCACGAGATGCAGCTGGAGCAGGAGCAGTAGTAGAAGTAGTAGGAGTGGAAGTACAACTAGGATTAGTAGCAGACAAAATAACATCAGCAGCGGTTGTTGCTGCTGTTGTTGATGTTGCATCGGTGCCTTCTGTTTCTGCTGTTGTTGTTGTGGTTGTTGGGGATGTTGGAGCTGGCGTCGTTGCGGTTGTTTTAATGCGTTGTTATTTTTATATTTTTTAGCAGCAATTAGAAGCAGAACAAAACAGAACAGAACACAGAGAGGCGATACAAATACCAAAATACACATACGTTAAATCTTCATTAGCATTATCACCACAAAAAAGTTTATAGTTATATAAAGGGGGCAACAAAGGGAAGCTATTAACGGCACACCAAAGCCTATAAGCCCTGGCAGCAGACAAGCTCTAAAAAATATGAAACTTTTTAAGCTTCCAATATTTCACATTTAAAATAATTGTTTACTTTATCTTTCTGCTAAATATTCAACAAACTATGTTAACTCGTTGTCAAGGGCGTATATAAATATATTTTAAAGTCTGCACTATTTTAAGTATTACGAGTGTTTTGTCAATTTTGAAACCAATAATTCGATTTGATATTGGTTTGTAAAGTCAGATAAAATAAATGTATAGTTTGAGTTAAAAAATAACATCTTTCTTTTCTATGACTTGCTGCCAAGGCTTTTCATACGGCAGATGCAATTAAGTTATGATCCACATTTCGTGGAGAGGCACTCACTTGCATTGTTCTTGTTTTTGTCCAGCGTCGTCGTCGCATTGTTGTGCAGCAACGGCGACGCCACTGGCTGCGCCCGATGATTCTGCAGCGGCGTTGTGGGCGTAGTCGCTGGTGCCGCCGGCATAGGCATGATGGCTGGCTGCAGATCCTCAATGGGCCGGGTATAGATGGATTTCGTGCGTTCGGGCCTGGAGGCCACAGGCGGGGGCGGCGGCTGCTGCGGATGCGGATGTTGCGGTCCCAGCATATCGTCCTCGTTGGCGGATGAATGTTGCGACGTGGATGCGGATGTTGTGTGGCCGACAAAGTTGTACGAGTGCGATTGACTTATGCCCATGTGATGCTGGTTGTGGTTCTGGTGCACATGTTGCTGCTGCTGCTGGAGGATATGCTGCTGCTGCTGTTGGTAGTGGTTGCCCAGGATTTGGCCAGCAACAGCCACGTTGTTGGCATTGGGTCCCAGGTTCATGCTCCCCAGCTGTACGCCGATCAGGTTGCCACCGCTGTTGGAGCCGTGCAGCTCAGAGTCCGTGGGTGTACTGCTGGGACTGCTGCTGCTGACCCGACTGAGCGAGGAGCCTGTCCAAATTAAGTAATTTTATTACTATCAATAGGATACCATTATAAATGAAAAAGAAAGAATGCGCGTGTTAACAAACACAACTGATAAATCACTCGTGTATAGTCGAGTTTCTTGAATAATATACATTTCAAGGAGTTACCCACCTGAATGCGTCGTAATGGCATTTGTCATGTACTTGGAACTTGGCCTTTGTTTGGTTGTGTTGTCGAACCACTTGAGAACATCGAGCACGGCCTGGGGATTCTTCTTCTGCTCCTGTTTGCTGATGTTTGAGTTCATCAGCAGACGCGCCCATGCCTCCGGCATCCCCTGCAAAAAGGCAAGAGTTTAACTATTGTAGTTTCAAGAAATAACTCAAGTCAAGCTTTGGGTCTTAGATTACATCAATGAAAGTACATTAAGGAGGCGGGAGGGCTAAAAGGTAAATTTGGATTTAGTACACATTAGTGTTCAATTATTCCAATGGGGGGAATAATGAAAAGCCAGCGACTACGAATTCTAGACAGCGTGTACCGGTGTAATGTTGTATGGTCTTGTGTAGGATTATTGAGTGAGAATAAACACATGGTAGGAAAGATCATAACGAACGAAATGAAAACTATAAGTAATATTGGTCGAACTTGAAACAAACATCGAGTCGACAAAATTGACAGACAATGGATCACAATGAGACTTTATAAAAAATCTAATGAAGGCAAGTTCCGAGGAGTTAGTCGTGAAGTTTACTTACTTTCATTGGCAGCTTGAAATAATAATGGATAATAAAAAATCGATATAGAGCACATATCGCGAAAGAGAAAGATATAAACAACAAAATGTATGTACAAGTATGTTAATGTTTACAGAGTAATATATAATTTGAAAGCACCAAAAAAATTGCAAAAGGAATAATAAGAAAATCTTTGGGTGAACCAGGCGGCAGCTTTGCGGAAATATTTTATCTGCTTCAATTAATGTTTTATAACTTTTAACTTACTTTAAATTTTCAAAGTTAATTTTTATTAATGCGAAATATTGTACTCTTTAATGTTGCGATCGAAAGAAATATTAAATACTGTTAACTGTGTGTCGCCAAAACGAATGAAAAATTTGTTTTGGAAGGAATCAATGTGAAATTAACAACTTTAAGATCTATGCATTTGCAATACAATAAGACAACTTATTCACCCAAATATTCTTTTCATAAAATGTATGCTGGTGAGTGTTTTCTGCGTATCAATTTGTTTCAAAAAAAAACTTATCAAAAGGAGGACATAAGCAGCAAAAAGCGAATATTTCCGATTTGCTATTCTTAGAAAGCGAACCGTTAACGTAGTGGCGAGGCAAATACCGCTAAAGGTGTCCGGAAATGAGTATAATATAGAACTCACGGTAAACTCGCCGGTCACAGCGTCAAAGCCCACATGGACCGTGTGCTCGAAGTTCGTAGGATAGGAGATGTTCGGCTTGGAGTCTGTGTGCGAGGGCTTCGAGCCTTTGATCTTGCTCTTCAGGGTCTTCTTCTTTCGTTCGGAGTCGTCGGGTTCTTTGGGGGGGAAGAGAAAGAAGCACATTATAGAGCGGTAGACCAGCGGTGTCTACATTCCGCGTACAACTAAGCGTTTCGCACTCACCCTTTGGCAGCGGACGCATGTCGGGCGGCACATCGCCGACACCGCCGCCCATTCCTCCCCCTGCAGATCGTTCGTTGCCACCTCGATTGCTGGTGAGGCGCACGGGCGGAGCCGGCGGTTTGTCTTCTTCACTGGACATGCCTTCGTCTTTGGGTGTCTTTGCCTCTGCTCGATGTCTCCTGCTTCCTCCGCCTCCTCTTCGCCTAGCGCCCCTTTATGCACAGCTGTTTTAAGGCCAGAAAACAGCTGTCGGAAGTACGAGAAAATATCGTTACTTGGTTAAAAGGATAAAAATTACATTAAATATAAACTAATTACAATCATTTTTTTAAAATATGTAATTCCTATCATTTTTGGATTATACCCAATTAAACCGAAAACGAAATCGAGAACAGTGCAAAAATGATTTAATGTTCCATGTATTTCCAGGGGTTCCAACCTTCTGTTATCTATCGCGAAACAAAGTGTACCGGTGCTTATCGTACTATTTTTTTTTTTCTTTATTTCTCGCCCTACAATTGCTATCGCGTCATGAGGTTCAGCAAAACTTAAAATTTGTCATACATCGACAAAAAGTAAGATTGTTTACATATATTTCTCAAATACTTGGGCGTTGTGTATTTCTTTGAGTTCTGCACAAAATTATACAACTTTGGCACTTTGTTTTTCTTTTTTTACGCGATCTTTTTGAAGATCACGTCAAAATTGTGTGCTCTCGATTTGGTTAGCGTGCTAAAAACATTTGTTTTGCTTTTATAAAATGGTCAAAGAAAGCACAGACACACGCAGTCACACACACACACAAAGGCTGTTGCAGGAGAGGAGAGTTCTAACCAGAACTATAAATTGATCAATATGGGCCGTCCGGCGAACTGAATCGGACTGTGGGGGCCTTCGCTCAGTTGTTTCATTCGGCTTGTCTCTCACTCGGCGAGTGTCACTGCCACTAAAGCAGCCGGCAAAAGGCAACAGCCAGAACGCCTATCGCTCCAAGAGTCCGCGACTTTGCACAGTGTTCTGAAAACGTCTTTTATGAGTAAAAATTAGAATCTCCTCTTCCAGGGCACTTGATTGAAAAAAAAAACATGCGTAAATGATGAAACTAAGGACCCAGATTGTGTTTTCTTTGTAAACATACACAAAATTGTTTTTTTTAAATTTTTTTGCATTAACAAAGTCATTAAAATGTTTAAGTCGTTCTCAAAGCATCTCAATATGTCTAACGATAAAAGATAGGTCCACAGGAATAGGCTAGATAGATAGACATTTATTAGGGCTACTTTTACTCTAGCTTAAAAAATGTGGGCACCACACAGTTTCGCGTAATGTGGGCGTTAAAAGGGGCTTAGTCAGGGTTTGATACAAACTTAATCTGCGTGGGGTATATAGAATTCTGAGTGCAAAATTTGGTGGCTCTAGCTCTTATGGTTGCCAAAATCTCGACGTTCGTACGGAGGGACAGTCAGACATTTACAACGTTCACAGTACTTTTTTTTGCTCTACGAGTAACGAGAATAACAAGTGAACAAAGTTTTCTTTGATTCGAGCCGGAGGTCGCGAAGTCATTTTTCTGGAAATATTTAAAATTTAAATGGTAAACCAAAAGAATTAAGGCAATTGATATTCAAATTATTTCAATTGGGAAACAACCACTGTACTCCCAGCAATACATATTAACGGTACCAATGGTGCGTGCGCTCTTTCTCTTACTCTCTCGCCCACGCAAAAGATCGAGGCCATAAAAAAGTCGATGCGATAACAAGAGTGGCTTCGATTACAAAAACAATGAAGCTCACGCACTCGAAAAAGGAAATTAATCGCTGAGGACAACAACAACACAACAAACTTGCGTGGGCGGCAATGCAGCCAAACACATGACCAGAGAGGTAGAAATGAAGTAGAAGAGCGGGAGAGAGAGCAGAGACATTGGCGCCTGTCTGCTTTTGCCGGTGACGTCGACTGTGCTGCTTTTATGATTCATTTATCAACGTCAGGGCGTTAAGAGTCAATGCAACAAACGAAAGAGGGAGAGGTAAAAGGGGAGCAGAGTGTGAAAACTCTGCACAAACAACAACTTGCATTACAAACAGCTGAGGTCAAAATAATAACAATAAGTTTATTTTCCCAAATTCAAAGTGAAAAACAAGAAAGAACGCTATTGTCGGGTTCTCCCACTATCAGATAAGTGTTACTTACTGGAATCTTAAAACAAGAAAGGACGCTATAGTCAGGTTTCCCGACTATCAGGTTTGCGATAATCGTAGCCCCCTTTAAAAAAACCAAACAAGAAAAAACGCTAGTCGCTAGCCAATTTAAAGATATAGTGTAGCCTACTTTTAAGCGCAATATATTTATAACACACTTGTATGCATAATTTCTTGAAACAGGCCAGATTTTTTTTTTAGATATCTGTGTAGGTATTTCAATACAAGCAACATAAAAGGTGCTGAAGAAATGTTATCACAAACAGATTTTCAAAAATTGGATATTTGGGTAGACATTTTGAATAAAAACATTCTTTCGAATTTACTTGATCTAGCATTAAATACGATACAGATACGCCATAGAAAAAAAACTTGGTCTTATAGTGCCCAAGATCTGCTAATTGCTTTTACTGAACGAGTAACTGGTGTAAATATGAATGCTATTATAGTTTATGTATGTTTTTATATTATGCATAATAAACTTGGCCGCAAGTGTTAATATTCAAATTTATCTGACTAGTATCTGTCTTGGTATTTGTAGGTTTTTGGCTGCTTGCCGAGAGATCTACATACACATAAACATATGTTAATACATACTTACATAGGTAAGTTTTCGTTTTTAGATCAAGCAGCAACAAACTTTTCGGGAGCGTGTGGGCGCTCAGAATTGGGTTAACAGTGTACCGCGTTAAATTTGGTTTTGTTGCGGTCGAACTTCAGGTAAAATCAATAAAAATATATGTATGTTTTTTTTTCTGCAGGGCCTGATGCAAAGTTATTCCCTAATGAGCAATGCACAAGGCAAACACTCGCACAGGAAGCTTGACAACACTTGCGGCATTCAAATTAGTGACAGAGGTTGTGAAGCAAAGGGGTGGAAAGGAGGATTTTCAAAGTGGCGCAGGCATAGGTGCATGTTGCAACAACAGTACAGAAACGTGGCGCTTGCTCCAAGAGCTGAAAGAAGCCAGAAACGTATGCAGACATCTTCGCCACGTTCATGCGAAGCAAAAACACGCGATAACCACTCGTCATTCGAGTAACTTTGCAGAGGTTGTCTCAATTTCTCAAAGTAGAGTGCTCTTATATCAAAGCCCTAGGCTAAAGTAACGGAATTAAATACTGTAGTCTGCATATTTATAATTGGCGAAATATGTACATGTATATACATGTGTGTGTTATTAATGTATTCGTTTTCGAAAACTATATGAAAATCAGCCATTTACTTAGTAAAACACAGTGGGATGTTAGTCCGTTTTAAAAAGGAAAGAACTTGTGTTTTGCGTAAACCGAAGCTTTTTGTTTTTTGGGTTTATTTAGGATAGGGGAGAGTGGGGATAGGTGAACCACTTTTTTTGTTGAACATTATTATGTCTAAACAATTCGACGTTAGGGTCTGCTGTTTATAGGAATCTAAAAGAGCATTCATTCCTTTGCATTTAAAGTATTTTGTGAAAATAATGTGTCACGTTTTTTTAACTTTATGAGCATTTTAAAATTTTGTCTCGAATGGTTCAAGTATCCCCACCCCTGGGGATAGTTGAACCACCTTTCAGATTAACACAAAAACTACAATTGTATAAAAAAAGTGTAATTTATTTCTTTGTTTATGCCTTTTTTCTGTTCAAATATAAACATTGCACATTTACAGCATGGAATAAAACAATAAAAATATTTATTTGTTAATTTTTTTTTTTTTCTTTCTTTTTTTGAAGGTTTTCTTGAGTCTTTTGATTGTGCTTTTTGGCGATCAATTTTTCTGCGGTGAGTCAGTGGCAATGATACTCCTCCCTCGTTTTCTTCCTCGAGTCGTCTGTTTTCGTGGTTTAGTTTCCCCACAAGTACTGGTTTATGTATCCCCACAAGTACTGGTTCATGTATCCCCACAAGTCATAAGCCAATTGGAAGTGATTTGGAGAAAACATGGAATATTTGAACTGCGTCAGCAATCCATGAAAATATCATAATTTGCGTCTACTTACGATAAAATACAATTTTAGGAAGTTCAATGCCACTGACGAAGAACGATAGAATTTTTCCTAGAAAACGTAAGGTCACAATTAAAGCTGCAAACGGGGAATAAAACTTCGATTAGCGATAAAAACGACACCAATCGTTTGTCGCGATTGTGCGTGCGTGTGAGGCTAGGATAACGACTAAGTAAGCAACACACATATAAATGGTGCACAAAAACATGTCAGAAGGTAAAATATTTGTACTGGTTCATCTATCCCCATGGTTCACCTATCCCCACTCTCCCCTACTATTTGTATCCCCTGTTCAACTCTAATTTTTCGGTGCAAGACATTTTTTCGTAAGCTTGTTTTCGATAAGTTGGTGTCGCGGAAATCTCCATTTGCCACGCATAAACGCTGGCGACGGCGAAGAGCCGCTGCGACGTTGTCTATTTTGGTTTTGGACGCCAGCCGAAAGAAGCAGGCGGAAATGTTATGCCTTTTATATTTCTCTTTTTAGTTCCCTTCTTTATCCACTTCCCCACCACCCTTCTTCCGCTTTTACTTGTGACCGTGCTAAACAAATATGTTTTCAATGGGGGAAGGGGGAAGTGGGAGGTGCCGGACATGTGCCGTTAGGACGCTAACTGTTAAAAGTCAAATCGACTGCGAAATGTTGTAAGTGCTTTATGTAAATGTCTAGTCTTGTTGTCACGTTTGCGTTTTTTTTTGCCGCAATTCACGTGTGTCTGTCAGGGGGGAGGTTCTACCAGCTTGTTGACATATTCACTCTTTATGCTGGAAAAACGGAAGCATCAATGCGTTGATCCCAAGTAATGTGGCATGGCATAAAAACACTTGAATCGTTTTTTATTAATCCATTGAAAGTACATACATATGTACATATGTATTTGTTTGAAAAATCAATGTGTGCAACCGCCTAAGCCTGTAAATGTAGATATGTATGTGTTAGTGTATTGGAAGCCAGACCAATTGGATTAACGGTGCACTGTCTTTTTATGAATGAAACTCCCTCGCCCCGTCCTTCACTCTTCCACCACCTCCTTCGCCACCTTTCCCCTCATCACACTTGAACTCACTGCAGGTACATATGTATGTATGTATGTCTTGGCTTCTTTTTTGCACGGTTCACCCTGTACACCGCTTGCAGTCGAAGAATCGTTTAGGATTTGTGGCTTTGACTGGACCCCACTTGCTTCTTGAAGTTTTTCGAGCTCACAACACTTCACTGCACATTCGCACACACACAGCACACACACTCTGTATTGTTTTCCCCGTTTTCTCTTGTGTGTGTCATTAATGGCCGACGGAGGAGGAGCAGAAGCAGCAGGAAAAGCCAACAAATCCGAATTTGGCACACAAACGGCCTCGGTTTCGCTTTCTAGCTCATTTGGCAATACGCGCGCATTTCGGGCACTTGGTTTATGAAACAATTAGTTCACATTATTCACGGCTTGGTTAAATATGAAAATAATTACAGAAAGACGGCCGCAGCAGACACTGTAGCGATGGCAAAAATATGTCAAAATATCGATGCTATTAGCACAGCAATAACTTTTATATCGATGCTGGTTTGGTTCTAATATATCGATATTTTTATATTTCCGATATTTTTATGTTTCAATAAAATAAGAAATAAGCTATTTAATTTGAATAAATTTAGGTTCTACAGCAAAAACGTCCTAAATGTAGGTCCTACAGCAAACATGTCCTAAATGTAAAGGGTAATATCCCATTTAGACTGCCGCAACAGCAACAAGTTGTGCGATTCTGTTTATACTGGTATTCCGCTGTTGTGTCAATTTTGTTTTTGATTGGTAAAAAAAAGTTGTTCCCCGGAAACCAGGAGCATATGTTTAACAGAATGTCGTTCTTTTTTGTTATTTTATTGTTATGTAATGGTTTTCAGATTTCGTAATTTCGCTTTTTTGAGAAAGCACTGTGCATATCGTTCATGAGATATCGCCCGTACCAGAAAAACACCTTAATATGGGAAAAAATACAGCAAAAGCCAAAAAAACAATTTGTCATTTCCCAGTCCACCTGGCCGAATTTTAACATATTTTTACCCGATTTCAATCCGATCTTATTTTCTTAAAACATAAAAACTTAACTAATCTTAGCAATTTTCTCTTAATTTGATTAAATTTCATAAGCGGTTAAAATTAACAAAACAGTACGCAAAACAACATAAATAAAACTATGGAAAAAATTTAAAGTGCGACCTGTAGCGAACTTTTCTTTCAAAATTATGAACAACAGTTATTTTCTTATTTTATAATAGTTGAAATATATTAGTTGAAAATAGTTGAAAAGTAATAGATTTCACAAAACTTATACATTAATGCTGAAAAATACCTGTTAAAAATGATTTTTGTGTTGTCAATTTATGACAGTTACGGTCCCTGGTAAAAACTCTCTTAGCACTTAAAAGAAAAAGCCAAAAATGTAATAAAATTGTTTATTTTTTAACTGTAGAATATATTTTTGAAAGGATCAAAGTGTTTTTAGAATGTCCCTAACCACTGTGCGAAACATGCAAGACAACGCACAGTCGAAGCGTCGTAGACAGAGTTGTCGCAGGCCGAGAAGGAGCTGTCCGAACCGCAAATAATTTGACTGCTGCAGGGTGTAACGGGCCAAGGAAACGAGGGCAGAATTTGAGTGACTTGCCAGGATTATGGCATACTCCGCATTCAAAGCCAATTCTGTAATTATAGTTTCAACGATATTATACATACTGTAGTCTTAAATTGTTTGTTACAAGTATTACTCGGGAAAATCTTAACCAATTCGGTTGAGATTGTGACGGTATGTTCAAAACAGATTTACGGAAGAACTTTTTTTGTAATATTAATTTTTTGCGAAATGGTGAGTGATTGAACAGAAAAAATTACAATTTCATAAAAAAAGGGTATACAATTATTAATAAACAAGAAAGAACGCTTTAGTCGGATTTCCCGACTTTCAGATTTGCGATACTTATTGCCCTCCTTAAAAAAAAAAAAACAAAACAAGAAAAAACGATAGAGTCGCTTGCCCTCTTGAAAAAAAAAGTGAAGACTGCTTTTAAACGCAATGTATTTTTAACGCACTTGTATACACAATTTCTTGAAACTGCCCAGATTTTTAAAGTTTTTAGATATCTGTGTAGATATTTCAATACGAACAACATTGAATAAGGCCAATTTTCTCTAGCATTAAAAATGTAGGCACCACAGAGTTTCGCGGTTTGTGGGCGTTAAAATAGGCGTGGTCGGGGTTTGAAACAAACTTGATCTACGTGGGGTATATAGAAGTCTGTGTGCAAAATTTGGTGCTTTAGCTCTTATGGTTCCCAAGATCTCGACGTTCGTACGGACGGACGGACGGGCTGACGGGCTGACGGGCTGACATTTTCAACGTTTACAGTATTTTCTTACTCTTCGAGTATCGCAACCAAATAGTAAAAGTAAAAACTCCTAGGTCAGCCTCTCCTTAAATCTATTTTAAATATACTTTGGAATTTGGCCATGAAATTAGTTTTACACATTTATTAAACTATAGATTTTTTAAACAAAAAAAAAATTTTGTTTTTTTGCTTAGATGTTCCTCCTAGGAAAAAGCAAAATATGAGGCAAAAGTGATTTCAAATAACTACTTTCTTTGGTAGTTTTGCTGGGAGTTGTCTAAAATCATTTCTAACAAAAGTTTTAATGTGAATTTAACCGAATTTTTTAAAAGTTTCTAACCTTTTCTGCAAAGGATAAGCGTCTCCAGGATATTTAGTTCCAGCACGTCAGCCTTCAGCTGCTGGGCCTCGAAGATAAGGCGCTTAAGCTGGTCATCACCGGATCCCTCAATCATGGCACTGATGTCCAGCGACCAGTGAGAGGCCCGCAGGATAAAGATCTCGCTCCAGACCACCTGCATGATGGCGTCCTGCTGGGTTCGCTCCAGCAAAGCGAACTGCTCGTTGGTTTTTGCCTGTCGCAGGCAAGTGACTAGGATCTGGGCGAGGATCTGAAAATGGAGCGCCTGGGAGTGGGGCGATGTCGAGGGAGCAGGCACTGTTGTCGGAGGATTCCTCCGAGAGTTCCGGTAGAGAGTCACCTGCTGGTTGCGTGGACCGCGCTCGTCCTGGACGGCGGCGGCGTTCATTCCGACGTTGAGACATCGCTGAAAGCGGCAGGAGGGGCACCAGTTTCGTCTCGCCTTGTCCACCACACAATTCCCTGCGAGCGCGATGCAGGCGTAGCTACTGCCACGCCTCACGCTCCGCTTGAAGAAGCACGAGCACCCGTCGCAGCAAGAAACGCCGTAGTGCTTTCCGGAACTCTGATCGCCACACACTGCGCAGGCACTGAAGTTCGACATGGCCACCGCCGCGAATGAGAGTCGCCCCGGAATAAACCAGGTCCTTGTGAATATTGGCGGTTTTATATGCTATTTGGATGTCCCACACTCGCAAATGATATGCAAACCAGATACACTGACCAAATTGAACTACTCAGTTTAGGGAAAACATTATGTTCAATAAGACAATTATCCACTATATTCCATCATATCTTAAAATGAGACACAATATTTTTAGCACCTAATACAAACTAAAGTTTCACAAAAACATAAATAATTAAAAAGAAAGTTCTAGTCAAACATTTATTCCCTAGGCATAGCTCAAGAAATTTAGGCTTGCTTTTCAGGTCCAAGCTTAATGCCTTAATGTTTATTACAGTCTTGCAATAAATGCTAGTTGCAATATTGGTTCAGTTCATTTCTGTCACAAATGGGTCTAAAATAAGAGGCACAACATTTATTTTTAAGGACGCTTCATATAAAGCAAAAAGGTATATTGGATTTGGGCAGGTAAGAAGTATTATCGAAGAAGAATCCTTGGAAACTATCTAAGTCCGTAGTCATAGTTGTGGCGATTGTTTTTTTTTTTTTATGGGAACATTATTCTTTTAAGTGTAGGAGTGCATTGTGCTTAAGCGTGATTTGAGGTTTTTTGTTTGCCCAAGACGCTCCTGGCAGGGGGCGTGGCGCGTCAAAAGTGACAATCATCTTCTGCTATTCCAAAGCGTGTTAACAATTTGTAAACAATAATTGTTTTGCTCTGTGATTGGAAGCGCGCTGGCCACTTCAAATGTCCAAGCTGAGGTCCTTTTGTACTGACATTTCGGGGTAAACACCGAAGACGTCTAGGGGTGGTATGGGTGTGGGATCCGGAATGGGGTTGGGCTTAGAAGTTTACCTGGTTCATGTCCGTGCAATTCTTGGGCGATTCTGGTAAAATTGTTAATTAAACGTTAGCTGAACGTCACAATTTGTAAACTTTTTACTTATGTACAACGAGACGTTTTAATCCCGCACCTTCGTCTGCCTGTCTTTTCGTTCGTGCGTTTGTTTGGATGAACGTCGAGAACAACCATTATATTTTGCACACAACCTTCTAGAAACAATTCGCAGATGAAGAAACTTATATGACAAAGAAAACACTAGTTAATCAGTGTTAAACGCGCTTTGGTGCATGTACCGTAAGCATTGTACTTCTTTGAGTTGACCAACACTTAGCCTTAGCATTCAATAGTCTTTTTGTGATGACCTTTCTGGATACAAGTTGGTTTTTTTTTCCCCCAAAAATGCCAGGAAAGAGAGTAAAGGAGGACGTCACTCATCTGGTTTATTATAACCACCATATCGGTTAATGTATCCGGAAGCTAACTAAGATGTTTTCGCAAAAACATCTTTAAAAGCTATTGCAAAAGATCTTGAGGATGACAATGGTGTCCAAGTTTCTCATGAAACCGTCCGCAGTCTGTTGAAACGGAATACACCCTGTTTAGCACATAGAAAAAGACTAAGACCAATTTCAAATGGAAATCCAAACGTAATATTTAAATATCAAATTAAGTTTTCGTATTTAATGTAAAAACATGTAAGTTTGATCCTTAAATAATACCATATCGGTATTAATTTTGCTATCGGCTTCCTCTTTCTGAGTTAGACAGAAAGCGCACGAAATTGTCAATAAGTGCGAGAAAAACGCAGTTTTCGAATTTCGGCGACTATAGTTTGCACGTGACAACAACTGTCAGACCACTGAAACTTAAAAAATGGGTTGATTATACTACTATACTAAAATAACTTGAAGCGGTAGCTCAGGGGGTAAGAAGCTTAGCTACAAACTAGAGTCCTGCATAAGTGAACTTATAAGTGAGAACTTACAAGTGAACTTGAAATGTTCACTCACTTGAACTTGAAAACAAAATTTCAAGTCAAGTAAGCCAAGTACAAAGAATTTAAAGTCAAAAATCACTTTATGACTTGAAATAATTACAAGTCACTTGGAAGTTCAAGTCACTTGGAACTCGTAGAGTGAACTCTATGACTTTCAAGTCATTATAAACCAGTGTGTTACTAGAAGAAGACGTGCATACAAATTTTCATAGAAACATAATTTATGAACAACTTAGCAATGCCTTGATTACCAACTCTGTCCATATCTCAAGTAATCTTCCTTCGATTTTAATGAATGATACCTCATTTTGTTGGTAATTTCGTCTGTAATCTAAGAAGCATATTCAATCCCTTAAAATTAAGTAATAGTATAGAAAACTTTAAAGAAGCAACATAACCTAAAAAACACACCCAAGAAATTGAGGCTTGTAGCTGAATCTGTCTTTATTTGAACAAGTTTTATGGCTCAAATTGATCAAAACATTATCGAAAGTGTATGGGCTATTGTTGAAAGTCGAAATAATCAGGTAATATAAGGAAATTTGGTCCAAATGAAATATTAAGTTTGCGCACAACTTAGTCCTGTCCATACCAGCAAGGATCAAAGCATTCAGGGATGCCAAAGGCAAAGAAACTAAATATTAGTTGGTTTAATTATATTATTTAAAAAAATGGTTAAAATTCATTAAAATAACTCAAAAATCGATTAAAATGGCTGTGTCTTAATACTTTTGACGCGTAAAAAATATGTGTAAATACTTTTGACAACTGAGAGCCATGCGTTCAATTGCGTCTTTTTTTAGACCATGAACAGTTATTTTGATGATTCCTATTGCATGTTGTTCTGCATAGACCAGGCTTTGCAATAACAAAGTTCTTTTCCCCCTTCCCCTTCAAAATTACAGGGCCCTTTTTTGTGCAACATGCTAAAAATGCACGTTGTATAAATACACTTGACCACCCCTGTATATAAATTTAAAAAATATATAATTTTTTTACACCATATTAAAGGGCTTGCAAAAGGGCATTGGACGAATTTTCTCGGTATTATTTGCCTTCAATTGTAGCTTTTTTTCTTAGTGGTAAGTTGTCTGCATAAATTTAAAAATTATATAAGCACACATGTTTAAAATTCCTTGACTTTTCAAAAATTGAATGAAAATAGAGTAGTGAAAAAGTAAAAAAAAAATGCACTTTTATTGCTATAAGAATTCCATTAAAATATTATCATGAATAGGCACAAAAACCAAAATTTAACAACAAAGAGCTACAGATTCAAGGGAAAATAAAAATTTCTTTCATTTAAGGTATATTTGTAAAAGGCCCTTGAATGCGAATGTAAATGTGCTACTGACATTCGACTCGCAGGAGTTCGACCCCCGTGAGTCCCAGAAGATCCTGCGGATCCTGCCGGTTTTTCTCTGTCTTAACGGTTCCTGTGTGTCCTGGCAGATCCTCTGAGTCCTGACAGATCCTACGATTGCATTGTAACAATTTTAGGTAATTGACTAATACAGCGGTCAATACCCTAAAAAACTTTAAAAACTAATTTTTATCCATGGACCGTAAACTTTTAAGAATTACCTTTAAAAAGTTATGTACATATGTTAGGCACGAACTCGTAACTTATGCCAACAAAAATATTTGACTTCATACTATTATTAATGTGACAGCAAATATCAACCAAAATAAATTTCAAAGTCCTGCGTATCCTGTATGTCCTTAAGGCGTATTTGCGCCTCAGAAGACAAAAAATAACAAATTTTTACAGTTTTTTCTCAGCTATCTTACTTTAAAACTTAAAAACTTTTTTGACACAAACAAGTATATAAAAAGTGTTTTTTAAATATGAACTGTAGAAGGCGCCACAGTGGCCACGTGGCCCCGATTCAGACAATTCTGTCAACAAACCCAAATTTATTTATTAGTCGACTTTCATACCCAGTGGACTAGCATCAAGAGATTAAAAAAAAGTAATAATAAAAAATTTGTGACCTTTCACGATCAAAATTTAAAACACCGCTGTTATTTAGTTTTTTGGGTAAAAAAAATTTTAAATATTAAAATAAAGTAATAAAATTATACTAGTCCACTGGGTTAAATGTTTCTTAAAAAGTACGCTTAATGAAATTTTGCCTATAGGCAATAATTGTCCTGAAAGGGTTTATGCTAATGAATTTTCTTATTCATTACAATTGTAATGTCACAACTTTGTTCCATGAACATCGATGTTTTTCTGAAATCCCAATACTTTTTTAATAAACAAGCACGTTTGAAGGTACGCTTCTTACGTCAAATAACATCGACGTTTAAAAAAACTGCGTTGTTTGAAAAACATCGATGTATCGAAATTGACATCGGAAAATATCGATGTATCGAAAATGACATCGTAAAAGAATCCCCCTATTTGTTTCTGTGCATTTCCTAGAGTTGAGTGTTATTTTTTAACGACCCAGCCGCGGTCACACTAACCGGGATGCATAAAAATAAAAACTAGCGTTCCATTTATTTTCCAAAATCTAATTCCGGTTGTCAATTCAGGAGATCCGACGACCTGGTTGTAGCCACGAACGAGGACAGTGGATGTAATCGAAACAACGGGGAGCAATACAACGCACAATCCTACGGAGAAAAGGTCATCATCCATCCGCAACCGCCCAGCATCCCACTTTCCAATCTGCAGACTACGAGTCCAGCGGAGGAGCCGCCATGAATGCCCTGCGGCAGTTCTATCTGGAGATTCCGGTGGTCACGCGGGCGTACACCACGGTCTGCGTGCTCACCACGCTGGCGGTGGTAAGTGACCGGCCCGGATAGATTCGGGTCCCACCTGAGGGTGACGTGTACCGTATAATCAGCAAACTTTGCCTACTTTCCGCTTAAGCACCTCGACTTGGTGTCGCCGCTGCAGCTATACTTCAACCCCACGCTGATAGTGCGCAAGTTCCAGGTATGGCGCCTGGCCACCACATTCCTCTATTTCGGGACCATCGGGATCAGCTTTTTCTTCAACATGGTGTTCACCTACCGCTATTGCCGCATGCTGGAGGACGGCTCATTCCGCGGCCGCAGCTCAGACTTCGTTATGATGTTTATTTTCGGCGGCGTGCTGATGACCTTCTTCGGTATCTTTGTCAACCTGCTGTTCCTGGGACAAGCCTTCACCTTAATGCTGGTGTACGTCTGGTCGCGGCGCAACCCGCTCGTGCCCATGAACTTCTTCGGCATGCTCAACTTCCAGGCCCCTTACCTGCCGTGGGTTCTCCTGTGCTGCTCCATGATCCTGGGCAACACCGTTTGGGTGGACATCATCGGCATGGGTGTGGGCCACATCTACTACGTGCTGGAGGATGTCTATCCAACGCTGTCCAATGGCTATAGACTGATCAAAACCCCGTACTTTCTGTAAGTTTTCCTTCTAAAGCAAGTTACGTCTGTACAATATGTTCTTCATGTCCCTAGAAAACGACTTTTTAATGAGCACATCGAGCGCAACTACCAGGCGGCCGCCGAGGATCGGCCTGGTGGCTTTCCCTGGGGAGGCGAGGGCCAGCCACTTCTTCCGGAGCAGGATGCGGCAGCCGCGCAGCCGGAGCCCGTGAATCCAGCGCCGCCGGCTGCAGCAGGACCGCAATAACAAAACTAGAAAACTTGATTGTTAAACTTTTTCTGTTTTAGCGACGACGATGACAACAATGTTGTGTACCCCTCCGCCACCTTCCGTTTGGTGCTTGGTGTAATTAGGCGTATAGTATTGAGAGGCGTGCAATAGTTAGCCAAAGTTGGTGCAGAGCGTGCGTGTATGTCATTTATTGGTTTGTTTTCTGATGCAGAGTCCAATTTCCACGCAAGGTGTTCTTTAAATTTACCCCCAAGGGATGCATTCACGACAGATTGAACTTACACTGCACATGTGATTATATATATACAAACACGCTACAAATAAACCATTATGTAAAAAGCTTATCATAACATTTTTAAAACCCTAACGGCGGGTTGAAAAATTATAAACTTTTGGGTATTTATGGTAAACTTAAGTTTAGTGTACTGTTTGGGCCTGGCTGGCATTAAACACAATAGAATAGGCTGACTTATTTGAAAATGGTATTATTTTGATAGGGTTGGTACCGGTTAAATAACTCAAAACACCTCTACAAATTTTGGGATCGGCAGGGGAGTGTAAAATACAGTTTTGCAATAGGATTATAAAAGTTGGTTAGTGAAATCTATCTCTAACATGTTTGTTAAATGTAGATTGTAGATTGTACATTGTTCTCCAGATTTGCAAAGGACTTGTATCACTGGGCTGCTGATGTTGCTCAAGAACATATGCATGTTATGTATGCATAAGCCAAGATAAAAGTTTGGAACCGTTTTTTATTTAACACTTTAGTTTTACTATTACCGTGGATTGTGGATTATTTATTTTGGACCTGCAGCTTCACAAGTCGGGTTAAGAAAGATTTTAAATGTGCTTTTACGCACTTTCTTTGCTCAGCCTGAAGCTATTACGACTAACTTTAAATTAATTTTTGTCCACATATTGTTCTTTATTTCTTTCTACTTATAACCACAGCGACAAGAAATGTCAAAAGCAAACGGCTGTGCATGTGTATTTTTTTGCAAATCTTTTAAGTCCGTTTACAAGCCATATGTATTCCATATATAATGGAAGTATTCAAATAAGCGCCTAAGCTTGCAACGTTGCCATACTTTGATTGAATAGTTAGTAAATGTACATGTATAGCCAATTCATAGTATTCGTGCAACGGGTGGCAACGCTTCAGCTTAAAAGAGAGCATCAGCTGTTCCGCCGCATTTTGACTTTTACTAAAACTCTTATATTTTGTTATGTTATGCTCATATTTGATTGTCAGGCCGCTTGACTGAAATAGTATTAGAATGCTGAGTACAAAATAAACTCAAGATGTCGAAAATTGTGATGAACCAACTGACCCACCCACAGCGCGTCCGCCTGCTGTACAAAACCATCCTGCGACTTCACCGAGGTAAGACGGAAGGCAGCCGCTTAATAAATTGCATTCATTTCAGCCGGCTTGTTATCATCTACAGGGCTGCCTGCGGAACTGCGAGCTCTGGGCGACAACTACGTGCGGGACGAATTCAGAAGACACCTCATGTGCAATCCCATGGAGGCGCAGCTCTTTATGACCGAGTGGGCCGTGAGTTTTACGTAATTTAAAAGACACTTGTCTGAAAAACTGCTCTTTTGCAGCGCTATGCGTCCACGATCACCCAACAGCTGGGCCTGCGAGGCAAGCCCAAGGGAGAGCTGGGCGAACAGATCGACCCACAGGCCGTGGAAATGCTCAAGGACGACCAGGTGGTGCAATTGTACGAGCTCATGCTGGCGGCCAGGGGCCTGGAGGGCGACTCAAACGCGGCGAACGACGTGCGGGGCAAATAAATTATAGGATTACTTTATTCTGCTTGTTTCTCCAAGACCTTGTACTCGTACTTAATCCCGTTCTCCTCCTGCACTCCAAGAGGCATGTCCGCGTCGGGAGCCACTTCGCGAAAGCTGTCGGGGATCGCGGGGAAGAAGGTGTCGCACTCGAACTGCCGCTGAATTTTGGTGACGTACAGTCGGTGACAGCGCGGCGAGGCCATGGCTTCTGCATATACTCCGCTACCGCCCACGATCCACACGTTTTCGACCTCGCCCTTTTCCTCCAGCTGCCGCATGGCCGCCTCCAGGTTGGGGCAAAGGAGTACATCTGCGGGCAGGTCGGCTGGCTGGATGGTGGTGCTCAGGACTATGTTCAGGCGCTCGGGCAGCGGCCGTTTACTGGCAGGCACTCCGAAGTACGTTTTCCTTCCCATTATGACGGCATTGCGCTTGGCGGGATCGCTGGTCCATTTGGTTGTGCGGCTGAAATACTTTAGCTCCGATCTGTGGAATTTAAGTCTTTAGATGAGCGGCAATTGCTTGTCTCCAACTCACTTAATGTGCCATGGCAGATCGCCCTTGAGTCCAATGCCTAAATTCTCACAAACCGCAACTATTAAATTGAAGCGCAGCATCTTCCTATACCCTTTAAAAACTGGATCAATGATTAAGCGGAATAGAACCCGGTTTCAAACAGCTGATCTGCCTGCGCGGCGCGCGATTTCCATAATAATTGATAACAATTTATTTACCTCTTATCGATATTTAACAGGGATATAGGTACACACTTATGTACATAAACGTTAGTGGGATTCACCAAACAAATTTACGCAACGTAACGTTCAATATTTCAATGGTGGACCGCGAATTTCACTATCTTATTAATATGCATCCGAATTATCCATTATACCGTTTCTTTAGCAAGGTAAAAAAGCAAAAGGTAAAAAAGGTTTGACAAGCTGTCCCGAAGCTGAAACACCCATATTTACAAATACAGGAGACGGTGAGTTAAAAAAGACCCCCAAGTGGAGCATTTGTTTCCGTTCACTGTTTTATTTATTTAGCTTAGCAATTTCTCTACGTATGCAGGTAAGTACTTTACCGGCTGGCGAGGTTTCTCAATTTTTGCGGTTTTAGCCATTTATGAACCAAAAACAAAATCCTTAGTTTTTGGTGTGCTTAATAGGGGAGTACCGACACCACAAAAGACAATCAGTTGAATAATAATTGAGAATAAATAAATACGTAAAAGCAATTTTTTCATTTTTAAGAGCTTTCCATTGGTGTTACTGATTATCTGTGAGTAATAGAGGGTTTGTCGGTTTCTACATACATATGTATATACGAACTACTCCTATATTATGGTGCCCTTTTTGAAATGTTGAGTATTGTAAAACAGTTAGCATTTGTATGTATATGTATGTATGTTTACAATATTTTTAAACTCTAACGGTGTTTTTGCTACCTTATAAAGTTAGCTAAGTATTTGCAAGTATTACAAATTTTGTCAATAAAGAACTCTACAATCTTATTCCGGTCCCTCTATCAACCAGTAGGTTTCCATCTCTCCCTTTCCCTTGACTGTGACGAAGCCCCGGGCCTCCACTTTGTAACCTACCTTCTTTACTTTGAGTGCTGTGTAGTTGGACAGCTGGATCATCCAGGGGTCGCTGCTGCTCTCCATTCTCGAAGCGGTGTTGACGGTGTCCCCAAACAGGCAGTACCGGGGCACCTTCAGACCGACCACTCCGGCCACCACGGGTCCCGAGTTTATGCCCACCCGAATGGCCACGCCTGGCAGTGCATGGGCCTTGACCTTCTTCATCACCCGTAGGGCCAGATCGCAGGCGTGCTCCGCATGGAGGGGATTCACGTCTGGAGCCCCCGAAACCGCCATGTAAACCATGCCCACTGTCTCTACCTTGTATACGAACGGGGAGATGATCTCCTCGTCCAGCGCTGAGAATACCTTGTTCAAGGTGGTCACTGCCTGCATGGCGTCTTGAATATTGTTAGACCCGCTGTCGTAGACGTTCAGCACCTCAATGAAAATGACAGACACCTCTTCAAAGCTCTGGCAGACGTGCTCCTCACTCTTCCTCATCCGCTCGGCAATGGGTCGGGGGATCATGGAGTAGAGCAGCTCATCTCCCTGCCGTTTCCAGGAATCGGCCAGCTCCAGGGATTTCTCCAGTTCGTCGGACCGCTGCTCCTCCTTTTCAAACATGATCTCCAGCTTAGAGCAGTGCTGCCAGCCGGCCATCACCAGCTCGCGACTCAGGCCATGTGGGTTAAGATCGTTTAGGTACAGACCAATTCCGTGCAGCTCATCCAGGTTCTCAATCAGCGGACTGCAGAGAACATCTGTAGAACATCTGTCCCTTCAGCAGAATTGATCGCAGGCCCACCGAGTGACGTCTTTGGCCCGTGGCCGGATCGATTTCGTTCTTGGAGGAGGCGGCGGCCGCTTCCTCTTCCTTGACTTGTTCCGCACTGAGCTCTTGGGCACTGGCCAAGGCCATTGTCTGGGCTTCGTTAAGACTGCTGGCCTCGTCAAAGTTATCGTAGTCAATGTTGAGGGCCGCGTCGTAGGCGGCGCGGTTCTGACCCGTGCGGATGAGCTCGAACTCGAAGAGCACCGTGCGCATCTGGAGAATCGTCTCCCACTCGACCTGCGTGTCTTTAGGCCGACGGCACTTAAACCTCTCCATGATGTGGCTGCCGATGAAGCTCTTCGGGTTCACACCCGGGTTGTGGAGGATCCATGTCTCGACTATCTTCTCGCCGGCGAGGGTAATGCGCATGTCGTGGTCCAGCACGATGGTGAAGGGGAAAAGCTCCAGAAACACGTCCAGGTCCACCGAGGGCATCTTCAGCTGCGAGGGATGGGCAATAACGTTCACCCGCTTGGCCATGTAGTCGCGGTTGTCAAAATCCAGTCGATACTTGACAATAACGGTCAGCGGACCTTCAGTGAGCTTGATTGGACCGGCTGTGCCCCCGCAGATGTCGTTCTGGCTCTCCAAAACGTAGGCGGTCATGGGCAGGCCGTAGAACTCCCGGGCCACCTCCGTCATCTGGCCGATCAGGTACTTGGACATGCCTGTGCGACTGCTCCGATAAAGAATCACGGCCCCGTCATCGTCCATGCTTGTCAGCTGCATGCTGGGCGACTTCATCTTGGGGTAGGTGAAGCGCATCTGGACGTGGATATTGTCGATGGACTGAAGGAAATCGCAAAAGTAGCGACCCGTGGACCTAATCATCTTGTCATAGCCAAAGTTGCTGAAGAAACGGACGAAGCAGCGTCCGAAGAAGTTCATGCAGAAGTCGAAGGACTCGCCGGTGGAGGCGGATAAGGCCGCAGCAAAGTCCGGCATAAGCTTGTCCGGGTAAATCTGGTGTGTTTTGAAGCTCTGGTGCTTGCACTCCACTATCTGGCAGACCTTCCTCCAGGTCTCCATACCATACTCTTGCTGAATATAGTGCTGCACGCTCTCGTACAGCATTCCGTACATGGTGGCGGTGGGTGTGGATCTGCGGGGGTCTCCTTGGTCGGTTGGGTCCTGTCTATCGCCCAAATTGCTTTCGCAAAAGTTTTTCTGTAACGAGCCAAAGTTGACAGGCACATAATAAGGGTGGGCAAAACAAAGTTTTTGCATCGTTCACAGCTGGTAATTAGGTAAACCGAGTTCGTTTCCCGGAGGATTTAAGTCAATTTTGGTTGTGATGGGTCAGGGATTAGTCCAACCAGCTTAGATAAAACTCAATTGATTGATGAGAGTTAAAAAGCTTTCAGACTAAAATCAGGAACCAATTAACTTGTTAGTCCTTGTAAAATGTTCTAAAATTTTTACCTACTCTTATCTGCCAAATCATATACGATTCCACACATATGTAAAACTGGTTCTTATCAAGATTGAGTTCAATGAAATGAAGCTGTTATTTTATTTTTAATGTAACGAATATAAAAATAAACCCTTTTTTTTCTGTTGGGTGTGCGTATACGTTTTATATATAAAACTTATTTCCCCAGATCGTTCCTTTGAAAGCTAAAGGAAATAGTAGCACGATTTTGATAAGTTTAAAGAGGTATTTTTATAAAATAAATTTACTTTTTAAGCCCGTTATAAAAAAAAAATTAAAAGTTATGCCCAAAATTGGTCAAATACTTCCTAAGACTGCTATGACTTACTTATTATTTGGTGTAATACTAAAAATAACAATTTTTTCTTTATATTGAGTGCGGTGCATGCTTTTATTGTTATGTTATGTTATGTTATATAAAATAAATCCACTTGGCGTAAAAATGAGCTATATTTTAAAAGTAAATAAAACAGGGTCACATATGTAAGCCAAAGCCCTTGAGTTGTTGCCTTTTATCTAGCCGTCAAGAACACTCGGAGGAAGCCGACTATTCCTCCATATCAATTGATTTATTGCCCCGACAGTTTAATTTGGCTTCATGTGGCAGACCCGACCCAAGCTGAAAATCCCCACACTTCTATTTTCAGACTCCTTAAAGCTTGTCACGTCCTCCGTGGGAGGTACATGGCTCGTTGAACTCTTGACTTATTTCCGATTCCTATTTCTGGTAATTCGCTGGTGGCAGTGTGCTTTTCAATTTTATCTCACAAACACTTACTAACTGGGTAATAAATTATCGAACATCTTTTAGACTTTTTATTTGCGATACTCGAAGAGTAAGCAAATACTGTAAACGATCAAATGTCTGTCTGTCCGTCCGTCCGTCCGTCCGTCCGTCCGTCCGTCCGTCCGTACAAACGTCGAGATCTCGGGAACTATAAGAGCTAGAACCACCAAATTTTGGGCACAGACTTCTAGAAACAAAGCGCAGATCAAGTTTGTTTCAAAACTTGACCACGCCCCTTTTACCGCCCACAAGCCGCGAAAATCTGTGGCGCCCTCATTTTTTATGCAATCGTTACGGTTTAAAAAGAAATATAATGATATGTGCACTGTCTTACTACATTCCGAACCATTTTGTGCTCTAATAAATAATAAAGAAGTTATAGAACATTTTGCTATGCCTTATACAAATGTAGTTAATGTACATAGCCCCATAGGTGGCGACTCTATCGTTTTTTTTTTTTAAAGAGGGAAAATGAGTATCGCAAATCTTATAGTCGGGAAACCCGACTATAGCGTTCTTTCTTGTTTGTGTACTACATTTGACCAAAAACATGCAAATTTTTGGCAAGGTCGTAAAAAATAGATCAAAATTCTGTTCGTGTGGTTAGAAAAAAATTGGTGTTTTTGATTAATGTTCAGCAAATGACAACTGTCAAAAAAAATGAATACACTTAAGTTAAGTGGATTAGGCTGTTCATTAACTAGGTCTTTTAAATAATACTACGTTAATAAAGGTTTATTTTTGTTTTAAAAAAAAATTTTTTAGTGCGGAATATTATTTCATTAAACATATACAAAAAATGTTTAAAAGGTAGCTAGATAGAATTCAAGAGCAAATACCCCAATAGTTAAAAATGTGTTCAAATATTTTCAATGCAAAATATATTTAAAAAAAACCCCAGTGCGTTGTCCCTTTAAATCTCTTTGATAATGGCACAGTGAATTAGCCCTTTATATCCTCAATAATTGCGCTTACTTTATATTGCCTTTCCGCCTCGTTCCAATTCACTCGCTGGCTGTTGGCTGATTTCGCGTCAAGTTCTCCAGCATCGAATTGCCGAATTGCCGAAATACCTCTTAAAGACTCTTAAAGAGCCCGCAAAGAATTTTTAATTTTATCCACGCGGCGTTTGCTCTTCGCTTATTTATAATTTAAGGAAAGTCGCCCGCACACAAGCATATGCTCCGCGGATGCGTAAACTCGATGTACATATATACATATACTTTTCAGGGGCTTTTACTCTTCCGGACTCCGTGTTGCGTCGTCGGCAGTTGCTATTGTTACACTAAATTTGTTTTGCCGCCTGTCGGTGCCTCTTGGCTTCTGGCAGTCTGATTTGTTTCATGATTTCCTCTGACGAGCTTCGTGAGTCTGGGCCGTAGTCGCTGTCGGTTCCGTCGGGCGGAGCTTTCCCTTTTAGCCGGGCCGACGTCGGTTGAATGAAGCGTGAGCCGTTGGCGGTCAGGCGTTTTATAGCCTCCCCGCTGCCGGATTGCAGTTGGAACAATGTTTCCGGGCCACTTACGACCTCCGTGCCTGCGCCTCGACACGCACTTCTCTGTTTGACCACCATCGTCATCATCATCATCATTATCAACAGAAACGTTGCCAGTCAATACTCTTTGCCACAATTGACACTTTTCTCCTTCCGATACAGTATCAACATTGACACACAAGCAAAGGAGTCATTTTTCTCTCAGTTCATTCCTTTTATAGACCTCCACCCACACTTGTGTATATTATTTTGTGTGTGCTTGGGGTCCTGGCATTCCGTGCAAAATATTGTCCTTTGGGTCCTAAGACGTTTTCTTGATAAAATGTTTTCTCAGGGATGGAAATGAAGAGGACCAAATAAAGGTTCATATGTTAGTCGGATGCTGGTAGAAAACCACATTACAGAATAACCATTTATCATATGTTTCAGCAGATATTATTTCCAGTTAATGGTATTGTTGTTCAAACCATAAATTCCAGGCTTTCAAACCCCCCCAAAATTTTTGTCTTCACTCAAGAAACTTTTGAATAAATATTTTACATAACTATTTTGAAAACCCACCGAAATATATTTCTGGATCCAGCCCTGATAAATTCTATGGACATTTTAATTATAATTATCACACCTCGTACTAGTCGAGTTAAAGGGTCTATTGAATTTGTGCTAAATTATGCAACAGGCGCAGAAAAGCATTTCCGAAACCATAAAATATACAGAACATATATTAATAACTTTAGTAAAATAACTTTAAACTAACTTTAACTAAAGAAGGAATTGTAGTTTTATTTCTTTTTGCTTGCTTAGTTTAGTAATGTATTAGTAATGTAATAGTTTAGTTACAAAATCTCACAAGTTTATTTTCGCTGTAAAGTTTTACCAGCTAAACCCATCTCCATCCCAAAGCACGGAAATATTTTTAGGAGTCTGTCAAATGTATCATTGTTGTAAAGTTTTGCTTCTGCCCTTTCCTATTTACCTTTTCCCAGATGGAGGGAAGGCTTCTGTACTTAATGCTTTTCCAATTTCACGCATACCTCTGCAAAACATACATACACATGTACGTATGTAAGTATGTTTGAGTCTGGGTGCATATATAATGTTTAGTATTAAACCCATTTAAGGAGGATTTTAATACCCAACGAAAGCTCCAAGCATCGAAAACCAAACCTTCGTTTCACTTAAACGAAACGAATTTCGTGCGAGCCCATTAAATAAACGTTGACAATTTTATTGGCAGGGCATGGCATCGGCCAAACGGACGTTTATGTGCCTGGATGGGTTACACCGTATATACAATAAGGATATGGAATTCGGACACCCTTATAAGTCACTCAAAATGTCATTAACTACACAAGCGAGACTCGCGTACAATAAGAAATAGTGGCAAAACTAAACTATTGTCTTTTGTTTTTTAAGTGCACTGCTACAAAAAATATGGTCTTACGAACATAGATACAACTAGAAAACAAAGTTTCAATTGTAAAAAGTAAAGTGACGCAAAATTTTTTTTCGTCCCAACATCCGAATTTAAATACACATAAAGTATCTAAAAAGTTTGCAAAAATGCAATTCATTAAAAATTTTTTATTTTAATTTACATACAACCTAGTGCTGCAAGTCTAAAGTTTAATTAACATTTTCTAATCAAACTCAAATTACTGAACTACTATTTACTTGTTACTCGTAGAGTAAAAGAAAATACTGCAAACAGTGCAAATGTCTGTCCGTCTGTCCGTCAGTTCGTCGGTAACTTTAAGAACTTCAACCACTATATTTTGCTCATAGACTTCTTAACTTGACCACGCCTTTTCCGCCCTCAAACCACGAAACCTACATGTTTAAAGCTACAGAAAAGTGGTTTGAATCAATGTTGTTTGTATTGAAAATATTTACACTGATATCCCAATAAAATTTTAAAAAGCGGACAATTTATTTCTTTCTCTGTCGTCATCATCATCATTGTACCGGAATTAATTGTCCACCGTTTGGGCTGCTCTTGCTCAGTACACGCAGAATGACTCAATTAAATTTCTATGAGGAGCAGGAGAAAAGACCATAGACTCTGGACTGAACAAGAGGTTTCTCTAAGATTATGATTGTCCTTCGGAGTAAGCTGATAGTGTGCAAAGCCACACGCAAACCACCCATAAAAGTTATTAAAGATGTAATTTCGAAAACGAGGGTTGTCTGTCTGAAGACCGGACAGGGTTAAAAATTGTGTTGGGGAATCTAAAGGGTGAGTAGTATTTTTCGCCTTTATTAAAGCTTTAAGTTAATGTTTTTATAAAATCTATTTTAAAAATCATCTATAGAAATAAGGTCAAATATTCAGTGTTTTTTGAAATACTCTATGCAACTTAAAAATAATTTTGCAAGCTTGCTGGGTAGTAAGCCGTGTAGTTCTCTAAAAGGTTAATTTTTAAAATCGGGTTTTCCCTCATGCAAAACATATATTGATATCTTTTGATTAAAGCCGATCAGCTTATAGACTGACAAAATTAAAACCTCCTACTCGCTGGCCTGGTTCAATATTAAAAATATGTGCATTTAATAAACATTAAATATACAGTACACATTAAAACCGTAAGTTGGTATTTTAATAAAATTTTTTATGACAAGCACTGCACGAAAACCTTCGCTGACCACCCGATAGTTTCAGCTTGTAAGTTCTTGATAATAACTGCTTAATCAGCTAATTTTCTTTCAAGGAATCTTATAATTTAAATTCCTACTTACCCATTACCATCTAAACACAAATTGGAAAGAGGTAAACTCTCTTTTATTGCATTGAATTACAGGGGTGTCGTACAATCTTTGAGTGCATGGTGCCCAACAGTTAGATGCTTTAAATATTCTTCATTAACCCTCTGGTCCCTCCAAAAGCCAAAATGTCTCCATCTCGCCCTTGCCTTTGACCTTAACCTTGCCGCGCGACTCAATCTTATAGCCCACTTCGCGCACTTTCTCGGCCGTGTACGTGGATAGCTGGATCTTCCATGGATCGCTGCTGCTCTCCATTCTCGAAGCGGTGTTGACAGTGTCCCCAAACAGGCAGTAACGAGGAACCTTCTGGCCGACAACTCCGGCCACCACGGGTCCCGAGTTGATCCCAACACGAATGGCGACGTCACCCATATCGTGTGCCTTAAACTTCTTCATTACCCGCAAGGCCAGATCGCAGGCGTGCTCCGCGTGGAGGGGATTTACGTCTGGAGCCCCTGAAACCGCCATGTAAACCATGCCTACAGTCTCTACCTTGTACACGAACGGGGAGATGATCTCCTCGTCCAGTGCTGAGAACACTTTGTTCAAGGTGTTCACCGCCTGCATGGCACCCTGGATGCTGTTTAGGCCTCCGTCGTAAACATTTAACACCTCAAGGAAGATCACGGACACTTCCTCGAAACTCTGGCAGACCTGCTCTTGGCTGTGTCGCATTCTTTCGGCAATAGGTCGGGGGATCATGGAGTAGAGCAGCTCGTCCCCTTGCCGTTTCCAGGAATCGGCCAACTCCAGGGATTTCTCCAGTTCGTCGGACCGCTGCTCCTCCTTCTCAAACATGATCTCCAGCTTAGAGCAGTGCTGCCAGCCGGCCATCACCAGCTCGCGACTCAGGCCATGTGGGTTAAGATCGTTAAGGTACAGACCAATTCCGTGCAGCTCATCTAGGTTTTCGATCAGCGGACTGCAGAGAAAAATCAGGGAATCCACATCCTTGATGTAGAACATCTGTCCCTTCAGAAGTATAGACCGCAGGCCCTCAGAAGACCTACGTTCCCCAGTAGCCGGGTCGATCTCGTCCTCTCCCGTAGCGTCCTCCGCATCTGTTGGATGCGCTTCGTTGAACTCTTTGGCCTTGGCCAGCGCCATTGTCTGGGCCTCGTTTAAGTCCATCTCATCATAATTCTCGAAGTCCATGTTTAATACGGCGTCGTAGGCAGCTCGGTTGTGACCTGTGCGGATCAGCTCGAACTCAAAGAGCACCGCTCTCATCTGAATAAGGGTATCCCATTCAATAGTAGTGTCCTTGGGCCGACGGCAGTGGAACAGGTCCATGACGTGGGTACCGAAGAAGCCTTTTGGATTGGCCCCGGGATTGTGCATAATCCACGTCTCCACGATCTTCTCTCCGGCATGCGTGATTTTCATTTCGTGGTTCAGCACGAAGGTGAAGGGAAATAGATCGAGAAACACGTCCAGTTTCACTGTAGGCATTTTGAGCTGCGAGGGATGGGCCTCCGTGTTAACGCGTTTGGCCATGTACTCCCGATTGTCAAAGTCCAAACGGTACTTGACGATCACGGTCAACGGACCTTCAGTTAGCTTTATGGGTCCGGCTGTGCCCCCGCTGATGTCGTTCTGGCTCTCGATCACGTATGCCTTGATCTCCAGGCCGTAGAACTCCCGGGCCACCTCCGTCATCTGGCCGATCAGGTACTTGGACATGCCTGTGCGACTGCTCCGATAAAGAATCACGGCCCCGTCGTCGTCCATGCTCGTCAGCTGCATGCTGGGCGACTTCATCTTGGGATAGGTGAAGCGCATGATGAGGTGGATGTTGTCTATGGACTGGAGGAAATCGCAAAAGTAGCGACCCGTGGACCGAATCATCTTGTCATAGCCAAAGTTGCTGAAGAAACGGACGAAGCAGCGTCCGAAGAAGTTCATGCAGAAGTCGAAGGACTCGCCAGTGCAGGCGGACAAGGCCTCGGCGATGTCCGGCATAAGCTTGTCCGGGTAAATCTGGTGCGTCTTAAAGCTGTTGTGCTTGCAGTCGATTATGTGGCACACCTTCCTCCAAATCTCCACGCCGTACTCCTCCTGCACGTAGTGCTGAACACTCTCATAAAGCATTCCATACATGTCGATCAGTAATATAAATCAATCGATTCCGGCTCTGAAAAGAAAATAGGTTTAAGTCCATTTATTACATTTACATATTAAAATTCCTCTTAACCAGTTATTTTTTTTTTTTTTTTTAAATGTAAATGTGTTTAGAATGTTACTGTTATTTAAAGACTTATTTTATTTCTCAAAAAATATCTGTTTTCAAATACTCTAATGTCACAAAAATAATTGTTAAAAAAGACTTTTATTTATTATAATAACAGTTATTTGACAATTTTTAAAATGTACGTTAAATAAAAAAGTCAGTCAGAAACTTTCATTATTTTGAAAAATTCACAAGCAGGGAACCCACAGAAATCGTTCCAACCAAAGAAAGTTGTAATTTACATGGAGAAGGGGTTGACATTCGGTTGGAATTTGGTTGGAGCGGTAGGTGTTATTTGAGAGCTATAAAAAACAATACAAAATATTTCGTGTTTTGAACCCCCGAAACCGCCCCTGGATCCGCGCCTGAAAAAAACACAATTTAAAATTGTATCTGAATTTATGTAGATTAGGTCTTAGATTTAAAAAGATAAAATAAAAAAATTAAGTAATGGTAAACTGTGTTATTAATTAATTAATTAATATTAGCAATCATTTTTTTTTTTATATTTGTCTGTTTTTTAGACCTTTTTCATTTGTCATTTTCTCTTATTAGAATGAGAATATACGATAACATTTTGTTCACAAAGTGTCGTTTACATGTTGAACTATTTTCTGAAGTCAAGGCAACAAATTAAAATAAAGATTATCTTTATTAACGGAACAAGTTATCTTTTTTCAGAGATAACTAGTTCCGTTAATAAAGACTTATTTTATTTCTCAAAAAATATCTGTTTTCAAATACTCTAATGTCACAAAAATAATTGTTAAAAAAGACTTTTATTTATTATAATAACAGTTATTTGACAATTTTTAAAATATACGTTAAATAAAAAAGTCAGTCAGAAACTTTCATTAATTTGAAAAATTCACAAGCAGGGGAACCACAGAAATCGTTCCAACCAAAGAAAGTTGTAATTTACATAGAGAAGGGGTTGACATTCGGTTGGAATTTGGTTGGAGCGGTAGGTGTTATTTGAGAGCTATAAAAAACAGTACAAAATATTTCGTGTTTTGAGCTGCATTGATATGGTCATACATTCCACTTAATTTTTAGTTATCTTACTTTTTTAGTTAACTGTTCTTAGTTCGCTAAAAAAAAGTGGAAGTGCCTCAAATTTGACTTCCATTTTTGGTAACGTCCGCAACGGAACTTTGAGCAAGCATAACTTTCTTTCAAAAAAAGTTAACACCTTGTTTTTAAATTATTTTAAAACTGCACTCAAAAAACTGCATATGGTAAAAATTTGATGAAAATATACCTACGTCAACGGCAGCTGTGTCAATTCTAACAATCAAATTTGCGTACAAATGTAACGTCCGCAACGCAGGATTAGCCCATATGTAAAATTCACATTTTTTCAAAAACACCAATCCGCTTAAAAGATATTTGAATAATATTTCTATTTTCTACTTTTTTAATAGAAAATTGAAAAACAAGACTTGATTTTTATTTCTATAATAAAAATGTAAAATTATTCTTCGATTTTTGTAATAAAAATCATTTTTAATTATTATTTTTAAATATTAACAATAAAAAATTATTTAAAAACAAACATTGGAAAAAAAAAATGTTTTCGAGTTAGTCGTAATTGTGTATTTTACCCACTTTTTTGTAATCTTTTTTGAGCTTTAATTTTTAATAACTTTTTACTTTTATTTGCTGTCCCTGCTTTTTAAACAACTAAAAGTATGTTAAAATCTACATGTGCCAAGTTTTTAAATAACCGGTCATGTTGTTTTAGAATACGAGTAAACACGGTCTTAAATGATTTGATTTTGAGAGAAAGGCGTTTATAAATTATAAGGTTTCGTTATATTCTTGCAGAAGGTATTATAATGTCAAGTACAAACATAGTTTAAAAAAAGCTTAGGGTGGCAGCCTGTCTTTTACATATACTTCTATTAAAAACTTTAAAACATTTAAGTATCATATTTTAAATTCACCTACCTCGTTCAACAGGTCGTATGGGTTTGCGCCAGTTCGAATCTCGGTTTTACGTTCACTTAAGTCTGGATGACTTTTTAGTTTTCTTTTATTGCAGTTCTTATGCATCTAAGGCTAGAAAACTAACACAAAACCCTGGGCCACGGGAATTATATACGCTGACTACAGTTCCCACGGCAATACACATACGACGTTACACTCGGAAAACACCTTTTCCTATAATTTCACTCTAACTTTACTCTGATTATATTAGTTGGTGAGCAGGTTGCTTGCACCAGTGGATTCCATATATACTTGGACTTTGTGGATCGTAACGTCAAAGCTTTGCAGCTCGCTTCCAGTGCGCGAATGAAACGCCTGCCGTCTGTAGCCAGGACTTTTATAGTGTCCTGACACTCACTATGCGCTCCTCCTCCTCCAAGTTGCGGTTCTAAGTCTAGCCATCACTCTTCTCCCACAACTGATAACCCCTCTTTGGCAGTATTACATTTCATGTCATTGCTCCTTGTTGATGCCAATTGACGGTTACTTTTCGATAAAGTATCAAACAATTTAAGTTTTATGACTTTTATACCAATAACTAACACGCACAAGAACAGCTCCGCTTATAGAGTTTGCCACCTAAATCTTTATAAGGGCTTTCGTTTGCATCCCCCAAGCTCGATTGTATTTCTTGTTTTTTTTTATGTTTTCCCTGTTTTATAATGGGGGTTGTATTCGCCACAATTTACATTTAATTTTAAGAGGATTTAAAAATTCCGCAAGATAAATCTTGGGACACACACATTAAAGCAGCTACCCATTCACACAAGTTGACATTTTAATGGGCATTCCCTCCAAAAGTGATGATGACGGTTAAACAGGACTGCTATTTGCATTAGCGCCCTTTTCCGTGTGGCACTAAACGTGACAACGTATTTAATTAGTGCCCCACCCACCTTCCCTTCGGCCAGCAAAATTGATTGGGCCACGTGCAGGGAGGGCGTTGACATCTCACTTGTAGCTTATGCTCCCAGAAGTATACAGTAGACAACGAGTCTACTCAGGATCTCCAACTGCCCATCGCCAGACACGCAATTGAGGAATAAAAGTTCTAAACGATGAAACCATTTGATTGATAAGAAAGACGCAATGACGGCAGCCCCAAGTCTCTAACCAGGCTGTGCAACAATTACTTTCGAAAATTACAGGAAACTTTGAATTAAGAGCATTTGCTAGCATAAGTTTTGAAGTTTCAAGTTATCCCTAATTTTTTTAGTTATTGACACAAAAGTTACAATTTAAGATAGACTCCGAATCCCCTTAGTAAAAACAATCTCGCCGTCTGTGTTTTTTACTATTTGTGTACGTTCATGTTTGCTATTTCGTTAACTCTAATCCCAAAAGGTGAATATGGTTTTAAGTCTTTTCGACCTCAACTGAGAGGCTCTTTTTTATTTATATTATATTAAACGGCTTACAATTCGCTAAATCGCAAAGAAAATCCACGGTGTTGTTGAAATTTAACTAGGAGTACAGCAACTTAGCGATATATAAGTCTTGATCTATTTTCCCAGTCCCACTTTGTTAAAGAGTTTGTCCTTAACGATTTGGGCCATAAGGCCATGTATCAGTTCAATAGTTGAGCGGCTACAGTCTCGAGTGGCCTTAGACAGCTTGTCCTCGGACCGCTTCTCGTTAACATCGGTTCCTGGGGAAAGAAAAACTGGCCATTATATAGAAAATTATTAATATTGGCTCGGTTATTACCGCGACCTAGAAAGTTTTCACTTTGCTCCAGCTTTTCGGAAAGGTCCATGATCTGGCCGGTGGTGTACTCCGTGTTAGTCAGCAGCCCCGAGCTACCCAGCGTGTTCACCCAGTACTTATTCCACAGGGAGTCCAGCAGCTTGCGGTCCAGCGCCGACTTGAAGTAGCTGATTTCCAAAGGATAGTACTGCTTGCAGTGAACGCCGAAGTCCTCAATCTTGTTCAGCGGAATGGTCTGGTACTCCGAAGGCTCCTCGTTTGGCGGCTTATAGCCCTTTGGGTACGTGCGGAACGCCCCCAGACAGACCTTTCCCGCAGAGACTGTGCGCACCGGATCGACCACGATGGCCACGAAGGGCTCCTGGTATGTCTGGTTGAGCATCTGTGTGGACACGTCAATACCAGACAGCCAGCAGCCATATCCGGGGTGGCTGTGGTACCAGCCGACGGCATGTTCCATGCGGCCCACCTCCTTGGCTGCCTCCATGTAGGCGGTCATGTACTCGTAAGCCTGCGCCTGAGCGTTAACGCGAGTCTCGGTCCCCTCCACCGGCAGTGCGAATGCGTCCATGACGATCTGGAAGTGAGCGACCTCAGTAGGTAGTCTTTGTCTCCTCCGTTCACTCACCATCGTGTTGTCCTCGACCTTGCCCAGCATCAGACCCATCACCTCCAGCGTGCCGCCTGAGCGCGCGTGCATGACCATCTTGAGCAGCGCCAAGGCCGAGATCTTAATGTCCTTAAAAAAGTGCGGATCCTTCTCCCAGGGCTTTGCGTCGATAATCTGGCGCTGCTGCTCCGCATCGTACCGGAAAATCTCGTCGCAGCTGGGCAGCGTCTGAATGTTGTTCTCCAGCTCCCAAGTCTTCTGAGCCGCGTCGGAGTCCATTGCGAATGTACTTTTGCAATTATTTTATCCCTTTTTTTTAGCAATCTTTTGTTTTATTCCGGCTCTAGCGATGACACTAATTTAACCAGATGGTGAATGCACCACCGATAGTATCGATATTATTTCAATTACCGAAACATCGCGTACCAAAAACTTAGTAAAACTTATGTATGAACACAAAAATTATTTGTAACAATGTTTCACAAATTTGCATTTGTTTACTTAAAATTATTGGGAAATTCTTCATCAGGATATACTGTACCACAACTATTGTTTTGCAACACTAGAGAAGCGGCTACCAGGGCTGCACCTAAGCTAGTTTAATTTAAACTGAAAACTTTAATTTATTTACACATGTGATTCAAAAGGAGTAAAAGCCACAATAAAGAATCATTTAAAAGAATTAAGAAATAAGCTCTTAACTTTCTTTAAATATACACTAAATTGAAACTAGTTGTAGTTTCGCGCTCTCGAATTTAAAAGTAACGCCTAAGAGACGCAGATTGGAATGTCAAAACGATAAGAAGAAGACTTGCGCGTCTATTGCAAAAAAAATTCCTGCACAGAGTTTTCGGTACAATTAATTCGCGTCGGGAGTTCGTTATGTAGGCCGAAATAAATTAACTTCGTTTAAGGTGTAACAAACAAGAGTGCAAAATTCGAAAGTGCTGTGTTTTTCCTTCGCGGCGCTCAGGATCCCAAGTAAATAGCTTTGCTTTGCGGCTTTTCTCAGTTTTCGCTTCAGTATTCGTTTTCCCCGCACCCAAGCCACAGTTGCGCGGCTCACACTCCGCCAGCCGCTGGGAAAATGTCGCTGGACGGCGCTAGGCTGCGCTATGTGGACAAAAACGGCGAGCCCGTTGTGTTGGGGGCAAAGGGACGCACCTTCTTAGTGGGCTACTCACTAAACTCTGACCTGATGCTGGATGGACCCCTGGAGGAGCGAGATAAACTGATCTGCGAGATAAAATGCGACGCGTTAAACAGAGTAAGTCTGGGCTGCAGTGCAAACCTTTTCGACCAGCCGCTGATTTCGCTCTTTAGGTGACCATCCAACCCAAATCCGACGAGGATGAGGTCCAGCTTAACGAAAAGGTTCTTCACGGCAAGCGTCCGCTTCTGCACGGTGGCCGCATTACCATCCTGGACCAGGTCTACATTTGGGAGTTCCCCAAGACGTCCGAGGCGGAGGACTTGCCTTGCTCTCCACTGAGCACCCCCTCGCCCATCGAGCAGGCCTCGAACTCCTGCCCCTCGCTAAAGGTGAGTGCCCAGATTCCCATAGCCCCGGAAAGTACAGTTTCCCAAGACGGTTCCCTATGTTTTGTTTTCCTTCGCAGTCCCATCGGCCGCAGATCGACAAGCGTTTGACAGTGCACAAGTAAGTGAACAGCAGGCAGACGCCAACCCAGGTAGTCCAGCCGCCAACCCCTAAAATGAGTTGAATGCTTTCGGGCAACAACAATAATACGAATATTTGTAGCATGTGTTGCCTGCGTAGAAATTGTCCTCATAAAACTGTGTTTTCCCTAAAATCCCTTTCAGCTTTCACTATAGCATCAATTCGGATGACGAGGGCAATGTTTCTATAGAGTCGCGAGACCCAAACGAATCCCACTTGGAGGAGGAGAGTCTTAACTTCTCCTCCCCACCAAGCACAGATTTGCCAGATTGCGAGACGCCAAAGGTGGACCTGCTGGACGCCACGCAGAACAAGGAGAACACTGCGACACCACCGGGCAGCCACCAGAAACTCTTACAACTGTGCGCTCGCTCCGACGTGGTCATCACCTCCTTTTCGCCGCGCGAGACTGGCGTCAAGGTGGAGAAGTCCTTTACCTGCGTGCGTAAGCCGGTTAGTGCAGCTACGGTGACCGTGTCCACGCCCAAGAGCGTGTACAGCACTCCGAAGGGGGTGCTCTCGGAGACGAACGACGATCTGGTGGACTTCAGCACGCCGTCCACCTCTAAGGACAAGCGGGAGTCATCAATGTATTTGATTGATCTGACCACCCCCTCGAAGCTTCGACCATCACTCAAGCAGGGGCCCACGCCCATCAGTGTAGACAGCACGGACGAGTCCTCCGACTCCTCGCCCCTGATCTTCGACCTCACTAAGTCGCCCCTGACCAAGACGCCCCGACGTCCGGCTGGGGCCGCAGGCGCCACACCTAAACGCACGCCCCAGTCCCTGATGAAACGAGCGCTGCTGACCAGCACCAAGAAGCAGATCGCCGCCAACCGGACGAACGCGACGCCCGTAGATAAGGTCCAGCGGCCATCGTCGATGGAGGCGCGTCGCCAGTGTCACACTACACCACGACTTCCACGACTGCCCTTCCACCCGCATAGGCAGACGTCAGTACAGCGACCGGACGAGCAGGAGAAGGCCAAGGCGCCCAAGACCTCACCTCGTAAGAGGCACACCCTCCTGCTGGGAACTCCCAGAGAGAACAAGCTTTCCCAAATCAGAAAATCCTTAGCGATAGCTAAACGCAGTCCAGGCGTTGATAAGAGCAACAAGTTAGTAGCGAAGGCACGCCGATCGCTTAACTCGCCTAAGAGCGGCTCTCCCAAGCCGGGATCGTCCAAGCCGGCATCCCCGTGTCCCAGAAAAGCATTTAATATACCCCAGAACAAGTGCTCAACTCCGGAGAAACTGGACGACTCAAAGGACGACCTAAGCCGCACGTTCACTATAACGGATGAAGACGAAGGAAGAGCACAAAGCGCGGTCGGATCAGTAATTGAAGCGGTGGCCGCTCTAGTTACTGGAGAAGTAGAGGATGTTTCCGTTTCAGCCGTTTGGAACTCCAACCAATTTCAGGAAAGTCTCCCCCTAAAAAAAGCAAAAGAAGATGATTTGGCATCTGGCAAAGACAAAGTGCTGAGATCTGAAGAGGGTGACGAGAAAGACAAGGAAAAAAGCGACAATATATCTATTCCAGTCGACGAACACTCAGAAGAACCCGTAATCGAGGATAGCTTTTGTGAAGAGGTAGACGCAAATATTCCCAAGCCAACACAAAATGGTAAGCTAGAAAGAGATTTTACGCCTTTGTTTAAAAAAATAAAAATATTTTGCCTTTTAACTATTTTAGCTAATCCTGTGAGTGTAATTGAAGACAACATTTGTGAAGAAGTGCTAACAGAGAACAAATCTAATGATGAACTTGTTTCGATGGGTAAGCTTAAAATTCAGTTAAAAAAAAACGACCTAATCACAATTTATAGCATTAGGTGCGGCATCACAAAAGCAAAGCGAACAAACTCCAGGTTTAGGATCACCGATTATTCGGAAAACTATGCCACACCTCTCTGTTGAACAGAGTGCAGCGGCCACAACCCCCCGGAGGAGCACTCGGCGTTCCTCAGCGGATGTCAGCAGTAAGGCAAAGCCGGAAGACAGTAATAAGCGCACACGGCGTGCTTCCTGTTCTTCGGTTGGATGTGAAATCGTGTCTACGCCGCAGCGGAAGCGGTGGCTCACGGAGAATGTGTATACGCCAACCCGGAAATCGAAGCGTCTGAATACGCCCAAGCGGGTTGAAGTAGATGACTCTGTTGGCGACATGGGCGTCATTTTGGAGGAAGCTGGTCAAGATGACGGTGAGTCGATCCATCAATACTTTTACATTTTTTTTTTTACGTTTTACCCTTTTCCAAACGGCAAAATTAAAAAAAAAAACGCTATAGTCTATTTACCGACTATCAGACACACTACTCATTGGCGTCATAAAAAATGTAATGAATTGCTTAAAAATAGCTTGTTCAATTGAACCGTACCTTCTTTAAACTAAAATGGCTTAAAACCAACTGACCAATTTCGATAAACTAATTTTTGTATGATAATATAACTTATTGATAATGAAACAGCAAAGTAAAAACCTTTATACGCTCTCCGCTACTTGAATAGGACACCCCCTAGGTGCTCTTTAAATCGTCTGTACCCGCAAGGGGTTAGGTGGGATTGTCCCAAATTTTTAAGTCGGAGATACAGTCCTGAGAGGAAAAGCGCACGAAGTCAGGTGGACTTAGCGCATCGCAGGTAATTGCGTTTTTCTCAAAACTCGGTTGTCAAAATTTCTCGGAAACTACTCAACCGATCTTGATGAAATTTTTGCCTAGGCCTTCTACATAGTTACAATTCTCGAGAACTTGAACGAAGGATTTTTTTTCGTTGATAACTACTTAAAAAAAATGTTTTTCATAATTAACAACAATTTGAACTTTTTTTTTGCAAAAAAGTCTTATGAAAATCCAACTTTTATTATTTGCGATACTCGAAGAGTAAGCAAATACTGTAAACGTTGAAATGTCTATCTGTCCGTCTGTCTGTCTGTCTGTCCGTCCGTACGAACATCGAGATCTCGGGAACTATAAAAGCGAGAACCACCAAATTTTGCACACAGACTTCTATAAGCAAGGCGCAGATCAAGTTCGTTTCAAAACCTGACCACGCCCCTTTTTACGCCCACAAACCGCGAAACTCTGTGGTGTCCACATTTTTAATGCTAGAGAAAAGTGGCTCTTATAAATGTTGTTCGTATTGAAAATACCCAAATATTTTAAATCTGGCCATTTTCAAGAAATTGTGTATACAAGTGCGTTGAAAACTTTTATTGCGCCCGAAAGTAGGCTAAACTTTTTTTTAAGAGGGCGTTAAAAATGTATTGCGCTCGAAAGAAGGCTACACTTTTTTTTTAAAGAGGTCAATGACTATCGCAAATCTTAAAGTCGGGAAACCCGACTATAGCGTTCTTTCTTGTTTTTTTTTCCCTTCGTTCAGTTTATAATTTTAGGTCCGTACAACAATCGGATCTCGGGAACCATAAGAGCTAGAGCCACTAAATTTTGCACACAGACTTTTATATACCCCACGTAGATCAAGTTTGTTTCAAAACCCGACCACACCCCTTTTAACGCCCACAAACCGCGAAACTCTGTGGTGCCCATATTTTTAGTGCTAGAGAAATGTGGCCTAAATAAATGTTGTTTGTATTGAAAATATCTACACAGTTATCTGAAAAGTTTGAAAATCTGGCCATTTTCAAAAATTGTGAATACCTACAAGTACGTTATGAATTGATTGTGCCCAAAGGCAGGCTACACTTTTTTACAGAGGGCTAGAGACTG
Source organism: Drosophila oshimai (assembly GCA_018150695.1). Lineage (NCBI taxonomy): Eukaryota > Metazoa > Arthropoda > Insecta > Diptera > Drosophilidae > Drosophila > Drosophila oshimai. The sequence goes on from JAECWM010000278.1 coordinate 629,215, forward strand.
TAGCGTTTTTTCTTGTTTTGTTTTTTTTTTTTTAAGAGGGCAATGAGTATCGCAAATCTTATAGTCGGGAAACCCGATTATAGCTTTCTTGTTTTTAATTTCAAATGAATTTGTCACTTAAAAAATACTTAATAAACGAATTGTAACTGTAAGCTAACAATCTATTTTTTTGTGCAAAAAGTAGTTTTAGTTGTGTGTTAATTGTCTTTTCTATGACAAACCTTCAAATATTCTTTTTGGAAGGGCCGCAAATAAATTTTCTTAAAAATGTTTCAGAATCGAGCTCCAAGCTAATTTAATTGCTAGAGCATATTCGAACATTATTTTCTTGATAAATAAATTTCTTGAACAAGCTCACGACAAAGGACCGATAAGGTTTAAAAAAAGTGTAAATACCTTATTTCATTTAAGCTTTGTGCGACAACGCGTTTATTTTAATTGGCACGAAATGCCTTTTTTCACATCATCACGCTCGCCTTATCTACTGTGCAGTATATTCATACTTCCTTCTGGTCCTTTAAAAATAAATCATTTCTGGTCTGAGAAGACCACTTTTTGATATTCGGAAGTCCATGTGACACTTGCAATGTGGGTTAAGAGGTGTGTTTTTTTTTTTGTGTACTCTTTTAATATATTAAGTTTTTAAGAAAAGTCATCACACAGTAATTATGTTTGCCTGAGCTTTAAGTTTTTCTTTACTTTTTTCTACTTTTTGTCGAATACTTTTAAAATCGAATACAGAATTTCGGTTTTATTAACAATTTTACCGATTTTTTAAACCAAACAAGCGGTCGTCTCTTAACGCGTGAAAATGGGACAGTTATTCATGAATATTTTTTGACCTTACTATTGTAAATAAGACTTTTTCACTTTTATTTCTACTTAAAATCAAAATTTATTATTTTAAAATAAAAAATGGCGGGGATATGAGCAGTGGCGTTCACCAGTTTTTCAAGAGTACTTCTTGATGATGGGCATGATTCAGCTGCCAATTTTTATCTGAAACAAGTGAAAAAAATTTTTTCTTAAAAAGTGATACATTTTTAGCAGAGTGACGTAGCCGTTTTGGGAAAAAAATTTTTTAGGCAAAAAATAAACTTAAAACGTAATTAAAATAAACTTAATCAATATCAATGCATACAAAGGTTCATGCATTGAGCCGAAAAGATCGATAAAATAATATGAATAGTTTAAAAAAACTAAAAAAACGCTTTCTGATTCTAGAATTTTCTATAGTGTTCTAAAATTTAAATAAATAGTTGAATTTCTGATTCCGGTTTAAAAGAGCGCGCTCTTTTATAGATATCGATAAATTATCGGTAAAAAAACAAGTTGGCAGCCCTGCATGCAAACCAAAAAGTGTTACGCCGCCAGATAGTCAGATAGCCAGCCAGCCAGCCACAAGTGAAACTAATATAAAGCGTTTAATTATAGCTGCCCCCTATTCTAGTGGCGCAAAATGTTGCAACCAAATTAAACATGTATTTGAAAAATAATTTGTTTTTATTATTTGCCGGCTAAGAAGCAAACCTTTTTTTCTTGGGCTTAATAATTATAATAGGCTTTAATAAAAAAAATTAATTAAATAGCTCACTTAGTTTGAGTGGTATAGACGATTTAAGCAGCACCTGGGTGTTGTAATATTTAAGTGGCGGGAAGTGTAAGAGCTACAACCACCACATCTATAAAAATTTCGTAGAACAAGTTTGAACGCCCAGAAGCCATGAAACTTTGTGGTGCCTATGTTTTGTAAAGCTAGAGAAAAGTGGGTTGAATCAATTTTGTTTGTATAATGGTAACTAAATTATCTTTTAAAAATGTGCGCCTGCATGCAGTCAAGATTTTTCTGTAAAAGTGAAAAGAGTAACGGATTTAATTTTCTTTTCTTGTTCAAGTGACCAAACAATAACAGGCGTTTCCTTATAAGGCTTTCAAAAAAATAATGTTTGTCCTTGTAACCTTTTTTAAAAAGTTTGGAAGCAAAATGTTCCTTGCTTTAAAATAAGTTAGATGCATAGATAACTTTTATACAGATATTTTTTAATTGGTTTTTGTTTTACAGAGGAAAAAACTGCCATTCCTGATGACGAGAATTATGGCAGCGAACTGGCAATCGATGATTTAGACAAAGTGGACTACCACGGTCTAAGAGATCTATTGAAAACGCCTAAAAACTGCAGCACGCCTCGCTTCAAAGGACTGAGGGAAATGATGCGCACGCCCAAGAATCCTGCATCACCAATTTTGGGCAACATTGCGGAGCTGCTGGAGAGCCCTGTTGGCGGCACTTCTCATCAAAAGAGCAAGACAGTAGCCCACGTGGAGAAGGAAAGGGTACTGGACGGAATTCTGAAGACGCCCAGTGCCATGAACATCATGGTGCCAAACGAGCCTGCGAGTGCGGTATTGAAGTCGCGTGAAGTTTCCTTGGCTGCGACCACCGAATACGATCTAAACATGACGAACACAACGCTTCATTTAGACAAGATCTTTGATGACGTGCCCAAAACGACTTCAGCCAACATGGAGGACACTGAAGACGAGATAAATGTGACTGCCGTCAGCACAGCGCCTGGTGTTGATCCTCTGGGTTCCTCAAAGCTGAATGAATCAGTGTCATCGGAGGCTTTGATGAGTGTGTGCAATAGTGTCACAACTGGTGCTTCCTCTAAGGATCCTTTGACCAGTACTACTTACAAGACTGCCATGCAGGCCGATCTCAATCTCAGCACTTTTACAGAGGAGGGTGATGGGTCTAGGATCAGTTCGCCTAACCCAAACGAGATGAGCGGCATACAGTTGCTGGATCAAACCTCGGACTCGACGTTCTTCGAACCTCTAATAGTATCGGGCGTAGAATCGTGCGGCGTCACTGTGGACGAGACAAGAGCGTCGGGTCAGACCATCCAACCTACGGATAACATCGAGGATCGCTCCGATACAGACTCAAATGTCGGTTTAACCGAACCCCTAGTGTTGAGTGACGATGAAGAGCTACCGGAACCTGAAACGCCTCCCAAAAAATCACCTAGCTTAGACGAATCGGCTGCAGCGGACCAGCTCGAAAATTCCGGTGCCAAGGTCAAAGATGAACTTATGACCAGCAAGAAACCGGTTGATGGGTGTCTCGTTAATTGTGAGAAAAACGACTCGACTGTTGAAGTTTCATTGATTGAAGTCGAGGATACCACAACTTATGGCAGTGACAGAATTAACGAAACCCAAGATGGGAAATCGCTCATTATTGAACTAGATAGTTCTAGTGATACAAAAGCATTAGCTACAGAAAATAAGGATTCCGCAGTCGCGGAATTGACGATTGTAGAGTCAGAGATTTATCCCCTGGATTCAACAACAGATTCTTTCGGACTTTCTTTGATTCAGACCAGTCTGGATGAGATTGAACCAAACACTGGCTTAAACCTGATCGAATCAAAGTCCCCAAAACTTCACAAAATAACAAATGTTTCAGCTGAAGAAACTTCAGACAAAGATGTTTCCCTTTTGGATCAACCGGTATTTGAAACTTCCAAAGGACTTCCAGAAAAGACCAATACTAATGTGATGTCCTTTAATGAAGAACTGCCTATTAAAAGTACCCCTGATGATAACGTTGAAGAAACACTCGGAGATGAGCGGCTACTTTCATTTAAAAAACAATTGAGTCCCAGCAAATATGACAGAATTGTTGACGATACCAAACCTGTAACGAAATTGTCTGATTCTATTGATCTAACGTCGGAGGCTAAACCAAGTACCTCCAAAGTGTCTTTAGTTGAGGATAAAGCTGAAATGGATAATGTTCAAGTTGCTGATTGCATTAAAGTTACTCAAGCTGTAGTTTACTCAGCGCAACCAGGCACTACTGTCCTTGATGTTGAAGTCGTACCTGTTAAATTATCTGCAGAACAAACCAAAACTAGCCACGAAGAATCCCTAACTATGGATATTACCGAAACTGTTACAAAAGAATCTTCTATGATGTATGTTGAAACTCCGACAACCGTCTGTGCTGCCGAAAAACCTAATGATATTATCTATTCGAATGATTCTATTTTGGTAAAAACATCGAGCAATTTAAGTCCATCCAAAAATCTTCAGAGCTGTGGCCAGGAGTTGTCATCTGCAGAGCTCTCCCCTACCCAAGTCAGTTCATGTCAGCCAATTCCCTTGAATGGTGACCCTATAACTGTAGAACCCACCAGAGAGCAGCTAAATGAAGTTTCTGTTTTAGAAAAATCATTTGGTTTCGACACAACAAATCAGATCAGATCTTCGGATGAAAGGAAGGGACTACCTAAACTTCCCACCAAACAAAACGGAGCTCAAGATAAAATGATTGAATTGGGTGGTACAAGCATGGTAGAGCCAATTTCAGTGAACAAATGTTCTCAAACAAAAGTTTCCGTAGTTGATCAGCCTAAAGAAGTTTCTATTCTGGAGGTATCATCTAGTGATTTCGACAAAACAGAGCCAGTTGAGTGTGTAGATAAAAAGAAAGCTGAGAACTGCTTATCTAATGAGCCTTCTGAAGATAACAAATTGGACTGTGAGTTTATTCAGTTGGATGCCTTGGGTACCTTAGTATCCGATTTTGTCACAGATCAGCCCGTAGCAGAATCAAATGATATCGAAAAAAGAAACCAACTTAAAGCTACCGAAAATCAAAATGAAGCTTATGATGAGATTGTTCAATTAGATGCCTCAAGCATAGTTGATCGATCTATACCGGATGAAAGTTCTCTTATTGAAGTTTGCGTCGCTTATCAGCCCAAAGAAGTTTCTGTTGACAAGGAATCAACTAGTTTCGACAAAACAAGACAAGTTAAGGAAGAGGATAAAAAGAAAGCAGAGAAACTCTTATCTAAGGAGTCTACTGATCAAAACGAAGTTGACGACGAGGCGAAAACAGTGGATGTCTCGATCTTAGTTGAGCAAAAGAAGAAACATACTGTTGACGAAACTACTTATAGTCTTAAAGAAACTGTTGGACAACCGTTCGTAAAGGAGTCCTTTGAGAAGGAGAACAGCGAGTATAATTCATCTAGGAGCTCTGAAATTTTAGTTATAGAACCGACAAAGGATATCGCCAAATCTGCACCAAAAATAATTCTGAACGGACCAACCACCACTGTCTTAAATGATTTAGACTCATTTGAGATTTCATCATCTCGCGCACTGAAATGTTCCATCACTGAAGATGTGCTCGAAACTTTTGAGGAACCCGAAATGCAGCTGGAAGACGAATCCAGTAAAAAAACTGATGCTTTCGAACCTCAAACTAATATGCAGGAAGCTGTTGAGGAAGCACGAGAAAGTTTAGATATATCGGCAGAAGTCCAGAGGGCTGATGTATCGAACTCTTTCTCTAAAAACCAAAATTTATCAAGCGAGATTGTTCAGTTTTCATTCCAAAATCAGTCGACCGACTTCAATGATAAAAAAGACGAACAGCAAAGAACAAATTACGAAATCGAAGAAGTTGAAACATTTTCGGAAGAAATGGAATTGTGTGTGCCTATTACGAAAGTAGCAAGTACCAAGGTCTTGGAAATTTCAGAGATAGAACCACACACCACAGGTGACCAAGAAGTGGATGAAGAGTTTTGCCCCCAGAAGGCGCTAACCGAAATTGCAGAAAACAAACCATACGATGTGGTTGATTTAGACGGTTCAAGTTCTAGCGGCAATGAATTAAAAGCATCAGATGCCCTGGCTGAGGGACGTAGCAAAGATCAAGCTGTTATCTCTGCAATCCCTATTGAAAAACCAAATATTGGAATTTCAGAATCACCAAGAAGGGGACGCCAAGCATCAGCAGAGGAGGATGAAACCACTAATCAGCGGATGGACACACTGAAAGCGGACGCAGAGAAGCCTGTTCAAGAAGCTAAGCACCAGAAGGAAGCTCGCAAATCATCGACATTTAATTCTAAAAATGTGCTTGAAACATTGGAGGAACCTGAAATGAAGCTGGAAGATGAATCTAGTAAAATAGCTGACGCACCCGCAGCTCAAACTAAAACGCAGAAAGCTGTTGAGGAAGCACGGGAAATTTCAGATATATCAGCAGAAGCCCAAGAGGCTGGTGTATCAAAATCTTTCTCTAAAATCCAAAATTTATCAAGCGAGGATGTTCAGTTTGCACTTCATAATCAGTCGATAACCGATGTTAATATTAAGAAAGACGAACAGCAAGGAAAAAACTATGAAATCATTAAGGAAGAAACAATTACCAAGGCCTTGGAAATTTCAGAGGTAGAACCACAGACAGGTGACCAACAAGTGTATGAAAAGTTTTGGCCCCAGAAGACGCTAACCGAAGTTGCAGATAACCAACCATATGATGTTATTGATTTGGACGGTTCAAGTTCTAGTGACGATGAACTTGAAGCTTCAGATGACCTGGCTAAGGAACGTAATAAAGATGAAGCTGTTATTTCTGAACCGCCGCAGGCTCCAAAATCATCAGATACAATCCCTGTTGAAAAACCAAAAAAAGAGGAAGTTTCAGAAGCACCAGTGGAGAGAACTATGCGGAGGGGACGCAAAGCATCAGCAGAGGTGGATGAAACCTCTAATAAGCAGATGGAGACACTGAAGGATAACGCAGACAAGCCCATTCAAGAAGCTGAGCCCCAGAAGGAAGATTGCAAAACACCGGAACTTAAGTCTGGAAGTCTGCACGAATCAGCTCAAAAAGATTACAGTGAAAAACAAACACGTCGGGGACGCAAGCCCCATGTGTCAGAGCACCATGACAAGATCGAAGAGTCTGCCGACTCAAAGATGGAACCAGAACCAACTAAGCCTCTGCCGAAGGAAGAAGAGGAGCACAAGACCCGAGGACGGGGACGAAAGCCCACGACGGAGACAGTTGAGATTCCTGAAGAGCGTGGACGCAAGGCCTCTGAAGATGAGGACCCAGCAATCACAGAACCATCAGAGCCGCAAGCCGAGTGTGAGCCGCAACCTTGTAAAAATGAAAAGCAAACGTCGATCTCGCATGTTGTGGAGCCTGAGAAAACATCCAGTCGCCATATCCGCAAAGCCTCAGCCGAAACTGTTGAAGCCGTCAACACCAATGATCCAGAGCAACTTGACAAGATCGAAGAGGCTGCCGAGTCAAAGAGGGAACTAGAACCAGTACCAACTGAGCCTTTGCCGAAGGACGAAGAGGAGCACAAGACCCGACGACGGGGACGTAAGCCCACGACGGAGACGGTTGAGATTCCTGAGAAGCCATTAGAAGTCGCCTCTCACTCACGCAAGCGTGGACGCAAAGCCACCGAAGATAAGGATCCAGCGATCCCAGACCCATCAGAGTCACAAAATGACACGCAACCTTGTAATGATGAAAGGCAAACGTCGACCTCGCATATTGTGGAGCCTGAGAAAAAAACCAGTCGCCATATCCGCAAAGCCTCAGCCGAAACTGTTGAAGCCGTCAATACCAATGCTCCAGAGCAACTTGACAAGATCGAAGAGGCTGCCGAGTCAAAGAGGGAACTAGAACCAGTACCAACTGAGCCTCTGCTGAAAAACGAAGAGGAGCACAACACCGGAAGACGGGGACGTAAGCCCACGACGGAGACAGTTGAGATTCCTGAAGTGCTGCCAGCTGCGTGTGAGACGCAACCTTGTAAAGATGAAAAGCAAACGTTGACCTCGCGTATTGTGGAGCCTGAGAAAAAAACCAGACGGTATGTCCGCAAAGCCTCAGCCGAAACTGTTGAAGCCGTCAATACCAATGAGCCAGAGCAACTTGACAAGATCACAGAAGCTGTCGAGTCAAAGACGGAACTAGAACCAGCACCTACTGAGCCTCTGCTGAAGGACGAAGAGGAGCACAAGACCGGACGACGGGGACGTAAGCCCACGACGGAGACGGTTGAGATGGCTGAAATGTCAGTAGAGACCGCCTCTCACACACGCAAGCGTGGACGCAAACCCACCGAAGATAAGGATCCAGCGATCCCAGACCCATCAGAGCCACAAGCCGAGCATGACACGCACTCTCGCAAAGATGAAAATCAAGCTTCGACCTCACATATTGTGGAGCCTGAGAAAAAATCCAGACGGTATGTCCGCAAAGCCTCAGCCGAAACTGTTGAAGCCGCCAATACCAATGAGCCAGAGCATCTGGACAAGATCAAAGAGGCTGCCGAGTCAAAGGCAAAACCAGAACCAGTATCAACTGAGCCTTTGCCGAAGGACGAAGAGGAGCACAAGACCCGACGACGGGGACGTAAGCCCACGACGGAGACGGTTGAGATTCCTGAGAAGCCATTAGAAATCGCCTCTCACTCACGCAAGCGTGGACGCAAGGCCACCGAAGATAAGGATCCAGCGATCCCAGACCCATCAGAACCACAAACCGAGCATGACACTCACCCTCGCAAAGGTGAAAAGCAATCGTCTACCACGCATATTGTGGAGCCTGAGAAAAAAACCAGGCGGTATGTCCGCAAAGCCTCAGCCGAAACTGTTGAAGCCGTCAATACCAATGAGCCAGAGCAACTTGACAAGATCGAAGAAGCTGTTGAGTCAAAGCCGGAACTAGAACCAGTACCTTCTGAGCCTCTGCTAAAGGACGAAGAGGAGCACAAGACCGGACGACGGGGACGTAAGCCCACGACGGAGACGGTTGAGATGGCTGAAAAGTCAGTAGAGACCGCCTCTCACTCACGCAAGCGTGGACGCAAACCCACCGAAGATAAGGATCCAGCGATCCCAGACCCATCAGAGCCACAATATGACACGCAACCTTGTAAGGATGGAAAGCAAACGTCGACCTCACATGTTGTGGAGCCTGAGAAAAAAACTAGACGGTATGTCCGCAAAGCCTCAGCCGAAACTGTTGAAGCCGTCAATACCAATGAGCCAGAGCAACTTGAAAAGGTCGAAGAAGCTGTTGAGTCAAAGCCGGAACTAGAACCAGAACCTTCTGAGCCTCTGCTAAAGGACGAAGAGGAGCACAAGACCGGACGACGGGGACGTAAGCCCACGACGGAGACGGTTGAGATGGCTGAAAAGTCAGTAGAGACCGCCTCTCACTCACGCAAGCGTGGACAAAAGGCCACCCAAGATGGGGATCCAGCGATCGCAGACCCATCAGAGCCACAAGCCGAGCATGACACGCACTCTCGCAAAGAGTCTGCCGAAACTTTTGAAGCCGTCAATACCAATAAGCCAGGGCAACTTGACAAGATCGAAGAGGCTGCCGGGTCAAAGACGGAACTAGAAGTAGTACCAACTATGCCTTTGTCGCAGGACGAAGAGGAATACAAGACCCGGCGACGGGGACGTAAGCCCACGACGGAAACAGTTGAGAATCCTGAGAAGCCAGTTAAAAGCGCCTCTCACACTCGCAAGCGTGGACGCAAGGCCACCGAAGATGGGACCCAAGCGACTGCTGACCTACCGGAGCCAAAAACAAAACGTCGTGGACGCAAGGCGTCCTTAGAGGAAAAAGAACAGGCGGAAATCCCGTCAGAGCTAAACACCGAAGTTCAAGATCAGCCAACCACGAAGACAACGCGAAGCGTTGCAGATGTGGCGACACCAGTGGCTGCAGCAGAGACGAAAACCTCGCGACGTGTCCGAAAGGCTTTAGCGAATGCCGACGAGGGAACGCCAGTGGCCAAGAAGACGACGACCAGACGCGGACGGAAGCAGGATACGCATGAGAAGACAGAGGGCATGCAGATCGACTTGCAGGAGCTGCCAACGTGCAGCGTAGCGGCTGTGGTGAGTGTCTCAAGCTCCCCGGTGAAACCTGCCGGTGGAGCTAGCGAAGACGAACTAACGCCGCGACGTCGCGAGGGCCGCAACCTGCCGCGAAAAAACTATGACGAGACCACAGATGAGGACAAGCTGCACTCCGCAATACGGCGGACCCGTAAGCCAGCGGCCAGCAAGGCGGTGGTCAGCAAGGCTCCAGAGGAAGATGCACACACTGCGACGCACACACCCAAACGGCAGCCCGTCGAGGAAGCAGCCACCCCCGTTAACACGGTAGCCTTGCCGGAGCCCACGACATCGCAACGACGCGAGGGACGAAACGTGCCTCGCAAGAATTATACGGAGGCGCCGGATGACGACAAGCCCACTTCGTCCCGCAATCGCCGGGTGCGAAACCCGACAGTTAAGGCATTGGAGTTGATTGTGGACTCCTCGCCTCGTCCGGGTACCCCGAAGAGACCCAAGGGAAAGGTGGTTGATAAAGAGCCGATGAATAATAAGGAGGCCTCAGAGGACCCACAAGCAGAAGAACCATCTGCACCGGGTCGGGCCGCTAGTCAGAAAGCAGACGACGTGGCTGAGTCACAGGCGCCAAGCATCAAGCGGGCAGCTCGGGGACAACTGGACGAAACGGAGGAGGCCAAGCCTGCCAAGAAGAATGCGCGCGCCACAGTACGCAAAGCCATGGTAGAAATGGATCCCGAGGAGCATCCACCCACTAAAAAGGCGCGAGGCGGTGCCCGTACCAAGACACCTGTGGCGGTGTCAGAAGAGGCTGCCACAAATCAGGACGAGGAAATTGTTAAGAAGCCCGCCGCTCGCAGTCGCGCACGTGGCGCTAAAGCAGTAGAACAGGAGCAACCAGTCCAGAAATCAGAAGCTGAAGCCGCCTCCACATCCCCAGCGACAGGACGCGGTGGACGAGCAAAGAAAGTGCACTTTGAGGCAGCGGAGGCTTCCTCTAGTGAAGATGCACCCAAGCGGGCAACTCGATCCCGCCGGAAGTAAACCAATCCATTACATCTAAAAGCCTGCATTATTTTGTATCATTTTTTGTTTCTGCATCCTTGTTTGCTTTTTACATATTATTAATTTTTTGACCTATATTATTAACTCGTGTATAAAAGTTAGCATCTATTGGTAAAACGAAAACCGGTAAATGTTGTTGAATTGTTATTCTACCTTTATTTTCGCTTTTGGTTTTATGGCTCTTCTCGCTCAGAAATGGAAATCCTTAACAGACTTAAGCAAACATTATTAATATACTTCGTAGTTTACCTTTTAAGCCACTATTAAACAACCCCAAACATAATAAAGATTCGTAAACTTATCGACAAAACTTATTGGTTTCAAAAAAGGCTGAAAGGTGCATTTAAAGTAATCGTTGCAGTGATCTTTATTTCCTATTATCATAATAATAAAAGGGAGTTTTCACGAGTTATTGTTTTTGGTAAAGACGTGCATACATATATTTATCGTAAGCACACAATTCGTTATCATCGCGTCTAGGCGTTTGATTTGGTTATACACATTGTTTAGTTTTTTTGGGATTTGGGTAACAAGGGGAATCGTATAAAAGCTGGGTGTATGAATATATAGCACATCCAAAAACTATTACGCCATATATGGCGTACGATTGTAAGTTGAGTACATAAGTAGATAAATCGTACATCGCGTAAGCCTATACAAACTTTGAGAAGTTTTTCATTTTAAACAAATCGGTAATCAAAATAAAGCCATAGGTAACTAAATAAATAAATCAGGACGTCAATAAAATAAATAAATAGCATCAGCTAACTTAAAGTAAAGCACAAACCCTAATTAACACAAATATACAGAAATTATACCTTAAATCTCACTGGGGCTGGTACACTTGGGATAATACTTTCTAAAGCTTCTTCGAAAACACATGGGGACATACGGTGTTCTTAATGACTAAGCTCTGCAAGCTAAATGCAAACAGTTTGTGTAATTGTGTGCGTTGGTCTCTAAGTCGGTTTCGATTGTTTGAATCCTCATAATCTTCTATGCCTTCATAAGAAGGTGTGGCTCTGAGCGCAACGAATCGGTTAGATACTGTATCTTCATGGTCTTTTGGAAGTAGCGCTTCTCGTTGGGCGAGTTCACCATATAGACTATTGGACGGACGCCAACGTTGCGCCACAGATCCGCAATGTGTCTGAAAAGGGAACAAGTAAACCACATTAGAACGAGGAGGAAAGCTATATTTTGGAAAAATTGTATGTTGATAGACTTAACATTAAGCGAAAAACGTAACCAAATCACAAATAACAGTCGATTTGTATGGCAGCTATAGGATATAGTCAACCGATCGTAACTTGGACATTAAAAAGGCGATTTGGAAAGTTTTAAGTTGACACGTCTTACACTGGCCGAAAAAAATTAACTGAAACAGAAAATAGAATATAGTCATCCAATCAATGTTCACAGGTCTGAGCGAAAAAAGCTTACTGAAACTGACAGACGGGCGACTATATCGACTCGTCTGGTGAAGCTGATCAAGAATACATATACTTTAAAGGGTCGGAAACGATTTGTTCCTTGCGTTATAAACATTAGAATAAAATTATATTACCCATCGAGGGTATAAAAAAAGGTTGACGAATCTGAAGATTATAGTACTCTTCTTAAGAGTAAAAAAATTATCTACTTTTCTTTCGCGAAGGATTTGCGCTATTGGATACAGTTCTAACAGCAGGCGCGGATCCAGGGGGTGGTTTTGGGGGTTTAAACCACCCCCGAAATTTATTTTCTTCATATAAAAACTAGTGAATTGTGCACAAATATTTTGAAAAACCCCCCGAAATGTTTGAAAACCCCCCGAATTATTTTTCTGGATCCGCGCCTGCCTAACAGGTTCAAAAATTTTAAGAAAACCTTTAACATACAACTTTAGTATTAAATAACAACGACGTTCTGGTTAAATTCTGTATTCTGTACACAAATTCTAGCAAAAAACTAACATTCTTATGTCAGCTGCTAAAATAGAACAATATTCAGCTCATAATACAATAACATAAGGTAGTCTCGTCGGCAAAAAGTAGTCCCTTAACAACATCGTTAAGACACCCGTTCGTATCAACAAGCGAGCACGCTTTGAACATTAAGAGACTAAAAGCCGAATGGTTCGGCAGCTGACGAGACTACCTTATGTTATTGTACCATGATTCAGCTCGAGTTAAAATATTTGACAGTTTGGTTAAATGCTTACAGGTTGATCTCTTCTTTGCTAAGAAAGACGACGCTTATTCCGATCACTGGGGCAATAATGTTTCGAAAGATAGCGCCGTAGATTGAGGTAATCAGTGTAGAGGATTTGAGGATCGCAAGTGACAAGTATGTCTCGTGCCATAGGCCGCAAATTATTTCTGGCTTTAGCTTTCGAAGCTGCAAAAAAAAAAAAAACTCATTATATATTATTCTTTTAAAAGGCGAATTAAAGGATGCACAACCCACCTGGTAAATGGCCAGTGGTGAGCGGCTGATTACAATTGTTCGCTGTGTGAATGTCTCGTTGGCGGACATGAACTTCTGTATCTGGTCAAGCATCCGGGCGCTGTTGTCGTGAAGACGCAGAAAGAGCGTGGCCTGAGGAGCCTCCGCGTCCAGAAAGTCGGACAGCTGCCTTAGGGAAGCCACTGATTCTGCCTCGTACTGCGACCTGTGTGCGATGACATGTAGAATAACTTAAGTGTTTTTTTCTTGTTGGTTGACATCAAGACTCACCCCATTGGATGCTGCTCGACTATATTCAGCTTCAGTAGCTCCGCAAGCGTATGCTGAGCCACGTTCAGACGTTTAGGGTTGGCTACGACAACTTCACCGCAACATGTGAGGCTGACGTCCAGAAGCACGTTCCTATATCCTCGTGTGAGGCACTGAGCAGTGGGTGGAAAAAGGGATGTTATTGATTTTTGGCTGACTTTAATGCCGACCCGGTCTAACCACCGGCTCATGACGTCACCTTTTTTATGGCTGCCTTTGAGTTCTCTGGCGCATCGTAACCGGCCGCCCGGTTGGCAATGGGCCAGTAGCTGGGCCAATCCTCCGGCGTGCTCAGCAGGCTCAGAAGTCGCTTCTCGTTTGGACTGCGTTTTAGCTTTACGAATTTGGAGGCGACGCAGACAACGAGCAGTGTCAGAGTGCACCACGGGATGGCCAGGTTGCAGAACAGCCAGAACACGTTGAAGCAGAAGAAGATCAGGCTCACCGAGCAGCACAGGAGCTGGTAAATCATTTTGACGGCCAGCCACAACCAGCGCCAGCAGGACATTCAGCACAAAACTGTTTGGAGAAACGTGATATAAAAGTTGCCGAACTAGGGTGTCTGTTGTGGTGCTTTGTGCAGCTGCACTTACCCTAAATAGAATGCGTGCCGCCACCACCCGCTTCTGCTCCACCCGCCGCCGTTGCGTTGCTTTGCCACTCCCTCCTCCGCTCTTTTAATTTTCTGCTGATCTGAGCGATGGGTGCAGGTTTGCTTTCAGTCTCAGATGGCTCGCACTACTCGTGGGTTTAAACAATAAATTCAATAAATGCAACTAATATTAATAATAATACGCGACTGTCGAGATTTTAATGGCGTTAGTGCGTTTTGCTGTTAATGATTAGTGCGACATTTTTGTTGAAATAGCCACTTTTTTCCCGGAATGCCTATCGTCTATCGTCAGCTGTTCAGTGAACACAATCTTAAGTTAGAAGGAAAAACATTACGCACTAACAAAATCATAGTAACGTTTTTTTAACCTTTTTGATTTTGGCTGTACAAAGCAACATTGATAAACTCTTACTATTTAACAAAAATTCATTCAAACCTTTTGGTACGACATTTAGTTAACAATTGGATATTTTTTTTTACACTATTCTAAGTATCGTCAAATATATTGTTGGCAAAGCCTTTGCTATAACGTCTTTTCATAAAGGCGTTGTGCGGTGCTCACGTTGTGCATTCAAAGTCAAAATTGCAATAAAAAAATATTGCCATCATAATAAAAATCTTAAAAACTTAAAATTAAACAATGCAAGTACGAGGTAGGTTTTTTCTGTAGAAAATGTGTGCCAAGTTTTAAACGAATCGGGTAAGATTTTTTCAAATGCTAGTGAGCATGTGCTTTTAAGACGTGGTTTCGCAATAAAAAGCGTTTAAATGTTGTGCCTCTGCGCATCGATAAAGTAGCTCCGATCGTTTTTAGGTTGTGTTTTAGTTTTTTTTGTTAATTTAAAAAAAGTACCAGATTTATAAGAAGATTTGTAGATTTGTAGTGTGTGTAAGAGTCTACATATATCCGCATCTCAGAGCCCTTAATAGTTATTTGCGATACTCGAAGAGTAAGCAAATACTGTAAACGTTGCAAATGTCTGTCGGTCCGTTCGTCCCTCCGTACGAACGCTGAGATCTCGGGAACCATTAGAGCTAGAGCCACCAAATTTTGCAGACAGACTTCTAAAAGCAAAGCGCAGATCAAGTTTATTTCAAAACCTGACCACGCCCCTTTTTACGCCCACAAACCGCAAAAATCTGTGGCGCTCTTGTTTTTTATGCAATTGTTACCGTTTTAAAAGAAATATAATGATGTGTGCACTGTCTAACTAAATACCAAATAACTTTGCAAATGTCTGTCTGTCTGTCCGGCCGTCCGTCCCTCCGTACGAACGCTGAGATGTCAGCAACTATAAGAGCTAGAGCCAACAATTTTAGCATAGATTTTTGTATACCCCATGCAGATCAAGTTTGTTTCTAAACCCGACCACGCTCTTTTAACGCCCACAAACCGCGAAAACCCACAATCCCACATTTTAATGCTAGAGAAAAGTAGCCGTAATATGTAAATGTTGTTTGTATTTTAAATATCCACACAGATATCCAACAGTTTTAAAAATCTTGCCACTTTTAGGAATTGCGTATACAAGTGCGTTAAAAATTTACTGCGCCGGAAAGCAGGCAACACTTTTTTTAAAAGGGCAATAAGTATCTCAAATCATATAGTCGGATTTCCCGACTATTGCGTCCTTTTTTGTTAATTTCTTGAGTTTTGGTCCACCCACCGCTGCATATCCACGATTCTCTTACGGAAGTTCATTGCCGTCGTCACCGCTGTAAACAGTAATAAAATCAGAGAATCTGGAAGATAGGCGGAGAAAAAACCCAACTGACAATGCTTAATTACGGGCAACGGCGCAGCTTCTTCAGAAACCGTGTACGCCAATAGATAAGGGCCAAAATTGATAAAGTTTCACCGAATATATCGACTCACGGATTGCTCCTGTTGGTTAGTTTCCACTCGTCTGTAGCGCCATGTACAAGCCCCGAGTCCCGATCGCGTTCCTCCTCCTACTGGTTTTGGAAGCGTCCCGCGCAGATGCAGCAGCCCAACGGACGCCGGACAGTCGCATCGTCAACGGGCGTGAGGCAACTGAGGGCGAGTTCCCATACCAGCTCTCACTGCGCCGCCAAACGGTGCACATCTGCGGTGCCTCGATCCTGTCCAGCAACTGGGCCATCACGGCCGCCCACTGCATCGACGGCCACGAGCGGCAGCCGCGCGAGTTCACCCTGCGCCAGGGCAGCGTGCTGCGCTCCACGGGTGGCAGCGTGCAGCCGGTGAAGGCCATCCACAAGCACCCCGCCTACGACCGGGCGGACATGAACTTTGACGTGGCTCTACTGCGGACTGCAGAGGGAGCTCTCAGCTCGCCAATGGGCTTACTCAAAGTGGCTCCCATCCGGCTGCCTGCCGTGAGCGAGGCTATCGCAGACAGCTTGCCCGCTATCGTTTCGGGCTGGGGCCACATGAGCACCAGCAATCCGGTCCTGTCGCCAGTGCTGAAGAGCACCACAGTGCTGACGGTCAACCAGGAGAGGTGCCACAACGACTTGCGGCACCACGGAGGTGTCACCGAAGCGTAAGTAGACAATTCTGGTCATCACTACCGATAGAGTCCATATGGTCCGATTCTCAGGTCAGAAGCTTTAATACAGACATTTCTGACAGGATTAAAATGTTTGGGTTAAAGCGAAAAAAGCCCGGATTCTCCGTTGCTCTGCTCGAAAATTGTAGCCTTTTTATAGAGGTTACGAACATGTCTTACTTACATGTTTTAATGCAATATTTGAACACATTTGTGTCACATTGTCTCTTTCACATGGACTTTAATTGCGTTTTTAATAATTTAGAAAGAACAAGAGCTAGTTGAAAAACTATAAAAAAAAAATAAAGTAAACTCCAAAGTCACGAAGCGTTTTTACCATAAACTCTTTTGCTTTTACTTCTATTTAAATTCTTCATTCAACAAGATTATGTCAGATTGTATAATAGTAGAGGTACAAGTACCTCTAAAAGACTTTCTAAATGATTTAATAAAATAGCCTACTACTCCCTTTTTAATTTCTCCATTAAGTCCATCTTATCAAAAATAGTAACCACCGAAAAAGCAAACTTGGCCATCTGAAAGTTTTTATACGTATACAAATTAAAGCGTTGAATGAATACAAATTTTTATATCTTACCTTGACGTTGGTGTTCAAGCAAATAGGAAAAACCCCTCCCGCAGTGAACAGAATAGACTGCTGGACATTTTGGATGAAATACAGCATCGTGGTCCTATATCGGCGGTCTGCTCCGATCCATTGGGAATGAAAAAGATCATTGGTTAGCGATTTGCAGTCGCTGTTTAGTTGCTCACACACATAGCAAAAAGGAAAGGTCTGGGAAAGTATGGCCACGGTATAAACTCCAGAGACCAATCGTTCCATGATAGTGTCGTAAAACTGCAAGGAAACAGCTGCCAACCCCAAAAGGAGACCGACGCATAGCAACTGTATGAACATTGTGGCAGAGATCATTGGACGCAGAACATTTCCATACCTAATCAGAGGGAAAATGTGATACTTTTATCTGTTGTATACTATATATTCTTTTTCAATCATTACTCGACAAGCAGTTGGCGATCCTTCACACACTCCACCAGCTCCGCATAATGGAGATCATCCTCCTTACTCTGATCGGATCGCAGGCTCTTGATTCGCTGACTTAAAAGTCCAAGGTGGTTTTGCAATATGACCACATAAAGAATAGGATAGACGTCTAAAATGAGGGTTCCCATTACAATACCAGCCATTGCAACCGTTTCAATTGCAGAGGCTAAGAAGTAATGTTCGACTGGGTCAACCAATGGATTAAAAAGACCGAAAGGAGTCTTTCCGATTAACAAAGCTGCGGTGATTACCATGGCTAGGAAACCGAAATATAGTCCATGGTAGATAATAACAATACGGTTACACAGCGCCGCTGAACGGTGCACCTGAAACTTATCCTTCATCTCGGTGCACCGAATATCCATGAGGTCCATCATCATTAGGGCCTTGGAAAAGCGTTCACGCATAAGCAACACAATAATGCCTTTCATTATGGAGGAACTTGTGTTAACCACATGAATGTACGTAAACAGATCGCTGGTCGTGACATTTTTGAACTCATTTACTGCAGACATTATAAGTCCGTACGGTACGAAGACCAATGAAAGACAAATGACCAGTAAGGTCCAAAGATAAAAAAGCCACCAGTACGGCTTAGTTGTTTGCGGTAGTCTCCATCCCATTTGTTCTATGGCTCTGTTGAAGTAGATCAGCGAGTCGCGGGTGCGAAATAAACGTCCCTGAATTGGCTCTTGGATGTACTTGAAAATCATTTTTAGTTCTGAACTTCTTATGGCTTGTCTACACTTGCACCTTAGCATTTGACGACTGAAGGAAGATTTTAAAAATCTGCGTTTATACGTGCTTTTTAATTGCTATATGGTGGAACAGTATTCATAAAACATTTAATTGAGTTATTAGCGCACGAATCGATTGTGGTAAAAAAACTATTATTTTGCACAAAAATTGCAGACTGTTTATAGGGGCGTGTCTGATACCGAAAAAGGGCTCACTTACTCAAACACTGAATAATTGATTGTTGAAATGCAATATTTGCACAGGTTGTTGTCGGGGTTTTCCTTTCACATACAATTTTATCTATTTGTTTATTGTTATTGGCTCATGTTTTATAACTGTTTAGAAACAGTTTAAAAGTTTAGCACTAAAAATACTCTCTAAAATTGTGTTGAACTGAATTAAAACAGAAATAAGAACGCCATAGTGGGTATCCCGATTATCAGAAATCTAAACCTCATTGTTTTCTTTAAATAAATCCTTGCCTTCATACTGGCGAAAATATTTAAATGTATTTACGTTTATAGAAGTCTGTCTGCTAATTCTCAAAGTTTATCCGGACGAACAGACTTGTCTGTCAAAAACTTGTAATACTTCTCTCTTGCATAGTAGGTCCATCTTGCAAAAAAATTTCCAGTTAGTTGGTCGAAGTTAAGGCAAGGCAAGTTTCATTAAATTAAATATAACAGAGTTAATCCAAAAACTACAATACCTAGAAACCAGGGACCGAAAAAAAGAGTTATCAAAAACAAAAAAACCACTGTGAAGAAACCTTCCCATTAAAATCAAATTTAAGAGTACTTTTTAATTTTTGTTAAACAAAGTTTGAAATAAGAGTTATTTTTGATTTTTATTATTTAAAGAATTCGCGTTTTTTTTTCTTAATATCTTTACTTTTACGTATGTATTTGGAAAATAAACCCATAAGAATGGTCTACAAAAATGTTCAAGCTGTTTGCGTGAAAACTGTAGACGCTGCAGGAAAGACTTTTATTTTGATTTTTATTCATAAAAATCAACTCTTTTTTCAGACTTTTTTAAATGAAAATAACTCTTAAATCAAACTATTTTAAATAAAAAAAAACTCTTAAATTTTGTTTTTAATAATAAAAATCAAAAAAAGCTCTTATATTTTGATTTTTAAAATAAAAATTGTAATCATTACGGTCCCTGCTAGGAACAAGAATAATTAAAAGTTGTTTGTTTGTTGTTGTTTGTTTCTGTTTAGACAAATTAAGTTTTCATCGTTCAAAACCCATGCATGTTTTTAAAATCATCTATAAAGCTGAATTGTTGAACTTAAGACACATTTGCGGAAAGTTCCTAATTTTAGTTCTGGTTTAAATGGTACTGTGATTTTTATTTTAATTTTCTTTTCATGTAGGTACTCAATTTTTAATTAAGAAAACATAACATTTATCTCACTGTTATCCATTATATCTGAGAAAAGTAAAAAAAACTTGTGATTAAAAACTTGCGTTAATACCCACAGGTACAAAGCCAATTGTTTCTCAAAAACACCAATTTATCTATCTTTCAGAATGTTCTGTGCGGCCGCCAGAAACACGGATGCTTGTCAAGGTGAGTACAGATAACTTAGTAACCTAATAGCTAATAATGAAATACGGAACGTAATCTTTTTGCAGGTGACAGCGGAGGTCCGATAAGCGCTCAAGGCACCCTCATCGGAATAGTGTCCTGGGGAGTGGGCTGCGCGGATCCGTACTATCCGGGTGTCTACACCCGCCTAGCCCATCCCACAATCCGCCGCTGGATTCGCCTGCTCACTAAGTTGTAGAGTTGTAGCTTATCAAGTGGAACCAATACAAGAAAATACTACAGCATAAATTAGTTGAAATGTTTAATGGGAAATCATTGTTGTAGACATTGCTTTACAATAAATAAGTACAAGATTTTATTAAATATTTTGACCACCTATAGTAAAAAATCAAACAAAAACAGCATATCAAGAGATAAAAATTAAGTGACGATCGCTCATTTGATCACTACAAATAACTAAAGTATTTTTAAGGGTGGGTAGGACTTTAAACATAAGAAACGCTTTGCTTAAATTTTTTCCTTAACTAATATCATTTAAGTCTGATGTTTGTAACGCATAGAAAAAGACATGTTACACTTTTTTAAAACTTTTTATTGCGCTGTAAAATATGTTAAATTTAAAAAAGCTTTATTCGATCTCTTGATTAATTCTCTTTCATTCGCCAATAAAAGTAAGTAAAAAGCTTCCGATGCTCAGATTTAGCATCAAACAATCGTCCTACTGGATAGAAAATCAAACGCCACAACCTTAAACAATTATAACTATCTACCTTCTCTTATTTAAAATTTCTATATTTAAAATTTATGGGTTAACTTTTAAAAATTTATCCATTTTTTAGTTAAAAGAATTTATTACATTTTACTAAACATTTTAAAATCAAAATAAAAAGTCGAAGCTACTGGTATCAAATAAAAACGGGCTTAGAAAAGTAATGTCAACTATTGTGACGATTAATAGTCATATTTATAAACATAACTTAAATTAAAATTATTCGATTAATTTCGGAACCGGCGTTTAGCTGCAAACTAAAAATCAAGCATTCTGCTTAACGTCTTCAAAAGCGGCGTGCCGAGAATGAACCTAATTTAATAAATTCTTATTATTCGTCGATCTTAGTTCTGCCACTCCGTGAACAGTAGACCTTTCTTTTATTTTATGGAAAGCATAAAACAAACAATTTATGTTTAAAATAATTAAATGGATTGAGTCAATGCTAAATAACCGATTTTACCTGCGCCGCAGACGTTCACACTGACAAAACATCGATAGCTGCAAAAGGAATCGATGGTGTAAAAAAAAGAACAGGCATCGATGCATCGATAGTTACATCGACGAGTCCCCACCACTAGTCAAACTGCTGAAATTTTCAACACGAATTAACACGCGCGCTTGTTTTTCGGTTGCGTTTTAAGAAATCACTAAATAAACTGCGCACGGGAGTACCATAAGCCCCGGTAAAAAGTCACCAAACTATCTTTCTCTGTTTGTGATAAGTATTCGTATCGTGTATTGATACATTCCCACAACTCTGGTGCGAGTGCGACAGCAATAGCAGGCTGAGTGCAGCAGCGCGATTGCAGCGCAGGGGAAAATCCAAAGTTAATAATCGTAGAGTGGAGCTCGGATCGGAGTTGTCAAAAAACCAAACAAAGTCGCGGATGCATGTGCGTAGTCATGGGCCCAAGGAACGGTTGAGTACGGGAAGGGAGTTAACGGCACAGCTCTGAAACAACAATAACAACAGACAGTGAAAGAACAAGACTGCGACGGCGGCCACTCCTTTTGTGTCCGACTCCGAGATGTGTGCGTGTTCGTGTCCGCGTCCGTCTTTGTGTATAGCAATTGAAAACGGTGATTACTGAATAAATTAAGGCTGCAAATTTATAATTAGCGGAGCGAGCGGGGCAATAAAAAGTGAAAATCTTCTGCGTTTTCGTGAGTCTCTGCCGCAGAAGCGAAGCTACAGCCACAGTTAGAGATAAGACACACTCAAACAAACGCAGGCCGAACAGAACGAGTGTGCGTGCGTGTGTGTTTATGACTCACGGCTGGGCCAGTGAGAGAGGGAGTGAAAGAGAAAAAGAGCGAGAGTGGTGGCTTGAGCAACAATACAGAACGCAAACAACAACAAATCGCTGCCCGAATAGAATTTTCCCAAGTTGAGCGGAACTAATCGCGTTGGATGAAAATTCCAGAGTACACACAATCATAATAGAAGAGAAAACGAGAAACCGAAACCCGACAGAAACATGAGCTTCACCAAGTGGTTCAAGAAGAAGGAGGTGATCTCGGAGATCGGGGCGCCCACAAACTTCCAGCGGCACTTCCACGTCTCCCGGAACCAGGAGACGGGCGACCTTGAGGGCCTGCCCGCCCCCTGGGTGCGGCTGATGAACTCGCAGATCACCAGGGACGAGCAGGACAAGAATCCCGATGCCGCCTACCACGCCGTAAAGTACTACAACTACTCGATCAAGAAGAAGGAGAACGAGGTGTTCAAGCCCTTTATCACCGAGGACGTCATACACGAGGAGTCCAAGGAGATCGAGAACTACGTCAACTACAAGAACAAGCACAAGTCGCAGGACCCGGAGAAGTCTGACGACGATGGCAGTTCCACGGCCACGGAGACGGAGAGCAGCAGTGGCTGCGGCTCGTCCGCGGGCAACTCCAACAGCAGCAGCATCAACGACAGCAGCCAGCAGTCGGCGGTACCACTGGACGCGTTGGAGGAGGTGTTCAAGGAGCTCAAGTCTAACCTGGAGCACCGCGAGACCCTAAAGGCGACGCCGCAGGAACCGCCGCCGGTGCCGCCCAAAAAATCGCCGCACGCGATGCCGCCCAAGCCGCAGATCAAACCCAAGCCCCGAGGGGTCACCCAGAAGTTCTCCTCGCGCGCCTCTGATTTGCGGAGGGACGAGGATGGGGAGCACCACCCGCACAAGGTCAATACGGACACGATCATCATCAAGCCAGCGGGGGGAGCCGGTCAGCACACCGAAACAGATGACAATCCCGACGAGACGATACTGCGCCGCTCAAAGGAGAAGCGGACACAGAAGACCGACGCCGAGATCTACGACGAGCTGCGCGCCATATGCAACCCCGAGGATCCGCGGGAGCGCTACAAGACCACCCAGGAGGTGGGCAAGGGCGCCTCCGGGATCGTGTTTATTGCCGGCGACCTGCAAAACGAGTCGCAGGTGGCTGTCAAGACGATCGACATGAAAAACCAGTCCTCAAAAGACTTAATCCTCACCGAAATCCGTGTACTGAAGGACTTCAACCACAAGAACCTGGTGAACTTCCTCGACGCCTACCTTCTGGAGCCGGAGGACCAGCTATGGGTGGTCATGGAGTACATGGACGGCGGCCCACTCACAGACGTCGTCACCGAGACCGTGATGAAGGAGCGCCAGATCGCGTGCGTCTGCAGGGAGACGCTCTACGCTATCAGCTTTCTGCACGCCAAGGGCATCATCCACCGGGACATCAAGTCGGACAACGTGCTGCTCGGCATGGACGGCTGCGTCAAGGTGACCGACTTCGGCTTTTGCGCCAACATCGAGGGCGACGAGAAGCGCCAGACGATGGTGGGGACGCCCTACTGGATGGCCCCCGAGGTTGTAACGCGCAAGAAATATGGCAAGAAGGTTGACATCTGGTCCATCGGCATCATGGCCATCGAGATGATCGAGGGCCAGCCGCCTTACCTCTACGAGACCCCGCTGCGCGCCCTCTACCTGATCGCCGCCAACGGACGGCCCGACATCAAGAGCTGGGACAAGCTAAGCCCCAATCTGCAGGACTTCCTCGACCGCTGCCTCCAGGTGGAGGTGGACCGAAGGGCCACGGCCGACGAGCTCCTCAGTCACCCGTTCCTCAGCGATTGCAGCGAGGTGAAGGCGCTGGTGCCCAACATCAAGGCGGCCAAGAAGGTGCTCCGCCGCAACGTATAGTTGCTGTGCAACCACCGGGCGGCCAGGGTGCTCTACGCGTGATCGTAAGCGGAATCGGGATGGGGATCTGCCCCGAGTGTATAATGAGTTTTCAATGTAAATTTGTTTTGTGTGGATGAAACCGGAACTGTAACTGGAACAGAATGCTGATCGTAGTCTTTGTAGTGTGTACAACCGTAGAAATAGCGAGAGCAGGACTAGGACCCGGCAACTCCCCGTCGAAGACAGGTAAGTCCCGGCCGCCCTATTTATTCCCAGGTAGCCCAGCTGAGCTGAGCTCATTATTCATGCAAAACAATATTCACTTCGACGGAAACCTTTTCGCAATCGCAAATTGGGAAACAGAGGCCGTCGGTTTACACGGCGATGGGTTAGTTTCGCTGCGTTGTCTGAAAGTTGTCAAAGACCTAGACCTAAAACGGCGATAGTTGGCTATCTTGACTCTCTTAATCAGCAACTCGTTCCGAATAACAGATTAAATTCGATCAAGGTTGTGTAGTAGCACGAGGTTGTTGTCTCTCCATACTTTCTATGTCTTAAGGGGGTTAGGTGGGTCTCCCGGGCAAAAAAAAGGCACATTTTCAACAATTTTTTTTTTTATATAAAGAATGAAATATTTAATAAAAACTTTAAAGTTTCTTACACATACATATTTAAATAATAATTTTTGAATTAAATAAAAAAACAAGAAAGAACGCTATAGTCGGGTTTCCCGACTATAAGATTTGCGATACTCATTGCCCTCTTTGAAAACAGCTAGCTAGCCCTCTTCAATAGTGTGTAGCCTACTTTCATGCGCAATCAGTTTTAAGCGCCCTCTCTTAAAAAAAAGGTTTGCATACTTTTGAGCGCAATAAAAATTTTCAACGCATTTGTATACACAATTTCTTGAAAATGGTCAGATTTTAAAAATGGACACCACAGAGTTTTTTCCGGTTTGTGGGCGTAAAAAGGGGCGTGGTCAGGTTTTGAAACAAACTTGATCTGCGCTTTGCTTATAGAAGTCTGTGTGCAAAATTTGGTGGCTCTAGCTCTTATAGTTCCCGAGATCTCGATGTTTGTACGGACAGACGGACAGACAGACATTTGATCGTTTACAGTATTTGCTTACTCTTCGAGTATCGCAAATAAAAATATTCAGCGGTCAGCCATTGTGACGTCATTTCCGGTGACCCCTCAGAAAAAAGGTGCCTTCGCGTTGTCAGCACAATTCCTGACAGGATCATCGGAAATTAAAAAACCAAATTTTTTCTTTTAGTACAAACCTAAATCTCGTAAATGAACGAAGGAAAACCAAAAAAAGTAAAAATTGGATTTTTGGGAGACTTTTTTGCAAAAAAATTCAAATTTTGGTGAAATTTTTTAACATTTTTTTTTTTTTTTAATAGTTGTTGTCAATCTTGACAACCGATTTTGAAAACACAGTTTTGAGAAAACGCATTTAAAGTTTTGATAAGCAGTGCACTTGGCCTCGCGCGCGCACATTCTAAGGACTGTATCTCCGAAACTATTATTCGGATCGACTTAAAACTTTGGGACAATAATTTTGAGATTCTATATTAATTTATGAGACAATAAAAAAAAAATTGATTTTTTTTTTTTTTGCGAGACCCACCGAACCCCTTAACACCTAGCAAAGGGAAAACCAATTTCGATCATGTGCTTGCAACGCTCCCTTAAAGCAAACACAAGAGTTCGACATTAAGACTTATAAAATTTACCCAAAGTCCAGAAAATGACTGCAAAACTTGAAACATGTCTAAATTTAATAAATATTTTGTTTAAAAATTTGTAAATCATACCCTTTATATTGTACATAAATAATGGTTATAAAACGATTTTCTTTTATTTTGAGAGAAAAAGTTCGTGGAAAAAAGCTTTTAGTTAATTTTAAAATTCTGCTAAAAATAGTGAAGTGAAAATGACTGGTGTTAAAACGGTTTTTGAGCTTTATTTTAGTTTCCTATGAATCAGCCAATCATCGTTGCATCTTAACCTTTTAGTTCTACCAGTCTATTTCAGTTCTATCGTATTTATTCAAGAAACGTTCCATATTAAAGTGCATTTGAATTTTTGGTTTTTTCCTTGTTGCAATTACTTTCGTTTGAGAGCATCTGCCGGTATTTGCAGTCGTCTCTCTCTTGGCCACCTATTACGTATGCAACGTGAAGAGTTTTTTGTACAAGACATCCCATTCAAAATTGACAATGGACAAAAAATCGAAAGAAGCCGCTCGGCAACAATAACAAACAACAAATAAGTACACAATTTAACACGCTCGTTCGCATTTCCTGTTTGGAATATCGCTTTGTCTGGCCAAAATATTCATACATCATAATAAAAGAAAAAAAATTTAATTCATACACAGACAGAGAAAACACCTACACAGCATATAGCATTTGTATTCGCCTTATCAGCCGAGTAGAACTCACTGAATAAGTGCTTTTGTAATTCCCCCCGAAAGTCCAGTTTATCAAATTCTTAGAACAGTTTTGTGCTATTTTGATGTGATAAGCAGAAAAAGCGCAGATCGTGAAAGTTCTACGAGAGAGGGTGTCAAGAGAGCGATAGTGGAGTCAAAGTCAAAGTGTGTGCAGCACAAAGAATGAGAGTGTGTATAATTGATTCTGATGGCGGTAATCCTCTCTCCTCTGCATCTTCGCTCACCCTCCCACTCACTCAATTTAATTGCTTGTGCTGCAAGAGCGAATGAGAGGGGGCTGGTGGAGAGATGGCAGCGACGCGACGTCGCGACTTCACTGCGCTATTTTTACTCTCTCCCACTCCCACTTTGGACTTGGGCCTCCATCGTCTTCCCCTCCATTGTGCTGCACTGGCTCTACTTCTACCCCAACTTCTACCGGATCTCTAGGCTCTTTATTTGTTTATATTAGTGGCGCATACTTTTGCTTTCCGTTTTGCGAAAGAGAGAGGGAGCGCGATGGATTGCTTGCTTGCGGATATTGAGATCTTAAATGCTGGAAGTGCTGGAAAGAGGAAGGACAGGAATTTCGCAAAAACTAAAGTATTTTCTTCGTTTTTCATTCTGGCTTCTGGGCGTGGAACCTTGATGCTGGGGCCAAAGTACAACCATGTCTATCCATGTGTTTGCAAGTGAGTGAAAGGGCCAGAGACATTGAAATGGTCTAGCTAGCGACGCCCCAAGTCCCAGAAATAATGACTAAACCACTCACATATAGTTCGATTTTGAATGGCGCCGCCTAATGATAATTTCACCTTGCTCAAAAGGTTTTCGGCTGCCTGTGTTTGTATACGTGTGTGAGTGTTTCGTTTATTGAACCACACAATTTGTTGTTTGGTAGCTATGCGGAATTTTAGATGATTCATTCATTACTTTTCGCCAGCGAGTTTTTTCCCATCCGACTTCGAGGGGGGTGTTTGTAAACGACCTCCTCCACCCCCTCCCCTTCCCTCGGACGGATCACGCCAAGCAACAATGCAAAGTTGTGTATTTTAATGAATCCGTTGGTTTTAGTAACATTGTGAACGGGTGTTTTGTCAGAGTTTCCAATGCCTGCGACATACTCATCCACATCCACACACAGCCAAATTGACACATGCACTCGCTGCAAGTACACTCAGTGGATCGCAATGCACTGTGCGCATGCATTTGTACATGATCCACATGCGCTCCACAAGTGAACTTCTTTCGGCACTCTTCGCATCTGGAGCACGCTCTCATTTGCCTGCCAGCTAACTGTTCTTCTCGTTTCTGATTTCGTCGATGGAAAATTGTGTGGAAAAACTGGCAGTCCGAATGCCTGGCTGGCAGCCTTTCATTGAAATTCAAGCGTGACTTTGGAGCGGGTGCCGCTTCACATGCTGATAAATATAAACAATTATTGTGCTGATAATTGACGCGCTCTGTTCTCCCATGGCATAACAATAGCCACTTCATTCTCGCTCTCTCTTTATATGCCGCACACTTGCTAATGACAGAGAGCAAAGAGAGGAGTGCGATGGGGGCGGACGAACAAAACGGGCTGGCGACGCCAAAATATGATGCAGATCAAAAGGGGCGCCATAAAAATGGAACTGATAGTGCATGATTAATTATAATATGCAACCCACCTGACCTCAACCCCCCAAACCCAAGGCTTACCTGGCGTGAGTGCGGCGGTCTATTTTTAACGGCTTCTTGGCTAGCGCTTAATCAGCTGGTTGTATCAAATGTGCTGATAAGGGGCCCGTTGATAACGGAACAGTTGTACGATTATTTCACTTTGCCGTGCGCTCTCCAACAAATGTGGTTTTAAGCAACCCAGACACTCGCCGTCATAACATTAGCTTCACTTCCAGACAAATCTGCTACTTTAAGACAGACCAGCTAGTTGATGTTTTAAGAATTTATCGGGTTATAAAATAATATTTAATTAGTAAAAAAGTCTTTGTCCTTAACTTTATACCAACTAAGTTTTTGGAATACGGAAGTCACATTTTGGCAACACTACACTTACATCAAAATCTAGAAAATATTTTTAAAATAATGTATACCTAAATGTTGCAATGCAACAGCATGTCAAGGGCAGAAGAACCTCGGGAATTTCAAGTGATAGAAAGAGTAAAGTAAATTTGATTTAAATTATAGATGTATAAAACAATTTTTTGTATTTTAAAGAAAATAATTACCATGCAAGAAAAGACTAAATATTTTGCAGACGGCCATATAATTTGTTTTTTTTTCAAGTTCTATTTTAAATGAAATTCTTTGAGATCAAAATTAACAAAGTGTTATTTAATCATGTTATTTGTCTTTTTCATTTACATCTGAAAATAATTGATTAATATGTTCATAGTATTCTTATTCTTTGCTCATGATTGTACCCTACTTTACCCATAAACTTATTTCAGGGTGATGACAATTATTAGGGGTCGATGTGTTAATTATGCGCATTGCATTAGTTCTCGTTTTGCCCCTTTTCTTGGCTACAGTGCAACAATATGACCTGGAAGCCTTCAGAAAATAAACATTTCTTTTTATCTCTTTTTGCAGCACAAGAAAGCGAGGGCAGAGAGATGAGAAGGTGCACCCAAAATCGCAGGAGACCGTCTCAACTGGAACCATATCGCATCGCTCGAGCAGTTCATCGATGACAGAGGGGCGGGGGTTATCGCTTAGATTAGATTGTCCTATGGCAAATTAGCTTACTTCATACATGGCGCATACATATGTATGTGACCACGCACACAAACACGCACATATGATATACATAGATACTGTATTATTAACTGTAGGGACATAAGTTTGATTACTCTTTATATACCCGTATATATACATAATTGTGATTTAAGCGATTTTATCAAATCTGCATTATGCGATTCTTTATAAAATTCGTCGTAGTCAGTAAGTGCAAACGAACCCTAAACAGAAAACATGCAATACTTGTTGTAATTTACCAAAAAATCTTTAAAAAAAACGAAGGCGATAATTATAACAAGCGAAAATGAGTGTAACAAGTGCCATTAGGACTAGAGCTAGCAGCAGCAAGCAAAACACCAGCAAACACAAACAACAGATAAATTATCTCCCCAATTTATGTATTTCCCATGGAGTACAGATATTAATGCAGCAGATATATAATTAGACAACTAGCCGGAGCATGTATATTAGATGATATTCGAAGTGTTAACGGGATTGAAAGGAAATTGTTTTGTATTCCATTTTAAACAGTACAAGCGTAAGACTTACCAAAACGCCACAAAATAACAGATTTAAATTGACTTCCTTGTTCCTTCCCAGACATATTTGCCATACGCACAACAAAAATGGTGGTTCTTAACAGACCCCTACCTTAATAGAGCTTTTATATAACGCGGTATCGATTGTGTCAAAGCTAACAAGGAATCAGAAACTAAGAATATCCCTAAAGGGACTTTATGGATGTAGAAGTGGTATACGTACACTAAACCTAGTCCCAACGGGAATTGCGATCAATGCCAAAAGCAAAGGGAACATCTTAAATAGGCGTTAGTCAACACCAACACCTATGCCGAAATGTTGATTTTCCTTTGAAGGTTGTAAAATTTTTTGTATTCTTGTTTAATTTTTGATGCTATTTCCCGCCACTAGATTTATCCGAAAACTATCTGTAGCTTCGCCACTCTTTTTCTAGATAGATTTTAGAGAAAGAGAAAAGAAAACAAGGACATTCAGTTAGCCAGTGTAAGCTTTCACAACCTGTTATAAATACAGAATTACCGCTAGGGATTATATTTTACTTGCTATTCTGATATTAGCCAATGAATTGCTGCTGCTGCAGATCGGTTCATAGTTAAATTTTATATACGAAACTAAATACAGTTTTTTGGCCTTTTATTATGCATTAATAATTTTAAAAAGAGCTTAAATATTAATTGAAAATTTACTTGATTTTCTTAGTTTAGCTTAAATAACGAGTATTAGGCAAGGCAACGAACGTTGAGTATTTAAGGGCAGTAGAAATGGGTTTTGATGGCCTTTTTGGAAACTAAAACATACCCGACATTACATATTCGCAGTGCATTTAAGACGAAAGCAAATATTGCAATTATTAACGTACATGTAAATGAAACTTAAGTCTTCAAACCAAACAAAGAACAACAAAAAGTAGCATAATTTTTTATACGCAACTTTAATTGCAATTGTAAAGGGACAAATAGGAGAAAGAAGAAGCTGACATCAATTTTGATCGATTCGTAATTATATTAATATATATACACAAAAATAATTGGCTCTATTTCAATTAAACTTAAAAGTAGTTAAAATACAAAATGCATATTAATGTGCAAGGTCAAGACCCGACTTGCCAAAATAAACGTAAACAGTATGATAAATAACACGAAAATCTAGATATTTAGAAAAGCGGAGAAACAACAACGATAAATTAGCGCTTAAATGGTCGCTTTTATTCAGAGAGCAAATCCCACAATAAGTTTTATGTTTTATGTGCACACGTATTGATTTGCTTGGAACCTAAGTCGTAATCGTATATTCTACCATTATTTAGAGTTATTTTGCAAATTACTATTTAAGTTTACCTTATTCACATTTAAGTCTTGTAGTCCCCACCCACTTTGATCACTGAAGGTTACCCCTCACAATTGTATGTATTTAGTTTAGCTTGCACTGTAATTTTTATTTTGTGTTGTTAAATATATCGTTATTTACTTATTCGACCAAAGCATTTTGTTGTCTACAAGTGAATATCAAGGCTGCCGTCAAAATAATAGCATTATTAACCTAGCCTTTTACTGCTTGAAAATGGGAAACTCCAAAAACTTTTATAAACCAATAGATAGTTCTTTGTTACCATAAATATGGAAGAATTAAAATACTTACAATACTTCCACAATGTGGAAACTAAACTAAATTTTAATTTTTCTACAAAAAAACAAAAACTAAACAAATGTAAAATTCAGCGCTGAAGCGCTCTTTTTGACCCGAAAGAATTAAAACATCGATTCTATATTTAAAAGAAATAACTAAAGTTAAAGAACAGTATCCCCGACTATAATTAAAGGTAACCGAGAGGTTACTTATGCTGTGCTATTATTTTGACTAATCTTCTTACAGCCAGACATCCTCTCGATATTTGCCCTGCGTTTTTAGTTCCTTTAGCTGACCCGATGCATCTTCCTCAGTAAAATGCAGGGTTTTCTGCATGCATAGATTTAATCCGTTGGCAATGGACTGGGAAATCTTAGCCCCATCGGCACAGATGTAGAGCACAGTCTCCGGCTTCAAGAGGAATTTTACTAGATCTTCAGCGTCCTCCTCCAGCATCTGTTGCACATAGCTGCGGGATTCTCCTCGCGAATGACACATGCGTAGTCGCTCCAGCACTGCGGATTGCTGCCAAATTATAAGCTGGTCGCGTTTGAGAACAGATTCTGGCGTCTTGGCACCAACATATAGCCACGAGTGCCCCTTTTGCTGCTGTGGCTGCTGGCTGATGAGCTTCTCCTTGTGGCCGAGAAAGCCGAGGAAAGGCGCCAAACCAGTGCCCACAGCAATAAGTATTTGGTTGCTGCCCAGATCCTGCTCCGTGTAGCGGAATGCGTTGCTAATTCGGGGATAGATGATAGCTTCAGCGGGTCGGTCTGGGCTGATCTGCTGGGCTTTGGTTTCTAGCATGTTGGTGGTGACTCCAGGCTTGTGGCTGAGCAGGGAGTAGATAATTCGGAGCTCCCGGACCCCGCCTTCCAAAGGACTGTTGGCTATGGAGTAGGGTCGTGGAAGCAGACGTGGCAAGTGCTCCGCCAGAAAAGCCAGTGGTGGCCTGCAGTTGCTGCAAAGGCTGAGAATGTCCATAAAGAGCAGACCCTGCTCAAGGATGAGCAAGTTGTAGTGCGCAGCGGCCTGTTTGGAGGAGAGGCAGGCCAGGAAGCTGCGCTCTCGTTCATTACTTGTGAACCCGGCCAAAGCGCTGAGAAGCTGTTTCTGCGGAACAAAGTTGAGAGCCAGGCAGTGGGCAAAGATCTCCCTGGGGCTCGTGGCGGCCGGAACATGGGCGGGAACCTTGGCGTTTTTCTTGGCACAGTTAAGCACCAGCTTTAAATGGCAGGTGCTGTCGGCTTTGTCGATCAGTTCAAGGCGACTGAGCAGCCAGTCCACTAGTTCGTTGTTATTATTGGGCACTACGCCAATGGTGTCCCCGGGTTGGAAGTCGAATGGAGACTCTAGGGTCAGTTCCACCACGCGCTTTGTCTCCGTTGCCTTATGTGCAGCCACTAGCACTTTGCTGCCCTTTATCGCCGATTTAACTGGGTGGAAGCCCGGACGGGCAAATGGGAACTTCAAGACCTCGCCACATCTCAGTTGGGCACATGCTTCAGCGGGTGCCTGCAAACGAAGCGTTGAAACGCGTTTCACCAGATTTCACAGCACTCACCTGCTCTGTACCGGTGAAGCAAACGTCCAGGTTACCGACCAGCGGCTTTGCGGGGATGTATTCGCTCAGAATATACTCCTCAATGTCCAGTTTATCCACCAGAAGAGATTCGGGGACCACCATGGCTTACGGGTTAAAACTCAGACCAGAGCGCCAAAACATGCAACTTGCATTTCATCCGAGAACTAGAGTTGTCAATGTGTCACGAAGGCTGACACGATATCACGATAATGGTATTCCCTCAAACGTCAAATTTCGATCAGCTGTTTGCAAGTTAACCCATAAAAACTAAAATTCCAGAATATTAAGCTATTTAGTCAGACTTGTTGAAATATTCAAATTAAAAATGAACTTATTTAAAGGTGAAACAATATGTAAATAATGTAAATTATTTCAAATAAAAAAAAACTAAACGGTTAAAAGTTTGATCGTTCCCAAATTAAAGGGAATACCGTAAATAAATCATCGATAAGTATGGTTATCGGCAGCATGAGGAACACAATTTGTTGCTGCACAAACCAAAATTTTTAGTAAACCTAGTAGGATTAATTGCCGGCAGGATGGCAGGCAACGCCAACAGTGACGACGAGTTCCAGGACGCGCTCGGCGAGGAGATCACAGAGAAGGAGGCCTCCAGCACGCGACTTAGCGAGAAGGATGTCGACGAGATCGTGGAGAAGCACAGCCAGCTGAAGCTGGACGACGAAGAGGAGCAGGGAGCAGCTGGAGGGGATTGTGTGGCGAAGCAACCGGACTCCGAGCTGACCATCGAGGCGTTGCGCGAACTGGAGAAGGACCTTAGCCCCGAACAGCTGGCGGCCAACAAGGAGAAGGCCGACAAACTGAAGCTAGATGGCAACGAGCTGTTCAAGAACGACGACCCTGAAGGTGCCGCCAGGACCTACACAGAGGCTCTAGACGTCTGCCCCTCGGAGAACACCAAGGAGCGGGCGGTGCTCTTCGGAAATAGAGCCGCCGCCAAGATAAAGCTGGAGGCCAACAAAGCGGCTATAGAAGATTGCACAAAGGCCATTGAGCTGTGGCCGGAGTACGTGCGAGTGCTTCTGAGGTGGGACTTAACTCAAAACAATAACTGACGGTTGATTAACTAAAACTTGTATCCCTCTGCAGACGTGCCAAGCTCTACGAGCAGGACGACAGGCCAGATGATGCTCTTACGGACTACCAGAAGGTCTCCGAGATTGATCCCGGACAACCGGAGGCCCGAGAGGCTCAGGTCCGCCTGCCGCCTATTATCAACGAGCGTAACGAGAAGCTCAAGACCGAAATGATGTCCAGCCTGAAGGACCTGGGCAACATGATACTAAAACCTTTCGGCCTGTCCACTCAGAATTTCCAAATGCAACAGGATCCAAGCACAGGCTCCTATTCCATAAACTTTAACCAAAAACCAAGCTAGTTTAAAGTTGTGACCAAGAAAAAATAAAGCAGTTTTTGAGGATGATGTGAAAAATTCACAGTTTTGCGGTAGCAAGTCGTAAGTAAGTCAAAGTTTTCTGACGTTTTACACCTTTATCATTAGTAAGTAAATGCTAAATCTGAATTATGCTACTAAAAAGTTTCTCTTAAGAACTAATGTATCGTAATTTTATTAAATCAACTTGCTGTGACATTGTTTCAAGTATCAAGTATTCAGAGCGTGTTTTACATTGACAAAGAGTACGTCCTTGGCATCCGCTGCTGTCAGGTCCTTGTCACCCCAGCCCCAGAGTTCGTGTGTGCCGTCCCCAGTCCGCTGTACCCGCCTCTTAATAACGTCTGGAGCCACCGATTTAAGGTCGTAGGCCCAACCTATTTTGGCGAACAGGTCAATAAAGGCAGTGGTCATGTTAAGGGAGTAGTTGCCCCACTCAGCCGTCTTGTAGTCCCAGGGAAACACATGATGGTAGTTGTGCCAGCCCTCACCAAATGTCATGACAGAAACGTAGGCATTCTGTGAGGGATTCCTGTTTCTAAATAAAAAAGGACCGTGATAGGATATAACAATAAATGGTTCAGCACGCTGTTCTTACTTTTCGTACGGTCTTGACCCAAATTTGTGGGCTGCACTGTTCACCATCCACGTCATGTTCAGCTGGAAACACCATCTAAAAATCGTGGCCACGAACCAGGAATTAACAAGAGACTCATTCCAGCACATCGTGGGAACTATAGTAGGTAGGATGAAGCAGGCCAGAGGCATCAGCACATAGTAGTGTCTGAAGAAAATGGATTAATAGTAATATTTATATTTCGTATTGAAGCAACATTTTCAAAAACTTAGATCCTTACATTGGCGACAGACTGTTGAATCAATCTTTTCACCTACTTACTTGCGCTGAAACATCAAAATGGGATCGGCCCGCAGGTCGGAGAGGTCCATGCCTTTGCC
The DNA here is from genome assembly GCA_018150695.1 of Drosophila oshimai. Taxonomy (NCBI): domain Eukaryota; kingdom Metazoa; phylum Arthropoda; class Insecta; order Diptera; family Drosophilidae; genus Drosophila; species Drosophila oshimai. Next base: position 664,493 of record JAECWM010000278.1, read on the forward strand.
CTTCTCCTTCACATCGGGATGCTTTTTGCAGAGCAACCAGCCAATGTGGGAGAAGAAGAAGCCACGGCTGGTGTTGTGAGGATCAGCGTTCGCCTGGGAAAACTTGTGGTGCATCCGATGGTCACGAGCCCAGTGGTATACTGAATCCTGATAGGCGACTGTGTTGAAGATAACCAGAATGAGGCGCAAGGGCCACTTAGCTTTGTAGGACCGATGCGACCAGAGACGATGGGCACCGGCAGTAACACCCAGCATGCCGATACTGTACAAGACGGCAGCTTAAGAGAACAAGATGAATGTCAATACTCCAGCAGCAAAGGCTATGTCAACTTACCAAATAAAGTGGTGGCGAATTTGGCCTGTGTGAATATGAGATAGAGACCATAAAGGGCAGCAAGATGCACGTATGCGAAAAGGATTATATTGCGCCAGACCCAAGGTAAAGGCTTCAATTGATCGGTTTCGCTGGCCTGGGTTTTACCATCCGTCTCCCCATCGCCATTGGAAATCACGTCCGTCTGATTTTCCTTAGATTTAGAAGCCATGTCGCTGCTGGACTTAAAAAATATATCTTCCTTTTAGAAAAGCGAGTTAGAAATTGGCATCAAGCCACTTTAAACTTAGCAAGCTGAATCATTTAAAAAAAATTATAGTTCGATTACAAAGTTCAAAATTTTTTTTTTTATCTTAATTGCGAAAAGTTTAGATTAGTTTTAAATATGTGTTTAGGGCTTACAATTAAATAGAACAAATCTTGCTCGCGGCAATCCGTATGTTAAACTGGATGGTGGACTTCAAACAATGTTTGTTCGTTAAAAAAACACTCGTAACTTTTTTTTTAGCTAACGACAATTTCAATTTCTTTGCAACATCGCCGTTTTATGAACATAAAACGCTTGCAGCTACTACAATCTGACAACTGCTTCGAGGAGTACGAAAGCGTCAACATTTAAGGAATACCGAATACGATTTAAACTTTATAGTTTAATTAATGTAACGCATACATAAGTAATGTACGCATGCTCACTGTAGGTTGAACTGTTTAAAAAACAAATAAGAATGCTAGTTTCGGCAAGCAGAAGTTAAAGTACCCTTGCAGCTAATGTGATTTAAGCTAATGTAATTCATTCCCGCCCCAATCTCAAAGTAAATAGTTGTAAATTGTAGTTGGCCGCTTTAATATTTATTTACTTTGGAGTCGGCATAGGCTCTGTTAATGTATGTACATTGGACACACATGTAAATGCTTTAGTTTCCAATGGGCCCTCGTATTCTCGGCAGTTCTGTGGAAATCATCATTATTTATTAACGAAATTCTGAATCTGAGCTTTAACGAGACTAACCAATAATGTGTTCATTAAAACTACTGATTTTAATAGGTAAAATAAGCTTGCGAACCAAGTTTTTGAACCATTACGTTGCAACCTTCTTGACCCAGACATAGCGACCGGTTTTAATTAAATTTAAAATGTCCTTTAATACGTATGCACTTGATTTAAGTATTTGGGAGTTTTGTTTGGATTTCAGTCTATTTCGTCGTTGGTTTAAATCCGTTGCCGAGCGTGATTTAAGTACGTTTTTTGTTTAGTTTTTTTTTAAGGACCCACAATAAATATATTTGGAATTCTTTTTTATTTCTCTCTTGTTTATTTTTTTAAGCGAATGGTTTTTTAACTGGTAAGTCGGTACATTTGTTTGAACTTGATTTAATTTCTTGTGTACATCGTTTGGACTTCAGTCCTTTTCGTCGTTGGTTTAAGTACTTATTTTTGTTTGGTCTTTTTTTGAAAAAAAAATCCAAATATTTTTAATGTGTGCCCTATATTTGAATTTTTTTGGTTCTCTAAGTTCTATTTTAAACAAAAGTTTTTCTAACTGGTATGTCGTGACCAAATCGCAGTTTTCTATCTGGGACTATGATATCAATACTTTCTCATCTCCATCGTGTGCTTTTTTTTCGATACCGATAACGATTCACTTGGGCCGAAGCAACAGCTGACTGTGACAGAGTTCCCCATGAAGAAGAAGATCAATTTGTTGGAAAAATCGCAATTCGCAAATTACAAAATTAGAATCGTGCAACCGCAGGAAACTTTCGCCCCCCTTCTGCGCCGTGCCGTGACCGTGAGCAGTGGTGCAGGCGAAGATCCGAGAGAGCAGCGCTCCCGCAACCGTCTGCAGCCTGATATGAGAGCAGCCAGGTGGAGCGTGGCCAGTTGATTTCAGCGTAGTCGCCAGCATGTTCAGGAGCCGCAGCTGGTTCGGAGGGCCCTGGGGTGGGCGGCCAAAGAACCGCCTGTCTCTGGAGCACCTCAAGTACCTGTACAGCATTCTGGAAAAGAACACCACCGTGTCGGAGAGCAACCGCGGATTGCTAGTAGAGTCGTTACGCTGCATCGCGGAGATCCTCATTTGGGGCGACCAGCATGACTCCCTGGTCTTTGAGTGAGTCTTAGCTTTGAACCCTGACCGTCAGTACAAGCTAACTGTTCGTGTTTTCCAGCTTCTTTTTGGAGAAAAATATGCTCTCCTATTTCCTGCACATCATGCGTCAGAAGAGTGGCGGCTCCAGCTTCGTGTGCGTGCAGCTTTTGCAAACTCTCAACATTCTCTTCGAGAACATACGCAACGAGACATCTCTGTGTAAGTACACTCCTACTCTTTACAAAGGCTGTATGCTAATATTTTTTTACATTGTTGCAGATTATCTGCTGAGCAATAACCATGTTAACTCCATCATGGTGCACAAATTCGACTTTTCCGACGAGGATGTCATGGGCTATTACATCCTTTTTCTGAAGACACTTAGTCTGAAGCTTAATACCCATACGATACACTTCTTTTACAATGAGGTCTGACTTACTTTCAAGGTACCCTAAAACTGCGTTAAATGTTGGTTTTTCTCTGCAGCACACAAATGATTTTCCCTTGTATACGGAGGCCATAAAGTTCTTCAATCATCCCGAGTCAATGGTGAGGATTGCTGTGCGCACCATTTCCTTAAATGTCTACAAGGTCCAGAACTCCAGCATGCTGCGTTTTATCCGAGACAAGTATAGCCTCTACTTGTAGTTCATTTTGCCATCTTTGAAACTACTTTGTATTCACAGAACGGCTGCTCCGTATTTCAGTAATCTGGTGTGGTTTATTGGCAAACACATTCTGGAACTAGATGCCTGTGTGCGCACAGATATAGAGTAAGAGTCCTAACAGAATCATCTTTCCCTTTTTCTAATTTCTGCTTCGCCCACAGCCACCAGTCAAACCAAAAGCTATCCAATCTGGTGGCCGAGCACTTGGATCACCTGCACTATTTGAGCGACATTCTGCTGCTCGACATCAAGGATCTGAACGCGGTGCTCACCGAACACTTGCTGCACAAGCTATTTGTGCCCCTGTACATATTCTCGCTGACGCCGGCCCCGCCCCCGCCTTCTCTTGCGGTAGTGACCCAGAATCTGGCTGCCGTGCTGAATCGCAACGTGGACATCGACATCCAAGAGATCCACCATCCGCGAGTGAGCTCCATCGTGGCTCTTTTCCTGCTCTCGCTGGTCTTCCTTGTGGTCTCGCATGCCCCTCTTGTGCACGCCCTGGCCTGGGTGATCCTTAACGGTGACCACAGTGTGTTCAAAGATGGCGCGGCTGAGATTCTCAACTCTTACGTTGAGCACCGTGAGGTTGTGGTGCCTGGTTTCGGAGAGCCGAATGAGAGCCTTGAACAGGCGCTGGACACGGTCACCGGCCAGTCAAGCGCCTCCAGCTACGCCATCAGCGAGGACAGCGGCGTGGAGTCCTCTTCTCCGGCCGTCACGGATGTGGATTCGCAAGCAGAAGCGTTGGAGACGGGGCAAACAAGGCTGCGCAATATAACTGATGAGGAAAAGCAGTTGTTGCAGAAGTCGTCTTCCTCAGCAAAGTCCGACTTTGCGGAGACGGCCAAGCCCTTCTTGGACACTGTCCTGCATGCTTTGGACTGCACCGAGAACGATTACCTGGCCCTGCTGTCGCTGTGCCTCATCTACGCCATGTCGCATAATCGAGGTGAGTTTTAATACGAAAGCCGTGTTCTCTCATATGCTGCTCTGTCTTTGGGCTAATGCTGTGTAACTTTCCATTGCTCTGATCACCCATCCGTGCATTATTCTAATTGCTTTCTATGTGTGTAATGAACATGTCACATTCTGGTACCTCTCCCAATCCGTCCAGATGGTATGTAACTCGTCCAATTTCCGTACTAATCCACCACCCACTACATGTTTCATAACACCACTAAATATTTTTGAATACTCTTCACACAGGTATTAAAAACGAGTGGTTCGAGCAGGTTCTGGCCAAGTCCACGCGAGGCTCCTTCAGCTATAAAACAGCAATAATTGAGCATCTGCTGAATATTATTACACAGTCCAGTCAGCCGTGTATGTACAAGCCAAGAAAAAGTCTTTCGACGCTTTCTATCTAACTTTAAACTTACCCTCAGCGTCCCGTATTCGCTTGATAACCGCAGAGATTGCCCTGGAGCTGTTGGTCACCTTTACCCGTCCAAGCTCGGATGAGGCGCGCTGCATCACCGGCGTTCAGCAGGATCTTCTCTTCAGTGCCCGCAACCAGTCTATGGCGGTGCTGCGTAACTTCTACAAGTCGGAGGATATCTTTCTTGACCTGTTTGAGGACGAGTACAATGAGATGCGGAAGGCGCATCTAAACGTGGAGTTTCTGTGCATGGACTCGACCATACTACTGCCTCCCACTGGCACGCCCCTTACGGGAATCAATTTCACTCGTCGACTGCCCTGTGGGGAGGTGGAAAAGGCTCGCCGCGCCATCCGCGTGTACTTCCTGCTGAGACGCACGTGCCAAAAGTTTCTGAATGAGAAGGAATCACTGCTGCCGCTGACGAACGTCGTCAACCTCGTGCAGGTGGAGAACGTGTTAGACCTGAGTGAGTAACCATTTAAGGGAGTTCACCGCAGTGAAAAACTCTGACTAACTCTTCTTTATCTCCGCAATAACAGACAACAGCGACCTGATTGCCTGCACTGTGGTTTCCAAGGACAGCAGCAAGCAAAGACGCTTCCTGGTCATTGACGCACTACAGCTTATTCTCGTCGAGCCGGACGCTAAGCTGCTGGGCTGGGGCGTGGCAAAGTTCGTGGGCTTTCTGCAGGACGTGGAGGTGCAGGGTGACAAGGACGACTCGCGGTGCCTGCACATCACAGTGCACCGCGGCGGGGTCACTCACAACCGCACTCCGCTGCTCTCAGCCAAGTTCCTGTTCGACGATCACATCCGCTGCATGGCCGCAAAGCAGCGATTGACCAAGGGACGCAGCAAGGCGCGACAAAAGAAGATGTACCAGATCGCACAGCTCATCGAGATCCCTGGCCAGATGGACTCGCCCGTGTTCGCCGTGGGCGGCACCATGGCGACGTCCGGTAGCGGTGGCAGCGGCAACAGCAGTGGCAGCAGCTCGCGCAGCGGTCACCATCGTCCTATGTTCTCCACGGCCAATCGCGTGCCGGGATTTGCGGCTGTTCTACGGGGAAGCAACAGCGCGGGGGTCAGTCGCACCCAAATGGCCCAGAACCGCTCCATCGAGGGGTAAGTTCAATTAAATCCATGTTGGAAATAAAAAAAAACATTCATGGGTCTTCCTGAAGAATTAGGAATGAAAGCGCAGGCCGCTCCCGACGCCGCAGTCCCAGCTCAACTTCGGGCTCGAATCTAAGGGCAGATCACTCGGATCGGGAACGATCGCCCAGTGTGAGTGTGGGCAGCCACAGCTCGTCGCAGTCGCGGGAGAACTCTCAGCCTAGAAGCACTGGCAACCGATCGCGGGAGAGCAGTCCTCGGATGCCCAGACCGCGGTAACAAATCTCTTCTTTAGTCAGCTTTATTTCCTTGCAGTGGTTTTTATAGAGATTTTTTCTTAACGTTATTAATTTTGATTTCATTTCTTACATTTGGCTGATTATTTGTATGTTGTGTATCATTTTCAATAATGATGACTAAATGCAATGTTTATTCCATTTATTTAATATCTACTCATTTGTATTGTAGTTAATTGTTCTACTACATTGGCAATAGGTAGGGTAGGTTTATGTCATACAAAGAAATATAAAATGTTTTGACAACAGAGTTTTGCAAATTTTCTTTTAAATTTAATAAAAGTGGCCAATATTTACATACTCAACATATGTATAAGGAAAATTATTCATATTTGTTTAAGTTGAAAAATAACATAAACCATAAGATTCCTTTGAAATTGATGGGAAGTACAGTACTATTGTTCTCAGGTTATCCTTCGACTTCATATTTTGAACACATATACCTTTGTCAGTACACATTTTTACAGCCCAGAGAAGGATATAGAAGTAAGGAAATTTTGTTTAAAGATTACTGCTGTCAAAGACAAGAACGAGTTTAACAAGTTTCCCATAAGCTTGTCCATTTCCTATTAATTTTATATTTTGAGTAGTTAAATAATTAAAAAACATTTTATAACGTTTTATTTGTAAAAATTAGTCATTCACACACACTTCAAAATCTTAAGCAATTCTTCCATTCGTTTTTAAAATATTTTGCCAATGGCTTTCTTTTTTTTTTTAGTTCAGAGGAGATTCCCCTAGAGGACTTTCAGCACTCGCGCACCAACAGCCCGCACTCTCGCGGAAATCCATCTCCCGCTTCCCGCTCGCACACACCTAGCCGGGTGCTCCACTACGACCAGATATCCGTGCACAGTGGATCGCCACGAGAGGCGGGACTGGTGGGAACGAACGCCCTGCTTAGTCAGCTGAATGGCCTTGTGCTGCCAGTGCAGAGTTCTGAAGAGACATCATTCATTGGGAACGATGGAAACGATTCCACTGGCGGATCGGAAGGCAGGCGACGGGGTGCTATTGAGACGGTCTAAATTAGATTAAAAATTTAAGTATTATAAGTGAGGACCTTTATGCTTAGATTGTTGCTAACATTTTGTTATTCCAATTAATTAACATGGTGGTACATACTTTATTTAGTTTTCATTTTAAATAAAAATTGATTTGACGAATTTGAATTTAAGTGGATTGCAAAACTCACTGTCTGTTTCAAATCGAAGAATCTTGAGATTTGTCCAAGTTGCGAACTAATCCAGTTTGATGATCATAATGAAGGATTCCTGGATTTGGGGAACCAGGCGAACAGAAACAGTAGTAGGTGGAAATAGTCATATTTGGTTTTAATAAGGCCCAAAATGAAGCAGCTCTTTTTTAAGCACCAATGACCACTGGTCGCCTCAAAAGTATGCAACTCTTTTCCCACTACCAAAAACGTTTTCTACTACTGTTTCTGTTCGGTACTTCAAATTTAAGAATCTTGCAATTTGCCTAAAAAAAGTTTCGATGCGGACCATTTCTTTGGTCAAATTGAGGGATTTTTGTATTTGGGGCCCTAGGCGAACAGAAAGTGGGTTTAATTTTTATAAATAAAAATCTCAAATAACTTTTATTTCTAACATTTTTGAATAAAAATCAAAATACCTCTTATTTCAAACTTTTTTGAATGTAAGTCAGAAATATCTTAAATTTTAGTAATGACAACATTGGTTACGAACATGTATTATTATTTGGAAACAAACGGAGCAAAGTACGTCAGTTCCAATAAGTCCATGCTCTGTTTTTGTTGATTTAAACGGGCGCCCAGACAGTGTGGCCACCCAACTTTCCGACCAATACCCGCAGCACCTTGCACAACAGGTGGTATTCCCGCGACAGCCCCCGTTGGTCACACTAGTCTGGCCCCAAATCAGTTTTACGCGAAATTCCCGCTTATGACGCCGGAAAAGCCAGTGAAAAGCGCGTGCGTGGGTGGCTGGCGCCGTGCAGCAGGTGGGAAAGCTCGAGTTTCCCCGAAAAGCGCTCGAAAACGGCCGTTTTCCCGTCCCACGTTTTTCCGCCAGTGCTGCCAGACCGTCGAACCGGTCTTTCGCGAGTTTTTCCTCATTTTCTCCGTTTTCCGGCCTCGGCCCCCAACAAGAGACCCCTCAGAAGTTGCGACGCATCTCCCCGCATACGCCCCCACCCTGGGCCCCCCGGAAAAGTGCGCGGGAGGCGCTACAAGGAACCCTCAAGACCGCTCGAGTGGCGCCCCCACGCGGCGACCGTTATCAAAAAAACACCCTGTATTTTGTGTCCGTGTTCGTTGCGAATGGCAAGTCAACCCTGGTCGTCAGCTGTCGCTTGTTATTGTTTCGTGACATAACCGCAATTTAGTAGAAATCAAAAATCGGCAATTGTTTTATGAACACAAAGCTAAACTAATAGTAATTATTTGATAGACATGTCTCACAAGTATACGGAGCTGATCAAGCTCGGCACTCAATATGCCCGACGCATGAACTACCTCTCAAATCGCATTTTTGGCGAAGTGGCGCGCACCACCAACGATAAATCCATGAAGGTTTGTGTTAACTTTTGTTTAGTTCAATTTTTTCTTAACCAACTTCGCTCCTGGCCCTTCAGGTGGTGCGGATGTTCTCCGAGGAGCCGATTCACAAGCGCGACTACGTGGTCAACTGGTATCCGCGCCACGTGGAAACCCATCTGCTTATGAAGAACCTGCGGGACTACGGATTGTTCCGGGACGAGCACCAGGACTTCAAGGACGAGATGAAGCGTCTGCGCAAGCTGCGTGGCAAGGCGCCGCCCAAGAAGGGCGAGGGCAAGCGGGCCTCCAAAAAGTAGTCGGGCAATAAATATATAAAACCTTTTATTAAACAAAGCCTAGTCTGTTTGGCTGCGGGTCAGCAACTTGGCGCTGCCGGCGAAGACCACCTCACCGTTCTGTCGGCAGTCGTACTCCACGGTGGAGATCTTGCGCGCCTGCAACAGACGCACCGTCATCACGGTGTCCGTTTCAATGCGGCAGGGCTTCAGGAACTTGAATCTCTGCTCTAGGACCACGGTTCCAGGACCAGGTAGCTGGGTTCCAATAATTCCCGCCACCACTGCGTTAAGCAGGGCTCCGTGCACGCGTCGCTCCTCAACGGGTGTATCCATGCTGTGGATGAAGTTATGGTCGCCAGTGAACTTTGCGAACTGCTCAAGATCACTCTGCGAGAAGCGTTTAACCACTTGCACCTGCTGCAGCGCTACTGGTGCTCGGCTGCTCAGATGGCGGAACAATTGGGGGAGCATTCTGCAGCTGGATTACTTCTGTGCGTCTGGCGAAATCCTCCAGTAACAACTGACAGAGTTTGACAATGCGCTGGTCCTGTGCCTTCAGTCGCCACTCCTGAACCGTTCTCAGCAGCGATGGGCTTAGAAGAAGCTCCCTGTCCACCTCACCGGCTTCTAGGAGCTGGTAGAAAAGAGCTAGGCAGTGGAGCACGGTTTCCGGGTGACCTGTGCCCACAAAGAGATCGGCGAGGAGTTTAAGCTGCTCCCTTATAAACTTGGCCGCAGTTTTGTCTGCAAGCAAAAGCGCATATTATGGAGAAGACGACAAAAAAAAGGACCATTCTATACCCAAGCAAATGTTACACAATGCAGCGATTCCATGCAGTTTAAGCTGCTGATCTTGCGACTCCAGCGATGCCACAAACACATCCAGGGCATCGGCCTCGCACAGATGTGGCCAGTTGATCGGGTCGTAGGCAAAGTTGGCCAAATTGGCAGTCACTTGCTCCTGGGCCTCTAAAAATGAGTTTCAAAACTGAACTGAAAGTTTAAACAACCACAACTTGAAACCTCACCGACGTTTGTCGTTGTGTAATACTCATCGACCAGGTGACCAATGTACTCCCGGCGATCTATGCCCTGAGCAGGTGTCCTCCGCTTCAAATGCCGGTGGTTGGAGAACATAAGAGTGTATTCCAACGCCGCTATTTAAAATAGGCCCCGATGTGTCATTCACAATAGTGAGAACACTCACACTTAAACATTCACACGGCAACGTAGACATCAACAATTGTGGTAAAATTAATAGCACTACCTATTAATAAGCTTTTAAGTTCAAAATATGTATTTAAATTAAAGACAGTTAATCAAATATGTATTAAAAAGTAAAAAACCTTGTAGTTCCAGAATAAATTTATTAAAGCAAATTTAGTTCGTTAAAAGTAGTGTAAATCGTTTAGTATAAACCTCCACGCATCTAGATCCTTCTGCTTGCTTATCTGTCCTGCTTGTTTTCCGCCTTCCAGGTACCCTCACTACCGGTGAACTCAGTATCATTGGAATTGCTGAAGTGGCTCCTGGCAGCTGCGACGGACTTCGGTGGGACGTTGAACAGTGGGTGGGTGGGCAGCAGCTCGTTGATGGTGTCTCCCAGGACCTGCGGTCTGCTGGCGGACTCTGAATGCTGGGCAATGGAAACTCCGCTCAGCGTATAGCACGTGTGGTAGAGATCTTGGGGTCTAAAAGTATATTGCGGTTTAGTTCTCAAACCTGTAGATTTAGTAAAAACCACTCACTTGCCGGGCTTGTCGATGAGCCCCCCATTCTGCTTCTGGCAGCAGAGCAAGATGTACTCCTGCAGGGCCTCGACATCGAACAGGGTGTGCTCCATCTCCTTGTCGCCGCCCGAGAGGGTGGCCTGAGCGATGGGAATTGTGGAGCCCACCCAGAAAGAGTAGCAGCCGTCGACCAGCTTGTTGGTCCGCCCCTGAAAGCCTCCCTCGTAGGTCATCTGCCGTCGCAGTGTCCACTTTAGCAGGGCCTGCCTGTCGCATTTTTCCGCCTCGTTAAGCAGCGCTAGTCCAGCGATCCCGCAAAAGGTGTATCCACCGTGGGCCTCCAGGTCGGGGGCTCCCCCAAAACCGCCTTCGTACGTTTGGCACTGGGCTATCCAGTCGCCAGTGCCGGCGAAAAGCTCCCGCAGTACCAGATCGGGTAGGTGCAGCAGCTTGGCGCAGGAAATAGCGCAGTAGGCGCCTCGCACGTCCGTCTCCCCGTCCACGTGCAGCCGGAAGGAGCCGTCCGCGTCCCGCACGCTGAACAGAAACTGGACCAACGTCGCCCGGTCGATAGCCCGGTAAGCCTGCTCTGTTCCGATAATGCACAGGCTGTTCACAGCGGCGTAGGTGGGCGCCAGGTGCGCGTACTGACCGGGTCCTCCTCCAAAACCTCCCGTCGGCGAGCGGCATCTGTGTGGAAGAAATACGTAAAAGGGATTAACAGTACTTGACAAAAACATTTTCTTTAAGACGCACTTTCCTAGGAACTGCACCACCTGGCTCAGCGTCTGGTCGTCGAAGGTGAAGCTGAGGAGTTGCGCTGCCTGCAGGATCCAGTATACGCACCATGGGCGACTGCTGTCCAGGCACTCATAGTTGGGGGGCAGTCCCCGCAGCATCGCGTCCAGGTAGTACTGGTGCTCCAGGCGGAAGATCTGGCTGAGGCGCGGGTGGCTGAACATCAGCTGCTCGAACCGGTCGAAGCACTTCTCCACAGAGCCCTCAGTCTTTTGCTGCAAGAACACCAGGCTCTTAGTTCTTATCTTCCTGTTTTTCTGCGTATTGTATTACTCACCTGCTCGCGGGAAGTTGTCGTGGACACCTTCTCGTCGTCGAACATGTAGCCCTTCAAGCGCTGAAAGTTGCGGAAGAGCAGCTCCTCCTCGGGTTCCATGCTGGCGCTGGACAATGTTCGTTTAAACTCAATAAAATAAACAAAAAATAACTTAATTTGCCCCGATTTATGGATTTAGCTAGTGGTGGTACTTTCGCAGATTGGACAAATCGATGTATTTATTGCGAGGTTTCGCAATTATTCGATAAATTCATTAAGTTCAAAAGTATCCGTACTGCCGGGAACGACTTTATCTATCAAAAGTTGTATTATGTTTCTAATGGCCGCATTCCACTGGCACATATTTCTACATTCTCGACAATGTGCATATTTTTAAACGGGGTCTCCCATAAGAAAATATGTGCCATTCATAAAAAACCGTCCAGCAGCTAGACTCACAAGTCGGCAAATAATGTACATTAAAATAATGTTCAGCGAAACGAACCACATTCTAAATGTGAAAATATGTTGCAGTGGAATGGGGCCATTAGACATTTGTTTTGAAAAGTGCGCCAAATCTGCGACCTGGGGCCGGGTCTAGCAAACGAAAAAAATCCATACATTTTATAGACTATTAAAAGATCAAGTTTGTTTCAAAACCTTACCACGCCCCTTTTTACGCCCACAAACCGCAAAACTCTGTGGTGTCCACATTTTTAATACTAGAGAAAAGTGGCTTAAAAAAATATCTACCCAAATATCTAAAAATTTTGAAAATCTGGTCATTTTCAAAAATTGTGTATACAAGTGCGTTAAAAATTGATTGTGCCTAAAAGTAGGCTACACTCTTTTAAAAACGGCTAGTGACTCTATCGTTTTTTCTTGTTTTGTTTTTTTAAAGAGGGCAATGAGTATCGCAAATCTTATAGTCGGGAAACCCGACTATAGCGTTCTTTCTTGTTATATACACTCTTTTAAAAACGGCTAGTGACTCTATCGTTTTTTCTTGTTTTGTTTTTTTAAAGAGGGCAATGAGTATCGCAAATCTTATAGTCGGGAAACCCGACTATAGCGTTCTTTCTTGTTATATCTCTTAAGAATAGTTTTTTAAAATTAAAAAACCAAATAATGAACCTAATTTCCCTGAAAAAATTATTGCCACACTTGAGTTCTAGTGATTGTTTAAAGTGAAGGCACACTTAGAAATCTCAACTTGAAGTGCAAGTGCCAGTCTAATGCAACATATTTATACTGTATACGTTGAAAATGTTTGTCTGTCCGTCCGTCTGTCCGTCCGTACCAACCGTACAAGCGTCGAGATCTCGGAAACTATAAGAGCTAGAACCACCAAACATTGCACACAGACTTCTATATACATACATACATCACGCAGATCAAGCTTCAAGTTTCAAAACCGACCAGGCCCCCTGTAACGCCCACATACCGCGAAACTCTGTGGTGTTGACGTTTTAAAGGCAAGAGAAAAGTGGCCCTAGTAAATGTTGTTTGTATTGAAAAGATCTACACAGATATCTACAAATTTGCCAAGGTAAATATCGTTTTAATAATCTTTTTAAATCGTCAATCATAGTTCAAGGTAAATAAATCAAACAACAAAAAGGCTCAGTTGTTCCAAATGTTAATTTATTATTATTTAGTTTTGTCACTTTTTTTCGCTCAGGCTCTGATTTGGCATGTTGAGTTCAAAAAGCCAAAATATTGGACCAACTTAATATACTCAACAACTTCCGTCGCTCCTGGAGCCAGGTAGGTGTATTTTTTTTTTTTGCAATATGTTTTACTTTCTTATTGTTAACGTTTATAGATGACGCCCTGGAGTACGAGCTTTTATTTTTTGCTGACAACATTACCGAGTCGGATAACATTTAAAAACAGGCTAGCCCTAGGACTTGAGACTGATACGTATATTAAAGTCTTGAAAAGGGTTTGTAGCTGGTTAACATGTAAACACAAAACCATTATCTTTATAGGTGTTTTTAAAATTTCGATGTAATGTTAAAGTGGTTTTAAATTCAGTGGCTGTCAGAGCATAAACGTTAAGAACACGATAACATTAACAGTGCATTGGAGCCCATATTAGGTCCAATGACCTAGAATAACAGGCAATTTTTAGGCTTTTTAGGTAAAAAATTTCTCTGGGTGTAATGAAAAAGAAAATATAGCGGCAGCTTTGTTAATTCTAACAAGCAAAATGGAGTACGAAATATACATATCTGATGTTTCTGTAGAAACAGACTGTTATCCTGAAACCACTCAAAGTGTTTTTTACTGATAAAAATAGCTGAAAATATTAAAAAATTGGTTTTGAACGTAAAACTGAATAAAATTGATATTATTTTTTCCAAAACAGTTAATGTTTTCAGAGGTCCTAGCAAGTGTGGCAAACGAAATTATAAATATCCAACCATATATGTAAATATCCAATATGTTTGAACGCTTGTAATTTAATACTGCTTAGTTTAACTTAATATAAACAGCTCCAAAGCGAATCGGAAACTTGGGAAGAGGCGGAGAGAGGGAGGAGCAAAAAAGCCGTTACTCCCAGCGTGGGAGAGCGGGGATAATCCCGGCAGTGTAAGCGAGCGAGTTGGAAAATCTGGAGATACTGCAGCTTGACACTGCTGCGAAAAAGTAAGCGCCTACTTGTGAAGTAAACGAAATATATAGGTAAAAAATAATGTACAGTGATAAAAAAAATAGTAGAAGTACAAATTTTTAAAATTTTTTAACGCTTACGTTTATTTTTTTACAACTTTATAAATTTTAAATGAATGTATATGCATAGGACTTTTAAAACAAATGAAAAGAACAGTTTCTTATTACTAATACTTTTTGTAATTCTTTGCCTTGGAAAATATAATAGAAATGTAAGGCTAAAGGCTATAAGCTTTAAAGGCTCGTAGACTAACTTTTGAAATGTGTATTTGTATAAAATGCTACGATTTTTTTCAATTTTGGATCATCGAAAACCCATAGAATCCACCAGTAGGCAAGTATTGGAGGATCAATGAAAAAATATTAAAATTAGATTTATTCCCATAAAACATTCTTATTTTGGTACTTTTGGCCAGTAAACTTCTTCATTATTATTTATTTAAGGTCATTCATTGGATTTAGATCGGGTGACTGCAATGCCCATCTTAGATAGGAATCTTTGTTTTCCTGGAACCATTTTTTTGCATGCTTTAAAATATGCTTATGATCAATATTCTTGAGAAACTCCTACACTGGCAGAAAAAACGCATAGTGATTTCAAAAGTTTTTATTATTGATTGTTGCATAGTTTTTCATTCACGATTCAACTACAAAAATCATCGATTCTAGTAGAAAACATAATCAAACCATAGGTCAATTATGAAAATAATCAAATCAAAGTGACACCTAATAGAAATAAGGTTACCATAATAAAATCAAATATTTTACTTAAGAAAACAAAGTGAACCATGGTAGTCTTCAATATTTTAAATAGTAGCAGTCAATATAGTAAAGTGTAAGTAAGTGTCTTGTAAACGAATTGAATATTTTATATATTTAAACGTAGCTCAGAGGGAGTTGATTTCAGGTGCAACTTTATTGCGCTAGAACTTCCATGTCATGTACTTTCTGGCCAATCCAATGATGCAGCCTTATGAAGGATGGTCAGGGGCTAGTTGTTTAACAAATTAAGAATTTTTTACCGTATGGTTCTTTTAATAATGGCGTTAATAGTGACCAAAACGGCATTAAAAAAAACTTTTTCGAGATTTTGACAGCAAAAAGTTGGGAATTTGAATCGGTTTTTTTTTTTAATCTTCTGTATGATGGTGTTGTCGAATGCTAAGGCCTTAATAGAACCAAAAAAGGACCCTGGGTCACCTAATTCAAAAAAGTCCTTTATAAGTCCTTTATAATTATTATAAGTCGGATATCAAAATATTCATAGGCACAAGGTTGAAGAATTAAATCTTAAATTACTCTTAACATATGTTAAAACATATCTGTAAACAAATTTTTGTTGTCCAACATCCGTTTGAAAAGAAAAGAAAAAAAAGAAAATGTCTCGTATACTAATGAAACACTGAAAATCGTGACAAAATTCGGACTTTTGTGTTTTATTTACCGCTACTTGGAAACGCGAGATGCAATCAGAGATAAGAACATCAGGTTTTGGGCAGAATTCATTAAGCTTTAATCCTGCATACTTAATTTTGTTGTATTATGCTTCCCCGTTCTTCTACGAGGGTCGAAACTAAAACTTCATAACTCTCGTATACTAATGAACAGCACTGTATAATTTTTAACATTTTTAAATTTACTATGCGGCATAATAAATGTACTATGTTTTTAATTATTTTAGGTATTTGAATCTATAATGAGCATTTTTAAAAAAACTTTGCTCCATAATCGATTCTAATATTGAACATACTTAAATCAACTATGGGCATAATTGATTGAAAATCAATTACAAAGCATATTCATATTTACTATTTTCAGACTTGACTTCATTTCATTAGGAAAAATAGTTGATTCGGGTCTGAATTTGTCCGATTTTCTAGTTTTTTTTTGCCAGTGTACTTTAATGGCGTTTTTTTTTCTTAGTTTAAAACAGCATTGTGTTGACAAGTGTATATTGTTCCAAACTTTCAGATCGAAGAACCAAATGGGAGAAGCATTCCCACACTATAATTCCCACTACTATGCTGCACCGTTTAAAATAAGTTATTTTGGTCGTGGAAAGCATTCTTCGGAGCTTTAAAAGTGAGTGAAGCCTCCTCCAGCGCTTTTCCAAAAAAAAATTGTCTCGCGGCGAGGGTCTCCCAAGTTGCCTGCGCAATCAAACCAAAAAGGAAACGGCTTAGCCACTTGCTTGTCCACAACTCATTTGAGGCAACTCACCCTTGTTCTGCCACTGCCGCATAGTACCAATAAAAGTAATGAAAGCGGAAGGACACCTTGAAGATCGCGCAAAACTGATTAAAAAACACAAGTTAACGTTGGTTTTGGCCAACTAAACCACGCACATACTTTTTTTTCAGATTTCTTCTCAGGCACTGACAAACTGAAAACTTTTCACATTTGATGCTTTTGCCGCCCGGGCCCGGTCTTATATTATATATAGTCCAGTCAATCTAGACATTGAAATAACATTAATTCGGACAGAGCTGAAATTTGGTGGAGGCCTTTGGTTTACCCCAAGGAACAAATTAAGAAAAGTCCCCATCGATCCCAGGTGAGCTAATTGAGTTATTCAAGGTCACAGGTGAAAATTTTGACTTCTTTGAGTTTTTCTCAAAAACGGTAAGGTTTATCGAAAAATAAAAAGGGGGAAAGTTGTAGATCTTGAAATGCTCTACAAAAATGATCCATATGATTTTTTCTGTAGGACCCACCATTTTCCAGATATCGCTCTTGTAAGAATCACGTTATACATAATGAGCACACATATGCCACGTATACACACAGTGTACGTGGTGATAAGATCAAGTCCACGTCGTTGGTCCTGTGGCAAGCTAAGAGTTGTATTTTGATGTGACCTTGTTAATAATAAATATATTGAATATGTGAATACAAACATTTTATTACATAACATTATTTATATCGAAATTTCTTCGAGAGTTCAAAAATCGGTAAAAAAAAGGCCTATAATTTCAGAAAGTTTGTGTTTGTCGAGCTCTTGCAGACAAACTAATTGCCGCATCCACGATCAGTTAGGCAGTGGTGAAGATTTATTTGTAAGAAGTAAAAATTGGTATCATGCTCAAAAATCGGCCGGCTACAACCCGAGATATACGAAAAACTTGTAAAGGCCATACACTGTGTGTACACGTGTGTGTGTATACGTGGCGTATGTGTGCTCATTATGTATAACGTGATGCTTACAAGCGCGATATCTGGAAAATGGTGGGTCCTAAAGAAAAAATCATATGGATCATTTTTGTAGAGCATTTCAAGATCTACAACTTTCCCCTTTTTTATTTTTCGATAAACCTTACCGTTTTTGAGAAAAACTCAAAGAAGTCAAAATTTTCACCTGTGACCTTGAATAACTCAATTAGCTCACCTGGGATCGATGGGGACTTTTCACAATTTGTTCCTTGGGGTTAACCAAAGGCCTCCACCAAATTTCAGCTCTGTCCGAATTAATGTTATTTAAAGCCATTTTTATGTCTAGATTGACTGGACTAATAGCCCTGTGGCCGCTGCGGATCCCAATTTCACCACTCCGCCATTTGGAGTCAGGAGAGGCGCACACACAGTCTTAGTTTTCCCTGAGTAGCAGCAAGGGGATCATGTTGCCAGGCTTAATGTTGCGAGCCATGTTTCGCAACCAGTCGTTGTTGACAAATAAAAAAATGTGTCTGAACAGAAGGCGATAGTTTTTGCTTCCCTGTGATTTGACGCATTATCCCATTCCAACGCCTTCCAAAGCGCGCAATTATTTTGTTGTTAACAAATTTGAAGTGAAAGGCACCGCTTTCATTAAATACGTCGTTTGGAACTATTTTCAAGTTGGGCAAGAGTACAATATAAAATCCTGTACGTTTCTTAATTTTGTTTAACAATGTTGAAAATACAAAAGCCACACTGATGCAATACACATACATAGTATGTTGTGTGTGTGAGAGAGGGATGAAACCAAGAAGATCGAGAAGAGAGAAAAAGCTCTCTCTCTCTTTGTTCTTTCCCTCCGCCTCCGAGCTTTTCGTTTTCATTATTCTTTATGCACATTCGTGCCTTTTTACTTGCTTGCAGACATCGAGAGCGTGCGGTTCGATAAAACAATTAAAGTGTATTTACTGATTGGCAAATCGGGCTGGTTTAAATACCTGAAGTATATATTATATATTTCCATAAACAAGCTCTAATATTTTTTCAAATTTTTGTTCGTAAGTGGCCTTTTTAAATGTTGATGTGAACAATTGCACCACCACGTAATCGTTCAAGTCATTACGAAAGAAAGTGTCCTCGATATGCACGCTGTCAAATTCAATGTTTTCAGTGGACTGGTTGCTCTATTTTGATCGCAAACAATACATACAGTGTGCCACTTAAGTGATGATACACCAGGAGATTTTAAACTAAAATCAACATAACTTCTACATTAATTAATATACTAAAAAAGTAGTGATGACGTATTGTTGGTTACCTCTGACTCAACAATATTACATAAAAAAAACAACAAATTTTTCTTAAATTAGCTTATAAATTGAAAAAAACTTTTAAATTATGCTCTTTTGGCTCCACATAAGTCATGATACACCTAACTCATACAGCTCTTTTTCGATCCTTTGACTTTTTAACGGGACTTTTTTATTATGCGTTGTTAAACATTTCTTTGTATTCATAGAGTTTTCTGGTTGACAAAATTTTTGAAACTATGCGTATATTGCTCATGTTAAAAAAAAAAAGCAGTAACTACACATTTTCACATAAAATAAGGAACATTTTTGGCCGAGACTGCTAAAATTGTTTTCAAATGCCGTCTTATTTTTTAAGTATAGTTTAGAGTTTTAAAAACGGAGGAAAGATAGAAAAAAAACCAAGAAAATGGCCAAATTGCACAAAAAAATGTTTTTAGAGCACGATAAGAGGGGAAATGTCCGAAAAACAAGAGATTACTCGAAGATATCGGTGTCAAAACTAATTGAAAATGTTGACAACAACATGGGCTACTAATGTCTATATAAGCCGACTGCCGGAAATTGCGAAAATACACCTTTAATGGCCATGTAACTTGGATGTAGCTATTTTTCAACCAGAAAATAGGCTATGCAGACTTGAAATGGCCAAGGAGCGTGTTGTTCGTCCAATATATTTCTGGAACAAGGGTATATTTGCTAACGAGTCCATATATAACATAAATACATAATATTTTTAGTGATATTGTACCTATTACACGCTCCTTGGCCATTTCAAGTCTGCATAGCCTATTTTCTGGTTGAAAAATAGCTACATCCAAGTTACATGGCCATTAAAGGTGTATTTTCGCAATTTCCGGCAGTCGGCTTATATAGACATTAGTAGCCCATGTTGTTGTCAACATTTTCAATTAGTTTTGACACCGATATCTTCGAGTAATCTCTTGTTTTTCGGACATTTCCTCTCTTATCGTGCTCTAAAAAACATTTTTTTTTGTGCAATTTGGCCATTTTCTTGGTTTTTTTTCTATCTTTCCTCCGTTTTTAAAACTCTAAACTATACTTTAAAAAATAAGACGGCATTTGAAAACAATTTTAGCAGTCTCGGCCAAAAATGTTCCTTATTTTATGTGAAAATGTGTAGTTACTGCTTTTTTTTTTTTAACATGAGCAATATACGCATAGTTTCAAAAATTTTGTCAACCAGAAAACTCTATGAATACAAAGAAATGTTTAACAACGCATAATAAAAAAAGTCCCGTTAAAAAAGTCAAAGGGGATCGAAAAAAGAGCTGTATGAGTTAGGTGTATCATGACTTATGTGGAGCCAAAAGAGCATAATTTAAAAGTTTTTTTCAATTTATAAGCTAATTTAAGAAAAATTTGTTGTTTTTTTTATGTAATATCTTTGAGTCAGAGGTAACCAACAAAACGTCATCACTACTTTTTTAGTATATTAATTAATGTAGAAGTTATGTTGATTTTAGTTTAAAATCTCCTGGTGTATCATCACTTAAGTGGCACACTGTATGCATTTTTCTAACTTATTATTCTTCTTAATGTAATCTAACACTTCTAGAATTGAGGATTGAATCCTCGCTGTTGCTCCTCCTTGGTTCTTGGCCTAAAAATGTTCATATAAAAATAAAAACATATAAACGTGAAGGAAAGCTATTTTCGGCAAACCAAAGTTAACATTCTCTTCCAGACGCAATATATATTTTAAATAAAAGATAAAGAAAAATTGTTTTATGCCTTAGCTACCCAAAATAAAAAAAACGATTGCGAAAAATTTGAACTGAAACAGAACATAAAAATTTGTATGGCGCTTTGTCATCCGATCGTCGAGACCTTCATAACACTAAAATTATATTACTGCAAGTGTATTAAAACACTCACCATAATTGAACAAACGACGTGAAACTCTTTTCCGTCCACCGCCACTGCCACAATCACTACTGATCCCAAGGTCTTAGCTGCAGATGTCAAAAATTCATCCAGCGACAAAAAAAAAGGTTTTTTAAAGAATTTGAGGGCTTCAAAGTTTTGAACAATTCCTTTTGTTTTTAACGCCGCGTTTTACGGTTTCCGCATTCGCCCAATCGCATCACGAGCCTGCGCTAATTTAAGTGGGTTCTGTTTGAAGAATTTAATTTGTCGATGTCCATTGTATTTTATTAAATATTGTATATTTTATTAAATATTGTATATTTTATTAAATATTGTACATTGTATATTATTAAATATTATGTGTGACTAGCGCATTAAATTATAAGTTTTATACTTGTAGCGTTAGGAAGAACTTTAATAAATTAAATTAAATTAAATTAAATTTAAAATATAATCTATATGTACCTACTGCAGAAAATAAAGATCTTATTTAATTATTTAATTAACAAATGGAAATGTGTGATATTGTTTTCACTTAAAAGTTCGGCAGCGGTGGAACTTCAGCCCAGTTTTGGACAGAAATTTTGACTTACAAGTCCGGCACCGGAAGTACACGTTCAAATCCTTTTTATCGATTTGTTCGTATACATGTCTGGATATTAGCTTCATCTCACATTTTGACCCGTGGGCGTTTAGCGCATTTTGAGATTTGCATTTAAATTTACAAGCCAGTACCAAATATGTCTTCGTGTTCCTCTATCGCAGATGGGTAACTGAATGCCTTGTAACATGTTGTGCAATCGTACCGGCCCGAGCAAAAATTGAACAAGTTGCCGAGTTTTAAGTGAAAGGCACCGCTTTCATTAAATACGTCGTCCAGAACTATTTTAATTTGGGCAAGAGTCCAATATAAAATCCTGTACGTTTCTTTAATTTTTTTAACAAGCTCATACATTTTTTCAAATTTTTGTTCGTAAGTGGCCTTTTTAAATGTTGATGTGAACTAGAGGTAAGCGCGGGCCTGTATTTTGATGCCCGGGCCCGCACGAACACGAACTCTTTTTTATGTGGCCCGGCCCGCACGAACACGAAACTTTTTCACCAAGGCCCGTGCCCGGCCCGGCACGAAACCTATTTACACATATAAGGAAATTTAAAAGACATGCAATTTATAGGTATATATAAGTACATATTTATTAAGGTATACATACATGAATAATGTTATGTAATTAATAAAAAAAACAAATCATGTCATATTTTTATTTAAAAATAAAATTTTTTCTAAATTTGTGCTTTTTAGCCTAGTGTTGCTGAGAGAGGCATTTCCAAAGGTGTTATCCCGCTGTACAGAAGGTGTTGAGTTGAACGAGAAGCTGAGTGGGGGATTTACAAAGTTGTCCGGCTGTACAGGAGTTGAACTTGCAAAACGTTTGCTGTTCTTGAAGTAAAAAGAACGGCTTGATGCATTTGCAAAGTTTAACAGTTCTGAATCTTTGCCAAGATACTCTGATACTTCGTCAAGACACTCTGCACCTTCGTGTCCACCTTCGGCGCATATCTGGCGTTCTGCGCCCGTGTCGAGATCCTCTGCTCCTTCGGCGTCCATCAGGCGTCCTGCGCCCGTGTCGAGATCCTCTGCTCCTTTGTGTCCACTTTCGGCGCGCCCATCTGGCGTTCTGCGCCCGTGTCAATATTTTCATCAGCTCCTTCGACGCCCATCTGGCGTTCTGCGCCCGTGCCAATATTTTCCTCTGCTCCTTTTTTTTACAGTACTTCCCTGATAATATTGTTAACGTAATTTTCGTTTACGATAATAAAAATGAAATTATGTCCCGACATGCTTTTTTATTTTTTCTCTTTGCTTTGGCTCTTTGCTGGAATAACGGAATACTTTTTAGAGTGACCAGCTCTCGATTATGCAAAACCATGAAAAGCTGCCTTTGAGCAGAAGGCGATAGTTTTTGCTTCGCTGAGATTTGACGCATGATCCCATTCCAACGCCTTCCGAGGCGCTCAATTATTTTGTTGTTAACAAGTTTGAAGTGAAAGGCACCGCTTTCATTAAATAAGTCGTCCAGAACTATTTTCATTTGGGCAAGAGTCCAATAAAAAATCCTGTTGGTTTCTTTATTTTGTTTAACAAGCTCTAACATTTTTTCAAATTTTTGTTCGTAAGTTGTCTTTTTTAATGTTGATGTAAACTAAAGGTGGGCGCGTGCCCGCACGAACTCTTTTTAACTTTTCACGAAACTTTTTTACACATATAAGGAAATTTAAAAGACATGCAATTTATAGGTATATATAAGTACATATTTATTAAGGTATACATACATGAATTATGTAATGTATTTAATAAAAAAAACAAATCATGTCATATTTTTATTTAAAAATAAAATTTGTTCTAAATTTGTGCTTTTTAGCCTAGTGCGTTTTTCATTTAAAACATGGCCCGATGTTGAAAAAAGCCTTTCGCTCGTAGACGAACTGGCGGGAATAGCCAGAATGGTCCGAGCTAATTTAGAAAGGTATTTTAAGTCCGTTGAATTTTTCCAGAACTCTAAAATATGTGTGCCAGGATCTGCTGGATAGGCCAAATATTTGTCAAGCGTTTTTCTCAACTTTTCGTTTTTTTATATAGCTTAAGTCTAAATTTCGGCAAACGTTATCGAGTCTATTTCGGGCTTTTACGGGCCGGGCCTTTTTGTTAAGGCCCGGGCCCGCAAGAATCTTAATTTTAAGGCCCGGGCCCGCTCCGGGCCCGCTCCGGGCCTGAGTAAGCCCGCGGGCCACGAAAAAAAGCTCGGCCCGCGCCCACCTCTAATGTGAACAATTGCACCACCACGTAATCGTTCAAGTCATTACGAAAAAAAGTGTTTGCTCTATTTTGATCGCAAACAATACATATGCATTTTTGTAACTTATTATCCTTCTTAATATAATCTTATACTTTTAGAATTGAGGATTGAATCCTCGCTGTTGCTCCTGCTTGGTTCTTGGCCAGGCCCGTATCCAGAAGTTTGTTTCGGGCGGGGGGGGGGGGCTCAAGGACAAACATTGGGCACCCCGGTCCCCCCTGGATACGTGCCTGTTCTTGGCCTAAAAATGTTCATATAAAAAAGAACATATTATAAACGTGAAGGAAAGCTATTATCGGCAAACCGAAGTTAATATTCTCTTCCAGACGCAATATATATTTTAAATAAAAGATAAAGAAAAATTGTTTTATGCTTTAGCTACCCAAAATAAAAAAAACGATTGCGAAAGTTTTATAAGAATCTTATGACAATGAGCGAAAAATTTGAACTGAAACAAAACATAAAAATTTGTATGGCGCTTCGTCATTCGATCGTCGAGACCTTCATAACACTAAAATTATATTACTGCAAGTGTATTAAAACACTCACCGTAATTGAATAAACGACGTGAAACTCTTTTCCGTCCACCGCCACTGCCACAATCACTACTGAACCCAAGGTCTTTGCTGCAGATGTAAAAAATTCATCCAGCGACAAAAAAAAGGTTTTTTTAAAGAATTTTAGGGTTTCAAACAGGCTTCGTAAATAACACACACTGTTAAAAACATGTCAAATTTTTATTTACAGTGTGAAAAACAGTTATTGACATGTGTGTTCAAATGGGTAGTGTTCATGTATTTAAAACGTTTTTGACATAAATATCTTACATGTGTTTTTAACACAAGTGTTAAAAACGAATTTTCGTATTTTACACACACTCAGGAATCGTTTTTAACACAATTTATTTTTGACACTCATGTGTCAATAACAATTGTGAAAGTGTGAAATACTTCAATACTTAAAACCCCAAATACAAGTGCATTATTTCTAAGCCAATCAGAGTGCCGCAGATCAAAGCCAAATATTGCGAAATCCATGTGAAATAAATGTTTGGTTTGGTTAAAGACAGTTGTTAAACCATGTGATGGTTAGGATTTGTCTTAAACCATTGTGGCCTGAAGGTTTCGTGGATTGATTTTTATAATTTTTTCTGCATTAGTTAAGAGTTCATTTTTTAATGAATTTTTTTTAATGGTTAATGCAGACAGTTTTTAATTATTCTGTTTAGTGTCGTCATATATAATAGTGTTTAATATGTCTTTGTTAAGTTTCACAATAAGAATGTTCTGTAATGTTTCGGGAGTCAGTTCTGTACGCAGCTTTGTAAACACATAGTGCACTAAATGCCCTCTCTACAGACACTTGCGTAGCCGGCACGGACAAAGCAACTTCAGACATCTTTTTCAAACTTGTCTCATTTTTTGAATACTCCTTCCAGTATTGAACCACATCCTTGTCGATGTCCAGTCTGTCCCGATATTGCATGTGTAAAAGCTGGGTTTCAATTGAGTTTGAAGTTGTTGGTCCACAAAATGTAATATCGTCTTGAAGGATGCTGAATCGATTTTTTACCGAAGTGCTTGGTTTTTCATCAATTGGACTTGAGTCATTGTTTCTTGCATTGCAATCATGAATTGAAATAAGCTTTTTCTAAAAATAAAATAGTATTATGAAAACAAGGGAAAAAATGCAATAGAAAATAATAAATTTACCATTGCAATTTTTTTTTTATCATCGCTGAAAAAGAAGAGTCCTTAAAATTGAATCGCGGATCAACATATATTGCAGCCAAAAAAGCATCGTTATTGAACAAAACCACTTTTCTTGCTAGCATAGCTGCATGTAGTTTCTTTGCGAGCTTATACCTGCCAGCCAGTTTTAATAAGTGTGCTTCGCACAGCAGCCACTCACGGTAAAAGTCGCCCATATCCATGTCTTCGGTTTGAAGCATTGTGGTGCATTCCGCTATGTGGTGAAATGATTTGCAAAACTCTTCAACAAACATCCAGTCTATGTTGCAGCCAGGTAAAAGTATTTCAGTTTTAGTTTTAAATAAGTGCAACGATTGCAACATATTATAAGTCGAGCTCCAGCGGG
The DNA here is from genome assembly GCA_018150695.1 of Drosophila oshimai. Classification (NCBI taxonomy): domain Eukaryota; kingdom Metazoa; phylum Arthropoda; class Insecta; order Diptera; family Drosophilidae; genus Drosophila; species Drosophila oshimai. The sequence goes on from JAECWM010000278.1 coordinate 689,966, forward strand.
TAGTGTTGTCTAGAACAGGAAGAGTCTCTCCTTGACGGCGGCACTGTGATCGAAGTTTTTTAATAAAGTGGCGACAAATTTCCAGTTCTTTTTCGATGGTTTTCATAACGTCCCAAGATGCCAATTGAAGGGTATGAGCACCGCAATGTACAACACTTAATGATGTTTTTAAAGCGTTTTCAATTCGATCGAAATCATCCCCTTCATCATCAGAAGACATATCCGCATCTTGCATCTCTTGCAGAAGCTTGGCAGTTTTAACTACATTCGCGCCGTTGTCCGTAGTCATAGTGTATATTTGTTCCATCTGAATATTAAACTTGCCTAAACACTCTAGAATTTCCATCTTCAAATTTTGTGCTGTGTGTCTTGTGAATAGTTCTATCATACCAATAGTGTAAATTTTGATTTTGAAATCTTCCATATACTGGATGTTGAGACCCATAATGCTTCTTCCGTTACGGCTTGCTATATCCATTTTTAGGCAAATCATATGGCTTTTTACCTTTAGCTTTATTGCAGTACATACCTTCTCGGCAGTTAAAGCTAAGTGGCTCACCACATTTTTGGAATTGAAGGAAACGTTGAAAGCTTCTTTCCACGGCTGCAAAATGTTTTGAAAATGTACGTCGTCAAAAAGACAGACACCAAGTATGCAATTGTTTGCTTATACTCATTTTGGTCCATACTGAGCAGTGATGGAGTTTTAAGCTTTTTTGCTGCTTTTTTAATGGCTGCTCCGTCAACATCATTAACACCCATCTTGTGCACCAAGAGGTAGTGCCGCTTTATGTTTCCATTTGCCTTAGCAAGCCTCTTGTGGCATAGAACGCACTCAACAATTGCATTCGAATCTGTTGCCACCACCAGAGCGTCGGAGTTCAGTTTCATCGGCCTTCCCATATTTTTTTTTAATATTAATTTGCTTTGAACTTACTCGAACTTGAACTTGACTCTCTGTGATGCTTCGAACTAGTAATATTTCACACTTCCACAATAGTTTTTGACACATGAGTGTCAAAAATAAATTGTGTTAAAAACGATTCCTGAGTGTGTGTAAAATACGAAAATTCGTTTTTAACACTTGTGTTAAAAACACATGTAAGATATTTATGTCAAAAACGTTTTAAATACATGAACACTACCAATTTTAACACACATGTCAATTATTCGTATTTCACATTTTTTTGTCGTTTGACAAGTAAAAAACAAATGTTTTTTACATTTTGTGTTATTTTCCGAACCCTGGTTTCAAAGTTTTGAACAATTCCTTTTGTTTTTAACGCCGCGTTTTACGGTTTCCGCACACGCCCAATCGCATCACGAGCCTGCGCTAATTTAAGTGGGTTCTGTTTGAAGAATTTAATTTGCGCGATGTCGATCTTCATGTTTTTTACTTTTTCCTTTTTTCTGTTGCCACAATTCCAGATTCCGATTAGGTATTTCAATATTCCGATATGTACCTAATTGATAAAATATTTTTTAAAGATTGTGTTTACAGAAACTGCGGTGGCTTTTTGCTGTCTTGCAATAATTTTTCAGTTTTTGCTGTGGAATTAACAATTAAATCATCGTGAAAAGGATTCCTAAAACCGAAAGAACGCTATGAAGCGCGTACGCACGAAATAGCAGGTGAAAAGGCCGTCCGGAAGTGAATAGGAGGCGTTTTATTAGGACCAACTGGGGTTTTTTTACTAAATAATAAATGTAGGGGAGATGTGGGGGTTGTGGGCATAGTTTTGTTTTTGGCTTATAATTACCGAACTAGTGCATATTATTTGGACATATGGGTATCTGTTTAAAGCTAGAGACCTAAACTAACTAATTATGAAGAAACATACTTGATTTTGTCATGCGAAAAAATTTCATATGGACTTTTGTAAAATCGTAATTTTCAGCTAAAATTTTTTTTTGGGGGGTTGTGGGCACCCTGGGAAAAAATGCTGCAAATGGAAAAATATGGAAAAAACCGCAACCAATATCAACAAAATGACATTTTATTTATTTCAAAGACTACATAGGCGTTATTCATCGTCGGAAACACAATTTTGACATGTATAATGACTGGCCCGCATGTCCACACATTTCGGATGAAAAGCTCGATCGCAGATGTCACAAATGATGGAGTTGGCTGCGGTCAATGTGCGTGGCAAAAACTTCAAGCAGATGAGACAAAAGTCAAAGTAGATTTCATGAATTAAGAAATTAGTCTTCAACTTATATCTTTAAAATGAAGAAGCTATCGCCAGATACCGAAAATAGTATTGTGCCCACAACCCACCCAATTTTGGTGCCCACAACCAACTTTTGCAGACATTTTAAGAAGTAATTAAAAAATGTGTTTGCATAAATTTTTTGGTTCAAATCGATATTGTTCCATTTAGTATAATACTTTGACTAAATAAAAATGCATTACACTTACCTTCTTAATCGATTCACTTTAATTAATACACTAATCTTTGAAAAAAGTTTCACCACCATTTCCAAGCACAAAAAAAACCAATTCGTTCATTTCAAAAAGCAAACGCGTTCGTTTACTTTGATATTTGGCATAAATCATACATAGGCTAATTGCTTGCGAATGACATTACCAACAAAAGTTTGTGAAAATATACGTAGGGGTGCCCAAAACCGACCCATGCCCACAACCCCCACTTCTCCCCTACAAGTAGCCGACGCCACCACAACAAAAAAGTAGCAAACGCAGATTGCAAAAAAAATAGGAAGAAAACGAAGAGGAAGAGTAATAGGGCGAAGAAGAATAGGCGAGGCGGAAGCTTTAAAGGCTGGTAGATTAACTTTTAAAATGTGTATGTGTATGAAATGCTAAGATTTTTTACAATTTTGGATCATCAAAAACCCATAGAATCCACCAGTTGGCAAGTATTGATGGATCAATGAAAAAATTTTAAAATTAGATTTATTCCCACAAAACATTCTTATTTTGGTACTTTTGGGCAGTAAACTTCATCATTACTATCTGTTTAAGGTCCTCCATTGGATTTAGATCGGGTAACTGCACTGCCCATCTTAGATAGGAATCTTTGTTTTCCTGGAACCATTTTTTTGCATGCTTTAAAATATGCTTATGATCAATATTCTTGAGAAACTCCTACTTTAATGGCGTTTTTTTTTCTTAGTTTAAAACAGCATTGTGTTGACAAGTGTATATTGTTCCAAACTTTCAGACCGAAGAACCAAATGGGAGAAGCATTCCCACACTATAATTCCTATGTAACATCACACCATAACAGGTCTGACGATCCTTTAAGGTAGGTAGATCCAAGAGGCGCAGCCTGTCTCTCTAGGAAGGCAAACGGCGTCCCTACTCCCAGTTTAAGCCTCGTAGAGCATAAAGCAGAATTGGCTTTTGGACGGATTCTATATTTTGATAGTGCTCGTATTGTGGAGATCAAACACAGGAGCATTACTCAAGTGTAGGACGAACTAGAGAGACGTAAAGGAGCTTAGTGGTGAAAGGGTCATCAAATGCCTTAGTCCAGCGTTTGATGAAAGCTAACAAGCACTTTGCTTTATTGGAGATGGTACTGACATGGCGATTAAAACAAACCTAATGGTCAAATAGGACAACCAGATCAAGAACAGTACCAATGCGTTCAAGTGCAGGGTGATCTATTGAGTATGTACAAATATATGGATTGGATCGATAAAATGACATGGATTTACATTTATCTGGATTAAGCAGTAGCTTGTTGACTAGGCACCAGGATTGAAGGTTATTTAAGTCGAGCTGGAGCTGCATGTAGGAACTAGGTGAGGTCAAATGCGTACACAACTTGACATCATCCGCATACATAAGCACTTTGGAGAACTCAATTACTTGAGGAAGATCATTGATAAATAAGCCAAATAGTAAATGGCCAAGGTGACTGTCTTGTGGTACTCCCGAATTTACAGAAACGGCTTTTGAATAAATGCTGTTGTACTGGACCTTTTGGGTACGATTTGTTAAATAGGAACGAAGCCATGTCAGTAGAGTTGGAGGAAATCCGAGGAGGAGGAGCTTGTGGATCAGTAGCTCATGGTTGACCGAATCAAAGGCTTTACTAAAGTCAGTAAAGATTACATCGGTTTGCTTTGTGGACTTAAAGCCTTGACTAAAAAAGGTCGTGAACTCAAGCAGGTTAGTTGTTGTAGACCGGCACTTTGTGAAACCATGCTGTTTAGAGGATATTATGGAGCGACACTGGTGCTGCAGTTGATCGCAAATAAGTTTTTCAAAGAGCTTAGGAATATCACTAAGTTTGGCTATGCCGTGATAGTTGCTGATATCAGATTTACTTCCTTTTTTATGTAGCGGAATAAGATAGGATTCTTTCCAAATAGCTGGAAATGTGCCGATAGCAATCGACTTTTGAAAAATCATAGTTAATGGAACTGCAAGTGGTATGGCGCAATATTTGAGGACACAGCTTGGAACCATATCGGGACCCGCAGAGAATGATAGTTTTGTCTTGGATAGGCTACGTAGGACTTCCTCTCCATCAACTAGAGGGCTGAAAATGGCGTCACTGTGGGGAAGGAGTAGCTAAAATTGATCCTGGTATTATTTGTGGAATATGTGTATTGGAAAAAATCCGCAAACAGGTTGCCAATATTTTGATCATTAGATGCAATTACATTGTTAAGTTGTATTGATGGAGGAAATTTGTTGGCTTTGCGCTTTGAGTTGACAAAGGAGTAAAATAATTTAGGATGGCTGCGAAGTTCGTTTTTACAGCGTAGGAGGAAGCTGTTATAACATTCAGAATTATGCAGGAAGTAATTGGATTTAGCAACGCTGTATTTGGAATAATCAGAACGAAGTCCTGTTTTGGCATACTTCTTATAAAGTTTAGTTTTAATATTTTTTAGGTGAGCCAAGTGTTTGGAAGACCATGGAGGGCTGTTAGAGTTTCTAACAACTGTGGAATTAAATTAGAATAAAGGATTTTATAAAAAGTAGAAATGGCCTCATTAAGATGAAGACTATCAAGACAAGACCAGTCCACTGAAGATAGGGATCTCGACATTTGCAAATAATTGACATGCCGAAAACAACGAGTCCGCAATGGGGCATCGTAGGTATTAGGTACTCGACAAATGCCACTAATGGATAGTTGGAGTGTAGGATGATGAGAGTCCTCAGGATTGGTCAACCATCGCATTCGCATTGGAAATTGAGTTAACTTGACCAAGAGATAAGTCAATAAGACCGTCGACAAAATCGTTTTATTCGCCAGGAACTAGGGCAATTAGATCGACACAAGGAGACCAGGATAGGTACGGAATACTAAAGTCACCCAATTTTATAAGATGGTCTGAATCAGAGGCATATGAGGAAATATTCTGGATAGCGGAGAGGTGTCGCATATAGATCGAAATCTCAGAGCCTAGAGGAATATAGGAGCAGGTTACAAATATGTTGCAGTTAGGAAGACATATTTTGACTGAAATGAAATCAATATCACCAACATTGGGAATGGGTACAACTTGGGACGATATTTCAGACTTCACTGCGATTAGGAATATAATATATTTTTCTAAAAATCTATAGGTGTCTCTTTTCGGGAAAGGGCTCTGTTGTTTAGAGCGTCTGCGTAAAGAAGACAATCCATAACAGATTTCCCCTTTTTGAATCCGAGCTGCCGGCTATTTAGTAGCTTGTTATTTGTAACAAACCACCACAACCGCTTTGAGATTATCTTGTCTAAGGTTTTTGATAAGCAAGGGTTAAGTGATATAGGTCTGTAAGATTCAATTATTGTTTTGTCTGTTCCTGGTTTATGGATGGGGATTATTGTGCTGGTTTTGTAAAGTTGAGGGATGTGTGATTGTAGGATATTGTTGAAAAAGTTAATAATTCTCACTTTTACCGGTTTGGCGACGTGTTGTAACATTGGGTAGGTAATCCTGTCGTGGCCTGGTGTTTTGCCTTTAAGACTATTTAAAGCGGATGCGAATTCTATAAAGTTTATGCCTTGTTCCATGAATGTGGCTGTTCTATGTGGGGGGTTGGGGTGGTTGAGTGTGTTTAGTTTGTGTTTTTCTTCAATAAAGGTAGAAAAAAATTGAATGTCTTCTAATCGGAGGGACCAGTGGGCTGCAAATGCGTCGGCTATTTCTTCCGGGCAGGTAGGGAGATTGTCTCTGTTGGTGTCTTTGATTCCATGAATTTGCGTGGCCTTGAGTACCCCACAGAGTTTTCTTATTTTATTCCAAATTGCTTCCGGTTTTGATTGTGGGGAGATTGTGGAAGTGAGTTCGAAAAGACTTTCTGACTTACTGGTTTTTATTTCTCTTCTGTATTGGGCGTTAAATTTTTTGTATTTTACTTAGTTGCTCGTAGACATATCTCCATTAAAGGTCCGCCATGCTTCCTTTTTATGTTTTTTTAGCTTATCGAGTTTTTTATTCCACCAAGGGACATTATGTCGGGTTTTAGGAGGTTTTGTACGGGGGATGCTTTTGTGTGCGCTTTGAAGGATGATTTTGTTTATGTTACGTGCTTCTTGAATAGTATTTGATGATGTGGGAATTAGGTTATTGATGTTTTTAGTCAGTTGTTCAAATTTTTCCCAATCCGCTTTGTTTGTCACAAATCGTTGGGTGTAGTTACCTTTTTTGCTTCGGTTTATTGGAAACTTGTCGATGGTGATAGGAAAGTGATCGCTTCCTTGGAGGGAATCACTGACTTTATAGTCGCAAAAAATTTTCAGTTCTGGTGAACAAAATGCAAGGTCGATGTGCGTGAGTGTCCTATGTGTGGAAAAGTGAGTTGGCTGCCCATTATTCAGGATAATGAAGCCGTGGTCTTGTATAAATTTGCCTAGAATTCTTCCTCTTTGGTTAATTTTAGGGGAGCCCCAGCAGCTATTCCAGCTGTTAAAGTCCCCTGTAAGTAGAGTTGCTGTGTTTCCGCTGGGGACTATTGATTCTAGATCAATACGTGTAAACTTTTTGTTCGGAGGGATGTAGGACGAGATAATGTTGAGTTTTTTTACTGATTTGATTTCAAGTGCTATGGTATCGACTGTGTTCTGGAGCGGGATTGGTATGTGTTCTATCGATCTGTGTATCAAGAGTGCCGCACCTCCATCCGGACTGTGCGAAGCTGTGTTATGCATTTCAAAGTTAACTGGGGTAGGGACTGATTGGGTGTACGTGATGTGGGTCTCTTGGAGTGAAATGATTTTGGGGTTGAATCGTTTTATTAGGATTAGTAGTTCGTTGTAATTGTTCAGGTATCCATTCATGTTCCATTGTAGCAGCTTGAGGGTCATTTAAGTTAGGTTTTTGGAGTTGTCGTGTATCTGTAGTATAGGATTAGGCGAGGTTGGTTGTTGATAGTGATTTTAGTTTTGATCTGGTCATGATATTGCTTTGGTCAGTTTTGCCTTTAGGGAGCCTTTTGGTTTTGTTTGAGGTGTTTAGAGGTAGGATTTTAACTTTCTTTTTGGTTGTAAGGTCTAAATGTTCGTTGTCGTGTGTTTCGGAGCAGGTTGACATGGATTCAGCCGCGGCTAAGCCCATTTCTTCCCGCAGTTTTCGCAAATTCCTTAAACTTTCATCAGAATCATAGTTTACAACTTTACGTTGGTTAGTGTCTTGAGGGACCTCTGTGCTTGTGGATGGTTGCGATTGTTGTGGGTGAGAAAATGTCGATTTAACTGTCGAGGAGTATAGGGAGCCATTGTGACGGCGTTTGTTGTAGATGGACCAGGCTGTCCTGATATCCACTTTCTGCAAGGTCTTTATTGTTTGGACTTCCTTGTGCGACAAAAAACTGGGCAGTTTCTGTCACGTGCGTGATGTTCGGTATTGGTTAGGTGTTGTTCGTTGCAGTTGATGCAGTTGGGCTTATTTGAACATTTTTCTCCTTCTGCTAGGCTGCAGTTTGCGCAAGTGTATGTATTTTTGCAGAACTTTGCGGTATGCCCAATTCGCAAGCAGGAGTTGCAGCGCATTGGAAGTGGAATATACGGACGTACCTGAACTTTGCGAAAGCCTTTGAGAAAATAGGGTTACATACAATTGTAAAACAGCTGTCGGATTGGGGTTGTGGCCCAATAATAATAAAATATGTATCAAATTTCATGTCCAATAAGAAAATCAGAGTACGTGCAAATGAAAACCTCTCAAAAATCCACCCACTTCACAACGGCATTCCACTAGGATCTCCACTCTCAGTTATCCTCTTCCTGATCGCATTTAACGGCCTTTCAGACATTGTAGACAAACATAAAGAGCTCAAACACACAGCTTATGAAGATGACTACAACATATTCGTCGACCTTAAGAGAGACAAAAACATTTCAATTAACTTGGATTGCCTTTTTACAGAGATTAATGAATGGTGCCAAAAGTCGGGAGCGATGCTCTCAGTTACAAAATGTAAACATATACACATTTGCCGAAAAGCAATGCTCATGTCAAGTTGCAACGCCAACAGCAAATATAAAAACCGTCACCGAACTCACTTTTTTAGGATTAACTTTCAACTCAAAATACAAATTCAAGCCTCACATAAAAAAACTACACAAATCTCTAGACAAATCACTAAACATAATAAAATGCTTATCCAGCGGAAAGTACAACAGTCACCCCCTTACTCTGGTGCAAATGGTTAAAAGCCTGTGCATCTCCAAAATTGACTACGCCTTACCCATATACGGCTCTTCATCCAATTCAATATTAAAACCCATTAAAACTCTACTGAACTCAGCTCTACGGATATCTCTGGGAGCCTTTTGCTCAACACCTACCTAAAATCTTTACCTAGAAGCAAATATTGAAACCATAGAAACCAGAACAGAATATTTAAAAACAAAAGTAGTAAACACTATATTGAACGCCAACGACACTCCTCTGAAAGAAATCATCCACCGTATCCACAAAAATAAAAATAAAAAATATCGAACGTCTGCCCTTAACCAATGCATCAACACTTGCGACAAACTTAACCTATCTATCATTCATCCACATAAACCTAAGACAACCAACCCTCCCTGGCTCATTGATACAAAATTAATAAACACTCAACTAAGCAGGCTTAAAAAAGCTAACACAAACATGGAAACCTACAACAAACAATTTTTAGAAGCCAAACACCAACTCAAAAACAACAACTATTCGCTCTTATACACAGATGGTTCCCGAAACAAGGAAATAATAGGCGATAACAAGACGAGATACTTAAACAAGCTGTCCTACCAAGCTACTCCTCAGTATTTTCAGCGGAAGCAATTGCCATTCTGGAAGCAATTAAAATAGCATTGAAAAGAAGGGGGAAAAGCTGCATCTGCTCCGATTCCCTGTCTACAATTGAAGCAATTACAAACATAAACAACACAACTTTCTACATCTCAACGATCCGCGACTTAATAATCAAACATGCTCCAAAAATCAAAATCCTTTGGGTCCCGAGCCACATCGGAATCAAAGGCAATGAATGCGCGGACACCGCAGCAAAGGAAGCAACTACTTTACCCTTAATAATTACCCCAAATTTTAATCGCACCGATATAAACAAACACATAAAAGTAAACATTCTAAACGACAAGTTCAATTACCTACACAAATCATCTCCCTGGTACCAATCAATAGCCCGAAACAATGAAAACATAACCGACTACACCAAAAACACCAAAACCTGTGATATGCCCAGAAGAGACCTCACCAAAATCATAAGACTTCGTTTGGGTCACACCAGACTGACCCATGAGCATCGATTCTCCCAGCCAATTAACAACCAATGCCGATTCTGCAACGCCGACACCATATCGATTCCACACATCCTAAACGACTGCATCGCCCTCCAAACACATAGAACCAACAACCCGAACATAAAACTAACTGATCATTTAAAAAACCCCTTACCTGAAAATCTTCAACAAATACTTAAGTTCTTGAAAAGAGCTAACTTAATTCAACTTATCTAAAAATGTTTTCATGTATTGTTAAATATTTGTTACTCTTTGTAAATATAATGTAAATATCTGTATCTATAAATCTATGTAAATATTGAAAATTCCGGCTGAAAGCCACAGTAGCTATGGCCGAATCTCTTCCTGTACAATAAATAAAATAAATAAAAATCTACAAAAACTAGCCTATTTTGTAATGTAAGACTGCTGGTGAAATAAAGGCATTTCTTAGATCCTCCGAAGGCAGAAAGCTATTTTGTTTGTAGTTTCAAACATAAGGTTGTTAAAGTTTGCTGATGTTGCGCCATTTAAACCCTGTTTTTTCAGTTTTCTTTCGTGGAAAATCGCCAAAAACGCTTAATTTTATGTTCATTAACATTTCGTTGTTATTTTAAACCTTATTATATCATATTTTTTTTAAATTTTTTAAATGTTTTTATTTTATATTTACGATTCATGTTGTAGAAAAAACAAAAACAAAATCAAATTTCATGACAGAAAATTATTATTTTTCTTTTCTTTAGTCTTAACGTTATCAAATGGCACTATAAGTTTTATGTTTCAAACAATTGAAAGCAAGATAAGACAAAAATTATTATGCATTTCTATTTTTTCCAGGCAAAAATCTGACCTTTCTACCAATTTGTCCATAGAGCTGGTATATCTGTAGAAACAGGCAAAAAAGCGAAGCTAAACAAGAAAGAACGCTATAGTCGGGTTTCCCGACTATAAGATTTGCGATACTCATTGCCCTCTTTAAAAACAGCAAGCTAGCCCTCTTCAATAATGTGTAGCCTACTTTCACGCGCAATCAGTTTTAAGCGCCCTCTCTTTACACAATTTTTTACATTCAATTTCTTGAAAATGGTCAGAGTTTCAAAATTTTTAGATATTTGGGTAGATATTTTCAATACGAACTACATTTGTAAGGGCCACTTTTTTCTAGCACTAAAAATGTGGACACCACAGAGTTTTTTCTGGTTTGTGGGCGTAAAAAGGGGCGTGGTCAGGTTTTGAAACAAACTTGATCTGCGCCTTGCTTATAGAAGTCTGTGTGCAAAATTTGGTGGCTCTAGCTCTTATAGTTCCCGAGATCTCGACGTTTGTACGGACGGACAGACGGACGGACAGACAGACATTTGATCGTTTACAGTATTTGCTTACTCTTCGAGTATCGCAAATAATTAAAGGACTGTCACCTCTTAACATCTCATAGTGTTTTATTTTTTGTATTTATTTCTCAAAGTATTACAAAAAATTGGTTCAAATGCTGAACTAAAAAAATTTCTATTATTTTTCAATCGCCAGGTCAAACTGTGTTTTAAATTCTACATATGGCTTAGTAATAGCTGTTTGAAAAATTTGCCATACCTGCCATTGCCACACTTGCCAGGACTACTGAATACCCTATGTATGTATAATATAAGTTGTAAAAATTAAGTTTTGTTAGATATGAAAATAATTTCATTAATGTACCTTATAACATTAGAAAACAGTTTTTTTGTTATTGCAAAGTTACATATTAAGTCATATTAAAAATGCACTCATTTAACGTTGGGACATCAGACTCTCTGTGGTGACAACATCGTAAAGGCTGCTTTGAGACCTAGAATCCCCCGATAAATTTCCGGCTGACGCATTGGAAGTCCAAAAAGCTAACAGTTCCATAAAGCCGTAGACGGTAAAGCACAACAAAAAATAGGCCGCCAAAGTCACTAAGATCTGAAACATAATTAGCAATAAGATCTGCAACAATTGGCAAATATCAATTTACACAGTTCGGGCACCGACATCACAAACTCACAATGGCAAATCCCCTTAGAATCAGCAACAGCCATCCGCGGTATTCGAGTTTGGTTATCCAGTTAATCACGGACTCAGATCCCGATGGGACATTTTGGGGATTTAGTTCGCTTGCCGCTCCGACTTCACCTCCTTCGCCAGCACCGCCTTCGCCCCAGTTGTCAACTCTCATTGGAAGGTACCAATCGTAGTAGATCTGTGTCAGCAGAGACTTCTCAAGCGGCGACTTTTTGTCAAGCTTCTTCTCAGTTGCATTGTCTTCTAGAAACTGGGCATCCTTCAAGTGCTGAAAACAATCGTTGAAATCAGCTAGGGTAAGTTTGCGGGACTTATCGCAATCCTCCGGTGTTGTGGGATTGGAGAAGTGTGGTGGTGGTGCAGTTAGTTGATTGCTCTTTTCCCTTGGAGAACTTGGTGGTCTGGCATTCGGTGTTACCTGGCATTGCACGAATAAGAGAAATGTATACAAGTTATTAATTTTTAGGTACCAATTAAACTGAAGAATTCCCCCAGTAAAAAGATTTGATGGGTACATATCTCTGAAGGTAACAATATGAAGCAATATTACACGCGGTCAAACTAAGAAAAGTTGGCAATCACACCATACATAGCAATAATCAAGTTGATAATTGAATTATGATATTAAATTGCTAATAAAATAAAAAAATTAAGGAACACTCTAATCGTGTATCCATAGGCCCCGGCGAGATTCGAACTCACGATCTCCTGTTTACTAGACAGGCGCTTTAACCAACTAAGCCACGGCGCCATTTGCCTCTGCTCTAACCGAATACATATATGATTTCACTGCTTGACGATACTGCCCTATCGACGTACTTGCAAGCAGTGTTCGAATAAGTATTACGCTATATACAGTAGATGGCGCTGTCGCCATTGCGACTTATCGTGAATAGGGGGCGCCACTCGCGGGGTCTTGAGGGTTCCTGAGGGTCGGATTTCCGGTCCGGAGGCTTTGTAGCGCCTCCTGGGGGCTTTTCCGGAGGGCCCAGGGTGGGGGCGTGTGCGGGGGGACGCGGCGCAACTTCTGAGGGGTCTCTTGTTGGGGGCCGAGGCCGGAAAACGGAGAAAATGAGGAAAAACTCGCGAAAGACCGGTTCGACGGTCTGGCAGCACTGGCGGAAAAACGTGAGACGGGAAAACGGCCGTTTTCGAGCGCTTTTCGGGGAAGCTCGAGCTTTCCCACCTGCTGCACGGCGCCGGCCACCCACGCAAGCACTTTTCACAGGCTTTTCCGGCGTCATAAGCGGGAATTTCGCGTAAAACTGATTTGAGGCCAGACTAGTGAGACCAACGGGGGCTGTACGCGGGAATACCACCTGTTTTGCAAGGCGCTGCGGGTATTGGTCGGAAAGTTGGGTGGTCACACTGTCTGGGCGCCCGTTTAAACCTGTAAACAAACAATAAGAAAATCATTCGAAAATTTTTGTTTTACTATTTTTAGTCAATGGAATATTTATTTTAGTTTTTTTTTTAATCTCATTTTCAATTATTTATTAAGCTAAAATTGGAAAAATATAGCTTTAAAATCAGAACGACGTTGTCCCACGCAAAGTTATTTCATAAACTTACTGTTTTTATACCGAAACTAAACGCAAAGAAATAATTCACTACCTAAGCATTGTACCAATAATATGTGTTTTTAAAATTAAAAATGCCTTTTTATATTCTAACTTAATTATCATGGACTTCTTTTCTGTTAACCTCTATTGGTTGTGTCGTACTGTAAAGGTGGACTCACAAAAAATTATATTTAGCAACTCACGAGTTCTAAGATAAAGGCCGGTTTTGGAAGTGCACCAGACTCTGCTACCACTCTGTAATGGTGTAATGGTAATAATATGATTGTAGTCTTTTAAATTTATTTAAAAGCATACCTAACAAAAACAAAGAATATTAAGCGATGTTGGTACACACAAAAAAAAAAACTATGTAAAAGTAACGATTTAATGATGAATACCGCCCCAACTTAGTAAAAATGTTTAATTTCTTAGAAATAGTAAAGTCCCTATAAATAGTAGAGTGACTATTTCATAGAAACCATACTACTAAATGGGGAATTAACCATTTTTCCTAGGTAGGGGCGGTATTCATCATTAAATCGTTGGTTTTACACAGCAAAATAGTTGTATTATCAAAAAAAATTACAATTTTGGTCACGCGTTTTGTTTTGTTCGTAATACGAGTGGGTACATGGTTTACTCCACTTTTTGCTAAGTTTGCTTATGGTTGGTTTAGTTGTATAGTTTATTATTATTTAGTTTATTGTTATTTTGTTTACTATTATTTAGTTTGTTATATTATTGTTATATATGTTATAAAGAAATTATTATTAATAATTACAATTCGCATATTAAATTAGAATATATACTTACAAATTCATCTTGTCAACACCAGGAAGTGAACCAGGGACCCAATTGTCGGAGGCGAGCGCTCTAACTTCTAGGCTACAGTCGCATGATATGCTACTGCGCGTACGAGAGCGTTTTGTTACTTTTTTATTTGAGTGAGAAATCAAAAGACTTTAAAGACCCTTTTACCGTGTTAATTTAATTTTTTCTTGAAATAGTGTTATTATTTTATGAATAATATATGGAACACTATATTATACTAAAAAAAAACATTTTAGCAAAAAATATTCTTTAAAATAGCTTGGCTCGAACCCACGACCCACAGGTTGGTGAGCTAATGTTCAACCACTCAGCCACACACCCAACATTTTTTGGATGGCGAAAGGTTTTGATGATAACTTTTAAAATAGTTCACTTACTATATTGGAATAGTTCTTATTGCAACAACTAAATACATGAGATAAATAAAAATATGTTTTTTTTACTATTTTAATTGTAGTTTCACTATAAATTTTGCCAAATGGAAAAAACAACAAAATACATAGTAGTTTCACCACAAATTTGGTCAGAAGGTAAAACAACAAAATACACAAGAAAACTTAAAATATTTTTCTTATTATTTTAATAGTACTTTTACTATAAATTTAGCAAAATGGAAAAACAACAAAATACACAAGAAAACTGACAATATTTGTCTTATTATTTTAATAGTTGTTTCACTATAAATCTGGCCAGTAGGAAAAACAACAAAATACACAAGAAAACTTAAAATATTGTTTTCACTATTTTAACAGTAGTTTCACTATAGGCTTGGCCAGAAAGTAAAACAACAAAATCCTTGAGAAAAATATAAATATTTTTCTTACTATTTTAATAGTAACGGGACTATAAAAAACACAAAAACAAAATACTCCAAAATTTATTGCATAGTAACGTAACATTTTTTCTAGCCAAGCAAGCAAAAACAAAATATATGAAAAATTTTAGAATAGTGAAGTTACAATTTTTTTATGTTAGACTTGGACAAAAAACCAACAACAAAATACATGAAAAATAAAAAACTTGTAAAGTATCAATTATTCTAGGTTGACTTTACATAGTTTATTTTTTTGTGTGTAAATAAAAATTAAGAAAAAAATTAACCAAATTAACAACAAATAAATTAATAAGCCCTTCCAGACCTTATAAAGTATATTTCTAGCTTGGAAACAAAGTTTCGGTGAGAAATTGGCACTCACCGGCGGTGGTCCTTGCAGGTTCAAATAATTGGAATCGAACTTGCCTTGCCTGATCAGTTCGAGTTCCTCCTCCGACACGAAATTGCCGGTATCGATGCACTCATTGCTAAAAATGTCGTAAAACTCCCCAGGCCTCGAGCAGACAGACACCTTCTCGCACTGATCACTCGCCTTGTTGAAGAAGCTGCGCTGGCCGAAGTAGCGCTCCTCGCAATTTAGTGGTGTACAGTTGCGGAAGTAGTCCTTGTCCCAGTTCCGGCAGTCAGCAAAGTCCTTCCGCTTGCGTAGGTTTTGACATTTTGGATCAAGAGTCTCGACCCGTGTGTCAAAGCGGAGAAGCTGCCTTGCACTTGCCACCGCGTTCTGGGCGTTTGTAGTGGTAATTAAGATGGGACAGCTACCAACTCGGTTGAATAAAGACTGAAGTCATTTAAAAATAGAAACAGAGATTAAACGTAAATAAAACAAGAAAGAACGCTATAGTCGGGTTTTCCGACTATAAGATTTGCGATACTCATTGCCCTCTTTAAAAAAAAGTTTAGCCTACTTTCGAGCGCAATACATTTTTAACGCACTTGTATACACAATTTCTTGAAAATGGCCAGATTTAAAATTTTTTTTTAGATATTGGGGTAGATATTTTTAGTACAAACAACATTTATTCTCTAGCATTAAAAATGTGGACACCACAGAGTTTCGCTTGACGTTACGAGAGATATATGTAGGTTTTAACTAAAAGGTTATATTTCATTCTTGCAAAAGTTCGTAACAAAAATTAGAAAACGTCCTTTAATAAATGATGTGCGTATATACAGTGCCGAATTTAATTAAACCAGGATTTTAAAGAAAAAATTAGCCAAATTGGTCATGTTTTGACAATAGAATGCACTAGAACCTAAGTGTGTCAATAATTTTGTTTGGCGAAATTAGGTTCATTTTTTGTTTTTTAGCTTTATAAAATTTTTCATAAGAGATAAAATTATAAAATAAAAATAAATAAGTTGTTAATGAATCATTCTGTCTAAAAAAAGAAACGCTGTAGCTCTCTTTAAAAAAACAAAACAAGAAACGCTAGCCCTCTTAAAAAAAGTGTAGCCTGCTTTTAGGCGCAATAAATTTGTACGCACTTGTGTACACAATTTCTTAAAACTGGCCAGATTTTCAAAGTTTGTAGATATCTGTGTAGGGTTTAAACACCAACCCCCCATGCCCCCTACCCCTAAGTTTTTTTCTTCATATGAAAACTAGTGCGTTGTACATACAAATTTTGAAAACCCTAAGAGGTAAAAATGTTGGCATGCAATTTAAAATGTTGGAATTATTTTCAGACTAACCACAGTGGGCCAAACTAGGGACACAGTTTCACTCTTCCCTGGCTCGATGGCCCCGAAGTCACCGCCAAAAATGCGGCCCATCGGGTGCACCTGTTCTCCTTTGGTCGTATTCACAGTGCATTCCCCGTCCGAGGCGACCACAAAATCCAGCGTTTCCCTTTTGTCCCCCCTGATGCGGTTGGTGACGGTCAGATCTGTTGAGGTAAATCAATTAGTAGGATCGAGGGGGATTGGGAGTTGGCCTCACCAAAGACCAAGCCAATGTCCTTGTCCCGAGGCACACGCACTATGACCTTTGTAGCGCAGAGGTTTCCCTCGGTGCTACGCTTGTTGAGTAGAACAAAGTAAACCAACAAATATTGAAACATTTTCTAACATTTTCTGACAGAATTTGCTTGGGGACTAACTGAGCCATAAACAGGGATACCAGAGACATCACTTCCTTAAAACTGACTTTAAAAAACCACTTTCCACCCTCAACCTCACCTCCCTTTCGATAAATTTGGTCTTTTTTAAATACAAAATATTATTTTATTGCTTTTCCTTATATTTTATGCGGCCCGGACACCCATCTTAGACCTTTAAAGGATTGAGGTAACGCAAATTAAGTTGATACAGCTCTTTAAACTAGGGAGTGTGGTCATCTTACGATTCGGAAAATTGCCATTTTGATATGATTTTCATTTTCAAATATAATTTTTTTGCGCTGCTTTGGCTTCCATGACTAAAAGTGCATTGGAATAAATGGAACACGTTGATTAACAAACCTACCGCTGTCCAGTCAAAAGCCTATAAAATAGTTAAAAGCAAGTTATAAGAGTACCAAAGTATTTTTTAAAAATAAATATGCATCTCATGCTCCCCTAGATATTAACTGTTCAAGTGACAATTTAAAAAAATGTTCACCCTGTTCGCAGAGTTATGACGTACATTTCTAGACCATATAACTCAATACTGTCATTCTGATTTTAAAATTAAAACTAAATTATTTGTTTAAGAAGGGTTCCAGATTAAATAAGTGGTTGCAGGTTGAGTAATTTTTGTATCAGTCGATTACATATTTTGAACAAGTTCTTTAGAAAACCAATGCTAACATTAATGTTGAGTTCACAACGCTGCGTAGTCTTGAAATAAGTTATTATAAGATTGAATGCTTAAATTTTGCTGGTCAGTCCGATAAATTCATAATACCCAGTTAAGTCTTATCGATAAAAATGTTTCTTTCTCCAAATGGAATTCTTCGAATGCTTCAATCCTTTGAGTGCCTTACACCACTTCCTTTTGCAACAGGGGTCGTCACGATCCCTAATGGGTCGATGTTTAATTAAGTGTAATTTTAGTGCCTCGCAACCCCTAAGACGGGTCCTGGTCAGTTTGTATCGTCCTGGACACGTAGTTGCAGTATCCATGGCCACGTTTTCTGCATCCAGTGAAATTTATGTTTTAATCATCAAATGCGACCCAATTAATCAACGTTGCTGGCCTTAATTTATGCGGCGGAACAATGTTTTGAAGTAACCCGACGCGACATCGCACGACAGGTGACATTTCGCAGCGCCAAAGGACGAGGGGTGGGGATAGGGGATTGGAAGAGCTGAGTTGCAATGCATATTCATATCCGCGGAGTCGTAATTTATGCCGAAACTCAAAACTAATTTGACAGGAAATAATTAATTTGGCATCGAAAGAGCCCAAAATAAAAGTGCTGCCAGCCAGTGCCAATTAAAATTATTTCGCTTTCATTACCCAATGGAGCAGCCGTAATAAAAGTCTTACCCGAATCCCAAAAAACCCCAACCTCACAGCACATCCAATCCCAGAGACAAAGACAGCAAAATAAAAGGCGAAAACTAAGCAAAAAAAAGTTTAAATAATGAAATCACTTCGCACCATCTCGAAATTGCTCATTAACATTTTGTGTTTGCGATATCAACTTGTGAAAATCACAGGGCCCAGCAGACTCCGTTGTGGATGGAGTCCGGGTTCCAGGCCGGGCCAAAACAGACCAGACCAGACCAGACCAGGCCCAGATGCAGACCCAGACTCCGAGGCAGCATCAGCTACTTGGCTTTTATTTATTATGCCATGTTGTTGTTGGTGCTGCCGTTGTCGCTTGATGTTGTCGTTGTCGTTGTTGTGGTGTTGCTGTTGCAGTTGCTGAAGCTGACTCTTATTAGTTGGGTCAGTTCGTCTTACTCTTTTTCAAGTCTTTTTGCAGTGGAGGAGGTGTGAAATCTGTCGTACTCCCCTGTGTGTCCTCGCTGCCTGGTTGGGCTCGTCTGCGGGTCGTGATTTGTCTGCAAAAGACACAAACAACTCCTCGGACCTCAGCAATTTTTCTAAAGGTCGTTTGCTTTACCTTTACATTTGCCTTTACTCAATGAAATTGGCCCAGCTCCAATGACACACAGGAAAAAATTGAGGAGACCTTTTTGAGGGGGAGTTAGCATTTAGCGGAAATAAAAAATCACACTTTTTAACGGATTTTATTGTATTTTTAACTTTGGTCGTATGATTGCACTTTATAATATTGTTGCTAGATATAAAAAGCTTAAATTACTCAAAAGAAATCGAATGCGGAAGGCAAAAAAATGCGAATAACGATTCAATTTTTTTTGTTTAATCAATTTTCCCTGTTTTTGGGGTGCCACACATAAATCTCTAGATATTTGAAGTCCCCTATTATATAGGTACTATAACTCGAAATTCGAATCTCTACCTTATTCGAAATTAGGTTTAGGTTAGGTTTGAAATTTAGGTCTACAATACAAACTCGAATGTTTTTGGTGGCAAATGGTGGAGTGGGTCTGGGTGTGGTTTGGGTTATGGAAGCTCGTCTGTATGAAAGATGTCTTAAAGAAGGTATGTTATACTTTTATAAAGGATTCATTTTAATAGTATGTATGTTTTAGTTTAATATTTTTTCACAACACACTTTTTGACTAATTTAATTTAATTGGGTTGTAATAAATTTCTGTAGCATCCCTTTATACGTTCGGCCAAAGCGAGGACAAAACACGATCCTGTATCATTATATCCGTTTCTTTACCGTTGTGGCTATACTGCATACGTTGTCTGTCCGGATGAAGGTCAAGGTTTCGGGTACCAATGTGGTTTGTGTTGAAAATACCCAAATATTTTGAAAATCTGGCTAGTTTTAAAAAATTATGTTTACAAGTAAGTGCCTTCGAATTTATTGCGCTTAGTGGTGGTATTCACCAGTTTTCCCTTTATATGTATGTGTCTTGGTAATTTAATAAAGGTATACCCACTGTATATTTGTTGTTGTCTAAACCAACATTGCGTATGCTTGATGTGAACTTGATTGGCAAAACTTTTCTCCACGTGCACCACACATCCCAGCAGCGAGAACTCCAGTCAGAGTTAAAGATAAGACGACTGGCTGGCTGACTGGCTGACTGGGTGTATTTCAGTAGCCATTCGATTTATGTTAAATAAGCTGAACGCGAGCTCTGTTTGTTGTAAAATACCAATTGCCAGGAGGAACAGAGACAGAAGGAGTGGGAGTGGAAGTGGGAGAGAGATTCCGCTGTGATTCACGTTTCTGCTTCATTCCATTTTTTTCCATGTGTCGTTGTCGCTGCTGATGGTGTTTGTGTGGTTGTCGTTGGCCTGCATCAGATTTCTTAATTTAATTGGCTTTATGCAAGAAATTCTTGCTCTTCCCTGGCCCGGGAGGATTTTATAGACAAACTGTCTGCAGGTCCTGGTCCTCCCGCCCCAAGCCATCTCTCGGCCAGTAAAATCGTGGGAATCGTCTATCTGGGCGCGTGTGGACTTGCTGCAAATGCAAAACAGCTTAACCCAATTTTTTGGTTCCTCGCACCAACGAAAAATCAATAAGGCCTCGCCAAAGAAACAAAAGAAAACGCTGCACGTAATTGCAAGTTATGAGCAGCAGCCGCCGCAGCAACAACAATGACTGGCCAGAATAAAATGAAAATCGTTGAAGTTTTCCATCATCGCGTGCAGGCTGGCAGCGTTTTAGGAACAATTGCAGCGCATTTAAGCATAAATGCGGGCAAAAAGTTCGCGTTCCCGCACTCAGAAAAATATCTTTCCAAGAACAGAAAACTTGGCACCTTCTAAACTTAATCAAAATGTATAAAAACAGTTTAAGAATGTATACAGACATTAGATAATACGCAAAGTGTCAAAAATATTTAGTAAACATTTTCTTTTTAATTTAAAAATTTTTTTAAACCTGTTATAAAATGCCAATTTGTATTATTATATTATATTTTCTGACAGATTAATAAAATCTGTCTCTGATGGTCATACGCCACGTTTAGTGTTGGCGAAAAAATTCTACCACAACTTTACTTAAAATCTTAAAACTAAAAAAAGAAAAAAAAATTAATAGGAAATATAAGAGATGGAAAATAATACTGGCCAGTCATAATGGTTATAGTTTCAACAAAAGCCTTAAAATATAAGAAACCTAAAAAACAACAGTTTTAAACATTTTCAGGAAAATCTTTTAGAAACGTTACAAACGTCTTTTTTATAAAATAAATTAAAAGTATTACAGTTTCATTGTGTGATTTTAAGTTTGAGTGCGCCGTGAGTGTGTTGGTTTGTGTCTGTGTGAGCGGTTGTGAGAGGGTGTGCGACACTTAATCATCAGCGTGAAATGAAGAAAAAGAAATGCCCAAGTCGAGGCCAACTGTGTGCTTGGCTCCTCACTCCTCACTCCTCGCTCCTGAGAGTGTACATATATAATTAAGCCATAAATTCTGTTTTTATGATTTTCCACAAAGTTATGAATTTATGGCAGCCCACAAAGCACTCAAACACAGACACACATACACAATAATTTGCGGGAAAAACGGAAGTGAATTTAAATGCGCGCGCATGCGAAATGGAAGCAGTTACCCCCTCTGAATAAGCCACCAAAGTTGGCAAAGAGAAGACCAATCGTAGTTGGCCCGGCCATGTTTGCCCATAAATGTGTCGAGCACTTTGCCCAGACCTCGTAAATTTAACGCTTTTAAGTTTTATTTCTTTCGAATTTTTTAGCCATGTTTCGCTCTCCATTTCGTTGATGGATGTTCTTTTGGAGAGGGGGTCTAATAAAATTTAAATATTTATTGCACTCTATATTTTGTTGCCATGCAAATTCGTTGGGGTCGTACAATTTACACAAAGCAGTCCGCTCTGAGGGTGTCCATTTTTGAGTGCATTTCGGCTGCATAACGTACACCGAATTTGCCGCATTAATTGCATAAAATTGTGCCCTGTTGCTGGATATTATATCCCCTGACTGCAAGGACTCCTCACTGGGTCAATTAGCATAATCGCTCTTGAAATTGCAACCTGAACTTAACGTCCATCTCCTTGGGGCGCTGCAACTGACGCGTATCTTGAAGTGGCTAATCGCTTTGCCTGCCATCGATCGTCGGGGGTTGTCAAGATCGCAGTACTTGTAGGCCGGTAAAAACGTAAAAAAATTAATACAATAATTACGGTAATTACGCGAAATGCTCATAACTGCCCATGTCATGGCTGCTTCCTAATGCGAAAATAACGTTATTAATTTTGAGTCAGCCGACGAGCGCCCTTCGGTGTAAGGGCCACTTGATCTAGGCAGCGTAAAAGCCAAAAGCCACCCCTTGGGATCCATGGAATTGCAATTGTTAGGGCCTCGTAATACCCTAACCTACCTACAAGAAATCCACCTGATTATGTAACAAGAAGGTCAGGTATATTTGTCATAGAATACGCTTAATTAAATGTTAAACCTTAAATGTTTTTAAATATCTGTAACTTTGTTTGGCAGTTTATTAAAGAGACAAAAAGTAAATACAATTCTGTCACCATTTTAATTATACAACAAAAGTTGCAAAATAAGTCTTTCTACCTAGTAGGTACAGCAGTAGTGTTTATTTGTTTTCAAAAGCAACGAAAGCCTTCTCGATTTTTACTCTAAATTAGGTCTCGTATTTTTTACAAGTGAGCTTTGCACACAAAACAAATCTTCTAGTTGTACAAATGTTGTTTGTATAATTTCTTACTAACATGACAAGTTTAACAACCTACAAAGTATTACGCTGGTTTGTTGGATTGGAACTGTAGATAGTTGATTGAAATTGTAAGAGACCTTAAAGTGTACAGACCAGTCGCTTTTGCCATTTGTTTGAACTGAGTATCCTTGCAAAAGTATCCTTTTCAGAAGGACCCTGGTCAGGAGTATTCAAAATGACTTGTCACTAGCGCGGCATGCGCTAAATGAGCAGGTGCAATTGTCGCCGGCGACTGGGAGACGCGGTCCTTTCGCCGAGCGATGTTCTTGTTTTCATAAAATTGCAATATTAATGCGGAAAATCTTTGGGCTGGCGGAGGGAAGAGGGGTAACAATACAAGGTGTGCAGCAGGCTATCATTTGGTGCAGCTCGTCGTGTTTCTGGGCTCGTTTTTTTGTGCCTCGAAAGCCGCTCCACATGCTTGACATTGATGCAATTTCGTTTGCCGGCAGCTGACTGTAATCTCCCCCTTCTGGCCGTCATATCCGCACTTAGTCGCAGCAATTAAACGAGATTAAATCGCCGGTGCAAAGCTGCTCCAAGTGGAATACCAGGGCAACTGCGATGCAGTGCCCATGCCCATGCCCATGTCCATGTCCATATTCATGCCCAGCTCGGGGCGCAATTATATTTGAAAATGCAATAAAATATGGCTAGAACAGCAACAAAGCGCAGCTTGATTTGCATAAATATTTTTTGTTGCACCAAGAACTAGCGAACAGTTTCATTGTTGCCACTCACTTGGGACGCGGCTAAGATGGGGAATGGTGGGGCATAAATTATACTCATGGTGGGGCAACGAGGTTGGGAGAAAGAGCGCTTATCTCGGAGGCGAAATTAGCTGATAATATGCAAAACACGCCGCCAAATTGCAGCCTGAGCCAAATTTCAAATTGTTACCCAGAGCAAACAATCACGAGCATGCCACTAGCAGTGGAACCCATTCTAAACCCATTTCTTACCATATGGGAGTCACTAATTCTGCACTGTAAGGTCTAGTTTCTAATTAATAGTAAATTCTCTACGTCTGATCTTCACTTTTTCAACAAGGAATACTCGGTATTTAATAGCAATCTTAGGCAGTTCTGACTGTACGTGCTCCAAATATCCTTGGTTTGCTGAATAATTATATTATAGGTAAATTCATTTTTTATTTGCCCGCTTCTTGTGACGTAATTAGGGTTAGAACTGAAATTCCAACTTTAAATCATATGTAGGTATTTAGGTGTGCATAAATTAGGTTGACTTCGTGGTCATGTGTTGAAGTTTTAGTGATGTCGTGAACTCACGTATCGGTGGGCAACTGGGGTAGTGGAACCCGTAAAACCTTGCAAATACAAAATATAAATCCAAATTTCTTATATCCTTTAGAAAATTTGCAAAATTAATTGGTCTTTATATATAAAGATATCTAAAGATAACAATAGGCATATAACAAGAAAGAACGCTGCTTAAGATACACGTTACTCTTTGCCCTCTTAAAAAAAAAGTGTTGCCCGTATTTAAACTTTATATTTAAAATATTTTTGGATGTTTTTGTAGATACCAACAAAAGTCGTTTATTTTGAATTTCCCCATTAACTTATTTTTAAGTTTACAAAATAATGCTTGGTCAGAAGTATCAAACAAACAAAAATATTTTCGATCGTTAACATTTTTAAAACAAGATATGTTTGTGTACATCCTCTCAGAATAAAATATGCACACATGTTATAAGTAAATAAATATAAAAAGAAGAATGTTGATATATTTAGATTGTTATGCCAGTCACAGTTGTCAACGAACCCAAGTTGGTAAGTGATTGCGAGGTTGTTTTTTTTTATTAGAGGCGAAAATTAAATATCTATTTTTCTCTTATCATTATCTCCACCGTCGTTGATTAAAAAACTCTATTAGCGTAATGAAATTACTTGAAGTGGAAATCATTCGAAAAGTTCAAGATCACGAGATACGAAACCTCATGAAGGACATTAAAACATAGAGAGATATGTGGGCGCCGTGGCTTAGTTGGTTAAAGCGCCTGTCTAGTAAACAGGAGATCGTGAGTTCGAATCTCGCCGGGGCCTATCGTAAATGACGATTTTAAATTTTTTTCTATCCTTCTGTCTTTCAAGTTTGACGAGACTGTTCTTCCATTAAAACAAACTACATAGTTATGTCAAGAATAAAATGTACAAATTTTGATGAATTTGTTTTTGATAGGTTTTGCATTCAAGAAAATTCAAGTAAAAAAACCAAATTTTAAAACTTATTAAATATAATAAGTTAAAGTTTAGGCACTTGATTACAAAATTAGTTGCTTTTGTATTTTATATTTGCATCCCAATTCATTGTGAGCATTTAAGCGGCTACAAATTGTCTCATTTGAACATTGAAACGCTTCTGATTTCACAATTGCAACGTCAATGGCAATTTGCTGTGTTGTCAGTTAGTGAAATTGAGATTCTAATGAGTTGATTGAAGGCTGTAAGAGCAGATTGCTGTGGAGTGGAGCCCGGAGTCCAAGCCCGGCTATCTCCCAGGCTATTTGATTAGTAGACCCCAACTGACCAGAATCCACATCGGCCAACTGCAACTGCAAATGCAACTGAAAACGGCAGCGGCGGCAAATGTCCATCAAATGTCACGATCTGCTGCCTGTGCAGATCAATCGAGCGATCGACCGATCGATCGCTCTGGGTAGGATAATTACCCGGATCACGCAACTGGAATGGAGTGGTGCGATTTCTGCCGTCTAGCCTAGACGTTTGAGTTGACCTTGCAACCGCATTTCCCACCCCGCCCCAGGAATTGGCCACTTGGCCAGCTGTTTCGTCTTTATCCCTGGTCTTGGTCCTCGCAAGGGCGTTGCCACATCATCCGTTGCTTATCCGGGATTAACTTTCCACGTTTCCACGTTTCCAGGTTCCAGGGGTGGGGGCACGTCGGGGAAGCACCTCGGGGGCTTAACATGTGCATCTCTCGGATGCGAAGATACATTGACAGGTTTGGGCCCCAGAAATTATGTTGCCAGTGAGCTGAGCGAAGTCTCCTGCCGATGTCGGCAATTATTTATTATCCTGTGTGTGCCCGCAGCCATTGCCACTCTTGTCCTTCTCTTCCCCCGCTCCCCCCTTGAGACCCTAGCCCCCTGCCCATGTCCATGCCTTTGCCTTTGCCTTTGCCCACCCCCTCTGTTGGCCAAATCACTGCCGCCACTTTGTCGTCGTCGTCGCCATTTAAGTTTGCTCTTTGTTTTTGCTTTTCCCTCCACTTTTCGGTTTCATAAATATTCGTGGTTGATTTTTTCCCATTGCCCCTGCTTGTTGTTTTTGTTGCTCTGGGCGACGCCTTTGCCTTTGCTTTTGTTGCTGCACCTATTCTTGTTGTTGTTTGTTGTATTTTCTACCGCCTGCTGTGACTGAGATTCCTGGCCCCCGATAGAGCGAGATGGATACAGACGCAGAGCGAGAGGGAGCGAGTCCAGAGGTGTCTCCACCCATATTCCAGATTCCAGTGGCTCACTTCCACCAAGCACTCCTCACTCACTGAGAATTGAGTGGCAATTTGAGTGAGACTCTGACTGGTCGATTGCTGCAGTAAGTGTTTGTTTTGTTTTTGGTCGGACAACATGCGAATGAATGCTTCGAATAGATAAGAGATAAAGTGTCATGATTGTGGGGATTTGAAAGATCAATTTTAACAATAAAAATAAGTAAAAAGCAAAACATGATTGTCGATACATTTTATTTATTTCAAAACAAATTTTGTTTTATATTTTTTTTATTGTGGTTACTTTTATTTGGTTAGAGTCACCCGGCGGGGCTTGCCAGCAGTTCTTATTGGGCAAAATACGAAATATACATACTTATATTTAGATACGAACTTTAATAGTCGCTTTCATATTGATTTTTCAACGAAATTGATTTAACTAAAGTACACAGTTCACAGCTAAAGCAAAGCAACTGTCCTAGTTTCTCAAAATCTTAAAGAATTTAAAAATATATTGGATATTACATATACTTTCACATTTTTTTTATGAACTTAATGTCAAATATTTTAAAACCCCCACTACTAACTACTAACCCCTCTATGGGAAGTTTTTCTGCTTACATATGTATGTACATTATCTTCACTTCGCTGTTTACCTTTTATCGCTGTTCAAACGACACTCGTATGTATCCATAACATCACAACATACGGGATGACCTGCCCCCGTTTATTTTCATATAACAGCTCCATAATTTTCTTAATGAACGACTTTCTGTGTGAAGGTTGCCATTGTCATTGTAAGGGGGTCATCGGGGGCTTGGGAAGTGGCGGTGAGGGGTTAGCTTCCCTCCTCTCATACATAACTATTTAACGTTAGTTCGTTACGTTGATTTGGAGGTAAATGACAGAATATTGCACTTATTGCCAATTACTAACTCACACAGTCAGACCTGGATGCATTGGCCCACACGCACACAGTTCCATATTCATAAAGCTTAAATGTGCGTGTGATTCGTACCCCTCCACACCCTCACCCACCTTGCAATCTGCCTTTGTTGAATGCATTTTCAATGGCATTTGTGATTCGCAATTGGCTTGTAATTGCTATATTTAGCGTAATGGCAGTCAAGAACCCAGCATTAAGTATTACGGAAAAAGTATCTGAGGCCATTCCGCCCACACTCACCCAAACTCACACACGCTCACGTGCAGAGGGCTTACCTCTTGGGACTTTCGGTTTCCATATCATTAAAGCGGAAACCCTCGGCAGAACTGGGTTACATTCCTACGGAGCTGCAGCCATTAACCTCTAGTTGGGGCACGAATCTCCGGGCCATACATAAATCACAAAATCATCGACGAATATTTGTGCCAAAATCCATAAATTTCTTCACAGCAACGAACCCAAAAAGAAATCAAAGACAAAATCCACAGGACGTTTGGACCTGTCTCTTGAATGCTGCGCCTTGGCCGTGACAACGGCTTCTGGGCAAGAGCAACCAAAATAAAATATTATCCGCGACAACGAGAAACATGACTACCCTATCCTTTTGAAGCATGTCTTTTTAGAATTTTTCATAGATTTTTAATTGGCCTTAGTTATGGTTCACATTTGTTTATAAACAAAATACACTTATTTTAAAAGACCAGTGTACTTACTCCACATTCGCTTAGTGTCAGCACAAATACTATTTTCTTAAGACATTTTGTTCGTACAATTTAAGTTAGCTTTTAAGGTGGTTCAGTATTAGGTAGCTCTCCTAAGTATTAGGTCTCATTATCCGCAATGGAAACCTATGGTAACATAGAAAACATATTTGTGTCGCTTTATCCCTCTGTAATAAAGTCGAGATCAAGGAATGTAGACTTTTAGAAATATTAAAATTGGAATATTAAAATGTTATTACAATTCCGTCCCACATATCAAATTTTATAACGCTCTGGCAAACAACACAATTTAAGTAATGTTTGCACGACCTGCTAAAGTCTGTTTAAATTCACAATGATAGTGATTTCAGTCGACTTTTTCTGTATTTATTTGCGATACTCGAAGAGTAAGCAAATACTGTAAACGCGCAAATGTCTGTCTGTCCGCCCGTCCGTCTATCCGTACAAACATCGAGATCTCGGGAACTTAAGAGCTTGACCCACAAAATTTTGCACACAGACTTATATAAGCTTAGCGCAGATCAAGCTGCAGGCAAATGTTTTGTTTGGCAGTCAGAAAATGTTATTAAACTTAGTTATTAAGCTCCCTTCGAAGAAGTTGGTAGGCAACAAATTTGGAAAAAAGCAGTGGTATCTCAAAGTCGGAGTACTCGACAACAAATTTTTTTTTTTTTCTATTCATATCTGACCATGATTCAATTAATTTGCGTTAATCTGAATACAATCAGATTAAATAACTCGGGGAAGACTGATCAACAGTTCGGACATGTGTACAAAGTAAATTCAAGACGAGCACGTATTCTCCTTCTTGTCGCCATTCCCTTGGCTCTTGACTCTTGCCAAACAACAAATACTCAACACATGTCCCAAGCCTACAAACTGTGGGATCGGGATGGGATTACCAGGGCAACAAGCGCCAGTCCCCAGTGGATTCACTTCGGATTCTGGTGCGGCTTTTCGCCTTGTTTACGCTAAGATGGCGTATTGTATAACATCATTATGTGGACTTCGTTCATGTTCATGTCATAATTTTGCACAGCCCATTCCGAGGAGTCAGCACCAGAGCCAGTGAGCCACTGAGCCAGCATCAACAGCAGCGCATTCCAAGCGCCAGTCTTCTGTTCCAGGCGAAGTCACAGTCTCAGTCTCAGTCCCAGTGTTGGTCTCATCTCCAGCCGTGTCTTCAGGCTCCAGGCTTTTCAGCCGGGATTCGAGAATAGAAATCGGGAATCGGCATCGTTCTGAGTATTGGCATCAGAATGTGGCGGTCGCTGTTTGTGCCATGTTTGGGGCTGCGTAATTAAAAATAAATTTTCGCGCTCTGAGGCGACAGGAGCGCATCTGCCGTACTTTGGGAAGAAGGCGCCACTCATGATTGTATGTATTTTCAAGTTGGTCTTTAAATTATGCAAATTATCAGCTTGAATCATTTTTCACTCCGCTGTCCTTTCAAAATTACAACTTCTATAAATTCCCAGGCAGAGCAATCGGTTTTTATATTTTGACCTCAACTTCTGCTTCCCAAAATTTCTGTTGCCCCCATTTTTGAGGTTTGATGTTCCTGACTTTCAAAGTAATAAATAAACTAACAAAATTTCCTGAAAATGTAGGTTAACTGAACCAGTAAGTTTTTTCGAATTAGAATACCTGAAACACATCAACGTAGTTTAATAATTGCCCTTACAGATCCAGGGTTCTCTCAGCACCCGGAGCAGCGCTCCTGTTTGCCATAGGCTGGGTACAACACTTTTCGTTACTTTTTAATTTAATGAATATTGTGGGACAATTTATTAGCGAACATATTGATTTCAGCGTTTGCCGTGTTCCACCGATGTCTCGTGTGCAGTCCCCTGCGAACGTGAGTGTGTCTTTCTTGTGTTGTTGTTGCAAAGTTTATACGGTAGTTACCAACATAAATAGCAGCAATTTGGCCAGACACCAACAGCAGAGATAAAGCGGGGCAAGAAGAGGGCCGATGTGGCCGATTTGGCTGATCTCTGGCACTGGGCCCGACCCGGACGCAATCGCCGAGCCGAATGAACAAGCTGAACAAGCGTACAATTAATATGCCCAGCCTGCCGCCGTCGCCGCCCGCACCACAGGCGGTCTCCCGCAGATCGGCACAGGTAACCCCACAGGTCTCCAGATCCACAGGTCCGCAATTCTGGTGAGAGACTCTTTGAGAACGCTCCAGCCTCGACCCGAACTCTGGGGGAGCTGGGCGCCCGTTTTCCCTACCATTCTCCCCCGGGTTTTTGGATGGTTGTGTTTGGCTTTCGCATCGGCCGAAAGCCGCTGCTGAGTGCGATTTATAGCTCTTAACAAATTGTTAATAAATATTTTATTTATATTGATGAGACAACACGAAATTATTCACAATTTACTCACTCGAGTTTTACGTACAGGCGATTGAGTGTGTGCGTGTTTCTTCCCTCTGGAGTGCCTCCCGCAACTTTAGTGCTGCTCCTGATATTTTAAATATTGTGCCCATTAGTTTGACAGCCGGGGTGTATTGGACTGCTGGCAATGAGGCTATAAAAGTAGTGTTGCTGCTTGTACTGTGTAAACAGTCTCAAGATTTCAGTCTCAAGATTTCAAATTAAGGATTTAAGTTATATCTAATATCACAAGAGACTTATTCGATTCTTTTTTAGGTGAAATTTTGGTGATCACTTTAAAAAAATGCGAACAAATGTATTATTTTGATAATAAATTTAAGTTTGGTTGAGAGATTAAAAAGTGTGAGAAACAAAACTTAAAAGAATAAATTGTGCTTTGAAATACGTATTAGAAAGATGTAATGTTTAAATTAAGAAATAAACTTAAAAAGTCAATAATTGTCCAATTATCAGCCTGCTAACACAAAACACAAGTAATCCTGCAGTCGATCATATAATCCCACTCAATGAAATAACTTCAGTACTCAGCTGCGCATTTGTTTCAATTACCGCGGAGATGCCCATATGATTGATCTGTGTCCAGTCCTCATCTTCCGATGGCACCCTGTAATTAGCGCGTGAAATGTTTTCGCTTTATTATTGCTTATTTTTTGGGCCAATTGAAATGGAATTTAAATGAGTTTAGTTGCGGGCATCGCAGGCAGCAGGAGTGGTAGTGGTGCATGCTTATGCCTTCCTCCCGTTGGCCACCCCACCCCACCCCATCCCACTCCTTCGTATCATGGTCAGCAGCTGTCAATCACAATGATTTATGTCGCCGCCTGATGAGTGCGAGTGCGAGCGAGAGAGGGCGACCTGAGCGATCTGAGAGATCGCTGTGCATTTGCCTACATCAACGGGGCAATTTATCTTTCCGCAGTTGCAGCGGCGAAAACTCATCAAGCGTCGGCGGCCTCTTTCTTCCATAATCGCTCACCTCCCCAGCCCCTCTTCCTCCCCCTTCCCCTTACCCCTCCTTCTGGCACCGCCCCCATCCAAGCGACTGGCGCTTATGAATTTTTTTTCATTTGAATTTCATCTCACTTCATTGCTTAATTGTCGCCGCTTTTGATGAATTGTTTGTTTGGATTTGCCGCGACATTTCCCCAGTTTCTCCAGCCCCTTCGCTCCTTTAGAAACGAACACATGTCATCGTAAGGTGTTAGATAATATTAAAGCCAGCGCTGGTCTACCTATTGAAAATCAAAGTTTCACGGTCTTTACCAATGTCCTTTTTGGCATTTTAAATATAATCAAAATTTTAAAAAGTTTTAAAATATAATAATTTAGTTTTATTTAACATTTTGAAATGATTTTGACTTCATTGTTCTTCTTACCTTTTTTAAAAGACAAATTCAAAATTTCAAAACTGTTGGATCAAGAATTTTTTTTCTTTTTTGAAAGGTTTTTAAATATGTTTATACTAACCACTCTGCTCAAAACGTATAATATATTTTTTTTATATGAATAAAATGACAATATTTTTTTTTTGATTTAAACGATTCATCTATTGTTATTTATTAAATTAAATTAATTAATGCAAAAATGATTTGTAGATTTAGTGCTCTTAAAATCCTTAAAAAAGGCGAGTAAATAGATGAATATTTCAGAATTATAAAAAGATAGGTTTTACTTCAGCTTGTATTGGAAAGAAAAAAGGAACAGGGCTAAAAAAGACTTTCTCGTAATTTAAATTTTAAGTTTTTTGGGTTATAAGCTGAATTTAGTTCTAGCATACGGAGTAAGAGTTGTTTTGAGCGGGAATTTTGTTGCACTGGCGGAAAGTTTGATGTAATTGCAGCCCTGGCTGAGGATTGCACATATTCTGCCTGGAGGGCCTCTTTCTGTCGATGTGGCAGATGTTTCCCCTGTAATTTGGCATTGTTAGCCGTCTGGCGTTTGGCCCGAACAGTTCGTGATGCAGTCGCTCGATCGGCCGCCATCTTGGCTACCTACTGGAGCCATTTACATTCGCCTGGGATCGAGACTAAGACCGGGCGGGACATTATCGTTGCTTTGGCATCTCAATTTACCAATCAAATAACAAATGCGCCGCCAAAGATGCTTATTAATGGCGGCCAACGGTTGAGACGCGGCTCCGTCAAACTGCAGCTTCAACTTCCACTCCATACCCATTGCCATCTCCATCTCGGTCCGATTCCGCTTTCAGCCCCAGCCTCCTATAATTTCCACGAACTCTCCATTGTCGATAATAATTGATTTGATTGATGCTTCGACGGCTGCCGATGTCGATGCCGCTGCCTCGTCTCCTTCCACTGTTGATTGGTCCCCGCACTTCGCGTCTCTCTGTTTTTGTTTAGGAAGCAATTATGGGGACCTTTATCATCGTCTTTGTAAGGATTCGGGAAAATGGCGATTCACAAAGACTTTGAAAGGATTTAAGCCCCCTCGGTGCTTTATATACAACAAATTTTAAAAATAGAAAGATTTATGTGAAAAATCTTGAAAAACTTAAAGAAAATCCCCCTTAAGTTTTATATACAAAGAATAATGTACAAAAATAAAAACTTAAAAATTTGAAACAAATTTACCAACACAACTATTTAGCATTTATTTATTTTCTTATTTTCAAGACATCGAAACTAGTATATGGTATTGAATGTTTTTTCATTGCGAACTTATTGAACTATGTTCCGTACTTGGCAGTTAACCCATTTACTGTCTTTTTCCAATGTGCATTTACACGAAATGTTGAAAATGTTAGATATGTATGCAGGCACTATTAATTTAAACATCAAAACAAGGCCCAGTAAGCGAGTTTCCTGATGAGTATATAAGTATTGTTATTTAAAAACAGGGCACTGGCCACGCATATTATTAAACTTCAAAATTAAACAAATGCTTTAAAAGGTAAAAAAAGCACCACAGCCCTTTGCAATTGAAATTTGAAGAGATAATTTATTAGCCTCAAGATTATCTCGGTCTAGATCGGAGATCTGGGCACCATTCCGCCTCGCTGACCCCTTTTTTCTTGTCTTGTTAACAAATTACCCCAAAACAAAAGTCCGAAGGGGAATTTGCATGCTCATCACGACGACGCCGGCTCAGATTACGATCGACATTCCCGTCCGCTGTCCGCCAGCTGACCTCCAGTCAAGTCCGACGCTCTGAAGGGATCTAAGGAAACAAGTGTAAAGCGTTTGGGGCAAATTGTGCTAATCGCCAGGACACATCAAGTGTGAAGGGGCTTGGAGGGAGTAGTAGGGTCCTACTATTGGTATCGGCAACGCCATCGAACCCGTTGCTTAGTTCCTGCACACAAGCGAAACAAAAGTGATGCTGAAATTCCCTGAAATCCAACTCTATATGCCTTTCAAAACTAAATTAATCTTCATTGGAAGCAATCGACAGCAGGAGGAAAAGATGCAGAGGGGCTTGAAGCTAAGGAACCGGAGCTCCATTTGGATTGAAGCCGCCAAGAAAAATTAGCGCAAATGATTGACAGCCTAAATGAGAATTTAATGGTAAACTTTAGTTTAATTTTTTTTTCTGCCGATGCTGTTGTTATGCTGGAGCCAGAAGATGATTCCGAAGACCCCAAGCCAGAGTTCGCTATAATTTGGCGCAGAAATAACCCTAAAGGATCGGGAGATCAGCTCGCTGTAAAAAGTAAAAGCAAAATTGTTTCCACAAACCAAATTGATACCAAATTGATGTTTCTTTTCCCTGTTTTGTTGATGTTTTGCAGAAACGATTTAACGAGAGTGGAGCAAGGTTTCACAACCGTTATAAGACAGTTCCTTTCCACTCGAGTCAACATGAATTCCTCAACTTTAACTTTCTGCATCTGCAATGGAACACAAATGGGTTAATATGTGAGATACAAAAATAAACCACCCGATCCAAAATAAGGGCCTTAGGACTTAATAAATCTTAATATCGCTGTTAAGAAGGCATTTAACATCTTAATAAGCTTTTTCAAAACTTTTCCTGTGATTCTTTAAATTGAATCATCCATATTGAGAATTTGATTTGAGATAAATATGACTAAGATAACCGAATTTATTTAAAATATAGGTACATAAGGAATGTTAACGCTTAATACCTAATATGAATAGAGTTGAAAATAAATTTGTTTTAATATGTCTTAAACTAGGCTTAAAATTTACTCCGATGTGTAGCTTTCGACATTAAATCGATATAAGTCTTAATCTAAAAAACATCGTCAAAAACATCTTAAAGCTTGCTTTTAAGCAATCTTTAAAAATATGTGTTATTAAGTTGGTTTGCAATAAGATTACTAATATGGTTGTTTCGTGGAAAATGTGAGGTTTATTACAATTTTAAAGCTGTCATAGAAACGCCTTAGTTAAGTCTTATTTGCCTTAGTTAAGTGACGCATTAATTAAATGACGCACTAACAACTTTTTCATGCTTTTGTTTTCGTTAAAAATTGTATTAATGTTTTATGTTTGCGATTCGTATAAATGGTTGAAAGAGCAGTTAACAGCTTATATAAATGTCAAAGTGAGGATGAGTAAGAAAAATAAGAAAAACCGTTTCAAGACTTCATTTTCAGAATCGGTTCGGCCTGGATACCCTTTTGCCTTGACTCCTTGGAGGCACTCTCCCTATCTGTGGGCATTTGAAATGCTTTATTTGCATTTTGATGCGACGAGAGGCATGGACAAGGACCACAAAGGGGGCCAGAGGGATGGGAGACAGAAGTGCATTTTTGCACGCAATCCTTGCACCTACTGCAACTGCTGACTGACCTGACGTCACTTGGCGGCAGCGGACAATTTATGCGCCTCTGCGGGCTGCCTTTGCCTTTTGCCTCCTGCCTCTTGCCTCTTACAGCCCCTCTTCATCGCCGTCCCTGTCAGTCAGTTATCGATATGTCTGGCAAGCGACTTGGCCTGGCCTGCTGGGTTCCGTGTGCGTGTCATCAAGTTGGTCTAAAGTGACAGTCGCGATTTAATGGCGCGCAGTCGGTCAGCGAAGGCGTTCCCAACAGTCCCCAGCACCCCCCTTCCCAAAGTATACACATACCGAGTGAATAATCAATCGATTTCAGTTCAATTAGCACCTTTTAGTGTGCAAAATAGCGCTACCCAAACCCAGAACGCGGCCCACTCGAAAGTTCCTGCGATTGCGGCTCCTGCAACTCCTCCTGTTGCCTGTCAATTTCGCTGTCAGCGATTGTCAAAAGCTAAGTGCAACGCCCCCTCCTCTCCCCTCCCCACCCCTCAGTCGGCGACTCAATGTCAGTGCTTTATAAACACATAACTGCAAATTATTTTTGCCATTGTAAGTTGTTTGGTTGTTTGATTTTTGCTGTTGTGCTTTGATAGCGCCGCAACCTTCACATAGAAAATCTCTCAACAAGAAAATTACACACAACAAAGTTATATAATGGCTGCGAGCGGAAGGGGGACAGAGGGGATCACCAAAGTGGGCAGTTATTTTCTATATTTTTAAGGGTCTTCAACTCTGTCTCTTTCTAAGCAGGGGATTAGGTTGGTTCTGGTCACTTTCGGTGAAGGAAAGGAAACGAACGAAGCGAAATAAAAATTGAAAATTATGATTGGTTTGAAGTCGAATTTTGTGTGTAATTATCCACACCGAAATTGAGGTCCTATGGAATAGGATCTGGTCGTCAATGTTTGCGGTTTCCGCTGACGCTGAAAAAGATAGGGAGAAAAAGTCAGCTGCCATGTCACTCAAACTGAGCTCATTAATTCCTATAATTCTTCTCCGAAACTCATGTGAGAACCCCATGAAATCCCCAACTAAGAAGTGGCGCCAGTCTCTGCTAAAGCCTAATCAGAGACTAATTAATAAACATTAATGTTACGACGGCTGCCGTTTAATTAATAATTATGTTATTTACATAACTAATTCAAATGAGTTGGTGGCAACATGTTCATGCCCAGTTTTCATTACTGCCGCTGGCTCCCATCTCTTCAAGCCCACCTGTTTCTCTTCCAATCTGCCTCGAGTGGCAGACAAATTTCATTAGCTATTTTTTGACTGACTCCAGTTGCAACTAAGGAGGAAACCGGATTAAAATAAGGCAATTTCAAATGACGAATAATGGAATACCCTGATATCGCAGGTGTCCCCGAAAAACGTTAAATATCTTGGGAAAGATATTTAAACCTAACAACGTGAATAAATACAGCTTGATTAAGATATAAAAGGACGAGTTCTTACATTTTTTATTTAAATTCAATTTTTGTTTTAAACTTAAATCTGTCGCCTAGTAATATAAGAGATTTGATTTGGGAACAGTTCAAAAAGTGATAATTGTTTTTGGGTTGCTCTTAATTCGGGCACTCTCTTAAATAACATACAAAAATTGCATTAAGCAATGTTTAAACAAACTAATTGAATTTAATATATGATCACATAGCAGTCACGGCTATAGTCACACACCTTCTTCGAGGAAGAGCCGCTTTCTGTCACCACAAACCTATTAATAAAAACCTAAACGACAGAAGTTTTATTTTTTGGTAGATTTTTTGGAAGACTCGAATCTTTCCTTTAAACACCTATGGCTCAGCAACAAAATTCGATGCAAATAGCTCCTTAAAATTTAACATACTTCTGTTTCACCAATTAATCCCAGCCTGTAACTATTAAGTGGAGCACCAACATTTGCTAATTAAGGCTACTGTTGGGTAAGATTTGCCAACTCGGGCGTCGGCTAATTGCAATTAATTATTGCTGTAATCCATCATATACATACTTATACTGAGAGTCGTTTTTAAGTGTGAGTTTTGGGTTCGGGCTGACTTGGCATCATCATCATCATCATCGTCATCGCCATCGTCTGCATGGCGGCGGCTTCTTTTTGGCTAACGAAAAATAATGGAAGTGGAAAACTTTGGAGGGCCAAACACGCGAATGTCGTATAAGCAGTTGTTTTTTTCCCTTAATTTGTTCTTGTGTTTGGTTGTTTATATAATGCAAAATGCAAATTGGAGCGACCAACGAGCGACAGCTGAAGAAGGAGAAACGCCATAAAATTCGCGCAAAGTCAAATTGGATTAGGAATTGCATCATGAAAATACTTAGCGAGGTAAGATAAGAAATGACCTGGGAATGCAATGGAAACTGCGGTTGGAATAAATTTTGTATGCTAGAAATATTAAAACAGGTAATTTCTCTAGACTTTGAATTTGTTAATGAAGAACATGTGCTGTCAAATAATATTTTTTTTATACTTTCAATAACTTCTGTTTTAACTTCGTAAAATACAATCCACAAAACAATTTACTTTTCACAATGTCTTTTAGCTCTCAGTCTGGGATATTTAACAGGTTTTCCAAAAGTTTTCTAAGAAACCTTAGGAAGTACCATAAAAACTTCGTAATATGTCCATATTTTTATCTTAAGGTTTTTTGTTTAAAACGGCTACGCGCGAGTTCTTCGGATCTAGACTAGATGCTTTGTGTTTGTACTAACATGGGTTCTGATTATACTTGGGACAATTGTTTTCGGATTTCCACAGCTCTTCCTTTTGTGTAAATTAACTCAAATGATTTATCATTAAACCGTATTCCAATTCGGGTGAGTTAATCTTACACGAGTGACTCAAATCTGAACTCATTTATACCCATAAATTCAGGCCTCGAATGATTCATACACGGGCTTGAATGCATTTAATGAGACGCCTTACTCAAACATTCTTACTGAAATTGTATGGGTGCATTAAAGACTTTTGTTACCCTTTTTTTACTCTTAATATTCTTTAGACTTTCGCTGCAGATCGATATTCCCACGCCATATCACTCACTCACAGTATTCATATTTAACATGCGTGTCTTACTCAAAGAAGTTACAAGTTTTCACAAACTTTGAAAATTTACTGACCGAAAATAAAATGTTATTTAATGTTGTGACGTGTACTTAAACTCAAAACGGAAAGAAACAACGAAAAACGCACCGAACGCGGCTGATGATGAAGATTAACAATTGTGTTCGACAATTGTCAACTTTAATTATTTACTAATTGTGTCTGAATTATGAAGAACTGTGGCGGCCGCTTAATTGTCGGGTAATTAACCAGCAACAACAAATTGTTGGCTTAACTTTTTTTCGGGTAAAAAAGTTGAACATTACATGGGCCCAAAGGGAACGAGCGAAGCTCCGCCCCCAAAGGCGCTGTTGTTATGAGAGTAAGCGAGTGAGTGAAACAACATGGCGTGGTTCCAGTTTCCATTTTGTTCCAAGCGCTGGAAGTTGAGTGAAACTCTCTCGAGCTCGAGTTCAGTTGAGTGGACCAAAACAATTCAACTTCAACGCCTCGGAAAGTGCAGACAACATAGAAGAATGGAACAAAAGTTACAATTGCAATTGCACATCAACAACAACATCAGCCAGTGCCTGTGCGTTTCCCCAGTTAATAATTATTCTAGTTTACACAGTCGCACTTGCTCCCCCTCAAATGCAGTTTGAGTGTAAACACATTTAACTACGTCAAAAGGGTATTCAAAGGGCTTTTAGTGGATTCAGGGGGCAGAAAGCCCTCAATCTTGATAAGGAAATGCGACTGCGACTACGTGAATTCTAGTTGCTGGTTAATGCAGCGCAAATTGCTCATGTTACCTGGACAAAAACGGAGACAGAGGTTGCTAGACTGGGGGAAAGGGGAGGCAGGTGCTGCGTCTTCTGACACTTTGCCACAAAGGTTCAAAAGGGTGTAACGGATCTTCAACTGCGTTATAGATCAAAAGAACTCATATAACCATTTTCTGGACAAATATGTTTACTAAACGATGCCCTTACAGCTACACCGAAAACAAAATCGACATTCTTTTTAGACATTAATGTGCTCCTGTTGTTTGGTACAAAATCTGTAATAAGATGATTATCAAAGGGACACTAAATTGACACTAGAAATTGTAAGAATAATTCTTCGAAAGTATCAACTTGATACCAAAAACGTGACACAAAGTATACGCTTTTTACATGCTAGTGTCATCGTATTCATTATACAAAATTTAAGGGTCAAATTTATTATTTTCGCAATAGGACACTAAAATTGCCTTAGTATAATTTTGTCATTAGTCAAATTAAGAACGACACTTTGGGATTTTTTTGGGAGCACTTTTACATATTGGAGCTTTTGATGTGTTCGTTTTAAAATCACCTCTACAGAACATTGAACTTCTGTACAAAGCTTTCACATTTTTCCGGAGCCGATTTATACGAATAATGAAATCTTCGCAGAGCAGTTTTATGGATTTAATGGATTGTTGAAAGCTTTAGCTAACACTTTACTGAAGAAACTTGAAAAAATAAATTTTTTATAAGTTCAAACAATTTGGGCGAATTACCCTTGAGAAGGATTGTTATTGAATTCCTTTTGAATTTGTTTTGTAAAAGAAATTACTGTGAGGATAAAAGTGCTGCCAGTAATTTTGTTACTAGCGCAAAATAAATAATTTTCATCAAAAAACACCCCTTTATTTTATCATTTAAATTTTTCCAAAGCCGACTACCATTTTTTTTGTCAAATAAATCGAATGTTTGTATTGTTAATCACTTTATGAACTTTCAAAGACATAATTCATAAATTGCCGCGATGTTACATGTGTGAAAGATTATCAGAATGTTTGGGTGTTTTCTAAAATATACATTTAAGAAAAAACAACTTCAAGCAAATTTTGTTTTACATACTTTAAGTAATTTATTTCGTTACTTCTCTGGCCGTAGAACTCCCCCAAAACGGCCCGAAACTTTTTCTTTCTTCAGCCTGGACAAGTAATATTTCACTTTAATTACAATAATTTGTTTACGATTATTGGTCAACATAGTAAATTGTGTTTTGTATCAATTGGAAATTTGCGTGCTAGTTTTCGAAATAGTTTAGTTAATGGCTTTATTGACTCGGCTGAGAGTGGGGGGAACCACGAGCTGGGGTTGTTTCATAAAGAATTTAATAACTGGACCTCACCCTCTATTTATAAATACACTCTTTATTCGTTTCGCGGGAACATCAAAATGCATTTAGTATTATTATTTTTTTTTGAGTAGGTTAACATGAATTTTGCATTTGCATACATAATGAGAGAACTTTACTCCCAGCTAAAACTGTCATCTTTTTTTCTGCACTCTTACCTTTCGACAATTAAAACATAATTAAAAGTGCACTAAATAGTAAATTTTTACAAGGAGACCAACCTCAATATTGCTCACACACCTTCTGCCTCCGCTCTTCCCTCCACTTCCAGAAAATAATTTTCGTATAAAAATGCGCAAATAAAAGCAGAAGAAGAGGATAAAAAGTTTAAAAATAAAGTCATAATTTTTAAAATGATTTATGAATTGCGCCGAGGAGGGAACAGCCAGCAGACAGGTGGGAAGGGAGTGTACCCCACGGGGTACCCCTTGCTGCCTCTTCTCTTTGCGATTATTACACATTTTATTTAATTTCTTTTGTTGTTTGCTCTTATTGCAACGCTTTTTAAATTAATTTCTTTGCTGAATTGCATTTTTAGCCCCAGTTTGAGTTGGCTTTATTTCGCATTTCTCGGCCGAGGGGTGGGTGTGTGAAAGGGGAGATCTGGATCTGAGATCGGCATTAGCATAACCCGGCACGCATGCCGTCTGCTGTCTACCCGAGGGCATGGCCACGAGGAGAAGGGGGGGTCTGCTGCTCATGACTTCTCCCCGGAGCTTGTTAAATTTCGACATGGCCTCTTATGATTAGCTGAATTATGCTTTTAAAATTTGCATTGCGATAAGATCGAGCTTAGCGCCTAGCCAGCTCCGATGCCTCCGAAGCAGCATTATCATTTGAATGGGGTGTGCATTAAAATGAAAAAGAATGTGAGAGGGTGAATGGAAGGGTCAGCTTGATAATCAAACCATTAAGTTGTCTCCTTTCCTTTGCCTTATCCAAACTACCAACCCTGTTCATTTGTTCTCAAAACACTCTAAGTTTTATAGTGAAGGCTTGATCTTAATCTATGAAAAAAATGAGTACATTTGAAACCACTTGAAATTTAATAACCGAATTAAAAGACATTTAATTCAAGTTCGTTAATTCTAAAATATTATTTTTTTATACTCAATTAATAGGGCCGATTCGCCTTAACTTAATTAAAGATCTCATGTGTTGGTTACATTGCACATTGCACATAGCTTAAACAAACAAATAAATTACGTTCTGATTTAAAATAAAAGTTGAACTAGTTTTATTGAGAATAGAAAGTATAGCTCTTGTTTTTGGGAGAAAGCGCTGCAAGCAATATAAGTTTATTTGTATCACAAATTAATTTTTTCCATGTTAAATGCAAATTCAGCAATGAATCACATCAATCAGGCCGTGTTTTTCTTTAGATCTCATATTCTTGTGTGAATTTCCCTAGGAAAAATCAGACCAAATAGGCAACTGGTCAGAGCTTATCGGGGTATCATTTTCTTGGCTTGGCAATTACGAATGCAAAATAATTTCTTTTGCCGACTGACCGCCACCCCACCTCCTCTGTTTTCCCCTCCGCCTCCAGTGGCAATTAAGCGAGTTGAAAATACTTCTTTCTTTTGGCTTTCAGCAGTAATGAGATGACCAGGGAGGGGAAAGAAGTCGTGGTACGCCCCTGCTTGCATGCTGAAATTTGCATTTTAAGTTGTGTTTAAATATAATTTTTTTCCTCTGTTTGTTGGCGCAATTATTTATTGCTGAAAGTGCAACTAGGCGTATGCTTAACTTTGTTGATAATTGGAGTGAGAATAAATTTATAATTTATAATTCATATGTTGTTTTTTTCAGCTGCCGCTCGCCATTTGAAGTGCACAAAACATGAACGCTAATTAATGTGATTTTTAAGCGTTGAAAAATTGCAGTCATTTGTATGTGCTTTTCTCTCTCTCTTCACCGTTTCTTTGCTATTTTTGTGGTTTTTTTTTTTATTTTTTTTTTTTTTTTTGTGCCTAAACGGTTTTCTTTGACCGACTGTGGGCGCCAAAAAGGCGTGACAGACGCTGGCCACCAGACCCATGATTAGGGGCATTCAAATGGCCGGCTAATGGCCATCATCAGGGCAGCCAACCACCTAACCTAGCCCACCTGCACCCATTCCTGGACTTAGTGCACCCTTCAACCATTTTGGAATCGTTCGCTATTTGCCATTTGTCAGCTATTTTGCATTTAAGTCAACCCCGCTTCGACGTGAATCACGTGCACGTTAGCCTGACCCCCGCTCCCTCCTCCAACACCCTCGCAAATGACAACGTGTGTGGGCGTCGAGTATATCGGTTACTTCGCACCCAGCCAAGGCAAAGCAAGTTAATCCGAACTGATCCGTACCGATCCAATCCGATCCGTGCCAAAACTGAAACCATGCAATGGCTGATAGAGGGCGACAGCCAAACCGCAAAACACCAACTCAAAATTCAATTCTCGGGGGACAACTTGCTAATCGGTTAAATTAGCCGTAAAAGAATGCACAAGGCATCGGGTTACCTACTCCCTCGCAACGTGAGAACCTCGGCCACTGTCAGGTGAAGTCCACTTGCGGCAAGGTGACTTATGCTAGACGTGTGCCATGGCCTCAAATCGAGAGACAAGGATACCAGAGGCGTAGTTATAAATTGGGAAAAAATCCTTATACAAATAGTTTTGAGATATCTCTGTGTTATTGTTTAAGCTTATCTTGTTAAGTAGTTGATCTCAATCTGTAAGTTGAATTGAATTGAAGTCAAAATTAATGTAGCTAAGAAATGTTGAGTATGTGGATTTTTGTGGTCTTTTCATTATTAAATTTGTCATTAAGGATATGGGCGCACTAATTTTTAAAATGAATTGTCACAGTCAAATTCCTAAAAAATCTTTATTTTTTAAATTAAAAGATGTTTAGTTTTCAGTTTACATAATTTTACGCTTGCTTCATTAACTACTTATAAATTCAGAGTTTTTGAACGATACTGAACTTTCACTATCTATTCTAAAAACTTTTTTAAAATGCATGCAAACGTAGTACGTGCCTTGAGTTTTAATGAAAGGTTCGACACTCTTTTGCAAAATTGATTTATTACATTCTTTGTTGTGGAAATGTTATAATTTACGATGACAATTTATTTTATACTTTCTGTTTTGTGCTGTAAGCTTCTTATCTGTGTGATTCTGCCAAGAAAACAATCATGATGATCAATACTTATCACTACTTATGCCACTGTCCAACTTGAACTGTTGTTGAAATAATCAGCTTATTAAGGGGGAATCATTGAGCAAAGGGCAAGGAAACTTTAAAAAATCCCTATCTGATCGGTAGCTGCCCCCGATCAGACTACGCACCTGCAGTCGTCGCAAAAACAGGGGCTATCTGCGTAAGCGACGAGGAGGGGAGAAGCAATAGCATTACCAATATCAATACCATTACCCATACCATGCCGATATCAATGTCAACAGGTTTTGTGGGCCTCTCCCGAGGATTTCTGCGATGAGATGGGGAGCGTTCCCGATACGATCTCGAGTTTCGCGCGACGCAACCGCGACGATCTGCCGC
Organism: Drosophila oshimai; assembly: GCA_018150695.1. NCBI lineage: Eukaryota > Metazoa > Arthropoda > Insecta > Diptera > Drosophilidae > Drosophila > Drosophila oshimai. The sequence goes on from JAECWM010000278.1 coordinate 733,735, forward strand.
CGGCGGAGCTTGACTCACACTCCCAAGCTACTAAGATCGGATGGGATGCGATGGAATGGAATGGGATGGGATGGGATGGGGTCGAATGGGCTGGGTCGGATCCCGGGATCCTTTGCGACTTAATCATTGTTATTTGGAGCCATTAGCCACAACGCTTTGGCTGCTGGTGTTTTCCGTCAGCGGCAATTATGTTGACAATTCGGGGCCACCTAAAACAGATTTCAGAACTGGGGTTATCATTAGGAGCAGTTTATTGAATACGTGTTTTTTTGGCCCGATTAATGGGTGCAGGGCAGGCGCGACAGGTGGCCAAGGGCCACGAGAGTTTTGAACGAGGCCTCGAACAGGAAGCAGAATACTTAGGCCCAATAAACGTCGCCCCAAAACGCATCGAATAAATTCTCAATTATCGCCCACGCCTGCTCTCGACTTGTTTTCCGGACCCAGGCAATTTGTATTAGTCCAGCACAGGCATAAATAAAAACGTGTACCGTCTGTGGGTATTTAGACATCACAGCTTACACTGCACCGAAAGAAACGCTCCTCCACTTAAGTGATCTTTAGGCTAGCCTCGTCGAGACACTTCGCTCAGTGTTTGCACAGCCAGCGATTGAATCGTTTAGAGCCTTAAATACTTCCATAATATAGAGCTGCAATATCATTTTGAGGCCCAGCGGCTGCTGCCATTGATCAGGATGCAGGGGAGGGCGGAGGATAAATATGTATGTTGGCTACACAATCCAGGGCCTGGAAAATGCGGAAACGTGGCAAGCGATTCACATCGCACTCTCTGGGCTCTGACTGGTGTTCCTTAGTTTGCTTTGAATTGAATAGGAGATTTCTTTAAATACCCTGTAATCTTTAAGCAAAAGGGAACACTTTTGTCATTAATCTTTAGATATCTTTTATACAAATAGAATTTTATCCCTTCAATCCTTCAACTGTTTCGAAAATTTATGGACTTTTGCAGACACTCTCATTTTCCATAGCAATTATATTCTAAATTATAAAAACTAAAAAAATTTAAAGACTTTTAAAGAAGTACTGGACCTTTGAATTTAAACACCCCAGCAACTCTTTTTTTTGTAATTGTGAGTTACTCAAATTACTGGTTAATTCAAAGTCTATGCACACTTTGAAGGCTTTCATTCTTATGTACATTTTATGTGCAACAAATCCATCAAGGAGCAGGCAGCGCCATCTAGTGTTTGGATTCACCTTGGGGCGGTCTCGGGTATTAGAATCGAGCACTCTCTGTTCTGTCCTGGCTGTGGCTTGTGTAAACACCCACTAAACTGCTCGAGTCGCAGTCTCCAATGGTTCATAAATCATCGCGATAACAAATTACCGCTGCTGGATGCCGGAGAAAGGAGGGGGATTGCGGGCGGGGAAGCGTTCGAAAAGCAGCATGGAAGTTACAAAAGATCAATCTTATTTGCGCCCCGAAAATAGCCAAAGTTGAGGCAGTTTGTGCTGGGCTTTAAAAGAGGCGCTTCGCAACCCAGTCTTAAGTCTGAAGTCTCAAGTCTCAAGTCCCGAGTTCCTAGTCCAGTCCGTCGATTAATTTGGTTTGTTCGGCCTGCGAACATCTCTCTTTCTTTTGGCTGCATTATTATTATTATTGTTATTGCACAGTCCCCGACTCGGCCTGCTCCTCCAGCTAAACAAACTTACAATTTAGATTGAATTTATTTGAGCGCATTGCCTAGACGAGGAGCAGCCAGCCGAGCCAGCTCGGCCTGCCCATTGAGATCTTCATTTGCTGATCTTTCTGGGAACATCTCGGCGGCGTTGACCCCAAAGGCAGCTGAAGCCGAAGCCGAAGCCCAGGCAACAGATCCAGCCAAAACCCCGACTTCGGCTGGGACCTGCGTATCGGGAGGGAACTGACCAGCGAGCGAGCAGGCGATGCCTTTCGCTTTGCGCTGTGCGTTCCTGCTTTTTGAACTCTATTAAACTCAGCGGATTTATTAATTTTGCTGCCGATTAACTGTTTCAGATACCGCTTGACCATTCCATTGCATTCGATTCCGGCCCTGGCCCGCAACCGAACTGAACTGGCTCTTCAGCCGCGACTCGTCTCGTATCCGTTAGCTGGATCGCTTCATAAATCAAATTTTGTTTGGTCTCTTGTGGCATTCGCAAAGGAAATCGCGGCCAGGCAATCGGGAGAACCTTAAAACGCCGACAAAGATTGACATTCGCATAATTAGACAGTCGGGATAGGAGTCGGGCGAACCGATGGGCTGGTGTGGAGGGTCAGCTCTGGCATTAGCTCTAATGACAGCGTCAAATACATGACACGACAATAGCCATATAGCCGCTACATGAAGCCATAATGTTAACTACAGCTACACATGTGTATCTCTCAAAACAATCATCCAGGCATGTTAACTGGGATACCCTATGAGCACTAAAATCCACCAACTGGAATACCTATTTAAGTATAATTGATAAACAAAAAAATATTTACAAGGAAAATATATTACTAGTTTTTTGGATTAGATCCCTAGCGTATCATGATCAAAAAGTAACCCGATATATTTCCCACATACTGCATTCTTAGAAAAGATGTTAATTGTCAAAATAATAGTTCGTATTTGCAAACCTTTAAGTAACCCTTTTTTTTTTATATAATTTTAAGTTTTAGGAACGCGTTGTTCCTAAAATTCCCAAAACTCAGACTGAGGTATGCAAGATGGTATGTAAATCTTATGACATGAAAAAGTAGGTCATATTTAAAAATTTAAAAACATGTTTTAATGTGCCATACATTCCTTGTTCCTTAATCAAGGCCAAAACACAGTCCCATTCTCCTTAAATAAAAAAAAAGTAATTCATAGTTGCCTTACTTGATCTCAGTTATTTTTAACTTAACGCGGAATTGTTTCCATTTAAACTTGGTTGAAGTACGATGATGTTCTTGCTTTGTTTTGTGAGAGCATGGAATCTAATTTTTAAAACATCGGTATAGTTTTGGACTTGGATGTACTTGGCTATATCAAGTCAGCTGTCATTTCCTTTTATTATTTTCACACTGACTCATATAACTCTCTTCTTTCTCAGGTTTGAAAAGTGTTGTCCTGGGTCGAACCCAATGAGTCCAGCGACCAACCGCTTTCGAGACAGAGTGTGGGACGAAACTCAATCTGAAATATGTCAGCAATGCAAGGGCACAAGGGAGGAGGTGGGTGGGTGGCAGAAGGTGGGCACTTTGGGCCGTTTGGGTTGGTCGCCCTTCCCAATGCGGTGCAGTGGTGGTGCTGTTTGTGGTGGTGGCAGCGTTGTCCACTTATCTCGCGCAATTGATCGCGGGTTGTTATAGCCGCTGCTGCTGCTGGCTGGCTGGCGGCCATTGTTTGCATTTTTCTGCTTTTTGTTGTTTCGTGTGCTGTGTTCTGTCTAAAATGACATTTTTGTTCGGCCGGTTGTCGCTGTTGTTGCTGCCTGTTCGTTCGTCAAGCTCATTGTGTGTATGGGTGTTTTTCCTTGGACAAAGGCAGCCATTTTTGGCCTGCCACAAACGGCAATTATAATTGCGGCTACTTATCGGGCGGTGGGTGGAGGGGTGGGGTGCCTGGACGTAGGGGGAGTGGGAAACGAGTGCCAGAGAATTGGTTGGTCAGTTGCATTTTTTCTAAAAGTAAACATCGTTTTATAGCCCGTTGTCGCTGATTGTTTGGCATTGCGAACATAGATGGTTCCAATCTGCTAATACCCAATAAGAAACCTTAAAGGTGTAAGTTTTTTCTCTCAATAAGCAAGTAAATTTTGTGTTGTTACGATATTTGTATATTTGGGTGTTAAAATTTTAAACACAAACAAATATGTTGCTAACATTTAAAACAAAAAAATTGTATTAAGTATAGTTCTTATTTTTAAATTAATACATAGTTCTTTAAAAATACATTTACACACACTTTGCAATTTTATCAACCAGAACTTTATTGAGTACAGTACCAACTTAATAAAAAGTTCATTTGGGCCTTGAAGATTAAAACTTTAAAATGGGCTTGAAAACAAACCTAATTAACAACTTTGGAGCTTTGAAATGTTCGAGTTAAATAAAGCTTACTTTTGTGGAATTTATTTTTTATAATCTTAAGATTATTGAAATAACAATTACCCCTTCTTGTCTTTCCGCTTTTACAGCCTGATACACCCCAAAAGGCCATTGAGCAGAGTATGCACAGATTGCACTTTGTTTACATTTATTCTTTATGGCTTTGCCTTGTTTTAAGCTCACCGTTGTTTATGTACATAGAATAATTATATTTAATTGGCGCCGCCAATGGATCGGAGTAAACATTATGGGGAAATGCATTACGGTCTTCCCTTCTTTCTGTGGAATTTTATATGACCCTTTGCCTGGTTAGCCGCGGAGTACCACAAAAAACATTTGTTTCTGTTTTTTTCGTTTTGCTGCTTTTTTGCCCTGCTAATGTTGTCAGTCTGATATCGGGGAGGGTTATCCCCTACTTAATTGGCAAATTATATAGATCTATATAGAGTGCTTGTCTAGATGTGATCAGCAGTGACATTGATGTGACCAGGCAGCTGCTGACCAAAGCCAACGAGCAAAAAAAGGAACTTGTTACGAAATTAGGCAAGCTGAAGGGGAACTCAGGAGAGTGGGGTGGTAAGTCGCATTAAGGCTCGCGGCGAAAACTTACGCAAAACACTGGCATAAGTCCTCGTCAGGCGAGGGACGTCATCGCGAAATTGATGAGCGAGCAGTCAGAAACAAACACCAGTTATAAAATAATAATAACCAGGTACAGTAGTTGCTTGACATTTTGAAACAAAGTTCGAAATAAATAAAGTAAAAAGTTGAAATAATGTTTTTAAGGTCTGAGTTTCTTTCATATTCAACAAACGGACATTCTTTAATTTTTTTTTAAAGTACGATTTAGCGAGCGTCTACTTTACTTGCGAGCGATAAGAAAGACAAGGAAAGGCAGTGCCAAAAGCACAATAAGAGGAGGAAAAGCACCTGCACTGCGCACATCGTCGCCGAAGTGGAAGCGTAAATTGATAAGCTCCAAGATGGAAAGGTGGGAGAGGATCAAACTGGTTGGAGGTACTTCCACTCCACTCGACTCTTGTATTAGTGCCAGCGATTGACATGCGCTGCCTTCTGTTTTGCTCGTTCAATGCGATTCTTCTGCTGCTGGCATTGTCCTTAGTTTGCTCAGCGGGAATTGAGTGAGACTGAAGACTGCAGAAGACTCCTGGCTAGATAAACATTTGGCTCTTCTGCCTTTCGACTTCGCATTGAATAGTTGCACGCAATGTAATTGACAGTGGCATGGCAGCCATTTCGTCCATGGCTTACGTCACAATGCTAAAAAACTTCAATGTTCTCGCAACTGAAGGAGCACTACCATTTTTACTTTTCCGGACAGATCTGTCTTTTTTTGAACGGTTCAGCCGAAAATAAATGTCAAACATCCCCCATCTTGGGTTGTATCTATGTACAGTGAACCCAATGCATAATCGGACACCTATTTTCCTAACATAAAACTGCTCTAAAAGCATACAAAAATGCGTTAAACACACAGTTTGTGTGCTCTTATTTAAACTTTAAAGTGTTATTTATTAATAACGTAAATAATAATGAAAATTTTCTACTGATAACTCTTAATACTTAAACAAAAACAAAAAACCTCCATATTTAAAACACAACTCAATTAAACAATTCCCAAAAAATTTAAAAATGTAATACTTCATATGGAAGACTAAGTTGTCTAGGAAATTATTTAGCTTTATTAGCCTTATTGATACCGCTTATGTTGTTGTTGTTCCTAGCGATATACTAATTCACCAATTAAAGTAAGCACTTTTGTGAACTTTTTGTTAAAAATATGCTGATTTTTAAGACCGGGGCTAGTTGGTCCCTGAGGCAAGTAGAAAAAAAGATTTTAATAACTTTAAATTACTCTAGAGCTGCCATCTTTTTATGGTGCATTTGCACTGTGAATACCAACTCACAGACAAAGTTTCATTAAAATAGTACCGTTATTTCGACGAGTATAAATGATTTTCTGTTTTTTACAGTAAATTTGTACTATTACACATCTCTAAGTTTGTGTTTTTTCCACCACTTAATGTTGTTTTTTCTCAAAGGCAAATTCACCATTATTACGGGTAGGGGAGACCGGGGCTAGTTGGACCCCTTTTCACTTATGGATTTTTTCTGGTTAAATGGCGAATGTTAAAAAAAAATGGAAAGCACCATAGTATCAGACTAACATTTAGCTACATCCATGATTTTTTTCAAACCAAACTAAGCGGTCCTTCAAGAGTGGCAGAGCATTTTGTAGGGTGTTGTCAAAGGTCCAACTTGCCCCAGGTACGGGGTAAGTTTGACCCTTGTGCGGGGCAAGTTGGACCCTTTAAAAAAAAAAGACTTCTACTTTGAATAAATGGTTTTTTTTACTGTACTTTGGTCAGTAATAGTCATTTATACGTTGATAAGGGATAAAACTATAAATTTTATTACAAGTTCTTCGGTTCTTCTATTTGTTTCTTTTTCTAAGTTCTCATCAGCAAAACCAGTTTGGTAAGTTTGTATTTCACGAAATTTTAGTTTCAAAAATAGTAAAAGAGTGTAATTATTGTAAATCGGGATGAATTTTTGTTTGTTCACACAAAATTAACTGACTGGCACACGCCAAGGAACAAATCTAGGGGACAAACTTACAAATATTAGTTATGGTACAATATAGCTTGGAAAAAGCAAGGGGGCTAGTTGGAACTTTTTCAATGGTATTAGTTGGCCCTCTAGATTTATTCCTTGGCGTGTGCCAGTTAGTTAATTTTGTGTAAACAAACAATAATTTATCCCGATTCACAATAATAACACTCTTATAATATTTTTGAAACTGCAATTTCGTGTAATACAAACTTACCAAACTGGTTTTGCTGATAAGAACTTACAAAAATAAAAAAAATAGAGGAACCGAGGAGCCCGTAATAAAATGTATAGTTTTAACCCTTATCAAACGGTGAAATATAAGTTAAAACACTAAACACATTTAAATTATTCCCATATCTGTCTTAGTTTGGCAGACAAAGCGTTTTACATTTTTCTTGGCCACTGGTAGAAATAAGCTGCGAGCCACTGTATACCAGAGCACTTATTAATAAAAAATGTGTTTATTTACCAGAACCTGGTGAATCGGATTTGAAGGTACGTTGGCTCTCAACTTTAGTAAGTTGTTATAAAAAATTGTTAATTTAAAAAATTGTATTTTTTAGGAAATTTACTTTATTTCCCGCAAAGGAAGAAACACCCGAGTGGAAAACTTTATGGGAAGTACCGAACGCACGAACTCGAAAGTTAAAATTGGCTTATCTTGAAGAACCTGTTGTCAAAGAGCCCCAAGGAGAATCATTTAATCTGGAAAGTGACAACGTTATTGTTACGGGGCTCAAAATATTGCGGACTGGAGTTTCGATCTAGACAAATTGGAGAAAACAAAATTCCGTAAAACGGAACTAAAATCGTTTAAGCCCCAACAACTCCTGAGGGAATGGCCAAGACACCGAGAAAGCCGAGCTGTTGAATTGGTAATTCTTTTGTAAAAGTTTTTTGATTTACTTATTATTTTAAGAAGGTCTAAAACTTTGAAAAAGATATTTAAATTTTTAAATTAAAGTTTTTCATATTTAATAACTGTTACATTTTTACACTTTGCTTTAAAGATGAAAATATTTAATATAAACATGCAAATAATAGCCTGAATATTAAAATTGAACACACTTTGAATCGAAGAAAACACAGCTGTGGGCTAAATCATTAACAAAAATATTTGATTCAAAGTGAAAATATTAACATTTAGTATGTTTTGTCTCTGGGTGCAAAAACAATAAACTCTATTTTTTTTTCTATAATTTGCTGTTGAGATAAATTTTCATGTAAAGGATTGACTAACGAGCGACCAAGAAGACCGAAGCTTTGTTGCGGAGCCATCTGTTTCATGCGGTCAAAGAAGATGCAGCATATGGCCATAACCTATGGCTGTTGCTGAGGCCTTTTCATCCAATCGGGTTCTCGAGCACGGACATTTTGCCGCCTAGGCGTACGAATATGATTTCTTGTACGGGGGCTGCGGTGTGCATTTCGTACTCCTTGTTTTGCGGCTGTCATGTGGCACATGTGAATAAATCATTCGCGATAAGAGCGAAGTGAGTGCTCATGTTTGTGGCCTTAATGGCTTTGGTCACACCAAATAAAATTTGCATTTCAGAACATTTCAAAAACAAAGAACACTCGCCTTAGATAAGTACAAACCAAAAAAGAAAGAGAGAGCGATGGAGATGCCATTGAGCGATAGCACTGATAGCTCTTAATTACCGCCTAATTAATTAAGAGATGAGCGATGTGCCCCGAATCTTGGCTGGCCGTGTCAGTGCGCTGGAAAGAGCCAGCACTACCAGCTGTGTGAGTGCAAACACGCCCCCTCACTGGATTGAGCGCGTGGGAGCGAGACGGCATCAAAACTTCCGAGTCTGCCTTGGTTGGTTGCTCCCTTCCAGGAACGCCTGGAACTGAAACACTATTCGCTCCTTCTCGCTCACTCGTGGCCGCGTCGCTTGGCGATCGCTGGTTGCCAGGACGACTGGAAGGCCACAACAGCGTTCCGTTCCCGGCGTTCCGCCAGGACTGGTTTTTCGTTTTCCCAGCTCAGTTCGTCTCAGTTCTTCAAACCGTTTACGTGGCCGCAGCGCAGCAGAGTCGGCCCCAAGAGAGAGCGAGTCAGTCAGCGGATGGTGGAGCGCGGTTGTTGTTGCAGTCTCCTCCGCATGTGTGTTTCGTTTCAAACGTCTGCGTTCCGTCTGTCTCAGTCCGATTTTTGGCATTGTTTATTCGCCCATTCACTCGTTTCTGGCGCTCGCGTGCAGTCGCTGCTAACTAACGGTTGTTCCGCCGTCGCCAGATCCCCGCCAAAGGTGCGTGCGTGTTTGTGAGTGCCCCTTCCCGTGCCCGCAAGGGAAAAGTGAAGCAACAACAATAGGAGCGAAAAGCGAAACGCAGCACGCGATACCCTGTAACTGAAGTTCTAGGCAGGCTCGGCTCACGCAACGGCGAAAACGGCATCGAAAGAGCGCAGCAGAGCACGCAGCACGTGCAAGTGCAGACTGCCGGCGGTCATTCACATCACATTCGCTCCTCTCTTCCCGACGCCCACGCTCCTCCTATGTGTGTGTGTGCGTGCCAGACAAATGTCACTTTGACAACTCGCCTGTGCTGCTCCTCTGCCAGCGCCAACGCCGGCGTCGATCGTGCCGCAAATGATTTGCGTGCCGTTCTTGCGTTAGCGCCTTGGTTCCGTGCCGATTTTGATTTCCTCTGTTGCATGCGTCGTCATCGCCATCGCCCATTGATAAACCAGAGCCCAACTAAACACCAACAACAAAAGTTCCTAAAAAGTGCAAGTGAAAAAGCAAAAGTGTTGCCACGAAAGAACCAAAACAATAACCTGCTAAATTGCAGCTGCCTAAATCAAAACAACCACCCAATTTTAAAAGCAATTGAGTTAGGGTTGATGGTATTTCCATTCATAAAAATGCAAATGGAGTTTTCTAAGCTACTCTCAAGAAGTGCAGTTATACTTTCCACATCTCGAATTTTTGATTGGAACAATAGTTATTTTCTTACACTTGTGTACAAACATATCTGGGTGATCAAAAGTATTGAACACAAAAAAAGCACTGTATTTTTGGTGGGGAAAAGGGAAGGTGCAAAGGGAAAAAAAAATCGTTGTTGTTGCAAAGCCAGTCTATGGAGAACTAAATGCAAAAGGAATCATAGAAATAACAGTTCATGGTTTAAAAATAGACGCAATTGAGCGGATGGCTTTCAGTTTACAAAATTATTTACACACATTGTTTACGCGTTAAAAGTATTTACACACAACCACTTTGATTGATTCTTGAGTATTATATTGAAATTTAACGTGCGTTTTAAATAATAAAATTTTTTGTTTACATAAGTAATTTTTATCCAATTTAATTGACTGATACCTCATTTTGTTGGCCATTTAATCAGTAATCAAAGAAGCGTAAAAAAGTGTAAAACAAATTAAATAATAGCATAAAAATCTATAAAAATGTAACATAACCTTAAAAACCCAACCAAGAAATTAAAGCTTTGAGCTGTATCTTTACTTTTTTGAACACGTTTTATGCCTCAAAATTATCAAAACGTTATCGAAAGTATATGGGCTATCTTTAGAAGATGAAATTTTAAAGAAATTTAAGGAAAATAGGTCTAAATGAAAACTTAAGTTTGCTCCCAACTTAGTCCTGTCCTTACCAGCAAGGATCTAAGCAGTTAAGGATACCAAAGGCGGAGAAATATACTATAACTATAACTATATAACTTTTTGCATTTGGATCTTCATAGACTGGCTTTGCACAACAAACATTTTTTGCCCCTATTTACACAGATATCTAACAATTTTGAAAATTTTGCGCTTAAAAGCAGGCTACACTTTTTTTTAAAGAGGGCTAGCGACTCTTTTCTTGTTTTGTTTTTTTTTTTTAAAGAGGGTAATGAGTATCGTAAATCTGATAGTCGGAAAACCCGACTATAGCGTCCTCTCCTATTTTAAAGTGGAATGGGGAGGTAATAGTTTTAGAAATTGTGTTTTCTACTTAAATTTCACGAACAAAGTAGGCTGTCGAGTTAATTTTTATGTTATAACTACAAAATAACAAACACTGAGATAGAAACGAGATTTTAAATACCACACATCAATTTCAAGCTTCTGTTGTATCTGTATGTTTTCCTTTTTTGTTATTATACAGCTGTGTGCATCCAAATAGCAGTGCCGCACCTCACCGCTTTCCAACTCTCTTTTGAAACACTTCCAGTCTTCCAAATTAAACAAGCGATACCTTTTTGGAAAGATCAAGGTGTTAGAATTATAAAAGTGAAAAAGTCAAGTTACATTCAGAACTCTTCTTCTTGTTTTTCATTATTTTACAAAAATATCCATTAAAAGTGCTGTTCATTGAAATAGCAGTGTCGGGAGCAAGCTCATCAAATCAAGAAAAAACTTAACAAAATTAAAAAATAAGGACGCAATAATTAAGTTCGTTCTATTCATCAATCGTGTTGATAAACATTACAGAATAAATCAAATAGGGCTCATCAATCAATCTTACAATCCGACTGAATAAATCTAAAAGGCCCAATCAATGTTATAGTGTTCTATCTTTTTTACCTACAATAAAACAAGTACATTAATTGCTGAGCCATCACAATTCCCAGCCTCCCTCAATTGCTGAATCACAGTTTCACATTAAATATATCATACAGCGCCAGCCAACTGAAACTGCAGTGCAATAATAAAAGGATCGCGAAAATGAAAGAGCAAACTAAATGTAAGCGTGATGATAATTAAAAATAAAATACAAAGAAGAAAAAACGAAATTTACGCGTGGCTACAACTCCGAAACCGAAAACCCGCAGCAGGATCTCTCCGGGTCTGATCGCACTCAGCTTCTGGCTGTCTGTGTGCGAGTCCGTGTGTGAGAGTGTACCCAGAGCAAGCCAAATCAATAAATAAAAACCAATTACAAACAAAAACAAAAAAAAAACAGAAAAATTCAACCTGCAGAAGCAGAAGACAACGAAAAATTGATACGAAAAATAATAAGAGTAAAAATCATTCACGACGGCGACCATAACGAACTCCGCCTTAGCAATGAGCCAGCTGGGCACCGTCTACGCCACCAAGCGAAGGCGACGCAACGGCAAGAGGTGAGTCCCAGTTCGAGACGCAGTCTCAATCTCAGTCCCAGTCTCAGTCCAATCCCAAGATACAGATACAGATTCAGATATAAATGCGCAGCGGGAGGCGGAATGTTTGGGGAGCGGGTTGGGAGCTCTGTTATTACTGAAAGATTTCAATCAATGCGCGTGAGTGGCTGCGATTGGCTGCACTTGCCACTTACCCACTTGCCACCTTGCCACCTTGTGGCGCCACCCGCTGACGATCCGTTTGTGGGCTCTATCAATCTCCGCAGCTACTGGTCTTAAATCCCCCATTCGATTATTAATGATCCGCAGGCCATTTGTTGACAAATCACCTCCGCCATTGACTTTTGACTTGGCCCTTGGGCGGAAGGGAAACCCCCTTTGCCACCGCCCTTAGCCTCAAATTGATTTGCATTATGCATGTCGAGGCAGGTTACCGTGAAATTACAGTAGCCAAACAGTTGATGAAGATGATGGCCATGATGACCATGGTGATGACGGCAGCGGCCCCTCGGGCTGTTCGCTGGGGGAGATCGGAATCTGCCAGTCCCAAGGTGCACATAATTTCTGATAATTTTGTGTACTTAGCTGCTGCAGCAGCACAAAGAATAATGTTTTCAATATAAAATATATGAGAACTCACGCATTATCATGGGCAGCTCCGCGGCCGGTAAATATGCACAAAAAGCGAGCGGGATGTGCAGCTCCGGCCACGCCCACCCACCTGGTGCCTTAAGTTGACTGCGATCCGAACGCTAATGTAGCGACCCCCATAATCAAGGCTCCCTGATCAGCAGCAGTGTCTTAGCCTTGAACGGAGTAAAGCACAGGGAAATTGAAAAACCGATATAGATGAACTACCGTCGGAAGAGCGAGAAATTAGGATCTACTTAGGACAACAACTCATATTTTGTACTAATCGGAAATCCATCTTCAATTATGAAACGTAATCTGTTCGTCCGATTAAATAGTAAGTCACAACTTTCCTTTGGGTCAAATACCCCTTTTCCATAAAAATAAAACAAGCTTCTAGTGAACTTAACCCAGACTTATTAGCAAATGTAGGGACAGTAAGAACCTTAATTTGTACAATTTTACTACTCATAAAACGTTGTTAAAATTTAAACTTTGTACAGAGGTTAAGGACACTAAATAGGATAGGTCCTGATAGGATATTGGGGATAAAAAATTACATCACTGTGTGATGTAACTCTTCCAAATTTTTAAAAATTAACTAAGAAAAATAAGTTTTTCAAGACAATAGTTATTTTCTTATCTTTCTTAAAATGCGAACTATTTCAGTTAATTTTTTTTATGAGCTCTCTAAAGACAGTAAGTTTATAAACTTATTTTCTGTATCATTTATTCACCCCTTAACCGCAAAATTAACTTTTTAATAAAGTTACTGGGTATGCAAAAAATAAAACTTCTATTTAATACATTTCACCATCGACCTGTAAATTGTTGTTTTTTTGCTTGATAAAGAATGAAAACAAAAAACAATTATACTTTACTGCAGTTGGAAAACCAGAAAAAATACCTGGGCCTTCAAAGTGCCACCCCGTGGACTTTGACAGTGGGCCTGGCTCAAAGCTGACACCGACTCTGACTCGCTCGACTGACGCAAAATTGTCACCTTGCCTCTCCCTGCTGCAATGCACACCTGCAATTATTCGAGTGGCAGTTCGAGAGCCTCACTTTTTTTAGGGTTCTGAGCGTCGCGGGACCCCTCGATCATAGTTTTTTTATTTTTTAATGTTTTTAATAAACTGATCAAAATGTGTTCTTCTTAGCTTCAACCCAGCTCTGCTCTCCTCTGTTTACAACAATTTAATTGAGCTCGTAAGTGGCAGGGAACAGCTGCCCTTTGTTATGTACCTCGCACCCCGAGTTCTCTGCGAATATTACGCATACGACGCATAGGTTAGCAGTGCATTTGTTCACATATTCCAAACTCGCGCCTTGCGTGCAAATATTTTATTAGGAACTTATCTATTAAATTGAATTCGTGCCATTTTCAGCAAAAAGTTTTTGGTTGGAAACAAAACGAGTTCCCAAAAAAATTATTTTTATAACAAAAAGCCAGCTATCAACCTTTAAATGTATACACAATAAGTTATAAGAGATAAATATTTGGCGGGAAAATAATCGAAAATTAAATGTATTTATTTGGTTTTAAGGGGTTTGGAATTGATTCGCACATTACAACTGCAGTATAATTTAAAGACCTTTTCGGTTGTCAGATTTGGTAGAGCTTTTTTATCGCCTTAAGATTTTGTTTGTTGATTTTAATTTTTAAAAGTCGTCAAAGTGGCTTGCATTTATTTTTTCATGTCCTCGTGTTATTAATCAATTTATTTATCAACTAAGCCATTTCTTTTTGTTTTTTTTTTAACAAAAAATCAATAAAGTGACTAGAGTAAGTATTGAAGTCAATCACAATAAAATGAATAGTTTAAAAAAACTAAAAAAAACGCTTTATAGTAAATCCAACCAAAAAGTAAAAAAATAATGTTTAAAATGTTTAACGATAAAATTGATAGATTCCCTGTCGGAACAACGGGCCGGCAGATTTGATGGTGTTTAAAGCGTTGGGATGCAATAAATCTGCGTGCTGGAATATAATTATACTATATACTATATTATACTATACACTATATTGATGCACTAAATCTCTATGATGGAATACAACTCCCACCATATAGATACACTAAATTTACATGCAGGATTATAATTTGTACTATGTCAATGCACTAAATCTGCATTTTAGAGTACACGTAGCAAGAAATTATCTTCATTTGGCATCCCAACGCTTTAAACACCATCAAATCTGCCGGCCCGTTGTTCCGACAGGGAATCTATCAATTTTATCGTTAAACATTTTAAACATTATTTTTTACTTTTGGTTGGATTTACTATAAAGCGTTTTTTTAGTTTTTTAAACTATTCATTTTATTTTTAGTTTTTTTAAACTATTCATATTATTTAATTATTTTTGGAACTATCCGATAGCTTTTCCCTTTTTTTGCATCTGAAAATTATGTAGAACTGTTGTAAAATGCATGTACAAACCATGTAGAATTGATGTAGAAACCATGTAGAATTGATGTAGAAACCATGTAGAATTCATGTAGAAACCATGTAGAATTCATGTAAAAACCATGTAGAATTGATGTAGTAACCATGTAGAATTCATGTAGAAACCATGTGGAATTCATGTAAAAGCACGTAGAATTCATGTAAAAACATTTATAATTCATGTAAAAACCATGTAGAATTCATGTGAAACCATGTAAAATTCATGTAGACTTTATGTAGAATTCATGTAGAAATCATGTTAAAACCATGTAGAAACCATGTCAAATTCATGTCGAATTTATTTAGCAACAATGTATAATTTATGTGCATTTTACGTATAAGCCGTGTAAAATTCTCTTTGAAAGTGTTACGCAGCCAGATAGCCAGATAGCCACAAGTGAAACTAATATAAAGCGTTTAAAAAATACAATTTGTTCTTTTTCTAAATCTTTAAACTTTAGTTATATTTAAAATAGTTTATTTTAAAAATGTGGTGTCGTGTTATCAATAGCGGACATTGCTGAAACTACACACGTTGCTGTCGCCATCTATCTTTGGCTGCGAAAGCTTTCAAGAGCTTAGTGGAGTTACGCAGCCAGATAGCCAGATAGCCAGATAGCCAGCCAGCCAGCCAGCCACAAGTGAAACTTATATAAAGCGTTTAAAAATTACCAGCCCTTGTTATTGCTTATATAATCTAAAAAGCTTATAAAAAGTTTTTTTCCGTAAAATCCAGATACAAATGCCACAAAAAATCAATATAAAACTTTTTAGGCTCCGATGGCAAACCTTATACTTTTAAAGGTCGGAAAATCTTTTTTTATACATTCATATACTGGGTCGAATATGAAATACCGTTTTACTATAATCTTATCTTATAAGTATATAATCTTATATACGAACGTTCAGGGTTTCGTAAACCATATTGCTTAAATCTTAATAAATTTCGGGTTTTTTTTTTGAACTAAGTTCGTCAGTACTTTAGGTTTGGGTACTACTCCCTTAAAAAAAGTATTTCCTTCCAAGTTATTATAATTCGATGGAAAACTAATTTGTATCAAAACAATATAGAAATTCGCGGTACTTTTCATAACTTCCGTTTTTCTTCGCGCCTAAACTCATTGCATCCGTTTCTCAGAGTTGTTGGCCATTACCACAAGTAGTTTAAGTTATACTTCTGCCCCTAACCCCTAAACCATGCCCTCATCTTAGCCCCCTAAAACGCTTGCCCCTCGCTGTTGAGTTCCACTTGTTGGTTGTTATGGATATATCAGTCCTGCTTTTGCTTTATTGATTATCAGCTCGTTGTTTATGCTCTCTATGTTAGCTTGTTGTTCTTGTCGCAGCTATGTGCAAGTGTGAGTGTGTGGTATCCATGTTATTGATTGCTGCAGCTGGTATCCTTTACAATGCTCCTTTCAAGCTGCAGTTGTTGAGGTTGGGTGCAAATGTAATTAGCCAAGTTTCAGTTGCAGTTGCAGGAGCCTTTGGAACACGGTTTAAAGTTCAAGCGCTCGTATTTTATACACTTTGATTGAGTTGCAAACCTTGTTGGATACAAGTGGGAGGTAGATCAATTTAATTCCAATGTTTAAAGGACTCAAAAAGGGGTTCCGTATTAGAACAGTTTTTTCTGTATAAAGCCCAGTTCAAATTCACTAGAAGTAAACAATTTATAAAAGGAGAATCTCCATGCACTAAATTTTTTTGACTTCTACAGAAGTCAGAAATCCTATAAAATAAATAATATGGATCATTTTTATAGAGTATTTTAAGATCTACAACTTTACGCTGATCTACTTTTAGATTAAACTTACCGTTTTCGAAAAAAAATTTAAAAAATCAAAAGAATCAGAAATGTTGACCTTGAATAATTTAAAAATCCCTCCACAGATTATTTTAGTTTTTAAATTTTTTTATTTATTAATATTGTAAGTTCATAATCTATCATAATTTTCCAATTTAAAATAATTTTTTTTTTATTTAAAATGGTTCAGACCCACTGTGCAAATCGTTCAAAATATAATATTTTCCAAACTAACCTAACTTACTAACCAAACCTACCACTTTTCTTTTTTATATATTTTTTTACTTTTAATTTATAATTATTTCATATTTTAAACATTGTTGTTTTTAATATCCTGTTGCTTTCATAACTTTTATTTTGTACTGCGCTGGTCAAAGTACCAATATACATAAGTATTCTGTTTAAGAAAACGTAAATTGCATTTAAAATTTGTTTTCAGACAAGTTTGTTTCAAAACTTGACCACGCCTTTTAATGTCCACAAGCCGTAAAAATCTGTGGTGGATTTATTTTTAATGCAATCGAAACGGATTTGAAGGAAATATAAATATATGTGCACTGTCTAACTATATACCAAACAACTTTTGGGTTGAATAAAAAATAAAGAAGTTATAGAACATTTAATGTGGCTGCCTAAACAAAAACAATTTTTGTGGTTGAATTAACCAACTTTTACAGTCATCTTACTGTAAAATTATGGTACTGGTGTAATTTGTTTTTGCTTTTTTACTGTACAAACGGTCAAATTGTCTGCGGGCATTTTGTTGTTGTTTGGGTAACTGTGTTGACGGTAATATAACCGCAAAATTTTGTAACTCTAACGTGAAGACTTTTGTGTGTATTTTTTACAGTAGTGACGGTAAAGTAATTGTAGATACAGTTACAGTTTCCCCACATTTGTGAATTTATAATTAAGACTTAAGAGTTAAGGAATAATTTCTATAGTCAGTCTTCATATACTTTTACACTACCTGGAAGCTAAGTGTATGTGTATGTGTTACTCGGGCTATGGTGAACTTACTTTTAGATTTGTTAAACTTTCTTTTTGGTTTATGTTAAACTGTAGGTGAAGTGTGGCTATCGCCACCTAAACTGTAAATAAAGTATGATTTGTGTTGTTTTAAACAAAATATGCAGACTACAAAACAAGTAGGGTAGTCATTATTTAACTGAGTAAAGAGAAACTGATAGTCGGGAAACCCGACGACAGCGTCTTTTCTTGTTTTCTTTATAAATTATTTTCGAAACTTCTTTTAATTAGAGCTTTACTTCTCGAAGCATCGAAAATGTATCGGTTCTTATTCACCAGAAGTAAATAACCATTCTTGTACCTGGTCGTAAAACCCCACCCTTCTCTTTCCCCCATTTGCTGTAGCAAATTAATTTGTGAAATTTTTGATGAATTACATTTCGGAGTATATGAATTCTTGTATTCCCACATGCCAAGAGATCGCTCAATGGAAAACCGCAGCCCACTGCGACATATGTTTCCGCCGCCTCCGTCGGAGCACGGCTTTTCGAGTCCCTCTCCGCAAACCATATGGCCAGGACCTCTTTCACATAGCACACATATATTGGGAAGTCGCAGCTCAATTTAATGTTGGTCAAACGAACTGACCAGCCGGCGGGCGATGGCTCGGTGGGTGGGGGAGACACCACAAGGCCCATGGTGGTGCCGGCGGTGGTGGGTTGCTCATTAGTTGCGCCTGCGCCCTTCGCACAAAAGCCGGTTCACATGGGGTTAAAAGTATCTCGCCTTGAAGGACCGACTGGCGGGTTATTCTATTTAGTTAATTACAGTCGAGGAGGGGGGTGTCAGAGATCGGCAGATATATGTACATATGTGGGTTGAATGACATATGCCGGGGGCTTAACTTTCAAACTTAACTTTAAATTCCTTAAAATGCTGTCGGCGTTTCCCATTCCTTTCCGATTCATCGAAAGAGTTGCTTTTTTTATGGACGATTTTCTATTGGGGACGCCGTGGAAAAATGGCTTTAAATGCTCTTGCTACCGTCTTTGGTTAACCGTTTTTCCACCGCCAGTTCGCTTCAGTTGCTTGCCGGCGATTATCCGTCTATGAGTGTGTGTATTCAAGTATCTATCTCTCCTTCTCCCACTCCCACTCACGGGGTGCCTGGTGTCCGTGTGTTGGTAATTAACACCATTGCGTAATGCAGCGTATCGAAGCCTAAATAGTGCTGCTCCATATGCCAAACTGGGCGGCAGTGGGGCCACAGATTTGGCCAGGAGAAAGGGGCGCCGGTATCAGCCATTAAAAGTATGCCTATCTCTCTCTATCCGCCTCCGTCTCATTTGGGGCAGCTACTTTGTTGCCATTTATGGGGCTAAGGGCCCGCATCAGTCATGTCGAAAGGTGTTGAAGCGCGGTTAAGCTGGTCCAAAACCATCGATTTGTCGGATTTCTGTCTGGCTATCCGATCCATCAGGATCTCCGCCCAGAGATCGGGCTGTGTGTCAGTGAACTGGCGGCCAACCCCGTCCACGGACCACCACTAATCCATAAGCCACCAGAACTCTGCCGACCACCTGCATTTGGACAACCCCGAGCCTAGCCCAGGTTAGTCAGCGAAAGCAAAACAAAAGAATTTTGAATTAACCCAAAGCGTTCCATTAAAATCCACCACCGGAGTACGGCGAACAGTAAAATTTTCAGCAGCAGGAATCGGGCTAGCACCAACAGAGCACCAGGACTAAAACCAGGACGCACTGTTGCCTTCTGCATTTTTTGTTTTTCTGCTTTTCGAGTGTGCGCTGAAGTGGAGCGCCCAAGGGGCTGGCCAGAAGCGGCGGGGTGGGGATTTCATTGGGCCAGTGCCGCAGTTGGCGGGGAGGTGGTATCTGCCCCGGCAGGTGATACTTTTAGTTACCGTTTTTCCTTCATGATACTCTGGGCAAAGGGATCGTTTAACTGTGACATTGAGCTTACGAAAGGCTCAATGTAACAAATAATGGGGAATTAACTTAAACTGAATTCTAACGAAACGTATCCTCTGACAGACTATATTATTAAATTACCAGAATAAATCAATATATCACTGCCGTTTGACTGTTTGACTGTATATTCCTGTAAAAGTAAAGTATAAAAGTATTTGTTATTCAAAAAGGTGTTTTAAGTGTTAAATCAAGTAGCTAGTTAAGGCTGAAGATTGAATCCTGAAAATAAAATTGGTTTTAGTGTTAACATATGTACATATGTAGTTGGCTAGACTTAAGTCATAGGAAGACCAACAAAACTTTTTATAGTGCAAAGCTGGCGGCCAACTTTTATACTTTTGTCTTAGGATAAATCCTGTTTTAGGTTTTCTATTAGTTATTAATATTTTCAACCGCTAGTTTTTCGTTTAATTTTATTTATTCGTTTGAAGGCCAGTTGGAAAACCGAAATCAGATACAAATTTTAATAATTATACCGGTCTGCTGGATGATAAATGATTAAGGCCAAAATGCCAAATGCGCATCATTAGCGCACAGTAGCCTCTTTTCCGTTCTTGGCCCAATCCTGCGCCCCACTAAATCCAAAGGCCGCGCCCACCGTAGAAGGCAGGGTGGAACCCGCCCCCTTCGCCGTATTCCTCTCTACTTTGTTTCTCCCTCTTCTGTTCCTAATTCGCCCACTCCCACTCCCTTCCTTCATCCCTTTCCGCCTTCGTTTTGGCGTTCGCAGCTGTCAAAAGGTTTTCAAAGTTGCCTTTGCCCGGCGCTTTGATGTCGCCCCCGAAAGGTTGTGTGTGTGTGTGTATTAGCCGTCCATGTGTGTGTGTGTGTCAGTAGTAGATACATTTTTTCCCAAAGCCCACATGAACTGGCTTTGGGGCTCCTTTTAGTGAGAGACCAAAAGAGATTCCGCTGCGCGAATCGCAAAAATGTTTAATCGATAAAATAAATGAGTTGCCTTTGCCACAGTTTAGTTGTTCTTGTAGTTTCTGTTGTTCCCCTGCTCGCTGCTGCTGTTGTTGTTGTTGGTGGCACAGTTGACGTTATTCTGGTGCGGAACTCTTGCCGCCCCATAGAACATTTACCATGAGCAGTAAGGAAGGCGAGCTTGACAAGGGTAATCATAAAACTAAAAACAGCCACACACATTCATTGGCCGTTATAGCCGTAGTTTTATGAACTCCCTTCAAGAAAGTATCTTGCGGATTTGAATTGCTTCAGCCACGGTAGATCATAAACTGCAAAACAGCTAAACTTTTGCGGTGGGAAAACTGTCGCTGGCCACAGATCAAACGCGATTGTCGGCCTCTCTCAACTTATCGATAGCATTTATCACTTCATTAAGCGAACGGAGCGAACATTCCTCCGCCTCTGTTTGTACAATTAATATGCAAATGAGTCGGGAGGGGCATGGAAGATGTACTGCTTGTGGCATCTTAATGTGGCATCACCGCATTCGAAATATGCAAATAATGCGTTTAACAACTTAATTCGGTTCTCAATCCATTCAAGAAGTGTTTCGCCCCTCTGACGATTAGCGCGGGCCATGAACCTGAGCCTGGGACCGATTCTGCTGTGATTCTCACTCGCAGCCTTCCTTTGCCACACTTAGAAAAAATACAATCAGAACGATTAAGAAATTCGGGTTTAATCCAACCAAGTTCCCCAAGGGCCCAATACGAGATACCCAACCCACAACTTTACTTAAATTCGATCAAATGGTGCAAACTAAAACTATTGGTAGGCTTATAAATTAAGTAAGCGGTTTTATATCGAGCTCATACCTGTTTTTTGTATTTCTATTTATTTTAAACCCCACCTACATCTTATTAAATTAATCCTTTCACCATAGGCTATGTTGGTGCAACATAAAAACAAACTTGATCTCCGATGCCCCCGGAAAAATTGGTGGGCGAAAATAAGAATTATGATGCTTAAAGATTTGGTACTTCCACAAAACCAAGTTTTAACTGCATTTCTGTTGGTCCTACCCAAAAAATATTTAAATTAATATAAGAACTACCGAGAACAAAGTTGTGAATCCAACAACAGCATTCTTTGTTCTTCTTTCTGTGTACTACTCCTGTGACTTCAAATCCTCCAGCTCCGATCCACCTCTTACTCCAATACCCGCCGTCTTGTTATCTTGACAGAGTTGCGCGATCGTTTTGTAGTCGCTTTTGGTTTCAGCTACTGCCTGGCGATTCACTTTTCTCGCTTTTTGGTTGACAAAATTAATGAGTTGGCCAAGCTGTGAAGCTCCCCTCTCCCTCTCTTTCTTCCTGTTCGCGCTCCTCGTTAATTTTAACAGCTTTGGGATGCTGAGCCTTAAAATTTATGCGTGAATTTGGCGCAGATCCATTAAGTGGTCCATAGATTAGGATGCTCCCTTTGTGGCTAAGTGACTGGACCAATGTTGCACGGTAGCATAGTAGCATGTTATGTGCCGTGGATCCTCAGTTGCGCCGATGACAGCTTCCCTAAATGGCGCTTAACTTCGAGCCCCCTTTTATTGCTCCGCTTTGTTTTGACATTTTTATATGCAAAAATGTAAATTCAATTAATTGTGACATTTTCGAGAAATACCGCGCTGACAGCTCGATATGTGTTCTTTAAGGTCGGGAAGTGGATGTTTGGCTTCAACAAGTGGGTGGCTATTTAAGAGTATGTAAAATCAAATTAGTTGCAGTAAAAGTGAGCTGTGATGACCCACAATCCGCTGGTTTGTTTAGAGTTTTAGTTTTGGACACGCTACTTGGCGTTTTGTGGGTGCCGAAAGGGTTGAGGCGCCTTTTAGTGGCAAGGGTGTTCGAGGGGCACATCTATCAGGTGCAATGGCGGCACGCAGCTCTCGTCCAACACGCATAGGCCAAAGTCAAAAGAGCCAACTGATGAATGAATAAGTGTCTGTGTCTGTGCCTGGTCTGGTCTGCGTGAGTGTATGTGCTCGACTAACGGTTTGCCGCGATTTTGGCGCCAAATCGAGCGTGTTATGATCAACAACAACGGCGGTAGCAAGAGCCACCTGAATACGCTGCGTATGCGTAATGCTTTGCATGCAAGCGCGCAGAAGAAGTGAAGTGAAGTGGAGGCGTAGACAGCTGAGCTGGATGCCGTGAACTCACGTGCCCCCCAAAGGATTGCGTGTCATTTGTTTATAAACACATCACAAAGCCAAGAAAAAGAGCTTTGAAGCGGGGGTGTCGGGTTTACTCTGGCATATGCAAATCCAAGAGGGGGACCGAGCAACAATCGACACTTATTTGAAAGGAAAGTTTTTTGGTTGTATTCTAGGTTTGAAAGTTAAATTTTTTTTTTTTTTTTGCTACCAATGTTCTGAATATTTAGAACATACCACTCTATTAAGTCTGAATAGGCATGAATCTTCATAACTGCATAGCAAGCATACGTTTCGCACAAATTAAAAGACGTCTTAAAAACAATCTTTCTATTTTATCTTTCAGGTGTACTCCAGTTAAATTTAAAAAAAATTTTCGAAATCTACAAAATAAAACAACTCATTGCCCTCTTTAAAAAAAAAAACAAAACAAAAAAAACGCTAGAGTCGTTAGCCCTCTTAAAAAAAAAGGCGTAGCGTTAAAAATGTATTGCGCTTGAAAGCAAGCAACACTTTTTTTTTAAGTGGACAATGAGTAACGATAATCTGATAGTCGGGAAACCCGACTATTGCATTCTTTCTGGTTTTAAAATATATGTTTTTGAGTGACACGATGTTTGTTTATGTTTTATTTCCCAAAACACTATTTGCAAGATTCAGTACCTTCTGAAATAAGAATCTACCGGTTGTCAAAAATTCTTACTAAATAGGTCTGAAAAGCGTAATCGGTTTGTTAGCAACAAATCCTATAAAAGCATATTAACCAAAATCTACAAAAAACATAGGGATTAATTTTTTCGCTTTTAAAGTCGTTTTAATTTGTCTGATTAGTTTCAAACTTCATTAAGTATAATGTATTCATTTCTATGTTTTTCCATATTTCTATTGCTTTGGACAAAAGCGGGCGTGGTGCGTCGGGATTTAAGGCTTGTATCTTATTTGTGAGATCTGCGGACTTTGCTTTGGCTTTGGCGTGCGGTGGGCGAGACGGCAGCCTTGGACCTTGCAATTTGTGTCAACCCAATCGAGACACACACACACACACCTCCCCTGCCCGCTTTCCCTGAGCTTCTCCCTCAGATCCGCAACCGAAACCCCAATCCCAAAAGTCGTCCGCATTGTAATTTCTTTAAAAGCAATTCATTTCATAATGGGAAAAGGAAAGAAGAAACGTAAAGAAGAATGCCAAAGAGGGAAGAAGAGGGGAGGTAGAAGGTGGAATGGGTGGCAGAGCAGGGAAACAACGAAAATGGCGAAAAGTAATACATGAGGCAAATGTATAGAAAGGACGACGTCGACGTCGCTGGAGAAGAAAAAAATGGCTTTTTGGGGCTGAAAGTTTGCAAGGAACGTGAAGCTCACATACACACACACCGCAGGTATCCTTTGTTGGCTAGGATTCCTCTCTAAACTCTCTCGGTTTCTCTTGCTTGACGTTTTTATGGCCCCCAGACAAAAGGTTGAGCCACCTTTCACCTTTCTTCCTCCACCGCCGAAAGTTCTTTACTTTTTGGAAAGTTGTTTATGGAATTAATTTTATTCCCAGTACTAGCCGCTGCTGCTCCTTTGCCCTTGCCATTTGGCTCCCTTTGTCCCGTTGCTTCCCTCGCTATAGATAATAAGAAAATTATACATTTTATGCCGCAAACTGAGAGCGAGGGGCACAACGGCAAAAAATAATACACCGCATTGCCCCCAATTTGGCAGGGGCCTCAATTTGGCCTGGCTCGAAATTATTTCTATGTCGATTCCCTTTGCTAATTCGCAGCCTTGGCTGGCGTCCTCCAGTGCATTCCGATGCGTCTAACGGTTTCGTTCATCAATATAATCATCCCCCGATATCCTGCTATAAGTTCGCCCGTTTATCCTTTTTTGCCCAGACACTGATCATTTTCAAATATCTTCGTAATTGGCTATTTCATTAAATGAGTTCTCCCGATTCGTTTGATTGAGACAGAAGCTGAAGAAGAAGATGAGAGCTCTAGTCCCACATTTAGCGTCGATTTGCGTTGCCACTGGAATACTCTGGGCCTCTGAGGAATCCTTATCCCCAATCCTCATATCCTCGGCTGCAGGGCGACAGGTTGGCATTCCTCCTGCAGGACAACACCTTGGTGGCACGATAATGGAACTGGGATTGGGATTGCTCCGATAGCAACCAGGGGGATTATCCGGCCAGCGACAATTTGAGGCAACATGTCGTCCAGTTTTGTGACATCAAACGGACATGCCACTGACAATTACCCGGGAACTTGCAACAACTAAAAAATTTCAGCGGACGAGGTCCGCCAGCCAATTAACTTAACGCGACAATATCCTGCAACAGTCCGCGTCCTTTTCCACGTCTCGTGTGTGTGCAGCCGAGCAAAAAGTTTTCCAAATAAAAACTCAAACGGCAAACACATCTAAAAAATGTCAAACAGTGACAAAAAAACCACGCAAGGGGAGTGGGAAGGGGTTGCACCGGCCATGGAAGGGATCGCCTCATAAATTACAACAATAATTATATTTAATTACCGCAATTTACTTTGTAATAATGTCAATGAAAATGATGAGACAAAATATGATTAAAAAAATAACACACCGCGGTGGCAAGACATGGGGAACACAAAGAGAGAGTTCCGAGAATGCAGCTTATAAAGAAAATCCTCCAGAACAGAACTGATTCGCTTATCCGCTTACGGCCACACATAATGATGAATTAGCGGCAAAGCTTTTGAGTCCAACCACGAGCTAATCCAGATTGCCACCACTCATTCCCGATTTTCCCTTTCCCTCGATGTCCCATCATAAACGGATTTTGCATTTATGAGTTCTACTGCTCCTATCCCTATCCCTCACCATAACCCATAATATCACATTCTGCATTTGGCTTTACAATGCTTTTTTTTCGACCCGGCTTCGGGTAGAGTTTGCCAGGGTCCTCGAACATTTTATGACATTTAATTGGAGTGGTTTCAGATTGCGGTCGGACTTCTGATTTGTGTCTGTATCTGTGCATATTCCCGTTTATGATTTGATTCATGGAAACTGTTAGAGGTGGAGCCCGGTAATGGGCCGATTAACTTCCTTGATTCGGAACAGAGACTTAAAATGTGGAAATAAAATGCATTATACATACGTTGGAAAAAATAATACATACGATGAACTAGAATAGCTGGCTAACGTAATTATCGATTTTTTAAACCCCTAATTTACAAGTTGAGTAAAAGTATTTAAATTTAATAGGTTTGACTTTGTTATTACGAAGAATAAAAATATTTTAAAGGTCTTAAAAGCTAATAGCATAATATCTCGTCACAATGTTGTTCAATTAAATTTGAGTCAATCAGAATAGTAATTTTTTCTGGTCATTGGAAAACATTCTCATCACGCAATTGCACAAAACAAGGGGAAGAGATCTCTTGTGCAATTCACCTACACCATTTGGATCGACTAATCAGAGGACCAAGTGGGCATAGCTAATCGAACCAAGCCACCCTTGACTGAGTGTCCGTTTCTGGTTGTAATCCTTAAAAGCCGTCTACCATCTGGGGGAGAATTGAAATTCAATGTGTGACTATTATGTAGTTTCGGGTAACTGATAAGTGCAATTAATAATTTTGACCTTTTCAAGTTCACGCCAGCGCAGTCGCCAGCTGACGCGGACGAGGCCTCGGCCCGTTTCATTTAGGGAGCCACTTTCCATTTATGCATGAAAATTGTTTTTAATTTCCCTTTCACTCATTTCACCCTCTTTTCGCTTTTCCCTAGCCTGAAGCCGCCGCCCAAGGATGGCGTCACAAAGAGCAATCCATCAAAGCGGCATCGGGAGCGCCTCAACGCCGAGCTGGATCTCCTGGCCTCGCTACTTCCCTTCGAGCAGAACATCTTGAGCAAACTGGATCGACTGAGCATACTAAGGCTGTCCGTTAGTTATTTAAGAACCAAAAGTTATTTTCAAGGTGAGTGCTAGTCCGCTGAATGGGGGGTGGCGAAAACAAAACACCCTTGCCATAAGGCGCGTAACAATTTCGGCCTATTAAATCGATTATTCCGGGGCTGAGGAACTCCCCGTTCTGGGTTTGGTTGGTCAGACTGCGGCCCAGACCCTAAACATGACTCATAAATGATTCAAAACTAATTTCAACGCCGCGCCAGGAGGTCCTCTCCTCCTGAAAGGCGAAGGAGCGACAGACAAACACACGCACGTGCTGTTGACGGATTAAGGAACAGCCAGGAAGGAAGCAGCGAACAGCGGGCTGTGTTCTATAACATAGTGGCAAAGAGCTAACAAACACACAACCAATTGGAAAAAATACATATTCAAAATTGCTACACCAAAGTTGAAGTTTCATCATGATTTTTAAGAATTGAAAGAATATAGTTTAACACAAACCAAATAATGAGCAAACTTTAACTTTTTATTCTGATTTGATTCGCCACTTTGAAGATTTAGTGATTTTTAATAGCGACTTTTGCTTTAACTAAATTTGTAAGCGTCATTCCTTGCCAAGATGTAACTACACTCAGGTTTGCCTAACTAGGCCTGTTATCTTATCTTTATGTGATGTTCTAAGCTTCTGATAGCTTACCATAAAGAGGAAACAAAGGACCTTAATGATTTAAACTCAGAGTACCACAATGTGATACTTATTTTGGCCAGTGTATTTGACATTGTCTGAAACTTAGTCAGCCGGGAGTACTCGTAGTAGAGTTGGGAGCTGGAGGAACTAACATATGTATCTACTTACTTCTCTCAGGGGTGCTTTAGGCGCAGTCGGGACCAATGTGTGGCTTGACCTAGGGGTAGATGAACATTTGTGGGGGAAGAGAGGGGTCAACATATTTGTATAATTTAAATTAATTAAAACAAATGCAATAAACTCTCGGGCCTTGATGGCTTGATTAACGATTCGTCCGGCCGAGTTCGTTGGCACTTCGCGTTTGTTTTAATGACCAACACGAAAAAATGAAAATAAAGAAAATATTTAATTGCTTCATTCGCTTTCATTGCAATAAAATTGGCAAAGTCTGTGTGTTTTGTGTGTGTGGCATGACAGCTTAAATTAGGTTTAAGTGCAGAATTAAAGCGCTCCTGAGGCCGATTCACATATCCTTTAGGGAACTCCCACCGCCCACTTGGCCAAATCGAAGAACGACAGAGAAAAGGTACAAAACTTCAGTAAATATTTTGACAATTAGCGGTCAAGCGAAGTTCAGCGTTAATTGCACTGGCAAACTGTTGGCTTAGAGGACACAGAAAAAAAGGAGCAGCCGCTGGCCACGTGCCGCAATGTGCATTGTGGAAAGTCAATATAAACATTAGTTTCCTTTGCCAATGGTCTGCAAGGAAGCCTAGCGGACACTCGGTGCACAACGACGACGACGACGGGTTAATGGACCAGAACTGTTGCGGCGTGTGCCCCGGTGAGTGGCCCCTGTCCTGTCCTTGCGCCCTCCCTTGATTATTATCCTTCCAGGGGTTGTCACAAAACACGGCGAGAGGTCAACGTTTGTTTTCATTTCGGCTGCGTTTGTTTGGCCAGATAGATGTTTTCGGATATTATCGGGATCATTTAATTTACAATTAGTGTTTGTTTGCCTTTTGTGAACCGTTGGCCTGGGAATGGGCTTTGCGAAGTGTGCCGCTCATGGATTACCAGCGGAAGCACTCAAGACGATTAAAATTGGAGGGAGGGAGGATGCTGTCTCTGAAACTCCAATGGGAAAGTTCGTCCTAAGGTACATATCTACTTGTTTTTGGGGGTGCGGGAGCCCATCTGTAGTTGCTTGACCCTGACTTGCGCAAAAAACTCCTGCTCCCCAAAACCGAAAGCGATACGGAGAAAACGAACGAGCGAAAACCGAACTGAAAATGTTCTCTATACCGGGAAAAGCAGAGTTTCGTTTTAGCATTTGTTGTACTAGTTGTGCTTATGCGCGGGACCACGCCCCTCAGCCCGCCACCCCCCGATGATTTAGTAATTCTCTCTCTGGTACTTTAGTGCTTTTCTTTGCGCTTTTTCCACTATCTCCGGGCTTGGTTTTGGCCGCAAACTAAATAATTAAAGCGCGCTGCTAATGGGCCATTGTCTTGGTCCGAATGAGAGGGGGTGGCCTGGGCTGGCAGGGGGTAACTGTCCATAATTGCCAGGGCCACCTTTCGGCTTCTGGCCATAATTGTTAAGACGCGCAATTTCTACATTTTTAATGCGCGCGGAACGAAGGCTCCTGTCCCTGAGTTCGACGTCTGCCTAATTGATGAGTTGCGTAATTAAGTGGCAAGGGAGAGGTGGAAACAATTGCTGAAACATTAGTTGTTATGACCCTTTTGATATTGATAGTTTCTGCTTTTACGATTATTATTCATTCTATTCTATTTTCTGTGCGCCGCACGCTAGGCTCTAAACGCAGTTTTCCCCATCAATTCAACCCCCCCTGGCGAACTAATGCCATTAAAATAGTAGTTAAAAGAGGCCCATAAGCAAATATATTCCCAAGAACAAGAAGCGCCTAGTGCTCTGCTGTTCCCCATTTAAGAAGCTACTTCAAAGTTTTGGTAACTTGAGATGGGAATGCATTTGCATTTGCATTGGCGGCCACTTAGCCAAGTAAAGTTCCCACACACTATTAAAAAAGACACTGTCAGAAAACAAGCGAAACACAATCAAATTTTAACAGTCAAAGAAATAGTCTTCAAAAATCTAACTCTATACCTAATCTAGAGTAAAATTTAAATATATTAACATTTTCATAACTTGGAATTTTTTCGTAAAAATGCTGGTTAAGTTAAGGGAGTTTTTTTGTAGTTGTTTTATAATTATTTTAAATGATTTGCATCATATTTTAAGAGAAAGAACACCGTTCTAAACACCTTTTTCCCACATATCTGTGTATACATAGTTTTGTTGGCAAATCATGTCGCCATTACTTTAACCTGGTCTGGGACGGTGTCTTAACTGGTTCTTGGGGGTCCGTGGGAAGTGGCAGAATTGTGGAAACCTGCTGAGCACATCATGAATGAATCTGCGGCGAAGACGATGTATCTGAAGCATTGGACACCTGAGCTGGGCGGCTGCCTGTCACCCACCGATTAGGCCACGACAAGGTCACTTGGTCAATCCGTCCTCGCTATTCACCCACTCTCTAGGTCTTGCTCCTCCAACATAAGGCATTTATGTTATTATCAAAATTGCCGACAGGCAGTTTCATCCAATTGGGTTAAAAAGTCGGTGTGAGACTGGGGGATGAGGCCAAGGCTTAGTTCTTAACCTATAAACATAGTGAAGCCAGTTCCAGCGGCATTTGGCCAATTTTTCGTACATGGTAACATGACTTTCGTGCGTTGCTCCAGTTAAGGCCTCCATGAGCCCCTTACCCACCGTTGCCGGTTCAAAACCAGACAATGAATGGGTCGCAGGCGGACATGCAATCAGTCAGGCGATGGCGGTGGCGATGCACTTGCCTACCAGCTCCAGGTAGGTGTTGTTTTTGCTGGTTTCGGTATTGCTGCTGTGGTTGTTGTTTCTCTAAGGCGTCGCATTGTCACGCCGGCCAATGCTCAGCTGTTTCCATGTACCCACACAAAGGGGATATATACGGGTATATATGTATGTATGTACCTTGTATGCATTGGTCGAGGGCGGCAGCAGACAACATTGCGTGACTTACGTAGGTCGACACCCCCTCCAGTTCCCCCTTCCCTGCGGTAGGCAAAAGATACAATGTCTAAAGGCCTAGTTCAATTTAAAGTCCAATAAACGATTTAGCTACTTTAAAATTGTAGAAGGAACTGGAAGCCTCTCTCTAAAATTGAGCAATGCGTTGGAAAGGAACTTGAAACCCTGATGAAACCTCCAGCAGACAAAATAGATTTGATTATGGATAAGGGTTTAACCAACTAGAAAGCGATATTTCTTGAATTGTCTTCAGCAAGGATGTTTCCTTATATTCTCAGTGATATAAACACAGTCTTTTAAAAATGGCATATACATAACTAAAATCTTTATTTAGCATTATGTTTTCCACGGGTTTTGTATTAGCATTGAAAACATATTGTTCGATTCCACATGGAAAGTTTCATTTAAGAAACGGTTTATCCTACTACAGTTCTTAAGTATGAGTATGATTATTTAATCTACTTACGAAGCAGCATATTTCATATATAAATCAAACTTGAAATATCACTTAACAAGAGATACGTATTTTAGTAAGGAAATTTACTCGTAAACTAGTAGTATTTACGTATTGCCTTTGTCCAACGGTTTGCGCTTATCACATGAAAGTACATTTAAATCTTTTAAAATGTATATTCCTGGACTAAAATTACTTTTACTTAGAAAAGGTTACATTTTTATTTGCGATACTCGAAGAGTAAGCAAATACTGTAAACGATCAAATGTCTGTCTGTCCGTCTGTCCGTCCGTCCGTCTGTCCGTCCGTCCGTACAAACGTCGAGATCTCGGGAACTATAAGAGCTAGAACCACCAAATTTTGGGCACAGACTTCTAGAAACAAAGCGCAGATCAAGTTTGTTTCAAAACTTGACCACGCCCCTTTTACCGCCCACAAACCGCGAAAATCTGTGGCGCCCTCATTTTTTATGCAATCGTTACGGTTTAAAAAGAAATATAATGATATGTGCACTGTCTTACTACACTCCGAACCATTTTGTGCTCTAATAAATAATAAAGAAGTTATAGAACATTTTGCTATGCCTTATACATATGTAGTTAATGTAGCCCCATAGGTGGCGACTCTATCTTTTTTCGTTTTGTTTTTTAGCCCCATAGGTGGCGACTCTATCGTTTTTTTCGTTTTGTTTTTTTAAAAGGGAAAATGAGTATCGCAAATCTTACAGTCGGGAACCCCGACTATAGCGTTCTTCTTGTTTAATTATAGATTTAATTATATAATAAATATATTTTGATTTGATTGGAATGCGTCTATTACCACATTTTAAAGATTTAAAGATTTCTCATGCATAACAATTTGTAACACTGCCAGTGTATGTGCTCAAAAAGCTGAATTCTTGTATTGAGCCAACTATCCCCACCCACCCGTTAACCTTTCCTTTGACCCACCACGGTGGTGGGGTACATCCAAAAAGCGCTGTCACTCCTGACAGCTGCCAATGGTTGCTGGTGGTGCCGCTGCTGATGCTCCGGGTGCATGGATGTTTTCCCTACGCTGCCCCTGTCAGTTTTCCAATCAAATCCGCTGATGAGTTTGACATTTCCATGACATATTTGCTTCTGTCGGCACGGAAAATGTTTGCCAAAATGTCAGAAAATTTAAACTTTATTTATTATTCTGCGCCAAGCCGTGCCACCAGCTCGGGACACGCCCAGTTCCAGCTCCATCTCCGGCTCCAGCTCCAGCATAATTGACGCCACCTCGACGGGGGGAAAATGGCTCGGAGGAGTTGGAGTTGGAGGTGCTGTCAGTGCAACGTCATTAGGGCGAGTATCTTTCGGGTCTTCTTCGTTCGCTGCGCACGCTTTTCCTGCTTTTCCTGTCCCTTTTTTTTTTTTGTTTGTCCCTTGTTTTTCCTCTCTGTCTGCTTTTCTCTTCGAACACTTGGGTGGGGTTTTCCTCTGTGGAATTTGTTTCGCCATCGTAGCCGCCATTTTTATGTGTGTACATCATCGAGCGCTGCGAAGAGTATGTTTGAGCTGCCCCACCCTCCAGCCGAGATTTTGCGCTTTTCCGGTCGTTCGCAGCGCAAGATTTTCATCCACCGCCGGCAGTTAGTTCACGGTGGATGGTCGGTTGGTCGCCCGGTTAACGACTCTCCAGGGGTGGGTCTGCCAAGATGGAAGCGCCAACAGAGAAAATGGGGGAAGCAGCAGCGGAAAATGCTGAGAATGCGGAGAATTTGTCGTAAATTTGGTTTATTCTCCATGTAATAATACAATGTATGTAAGTGCAATAAAGGCGTCGGGCAGATTTTGTAACCCGAAACCCAGGGCAAAACCAAGTCAAAGCAAACCCAACCCAAATCTCTCCCTGGCAAAAACTAATTAAATGAGTTTATGCACGTACAAAAAAATTAAAATATACCACCAGAAATAATAAAAAAGCAGCGACTAGAAGTGAAATGAATGTAAACTGAGCCTAATTAAATTATGAATAATTACGGCCTCGTCCTAGGCCAAGTGGCTGTAAAGGATCACGCCAGGATTACACGCACATGATGCAATTTGTTTGGGCCACATTAGGGCACAGGAACGGGGGCAGGGAGGGGAGTGGCCAGCGGCAACTATTTGTTTTATCGCACTTTCGCTAAAATGAACAATCTTTCGCCGTAAGGGAGCGAGTCACTTTTGTTAATTTGATAAAAAGGTCAAAAAGGCCCAGATTAAAGCGAGGCGACAAGGAGCTCTAGTTTGCGGTCAGCTTGCCCAGGAGAAGCGGTCAGGAGCAGGGGACGGAATGCTAACCTGCTAATTGAAATTGAAGCCAAACTCTGAGAGTTTTCCCCGGGCTTAGGGGTTGCACTCGGGGAAAGGTTGGGGGACTTTTCCTCGAGGCTTGCCATGCGTAAATTAATTTCTGCCTCTGTTTTTATTTAGCTGCTGTTTTATTTCTCTTCAACATTTTTTATTTTACCCATTTGCGTTGATAAAAATCATAATTTATGACATCAGCTGGCGTGGCATAATTTTTGGCCAGGACAACACTCTGAGCCGCCCTCCCTGTGGCCCGAAAACCTTTTACTAATATTGTGGAAATATATGAAGTTCCATTTCTTTTATCGTTTATCGCACATAAATCAATTTTTGTGACAAATTTATTATAAAAAACCCGCTTGGCTCCCACCAAATAAAACTCCACAGCCAAGAAATAAATAAACAAAAGTAATGGTGGGGGCAAAATAAAATGAAATTTTCCTAGGCAAAATGGCGGCCGGGACGGGCCTAAGGGTGGATAGTTCAAGGATTGTGGGTGGGGGCCGAAGGGGCAAAAGTTCTCATAAAATATTACAATGACACCATAAACAATTTTTAGTACTTCGCAAAAGCCGTAAATATTTATTGTACGAGTATTTTCGGGGAGTCGAGGCAGACACACATACCCATCACAATATATATCTATGATATATTGGATTTTTATGAAGTTACTATGGTTATGCCAGCCCCTGCCCTCTCCGAAGGTGAGTTTGTAAAACAATTGAGTGGATTATTTATGGGCAAGCAATTTGCCCAACTTTATACAGTTCTTTTGAGTGAATATTAAATATTTATGGTTAATAAAATATCCAAAAATTCTTCGGCCTCTACAAAAGTATCTCTCTCTTTCTTCCAGTTGTTATGCATAAGGATAAAGAGGAGAACGGAGTCCTACCCCACATACACGCACACGACGGCTACAGGACACGAGAGCTGGGAGCCTTCGAGCACGGCCTTTTGGATGGTGATATGTTCCTCCAGGTGAGTTCCGAGTGCAACTCCACAACCCCCCATCAACTCCTCTCAATTGCCTCGATTTGTCTTCATCAGTGGTTGTTTGATAGCTTCATTGGCCAGGATACGTGGGGGTTTGGATGTGAAGGAGGGACAAAGGGGCCCAATCAATCAGCGTCTGGTTAGCCGAGAGAGTTTTCATTGATAAACACGGGGCACGCAATCGTACCGGTGTGGGGGGCTGGGAAATTCCACTCCCTTGCTTAGGTTCCATCATTTTTAATCGTTTGCAATTAATAAGTGCTCAAATTGAACAACCTAATTGAAAATTGTCTAAACGTTTACCGGAACAACTGATATATAGATTTATTTATTTAAGTTGGCGGGAATATAATATTGCTCTTTACAAAAAAATTCAACTGTTTTATTTATAGTTCCATCATGAAATTGTAGTAGAAAATGAGATAAACAGTTACAAAAACAAAACCAAACTTAACGAAATTGTATAGGTTTTTAAATTTATGTTTCAATAATATTTTGTTTTATTCTCTTTATTACTTTTAGTTCGATTTAATCAACTTTACTATTAAATGCGAAGTTTCTGTTTTTTTTTTTCAAAACTACAATGAGTAACAGCAGTTGTAATGACTTTAAATACTTTATGTTTTTGTAAGAACAAAAATTTCTTGGTAAATTTGACAAATTCTTTTACTAGCATTAGACTATTAAGTTAATTAATATTCTTCGCGAATTTTTAAGTCTAAATATGCATAAAACACAGCAATGGTTAATTGATTTAAAACGATTTCTTTACAAATAATTAGCAGTTATCATGTTTAACAGGGGCAGCTGCACTAAAGTGGAGCACACATAAAAAATTATGCATTTCAAGTTTATGTGCCAAAATACTCCAATTAAAATGTCGCAAAGCACTCCCCCGTCGACTCCGCAGCCCTCGCCTTGGGGCAGTTGCATGTTTTTGCTGAATTAAAAGTGCATGTGCCTCAGTGTTTGTTTGTTGCACTGTCCGAGGCGCCAACATATGCACTTGTCACAGTCATGACAGTTTAATTTAATGCGCACATAGCTCACCGGGCATTGGAGCAGGCGGCCACCGGGCGAGTGGTGCTGCCACAGCTGACACTGCTGCCCCTGGTCCTCCCGACTGCCTCCTGACCCCCAAAACCACCCGTTCTGCCCGAGACAGACACACGCAATGGTGCAACATGCACTTGCAACAGCCGCTTTTTTGCACATGCCGCTTTTTTCGGTTGCACTCCACACAATTCAATGTCAAAGTCCAAACTAACCACCCGCCTCTGTTCGGTATGCACCACTGACACACACTGCACCACATTGCACATTGCACATTGCAGTTTCGTGTTCGGCTGCATTACGTATACGCAGGGTGGCCCCGGGCGAACAACGAATTTGAATGCAAGCCAAAAAACATTCGACTGCACCACCCTTCCTGACTGCAGCTAATTGTCGAGCTCAAAACTGCACAATTGTGCATTTCCGTGCATATTTTTAGTCTGTCTCAAGAGGTCGAAGAGGTAGTGGAAAAGTCCTTTGGCTGGTTGCTCTTGTGTGAGGTGTGCATATTTAGTTTTAATACCTCGGGTATTTGTTACCTGTTGCCCGTGAAGTTTTACTTTTTGCTGCAGCTGTTGCTGTTGCTGTTGCTGTTGCTGTTTCGTTTATTATGGGTCACATATTATCATTAGAAAATGGCATTTTGTCACGCAGCTTAGTTGAGGGCTAACACACACACACAAACACTTGTTCGGCATTTAATTGTCTTCCGTTTTCACTGAAAGTAAAACACTTTCAACACTTTGCTTGCCAACATGAAATGAACTCGACTTTCC
This sequence comes from Drosophila oshimai, assembly GCA_018150695.1. Lineage (NCBI taxonomy): Eukaryota > Metazoa > Arthropoda > Insecta > Diptera > Drosophilidae > Drosophila > Drosophila oshimai. Next base: position 769,723 of record JAECWM010000278.1, read on the forward strand.
ATGCAACAGTTTTTGGTGGCAGATCCGCGGAAGATATTAACTGGATAGCCACTTGGCGAGGGCCTGCCTCTGGGGGTGGGCTTTATTAAGCAATTATCTAGACGAGTGTGGGCAAATTGGCCAAGCTAGAAAGGCTGCTCCCCCGTCCTCTCCTCTCAAAATCTTTCCTGCATCTGGCTAGGAAATGGTAAAATAATCGCCGCCAACTTATCAAATCTCACAACTGAATGCAAGATATACCCACACACAAACCGGCACAGTCTCTCTCTCTCTCTTCAAGTCCCCCACTATAAAGACGGGCGTGTATTATTAAAATCGCATTAGAAGACGCCGCAGACGAGCTTGTCTAAATTGTAGCTGCGAGAGCGAGACAGGTGCCCCGGTATGCCATCAGGTGGGAAAGGGATGGGGGAAAGAAACAATTAGACTGTGGGGAGAAATCTTTCTTGGCCGTATAAAAAGATAAAATGCCGCAAGAAATGTAAAGAGAACAGCAAAAAAATCTAGAAAAAAAGAAAATAAGAAAACACTGAGATGGACTTTAAGAAGAAATGCGAAAGCTTTGTTACCCTTTTTTAAACAATTTCAAACTAATAAAAAAATGGTTAAAAGAAATGATTTTATGTACAGTAAAATTTTACTTTTACCGAAATATATTTTCATAAATCCGTGCAAATATGAATCCACAAATAGAAAGCTGAGGAATTATTAAGGTTATTGTAGTATTACTACTTATTCTGTGGTGTCGCAAAACTACATTCCAACTCTGCTCCAACTAAACACAAACAAGTACGTCATATTGGAAATCCTGACTTAAGTAAGTAAAGAGCAAATTGCAAGCGATAGTCCTGTGTATATTTTAAGCTGCATACAAATTTTAAAACTGTCTGCGTGGGTTTTTTTAAGTCTGCGATTGAAAGCACAACAATTGTATGATACTGTTTAATGTTTCTGGAATTAAAAATTTTTCATTTTATACCCTTCAAAGTTGATTTTAAGTAGAGAATACATAATCATAATATCCCCTCTATATTCACGTCTCTTTCGCTCACTGGCTACCGTTGGGGAGATCTTTATGACGATTATTGATGCTCGACCAGTCCGCGTCTGATGACAATCCATGCAGCGTGCACCAGCACAAAGCATATCCTTGCGGGCTGTTGATGCGTTTTAAATGATGACGCCACTTAGCATTTATGTCGGCTAATGCCAACTCTCCGCAAGGAGGAGGCACATCCCGCTGTTTCGGCCGATCTCTGCCGGATCAGCTCCTCTTTGGTCTGGCCAATCCTGCTCCAGACCTGCAGAGCAGTTCCCTCTGCGCCTGCTGCTCTGTAATTAGCAGCAATCGCGCACATTTTTCTCCGGCTCAAAATGGGGGGACTTCCTTTCGATGCCGCTCGATGTGGTGGCTGCAAATTGATATTTAAATACGCCCGTATTAATTACGCGCTGCATTTGTGTGTTGTGTGTTCTGCGGCGCTGTTTTCGGTTCGGTTATATTAATTACGGCCGCACCGCCACAGAGGCACTAATGGAGCATTGGCAAATTTGTCTTTCGGAGTCTTTCGGCCGGTTTCGGTTTCGGTTTTCCTTCTCATTTTCACTTCACACGTTGCTCGACGGATTGCCATTGCCGGCTTACCGTTAGTTCCAGTTGAGATCGGCCGGGAATTGCATGCGTCGCCGCCATTAGCAGTCCATAAAAACCGACTTTAAAATGCAATCAAAAACAATAATGCGCCAAATAATAAACAAAACAATGAAACGTATTAAAAACTTTTGCTTGAGTTTGCTGCTGCCTTTACTTCACATTTTAGTTTCTAGTTAGCGGGCCGGAGTCTTTGGCAGCGCATATCCGAATAGATAATGACAATGGCTCATCTGGGGTCCAAGGGGTGGGGAACTGGAATGGAATGGAAACCTGCAATTACACCACAGAATCAACCGAAATCTCCCCGGTCTCTCTCTCTCTCTCTGAGTTGAAACTCATTGATTTAATTGCCAGCCATTTCCTGGTTGTGTTTGATGTGGAACTCCAGATCCGACTGGGATCGGGATTGGGGATACACAAGCTCGTACATAATACCTGTGGCTCGGATGAAATAAGCCGCTTAAGCGCTGATTACGCTTTGCCCGCAACTAAGCGCCGCCATCGTTGTTGTCTTCCCATTCGCTCCTGAGTGAGAGTTCATATGAAAGGTAGTTACCAGTACAGGTCAATGGATGAAAGCTATGACTAAAATTATTCTAAATTTAATTGTTATCCTCTTGCTAAAAGCACGTCCAGCAGATTTCTTTTAATAAGGCTAATATAAAAATTTTACATAAATCACCGAATAGCAGGCAAGATCGAATGATATGTTCCTTAAATAAATGAGGACAGATATAAATAATTATCTTTAAACTGTAAAATACTTACGGGAACAATAATAGTTATTTTTCCAAAAACTTAAAAAGAATAATTATTGGGTCTTTTGAACGATCACTTTGAGCCATTCGTCTGCAAATCGAAAATGATCATTTAATTTTCTTGTAAGATTAGTATAACTTATTCGGTTTTAGCTTTGAGACCCATTTTTTCCAGTGTATCAGTACAAGTTATAAAAACACCTCAGGCAGGCATGATCAATAACATTTCATTCACCAAATATGACGACCCCTGGCAGCTACTGTAATTACACCTTTGCCAACCCATCACATCCCAATGATTCATTCATCCAGCCATTGATTCTTGGATCTAGCCACTTGTCTCTGGAGCACATCACAGGCAGCAAGAAAAGAAACAAACATTTAATTCATAGTTTCATAGTTTTTATTTAATTTTGAACTGTCTATCTTTCCCTTTGAATTTCTTCGCAGGCCCTAAATGGATTTCTAATGATACTGACATGCGAAGGCGAAGTCTTCTTTGCCACGCACAGCATCGAGAGCTATTTGGGATTTCATCAGGTAAGTGCCACTGGCCACCAGCCAAGCTCCTCGCTCCAACCCTCTGCCACTCTCTTTCGCTCCGTTTTTTGATTGATTTTAATTGCCGACGGTTTTTACATTCGTCTATTTTTCTGTTTTTTGGGTCAATCTTTGACATGCGGAAGCGGTTTAAGAAACATTTTAGTCCCAGAATCAGAGAAGAGGAAAAAGTATTTCCAATCTGTACCTGTTCTCATACAGTGCTTAATAAAATGAGAAAAACTAAATATATTATTTTGAATCCCGTTCACCCTTACTCAAACCTTAAAAGCAACTTATCTCTTTCCTTGAGATATTAAGACTCACAATCACACATGTTTAAATTTTAAAGCTTTAGACAAAAATTTCTGGCCAATCTCTGGCATGCGGAAGACGTCCAAGAAATTTCATGACTTTGGCCCACAGTCAAATCAGCAGGACCCAAAGGTTCACATGGAGACCTACAAACAAATTGTTGAATAACCTGATTTTCGTATACCCTGACCCAAATCCAAATCCGCAAATCTCTTAGTCCCCGCTAAAGTTGGCCGAGCTGGCCACGCTTAAAGGGTATGGACCTGAATCGATTCGCGGGTCCGACAGATCATAAATTAAAATCAGATTGCGCAATCGCTGGGAATCTCCTCTGAGGACCCAGCTGCAGTAGCGGGGCGTGGCCAGATTGATTCCGATGCGAGCACTCAGATTTGGGGTACACCTTCATTGTAGTTTTGCCTACTTTATTGTCGAATGGAAATTGAAATTGTAGTTAGCATCCGCCCGAGTTGTTTTCTTTTTTTAAATTTAGTTGTAAATGTGTAAAGCGGCGCTCGCCACGCCCCGTTTGGCAGCTCAATTAAAAGCGTAGCTGCAAAATCAGTTGGGTTTGTTTGCTTTTGGTGCCGCAGAAGGGGGAGAATCCCTTGTATCCCCATCAAGTTTACCTTCCTGCTCCTGGCGCGTGCAGAATTTATGTCTCAATTTGTGGCCAACATGGGGCGCATTTTCAATTTGCGCGCATTTTGATTTATACGCCCCGAAAACAAAACCTCTTGCGAATGAGAGAGAGAGAGCGAGTTGCAGACAGAGAGCGAAATCAATAAGAAAGGTGACTGACCCCTGACCAACATTCAATTCCACAGTCGGACATCGTCCACCAGTCGGTGTACGAGCTGGTCCACTCGGAGGACCGCGAGGAGCTGCAGCGCCAGCTGCTGTGGAACAGCTTCCTGCCCGCCGACATGTCCAGCATGCAGCTGGCGGAGACCCTGGCCCCGGACAAGGCGCTCTACCTGGAGCGCAGCTTCACCGTCCGCTTCCGCTGCCTGCTGGACAACACGAGCGGCTTCCTCCGCCTGGACATCCGCGGCCGCATTAAAGTGCTCCATGGCCAGAACCGCAAGACCGAGGAGCCCCCGCTGGCCCTCTTCGCCTACTGCACGCCTTTCGGCCCGCCCAGCCTCCTGGAGATCCCGCACAAGGAGAACATGTTCAAGTCCAAGCACAAGCTCGACTTCTCGCTGGTCTCCATGGACCAGCGCGGCAAGCACATCCTGGGATATGCGGACGCCGAGCTGGTGAACATGGGTGGCTATGACCTGGTCCACTACGACGATCTCGCCTACGTGGCCAGCGCCCATCAGGAGCGTAAGTTTCACACTCAATTATTTCTTTGGTTTACGTTTGAATCAAAATCAAATTCATAAATAAAATAAAGCAAACAAGTACCTATATTTATTCTTTAAAAATGTATATTTTAAAATTAAATATGTTTATTCTTTAAAAATTCATATTTTAAAAATAAATGTATGTACATTTTCAAATTTTCCAATCAAAAGCATATCAAAAGTATAAAAATATTAATCTGATAGGTTAATTTATTGGTTAATGCAAAAAAAGATTAAAACTTAAGAAGTTAGATTTTTATAGAACTAAAAATATCCTCTTAGACCGCAAAACAAAAACAAAATGTTAAAAACTGGGAAAATTTTCTTAACCTTTGTTATTTATCTACGGACAATCCTGAAGATTGAGAAAATATTAGAAAAAAGCTCTCGTCTAGTATGCAAGAACACGAATTTTAAATTGTATTTGCCTGGTTAAATATATTATTTCTATAAATCTTGATTATTGAGTTTGTTCCTAATCCTAGATTTAACCAAATTTTGACTCCCAACAGTTTTGAAGACCGGAGCCTCTGGGATGATCGCCTACCGCTACCAAAAGAAGGACGGCGAGTGGCAGTGGCTGCAGACGAGCTCGCGGTTGGTGTACAAGAACTCGAAGCCGGATTTCGTGATCTGCACGCACCGCCAGCTGATGGACGAGGAGGGCCACGACCTACTGGGCAAGCGCACGATGGACTTTAAGGTGAGCTACCTGGACACGGGCCTGGCGTCGACGTACTTTTCCGAGGCGGACCAGCTGGTGGTCCCACCCAGCGCCTCGCCAACTTCGCACTCCCTACCGCCCCCGGTGACCCCGACGCGTCCCAATCGCCGCTACAAGACGCAGCTGCGCGACTTCCTTTCCACGTGCCGCAGCAAACGCAAGCTCCAGCAGCAGCAGGCTCAGCAGCAGACGCAGCAGACCTCTCCGCTGGGTGGCCAAGTGGGGTCACCCTCTCCGGCGGTGGCCGTAGAGTACCTGCCAGACCCAGCGGCTGCGGTGGCTGCCGCCTACTCAAACCTCAACCCCATGTATACAACCTCGCCGTACGCTAGTGCCGCTGACAACCTCTACATGGGCAGCTCCATGCCGGCCAACGCCTTCTACCCGGTCAGCGAGAACCTCTTCCACCAGTACCGGCTCCAGGGCGCCGTCGGCGGCTACTATACGGACTATCCCCATTCCGGCGCTCCGGCCTCGGCCTACGTGGCGAACGGCTTCCTCTCCTACGACGGCTACGCAATCGCCTCCAAGGCAGACGAGAAGTGGCAGGAGACGGGCAAGTACTACAGTGGCTACAGCAGCGGCTACGGCAGTCCGACATCCACGCCACAGGTAAGGAGATCCTCATGATTCTGAGTTGAATACTGCCTTTACTATGTAAACTTGTAACTATGTCCAAAATTTTCTTTTAAACGTTATCGAGCTCTTGAGATAATAATTGTCATAGTTAAATGGACCTTAACAATACATACATAAGTCAAAATGCCAAGTTAAGCTATCGTATGAAGCGATATTGTTCCAAACATGTTTGGCCACATTTTTAAATTTAGCACAGGCAATTCCGTGTTTGCAGTCTTAAATTCAAAAATGTACACAGTAGGTACCTAAATTTAAGACATAGAAAAAAATATACTAGTACGTCTGCCAACGATATCAAAACATAAAGATAAATGTTAATCTATGGAAATTCAACTACGTACAAAAGTGATTTTTACTTTATATCATATTTTAATTTGACTGTCACTTAAAACCATACATAAAAATACAAGGAGAGGGTCAACTTTCCTATAAGTTTTACGAAAATTGAAAGTTTATTTAAAATTGAATTTCAAGCCGTATTATATCTATCCCATCACAGGTTATGATCTAATTTATCTCATAAATATACAATTTCCTTTTTCCTCTCATAGCAAATTCCCCTCAAGACGCCGAAGTCTTCGCCCCAGGTCATGGAGGTGATATCCTGCTCCTCGGACGGACCCTCGCCAGTGAGCGGAGCCACGCCGAACGGAGCCGGTAGTGCTACGCCCAAAGTGGAGCTGGCCGCAACAGCGGCTGCTGCAGCTGCGGGCCAGGATCCCTATGAGCGTCAAACGGTGCTGATGTGGGGCACCACACACTCCAGCGGAGTTCCCCTAAACAGTCTGCAGGGTGGGCGAACTGGCACGGGAAATCCTGGCTCACCGCAACGTTCCACGCCCCTCACCAACGGTCTTGGCTATGTCGGCCCCAGCAATAACAACAACGATCTCGAGCCTGCGACGGCGGCAAAGTGGAACGGAACAAAGGACCTCCCGGGGAAGTCGGCCAGCGCCAGTACGCCGGAGAGCTACCAAATGCAGCACGACGACTCCGGGCTGTACTCCGCCTCCTCGCACACCACTTCGCCCCAGCAGCATCAGCAGCTCCAGCAGTCGCAGCGAGGAGTGGGTTCAAATGTTAGCGCCACCAGCAGCTCCCTCACCTCCAGCACGGGCACAGATCAGCAGGCGGTGCACCCGCCTAGCTGCCACCAACAGCAGCAGCAGCAGCAACACCATCACACCCACCCGCATCCACACGCGCATCATCACCACCATCATCACCACCACCACGAGACGGGGCATCAGCACGGCAGCGAGGTATGGACGCCCGCCTCCTACACGCAGTACTCGCAGTACTTCACGTACCATCATCCGCATCCGCACCCGCACCACCCGTCGGCTGGCGGCGGTGGCCCCGTTCCGGCCCAGTCGCATCACCTGCACCACGGCCACCGCTAGAAGGCGGATAGATTGCACCAGTATTAAAGCACCCACACCCTATGTACTCCCACAACCACTCACACTAATTCTAATTCAAAACCCGCCCCAGTCTTATGACTACTAACCATAACGATCCTCCCTAGATCATACTCACCACCCATCAGCAGCAGCAGACGCAGCAATCGCTAGCCGGCTATCCACTGCACCACCAGCTGGTGGGAGTAGGATCGGGATCACCGCCGCCTTCCCGCTCGCCCACAGCTCTACCCGCTGTGAGCAGCCTGCTCAATGGATCAACGACAGCAGGATCGGGAGCATCATCCGATAATCCCTACCAACAACTAGCCATTGTCTCCGCTCCGCTGGTGATTTGCGGTGATGAGGCGAGCGGAGGACGCAAGTCGGCCAAGCAGCAGTCGCTGCACCAACTGCAACAGCATCAGCAACAGTCGCTGCAACAGCAGCAGCATGCGATCTACCAGCAGCAGCACTCGCACCACCATTCGCAGCACCATCCGCACCACCAGCTGCTCTATCCGGCGAACATTACGGCGCACACGGCTCTGGCCTATGTCCCGCCCACTGCCGGGGGGGCCTACGCCGATGGCAGTCCGCTGCTCTCCTTCTCGGAGGTGACCAACACGCTACTGAACCAGTGAGGCACCAGTCGAGATAGAGAGAGAGTGAGAGTTCAACAGTTTTGCCAAAATGTGGACTATGACTATCGTATCTTCCATAATCTGAACCAGCAACGAATGAATACAGCCAGCGCACGCCATTCGCCAACCCACTCCTTGGTCGATTCTTAGAGAGCCGCAGAAGAGAAGATTTCTATTTATTTTACTGTGATAATTTAAAGATACATTGTATTGTATGTGACACAAGGTTTGCCTATTAACCAATCCATAACAGCCGTTATCGCCGTATCCACACTTCCAGGGAATTAGGAATGGGTACGCAACCTTAGCCAGCACAAAGTTAAGAAGCAAATCTCCGTTAACCGATGGAAGTTCGCTTTAACATTCAAGTTCAGTTGTAGTTACAACCAAAGATTTCTCTAACTTATATGTTACTTATCAATTTAGCATAATACGATCCATCCAATTGGCTTCGGTTTGTTGCGCCAAACTTTAGTTACATTTCAGTTGCACTCGTGAACAGAATGAGGAATAAAGCCCTAAATAGTTGCGATTATAAGTGCTTACGTAGCATGTAAATGAATAACAGATGCTTGTATACATATTTAATTAATTGAAGATTAGGCCTAAGGAGTAATGCAAGTTAAAATAATTATCATGATTCCTATCGTTTAGCCAGTAATTAAATTAATCCGTAAGCGGATATATCCGTATACACATATTGTATTGTATGTTTAAAGTTTTCTTGGAATTTCTAGTCGCCCGCATAAAAACATTTACTTATAAATTAACAATTACCATACAATGTACACTTCGATAGTATAACAATTTTTCAATTCGGAAGGTATTACTGTGGGTAGTCTGTACTACTTGTATGATGATAACCGATCATTGGTAACCGGCAATGAAAAGTCTTTCAAAATTCGATGAATGATTATGTATCCAAAAACAATTGTAACATGTAGATAACCTGTCAGCTAATTAAACAAACATTTAATTAAATTTCAATTATACATTAATAAAAAAACTGAGTGCAAGTAAAGCGCTTCTATCCAAAACAATCAGAGCGAAATAAATCTAGAAAATAATCTAATTAATTTAAAGACTTTAATTTTAATATCTTTCAATATGAACGGTTGGGATGAATTGTTCTTGAATCTTTTAAGTTACTATATGGAACGTACATTTCACTTCTTTAACTCTGTTTTTGCTAAAATGCATTTTTAATATAAGTACAACATATAAGTCGATATAAGTTTTAAAATCAGAGGTTTTGTTTAACCTTTGATTGAAAGTGGATCGAGCTTTATCCTGAAGGTAACAAAGGTTAGGTGTTTCTAAAGCGTTCTTTAAACTTTTCCAGTATTTAAAGAATTTTCCTCTATTATCGGTTTTTATCAGGGACCGTAACTGTTAAAACTTTTATTTTAAAAATCAGAAAATAAAATATACTCCTTCAATTTAGTTATAAATCAAATTGATTTTTAGCAACTTTTGCCTAAGAGTATGCCACAAATTAAACTTCAAACCGTCAATCCCAAAAGTATACTATGCAAACAACATCTAACAGAAATTACAAAAACGGTAAGAGGAAAATGTGTCCCCGGTTCTAAAAATGTAATTGTAGGTATGTTTAAGTAGTGCTAACTAATTAAGATATTGTCAATTGGTTTATAGGACCGAGTTTTTTAACGACTGAGTGTTTATGTCTTCAAGTCGACAGTAAGCAATCCCTTTACCGAAGTGAAATTATGGGTTATTTTGGGTAAAAACTATCTTAAAACTATAATGGCTACAGGATAATAGGACATCTTTAAGAAAAAATTGGTGTTGTAAATAGGTGACTGGCGTCATCCTCAAACTGAATGTAATTGGTTGTCCAAGGTCTAACAATAGTAAATCAGTATTTTCCATGGAGCAATGAAAATTCAACCGCAAGCCATTACCATCTCAAAAGTTAATTGGAGACTTTACTGCCTCTAATTGACAACGACAACGTGGCACACACGCGACACACAAAAGTTTTGATTGACACCTAACAATCATATTTTCCTAGCTTTATAGATAATGGAAAGCATTCATCAGATGCTGGGGCGCAGATCCGAAGACTTACACGGAGTACAAAGGCATAATCATTCGGCAAAGCGGGAGCGTCTCGAACTCAACTTGAATAGTAAGCAATCATATGTGGGCTGCGTTGTTTACGCTCGGTATTAAATGATTTATTCTGCAGCCATACCGACTCGTGTTATCCCAAGACCAAACACAACATGCATATCCAGTGTGTGTTTTGAGCCTCGAAAGCAAACCAATTAATCACTCACACCAGTTCCTATGTGCGATACAATTGAACCGCTGAACCAAATTCACATTGAAGATATTTGTCGATCTGATGGCTTCATTGTTGAAGAGGCTGCCGCGCACTTGACTTGGGTTCGCTGGATGCCCTCCGGGCAACCTGGGGCTAGGAGCTGCTCCTCCTCCATTGCCAAGCGAAGGTCGCGCTTAGCAGCCACAATGGGAAACAATGGACGTTTATGCTACCTTTTTGGCATTTCAGAACAACCCCTGAAGTCGAGAAGTCGAGGCAACAAGTGAATGGCCCAGTCGGGCCCAAGTGTCAATCAGCTCTCCAATAGTTAGGGTATATGACTCTTCAAATATACCGCTTGTTAGCTCTGCGTTATGGTCATTTTATTGTTATGTGGCCAGTTCGTGCCTTGAGTCTTTCGATTGACGCATCTTTGAGATCATTTAGAGAACAGATTGCAGCCAAAACATAAAAAAGAAACTCGAGCTGGAATAGAAATAAATACAACAATTAACAAAGTGCGCCGTTTGTTTACTTTGATTTACTTAACGTTTTTTGTTTTGGATTTCATCTTTGTGTTGCCGTTGTCGTTTGCAATGCTCGCCTCGCACTGGAGCTTGACCTTTAATAGTCGTGTTGTACATTGTGCCATGGGCGTCTTGGTAGGTCCGCCGCAGATGGAGATGGAAATCGAATTGGAGAGTCGAAGATCAGAGTGGGGCCGGCCGAAGCTGGAGCATCAAAGATGCCTCTGCCTGCAATTGAACTTCAAATCCGTTTTTGGCGGCTGCCTGTGTAAGTGCAATAAAATGCTGCCAAAGGTGATAATCTTGGCTTATTCATTGCTCTTCATGTCCGTCACTTAAGGTCAATGATATGGCAAAGCTGACCGCATGCCGGACGCGAACGTGATCATCGCTCAGCCGCTGACCTTGCCGCATTGTTGGTTTGACAAATTTGTAGCAGCCAGCAGCCCAAATTGCCACTTTGCTTGCGACCGGATGCGGCTCAGATTCGAGCCACTTCTTGGGCTCGAGCTGGGGGATAAGTGGGCCAGCCGATGGCAAAGGTGTTTACCTTTCCTCTTAGCACTTTTCGGTGTCGCACTGCGTATGCGCAATAATTTCCATATTGCCCGCTGTTATCAATTATGTGTGCTTAGCCGCTCTAATTTCGATTTATATTCGCAGCACGACTCTGCCGAAGAAGAAACCTCTTAATAAACGTGTGAAACTCCCCCCACTGTCTGACTTTATTTGCTAAGCCGTAAAGCTCTTCAGTGGAACTGAATGTGGGGACCTTGCCAAATTAACAACTATACAGTTCAAAAATAAAAATCGGACAGTTTGATTTTGTACTTTAAATCTTAATCAATTTTAAATCAAGTATAAAATAATCTTGAGTTATAAAATAACAACCGAATATTTAAATAGAGTACAAAAATGTATGATTGTATCTTGATGCAAGTAATTTGCGCTGTTTCAAATTCTTTTTTTATGGATCTGTCTGTCTTCAAATATGAATAAACTAAACTAAAACTTGATTTTAGAATAAAACTTACTCAAATAACTTCGATCTTAAGAAATCTTGATAAGTATATCATAATAGAATCAGAACTTTAATATTATATTTTCACGGGTGAGTCATTTTTGTTACTGATAGTACTGACTTAGTTACAAAATAATGCTTTTTTTTCCAAGTGTAAGAGAGGAGAACTGACTAAGTGGCTATCCAACTATCGGCATGAATTATGTGGAATTGCACCAATTTGGCAATTAAACATGTGTAGCCACTGAGTGGGCGGTGTGGAGGGGGAATCCAAGCCGAGAGTTAGAGAGAGCCAGTGAGCATAAATGGCAGCTACAAATGTTGCGGCTGTTTGTGGCTCACCGACCTTCAATGGAATCACAGCCAGAGATGATGATGATGACACACCTATGTACATAGACCAATGTATGTTCGTACGTACTTTTGTTGTGTGAATTCTGCTGTGGGTCCCACACCTTCTTGCTGTTCTATTGCCATGACTGGAGTGAACCCCTGTGACATCGCTGCTAATTGCACAAGCCTGCAGAGCAGGGCAGAGCAGAACCGAATTCCAAGTTCGTGATATGTAAGAACTAAAAGTCAAATAATGTCGATCAAGGGATTGTACTCCCACACTAAGTTTAATTTAATTTTGACAGTATAACAATGCACTGTCATCCCATCAATTCGACTTTAGTCAGAATGTTTGGTAAACCTCTTTTAATTTTCCCAAAGCATTGGTAATTGAATGTGTCTCTAAGATGTTTGGGGAAAAAACTTTGTGGCAGTTTTTATTAATGGTTATTTGTTTCTTAATTAAATTTTGTGGATAAAGAACAAAGCATTTTAAACTTCAAGTTAGAATGCTGAAAAGTGCATAAATATCAAGATTTATAATAAGAGGTTTAGGACTTGGAATTTTAGTGTTAATTAACCAAGAGTCATAGAGTTTTTAAGCTTAAGGCAATTTTTAATCTTATGTTATATACAAAGTCAATTTGTTTAAGTACAGTGTACACTATATTTATTTTCAAGGTCATAGCTGTAGTTTTTTATTACAAATTTCCTGAATGGCTTTTCACAAAACGTACGCATATCCATTTACGTATGCAACATATTTTATAATTGAGCAGTGATGAGCAACTTAAGGCTAATTTCTTGATAGAACAACATCGGTGTCAACCACATTGCTTACCTTAAAAGGCGTAAAACGATAGAATTATTTCGATTTGGAGCAGAGTCGACCTCATTCCATACAGAAACTGCTACCTCATTCAGTACACTCGTTACAATTTTCTGTTTGAGATCACTGTTCTAAGTGACTAAGAATAACCCATTATTTTGAAGGACTCAAAAAATTAGATTTTACCCTTGTACAGAACAACCCTCCTTAGCTAGCAGTTTTTAGTTTTTTATAGAACTCAACATAATCAAAAAACAAAGAAAAAATTAAATCATTAAATCAACAAAAATTTGATCAAAGTACACTTTTTAAGCCTTTATTGTTTTTTGAGTAAGGCTCACAGAGAAAAAAATATATAATTGGATTTTTTTTTTTGTGTGGGAAATTTTAACTAGAGCTGCACATTTACTGGCCGCAAACCTTGCCCGAACCATCATCATCGCTGATTGCGAATCTTGAGATGTGTTGGGTCCAATCACCGCCAAGTGTCGCTGGCCAAAATATTGACCTTAAAAACGAATTTTGTTTGGTGGGATGGTGTGTCAAATGGACCTCCAGCTGGCCGCTTGCTACCGATTGATGATGCTGGTACGATGATGCTGCTTCTGTGGCATCGGCAAGTCATTGCTCACCCAATTTCAAAATATTTAAAACTCACACACATGTACACGAAATAACTGGGAAAATAAGAGAAAAAAAACTATGTAGCATTAAATCCGCTCTAAGACAATTCCATTGGCATTCAGCGTGTGGCTCAAATTTCACTAATCACCGAACCTTCCTCAATCACTGCCCCTCTGTGGGATCAATCATGCGATCGATCGAATTCGGGTCTCGATTGCTGCACTGAAGGTCGCCCTCCATCGATTCGTCTTCGGCAGCTCAAAGATGAATTACATTTACATTTCGTTACTGTAATTGCTTACGAATTGCTTGCAGACCCAGACCCACATGAAGCATTTACACACACGACTCGGAGATCTCCTTGATTCAAAGGTCATTTCGAGTTGACATTGTCAGAAACGAATTTGAATTAGTTATAACTTACCCCCACACACAAAAGTTGAAGGAATCGTTCAAACATAAAAATCGAAAGTCGTGAATTGTACTAGAAACTTTCGAGTTCTTTTCAGTGATTACTTTTGTTTAGGGAAAGTTAGAGCAGAACGCCATGGACACCATTGAAGACGACGGCTGCAGCCACCACTCGAGCAACTCAACCCAGAATCGGGAGCAGGAGCTCCAGTCCCCATCCCAGTTGCAGACGCAGGAGCGAAAGGAGACCCCCATCCGAGTGCGCGAAATGATTAACCTGTACAACTTCGCCACGCTGAAGAACCAGGAACTGGAGCAAGCCAAGTCCATCTACTACGCCACCATCTCAAGGTCGGAGGCGGACCAGTCAGCGGAGTTTGAGGACGGCAGCAGCTTCTGCAACATGTCGTTGTCGGATGACAAGGAGAAGGGCGCAGTCAACGGAGGGTGAGCTTTGCCCCTTGCTTGTTCTTCTTTATGTTCTTTCCCCACTAACCAGTCGCCTCAACTCCAGTCAGGGTAACTTTCGATTGACCACTACTAACAATCTGACCTCTCTGCGCCAGTCGCTCAAGAATGAAAATCCGGATAAAAGCAACTCCGTGGAAAAGTCGTACGAGAGCAGGACCACCATTCGACGCACAAATAAGGGTGGGTCAGCCAGAAGTTAAGCTAAAACCAAACAACTACAGTTTTTAACAGACTTTTAAAAACTAACACAAATACTATTTTATTTTTAATTTTAACTTTTTATTTTTTTTTAGCTTTAAGAAATAATTGGTTTTGAAAAAGTATTGTTATTATTTCAATTTGTTTTGGAAGTCTTAATTTATTATAATAATCTTTTGAATCAAACAATTAATTACAAAAAAAATAACGTATTCAACCTAATGAATGAAGTTATCTTTGTGAATTTTAATAACTTAAGTTACATCTGCTGAGAGCCAACATTGTTAATTTTTCCTTCCCCAGGCGTGCGCATCATCCTTGACATTTTCTTTGATAAGAAGGAAAGCGACATTATAGACATCGTGGGCAGCCGTGTGGAGACGGACATCCCCGACAGCAACATCCTGACCGATTTCCAGCGGCACGCGCTGGGCATACAAATAAAAAATCAGGAGCAGAAGCAGAAGCCGGTGCTCCAAGACCAGCCCAAGCCCACTTAGGTTAACCCCAGATAGCCAGGAGAGCATACAAACTAACTAAATTCCAGGTTACAACCGACGTCTACGCGAAGTCATACATGTGTTATTTTCATTATTTTTTGACAGCATACAACAAATATACGACAAAAATAAACCATCGATTGACTCTCGACACTTTCGACTTCGACTTCCTCCCAGGTCCGTCACGAAAACGAAAATGGTGGAGCGGGTGGGAGTGGGGAATGGGTGAAACCCAACGCCCAGCAAATGTGAAACCCGGCAATGGGGCAACACACGACTACGATGAAAAGCTGAGTGCGCCAAACCGTTGGCGGTTCTCGGCTTTTAGCTTCACGACAAAAGGGCTTTGAGGAGTAAATAAACGGCTTGAATCGAAAATGAAAATGAAAATGGAAAATGGAAATCTTCGCTTGCAAAACCCAGCCGCCAGAAATCTGACAATGATGCCGCCAAAAGACCAAACCAGCTAGCGAATCTGAGATGGGGAAAATGCTTTCGCAACCCGCCGCCCAATCTGGCTCAAATCTCTTAGCCTCGCTCGATTGCTCTATTTAGCCCACTTCTGCCCGCATCGGCATCCTCGTCCTCATCCTCATCTTCTCATCTGCCAAAGAAGCAGTGCCACTACCAGCAGCAACAGCAAATGCAAACGTTCCAATAAATTAGACAAATAAACACCAGTGGGTGAAGGGTTTCCCTAAACGGTGGCATTGCAAATGCTAATAACGTGCAATGAAAATGAAAACGAAGCTGTTAACGGTAAATTGAAACCGAGAATGAAGCTAAAGCTGAAACGAAAATGAAAATGAAAATGAAGCTGCAATGTTAACGCTTTGTTGACTGGGTCTCGAAAGCCGACTGAACTTCGTTAACTGGCCGAGAAGGTTTGGCACAGTGGAGTTGGTCAGCTAGATCAAAAGGCAATTTGGTTTTATGGGGTCCAAAGACAAAAAGCCACTGCGAATTCTATTTAAGCTTCTTGGTTATCAGCTTATTTGGCCGCATTCGAAAGTATTTGCATATGTTTCTTTACAAATTAACAGAATTTTCTCTCACGCACGTGGGCGTCCATGTCGCCCACTGTGCGGCGATGACGAAGCCAAAGTCTCGTCAGAGTCTCGGCTGGAGATGGAGATGGAGAAGAGCCAAGCCAAGTTGGCTGTAGCGGGCGGCCGTAGCCAGTGTGAATCTTAAACCGAGCTGGGTGCACTCGGAGGCTTCAGTTCAAAGCGCGACTTCAAGCGACGCGGTTGTGTCGTTCCGACCGAGCAAATTCAAACCGAATCCAAACTCTCGGATACTAGATCCATCCAAAGGACTGTGAAATTGTGCGCTAGAGTGTTGATGGCATGTCTATAATATAATTTATGCGAACCAATTTGGTGCGACGGTGTGCGATTGCTCTTGACTTTGTTTGGAGCCCCTGCAATTGCAATTGCAGCCTGATGCAATTGCAGCTCTGCTGCTGCTGTCTCTGACATTTGATCTTTGCAAAGATCACATCGCACTGAATCACTCGCACTGCCTCGCATCGGATGTGTGAAGAGGTCCGCGACCATATGGAATATATTTTAGCACACCACCTACGGCGACAATTAGTGTGTACAGTTTAAGTTTGTACTCCGTGAGCGACGCGGGCGAAGGTGAGACGATCGATCGGCATCTTGAATCTTGCATCTTAATAACTTCCTCTGCATCCAGTCGGGGGGTCCCATTCCGATGCCATCCGATGCCATCCGATGGTAAACAATTAGAAGAATGCCAACTATGGCTATAGCTTTGGCCGTAATCAACCTGTAATGCCAGCTAATTGGCATAATTGTTGTTGTATCTGTATCTGCTGTTGTTTCGGCCGCTATTATTTGCCGTTGTTGCGGCTCTTGAGCATCTTCAAGTTAGATTCGCAATGCTCTTTCAGTGGAAATTGCTGCAAAAATGTCAAGTAGGCTTCGCCTTGCTGGCCACAAGGCAACTTCAGACAAAAAAAACAAAAAAAAGCCACCAAAAAATAAAGCTCGAACCAGCATCACGAGTTCAGGCTGAGGAGGATAAAGCAGTAAATATTTTCCGTTCCGTTGTCAAAAAGGTCAAGACAGGAAAAAACCGCCAAACTAGATGTCGGTTGCTGCTGTTGTTGCTCTGGCTGCCACACGCACTTGGCTCGAATGGCTGCTGGCCGCAACTTGCCACAAATGTTGTGGTTAGCATTGAGACAGATGATCTCGTTAGCTGAAAAGTATGAGATTTTATTAGGCAATTGAACTTTGAAGATCTGCGAGATAAGATCTGCTAGCCTAATAAATTACGCTATTAGGGTAGTATGGCAAGGCACAAAGAAAACATTTCAATTAGTTTTAGAGATAATTGCAAAAGTGCACTTAAATGGTCGATTTAAACTTGTAGCGAATGTCCTAATGGAAAGACTGTATGCATGGTCTTCGCTCAATGCATTTAAAGTGGTGGATTTTATTAGCCATTTCAAATTACTTTTTGCACTTTAAATA
Organism: Drosophila oshimai; assembly: GCA_018150695.1. NCBI lineage: Eukaryota > Metazoa > Arthropoda > Insecta > Diptera > Drosophilidae > Drosophila > Drosophila oshimai. The sequence continues at coordinate 787,457 of JAECWM010000278.1, forward strand.
AAATAGCATTAAAAAAAAAAATATAATGGGTTTTTTTTGTATAATCAATCTTTATTATTATTGTTAACAGCCATAATATGCTGGGTCTTTGCTAACACCTTAAATTGATATAGTGCCAATGCCAACTACGCTTGCATTTAACATACGAGTATACTGCTAAAAATATTCCTTTACTGTAAAAAATTAATATTTCAATATATAAACCAACTTAATCAGCCCTAGACTTTTTTTACTTTAGGTATTTTTTATAATATGTTTCCTTGAAATGTTTATGAAATATTGATTGTTAAACAAAACTTACCAAATTTACCAATTTCTTTGAGATAACTTTAAAAATAAAATTAAAATAATAAAAATTTCAAAGTGTTAAATCTGTTCTTTAAATATTTAAAGTTCAAACATTGTTGACAGCAATCTGCCAATTTTCGACAACATCTCTCTGACGTTATCTGACTTGTTTGTTTGTGTCAAAACAGTGATGAAGCTGCAGTCAACAGCAATATCATTAAATCAAAACTTTACGAGACATTGCATCTGCGGATACATACTGCAACAGTTAAAAGGCGGACCTTGTTTGTAGGCATAATAAAATTGACTGACTAGTTATTCGCTGATAATTCCTTCCACAACGCTCTTGACCCAAGCGGAGTTTCATAAAGTTAGGAGCATGCGTTGGACAACTTAATTTCGACTAATTTGCTTACCATAAACGGTCATAAAGTGCATTTTCAATTTTGGTGCTTTGTTTGCAACTGCGATTGACAGTTTTATTGGTGTGAGTGGCTGTTCACATGTGTGGGTAGGCACTGTATCTGTGTGCGCGAGGAGTGGAGTGGCAAGGTCGCCAAATTGAATTGTAGGTGGAGGTCGAGGCAGGCGAAGATAGAAGAGGCAGCGACGGCGTTGCAAATTCTGTCGGCCAATAAAGCGGCACCAACTACTGAAGTTAATGTTTTTTAAATTACAATTCATTACGAAAGCGCTGTATCGAACAAACAGTTTGGAAACGAAGAAAATTAGTCGCCCGCCCGGCAGTGACAACAAAAAACGCAGCGGATACATTGTTATCGCCCATAAGCACCGATGAGGAGATATTTTTGGGAAAGTTATTACTAAGGTAAACAGAGTTTCGGTTACGCAAAGATTGGCAACAAAAGATTATTATGCTATGGGTGGATGGAAAGGAATAGCTGTTAAGATGCGAGCCATTGTGTAAGGCAATTAGCGCCAGCTTAGGGCTCGCCAGCACTTTCCCATCAATTGTGCCCAAGCCCATTCAATAACCATTTAATAACTTTCAGTTTCGAGCCCTTCATCGACCATCCCAACACCCCATCAACCCAACAATCGGCGAAATGCTGGCGCAAGTGATCCCCACGCATACGCGACTTCTGGCCCTGGCTTTGTTCTGCTCAGCGTTATTTGTGGCCAGTGAGGTAAGTCTGAATGTCTGAAAGTCCGACATCTACCCTTAGCCGGGGGCTGGGATCGATCGCGGAATGCGAAAGAAATGCCAGCGGAGATGGAGATTCCGACGGTGATTATTGTGCACGTGAGGGAGCATTGAAATGCAAATTGCGGGATTGTATAAATATTTAAACGCCGTATTTGTTCGCGGCGAAGGTGCTTATTAGCTCCCTGCCGAAGATTGCAATAATTAATTGCTAAAATATCGTAAACACTTGTACGCTCGATGCTAATGAAGCTCCAACTAAGTGAGCATTCAGAAACGTATTTAGATAAATTTAATTTACAATTTTCACCTGCCCCACAACAATGAAACAATTACCAGTAAAATGGTAATCTGTTAAGACTGTGATTATCATCATTTACAGCGTGACCCCCCCTGCCCCAGTAGTCGGTAATTAAGAACAACGTTCGTATGACAAAATTGCTTATTCTTTTGATAGTAACACGTTTGTTACAGTTTGTAATTTGAATTTGAAGTTTTGGGATTTAAAATGCTTTCTTAAAACGAAAACACATAAAACCTCCCCGCTTAATATCAGTCTGTACAAATTGTGATTGTCTATTACCAACTTTTGTCAAAACACACATTTATTTGAGGAAAGGCTTTTTTGACTTAAAGGTTTTTTATTACTATTTTAAGGAAAAACTTAAGTCAAAAAAAGTCCAAATTACATTGTGTAACAAAAGCAAAAACCTTTTTTATGGGCTTTAAACATTAATGGACCATTATATTCAACTACTCCCAAAACCAATAATTCCATTTATCTTGGATTAAAAGGGTACTTTTGGACGAACGCTTTTTGTTAATATAATTTGATATTGTTCCGAAGTGGAGGTTGATGAGAGTTTAATTAAGCGGCTTCATGTTGCTTTGAGGGCTTTCATTCCTCGAAAAGATCCCCTGTGGAGGCCTGCCCCTGATTCACCAACATCTCGCTCGTCTTTGCCACCGAATTGCTTCCCAAGACACTTTTTGAGCAACGGCGGAAAGTGTTGTAATTTTGCGCTCTTTACGCTTTGTTTCATTTTTAATTTATTCTACGTGTGCGAGTGCATCCACTATTCACACACAGGCCGGCACACATGATTCAGCCAGCAAAGGTCTCGAAGCATATTAAAAACAAAAGACTCGACTCGGCTGACCAAGTGACCTTTTTTTTCCGACTCGTCTGACACTTTTGCAGAAATGGAACACACACCCCACCACCAGCCAAACAACGGAGAGAAGTGTGTTGATTGTTTTCGCTATTTGCATACAAGAAATTAAAACGAAACTCAAGTCGAGGATGAAGCTGAGGCTGAATTCACATCCGAATCCGAAGCTGGGTTGTTATGTAACGGACGAGTGGTTAACTGGGCGCAGAATGTGTGTTTAGTGCGGCCCGTAAATATGCCTGAAATGAAATTGAAGAGCGTTTCAAATTATGGCAAATTACCCAAAATAAGAAAGACAAACGGCGTCGCGAAATTGAAACCTTGTATCTTTAAGATGGCACAATTTTCTTCCCTTAAGTGCTTTTCTGTCGTATTTGGAATGATTGCGATCCAGATTTACCTTCCGTAGCTCCTGTTGTTTGGCTTTCCATATTTCTTAAAACCAACCGAATAAGGGGAAGCTCTATTTAATTTTACATGCTTCTAGTCAGAGACAATCACATAACCTTTTAAGGAAATAAATTTAACTAAAAGCAATACCCGAAAAAAGCTGCTGGCATGTACTCCTACGATCTTTGATACAAGTAAAACCTCTTTTCTTTATAACGCTATTAAATGGACCATACATTAATCGTTTAGCACAAATTTAAGCTTTAGTAGTTTAAACTTAGCGTTGAATCTCTTAAACAGCCTTCGTCGTATTTTAATTTAACGAGGCAATCAATCGTGCCACAGTTGCTCAACCAAAAAAGCACTTTTCATTTATTTTTCGAATAAAAATTAAACGAGTTCATGCTAAGAACAAAATAATTTCTCACTGTTCTGATTTAATTTTCATTTTTGAAATCTGAAGACATTTGACTGCAAACTAGTGCAGATAGAAAAGGGTCGAAAATTTGAGAAAAAAAAATTAAACGCTTTTTTTTTCCATATCACCGATTTTCATTTATGTTACAATCGGGTTGACAAGGACCTACACTAACTCAATGATTATTACCCAAAGTACTTAGTTAGAAATACCTATAACAAAACTATCATAAGATTTTCCGGTCACTTAACAATCTTTAAACAAATGTTTGACTTTTAAAAATAAGCAGTGGTTTTTAGTAGGTGTTTTTATTGCCTACATTTGTCTGTGACATTAATCCGCTGCCCAGAGCCGGATTACATAAGGGACTGACGAAGGGAGAGACTTCGGTTGTCAAAGATTCATGATTTCATATATTGTTTGGAATGCTGGGAAAATATTTTCACGGACTTGGCGGAAGCTTCTGCACATGTTCGCACATACTTACTCCCAGTAGATCCAGTGGCAGATTTCGATAAGTCATTGGGCTATAATTTGCGACTGACGACGTGAAACTTTTTCTATATAATTAAACACGGCATAAAGAAACGACAACTTCAAGCAAAACCGACTAAAAATAAAGTTGACATTTCACACAGCAGCACAGGTCGGCTGTTGCAATAAGCCGTGGCACCATGTGCCAAGTTATGACATCGCATCAATTCATCACAGGGCAGCTTACAACCTGCAGCTCACAGCTCCTAACTCCCAACTCCCCGCCAGAAGCTTAAAACGTACAGCTTACGACTTGCTGCATCCACATTCACACATGATGGGCACGAGTACTCGCTGATATCGATCTCTGCGTCATTTGTTTCGCTAGTCCAATAGTCTCGGGTCTTGAGTCTTGGGTCTGAGAAAGCCCCTTGCGAAGGCAGCCAATTACAGATTATGCTCGGCGGCCCTATCTCCCTAGTGGATCTCACAGAAGCAAGTTCCTTTCACTCTGACAGAGCAAACAATCATCGTGTGATTATATGACTTAAGAATAATTTCATTTAGAGATACCTTCATCTTCTTTAGAGTCATAAAGTTGGTAATAACCACAAACTTACAAAATAAATTTGGTAGTTTAAATGTGGTCAATTCTCTGGAGGTCTATTCGTTAATACCTTAGGTTTCATTTGTTTGAAAATCATTTATATTACCGGTTCCCCTGATTTACATATCAAGAATTTGGATTCCGAATTTAAGATTCTATTACTTAATTTAATTTTATATGTATGTTTGAGAAAGATACAATATAGTTTCAAGACGTAAAACTACTAACTTAAGTTGAGAACTATTCTCTTAAATTGCGTTTTTGCCTAGTTTATTAGCTTGTTGTAAGTGTACTTTGTCTCTTAAGATATAGAACAACAGAATTTTAGACTTGATAGTTATGCATTTTTATAAACACCGCTCTACGTATTTCCCGGTAGGCTCAAAATGGCCTACAGGCTACAAATCCGGCCTCGCACCTGATGCAGAAGACATCTTTTTCTTGTGCCGGACGCCCAGCCGGCTACTATGCGGATGTGGAGACTGGTTGCCAGGTGTACCACATGTGCGATGGCTTGGGTCGCCAGTTCAGCTACACGTGCCCAAACACCACACTTTTTCAGCAACGGATGCTCATCTGCGACCACTGGTACATGGTTAACTGCTCCAAGGCGGAGAGCAACTATGCCGCTAATCTACTAATCGGTTTGTAACAATATTATTCCAAATTGGTCATTATGACAGAGTAAAAATTTTCCACAGGTCAGCGGGACAAACCGTTTGTTAACGACGAGGAGAACAGCCTGCGCACTCCCAGACCCGACCTCTTGGACCGTCCCTATGCCCCCGACTATTCCGGCGAGTCCTTCAGAAGCCAATATAAGGTAAATTTTTTATGCTCGTCAAAGGCTTACATCTATCAGACAAATTTCTAATTGGATTTAGTTCACTTTTTTGAGAGAGCAAGGCATATTTTTCCTGTGAAACTGTCTTAAGATATTAAAATATTTTCGATGCGTACTTGTTGCAGCAACTGACGTCCAACCAGAACCAGATACGCGACGAGTCCGTCAAGGGGGCCGGAGCGGGAAAACTGGATCCTCAGATATCGCAGACGCGCTGGCGAATTCCACCGCCAAGCAGGACGATCCTGCCGCCGGCCTACGAGCCGCAGATCGAACTACCTAGCAGCACGGCTAGGCCCAGACCCATACCCACCACCACCACGACTCGAGCAACAACCACGACTAGACCCACCACGACCACTCGAGCAACAACCACCACTCGGGCAACAACCACCACCCGGAGGCCTTTGGTGGTCACCAGGCGGACGGAAGCGCTGCACACGCGACGACCCAGTCTCCAGGCATTGGAGCAAGATTCTGACGACTTGGGAACGAGCCACAGCACGCGGTACAATACCTCGGCGGACTTCAACTCGGCGGAGTCTCCACTGCGAGGCACCAAGTTCACCAGCACAAAACTGACCAAGTTCGTCAAGCCGCCCTCAAAAATCTACGAGCCACCCTTTGTGTACCCCATCTACAACCTGGAGGAGGAGCAACCAAGTGGTGTCATCTCTTCCACGCTGCGCACCTCCACCTCCGCTCCATTCAGTCTGGGTCCAATCCGAACTGAGGGCAGCACCACAACACCCAGGCCTCTAAGCAGACCGACGACCTTGGCTGGAGTGCCCTTCTCCTTCGCCACGCTGCCCACTACGACAAGCACGGTGGGAATACCGCCTCGCAGTGATAACCGGACACCAGCTCCGGCCCAGAGCTTCCGCCTGGCCACGCCAACCAGCACTGCAGCACCATCACCGCCTCCCGCCCAGCTGCCCTTCAACGATCTGCTGCCGCCGTTCGTAGACTTTGTGCCTCACGATATCGCCACCACCCAGGGTCCGCCTATTTACTACGAATGGAAGGTGCCCTCGAACGGCCTTGAGCCGCCCAAGTTGGACCCACCCATTGGGGTAGATGGACGCGAGTACCCCGAGACCTCCGGAGACTACGGAGTCACCAGCAAGGCAGACATATTCAACACCCGGCTTAACGACATTGCCAGTCCCCAAAAGAAGCCGACACAAACTCCCGCACCTACTCCTGTCCAGCAGTCGAGCACCAGCCGCCGACTGCCCATCTCGAGATCGATTAAGGCCAAGGAGGAGGAGCAGCTGCAGCCGGAGCAGGCCCAGCGTCGCTTGGACGTGGTGGCCAGCTCCACGGACATCGGCCACCTGCGCAAGCAACTGCTGATCCCCGAGTACGCCTTCCCCTTGGAAACCATAGGGCGCACGGGCTACGGTCCGGGAGGAGCAGCCACTGCCCACTCCGGCTCCAACGGAGTCAGCGGGGATCTGTACAACTCGTTCCAGCTGAAGATTCCCGAGCAGCGGGCCAAGTGGTTCGGCGAGAACCCCAAGTGCCCGGAGTGCCATCCATCGTTCGTCCTGCCTGGAACCTGCGAGCCCTGCCTGCGCAGGTAGTCTTGTATGTCCCATCGCCCATTAGCCGCATCCATTTCCGCATCCGCATCTGCTCCTAGCCCTAGCCCTAGTATTAGCCTCCGCTGAGAAGCCCCGGAGAGAAGCATCTTCCACGCATTTAAGTGTTAATGTTATTGTATATCCGCAGATTAATTATTAAAACAACACAACTATCTTTGTGAACAATGTATTTTTTTTTCATAGGGGGCTATCGTTTTTTTTATTTCCAAGCTAATGGACACTTTAATAACGCGGTAAAATAACCATTGGACTAATTATGGTCTTCAAAACTATGGTACTCCTAAACTATTTGAACTTAATTAAAACAGCTGCTATATACATAAGTACATATGATATTGTTTTCAAACATATTTGATTCAAAGCTAACCTGCTAAAGCAGCGTGTACATTTACATACTATTAAAACAATAAGTATTATCTATCAGAAGCCCGTACCATC